>CM053790.1:641108500-641821000 GCA_028749045.1 Cupressus sempervirens | reverse complement strand
AATGTGCTTCATGTTTGACATTCAAGTCATGCATCTATGTATGCAATTTTATCACCTTTGAAAACTATATTTGATCCTGCTAGATGGGAACAACTAATTGTTCATTTTATTGTACCTAATTTGATGACAGTTCTACAAGAATTTGTAATCAACCCAACTAATTAGCAAGTATACCCATTTAATTAGGTTATGGCTTGTATATATATGTAAATACATACATACATACATACATACATACACACAGACATAAATAAATAATAGTAATTTATGTATTACATCTATAGTTTCTTTGTCATTTCTTATAAGAGTGTTTAAATTTTGGGAACCACTTCAACATCCTTTGCATGGTTTACAAGTAATTTCATTGTGGCAGAGGCTTCTACTAGGGAATGAGCCCCATGATTATGGCATTTATATAGAAGTATAAATTTATGCTTCAAATCCTTACACTCAGCTTTTTGCTAAAGTTATTCTTCCAGTAGTGAGAATAGATGATATGAATTTTTGGGAGCCAAGGGACCCTGAACCTATGATACATTTTTTGGAGACATGGGAGGGTTTTCATAACATTCTAGATCATATAGTAATGCCCAAATTAATACCAGTCATAGATACTTGGTATCCTCATATGGAGAGTGTGCCAATACATGCATGGTTACATCCTTGGCTTCCATTGTTGGGCTAGTGTATAGAGCCTTTATATTGAATAATTCATTATAAATTGGGGAATGCACTTCCTGCTTGACATTAAAGTGATGCATCTACATATAAAAATTTATCACCTTGGAAAATTGCACTTGATCCTACTAGTTAGGAACAATTGGTTGTTCATTTTATTCCACCTAATCTAATGATAGTTCTATAGGAATTTGTAATGAACCTAGTTAATCAAAAAGTAGACCCATTTAACTAGGTTATAGCTTATATACATACATACATACATACATACATACATATACATATACATATACATAAATAATAGTATTATATGTATTGCATCTATATTTGCTTTGCAATTACTTATAAGAGTGTTTTAAGGTTGGGAACCACTTTAACATCCCTTGCATGGTTTAGAGGTCATGTCATTGTTCCAAAGGCTCTTGTAAGGGAATGAGCCTCGTGAGTTAACATATAATGTCTTAAAATAGTTAAGTGCTATGTAACTATGTTCAAGGCATTTGCACATTGGAGGCACAATCTTTCTACATATCCATATGCATAGGATAAAAACCATAGAACTACTCATGCTAATGAATATGTAGTTCTAGTTTCTAATTGTTTTGATGTAGTTGTATTCCTATAACCATTGATGATCTTTACTCACTTGATATAGCTCTTCTCCATCATACACCACTTGGGCGAATGAGGTGGTTTTCTATAATTACAATACTATAATACCCTAGTGCAACCTTTGTGTTGTAGTTTACATTTAACATAAGGTTTATCTAAATAAATCCTAACTTATTCCTTATATAGTTATGTTTAAAAGCTTGTGACAATAAACAATGGGTCTAAATAGACTAGTTAAGTTAATGCTAAAACTTGAATTTTAGCCTTGTATTTTCAAAAGCCAAGTAGACTAGGTTGCATCTGCTGAAATCTCTTAAGATAAACTACAAGTAAAAAGTCTTCATTCTATAAGGGGAATCTTTATTCAAATGTAAAACTAGTTGAGTATATAACTTCAGAGAAGATTTGAGTTTAAGTAGTTACTACCTTGAACTTATGCGACAAATTCCTAAGAGCCAAGATGTTGATCTCAAATTGGTTTTGACAAGTGAGTGTCAAACCACTTAAGTTATTTTCTTATTTCATGCTTAAAAAGTAGTATATACTAAGCACAACATGTATATATTAGACCATGTTGAGTTCACAGTGAGTTTCGAGTACCTCATGTGCTGAGTCACTCAAGTGCCAAGTAGACAATGTATGTCGAGTGATTCAAGAGCCAAGTAAATAGTGGCTACTAAGTGATACATATACTAAGTCATGTTATAAATATTAGTGCCTATTGAGCATTAAAGACTTCAAATGCTAAGTAAGATAGTTTTGACATATTTATTTGTAAAGACACAAACAACTATGTAAACCATTTTTGAGCTGATTTAAGGATGAATTATGATATTTTGGAAATAAGGATGAATCTTAAGTTGGATTCCTTATGTAGTGACATGCAACCAATTAGAAAATGGGAAGGATTAAGTAGCAAAATGGATGAATCTTAGCTAGGGATTCATACTAAACCCTTCATCACCAAAGTCTTCTTAAGGAGGGAAAACCCTAAACTCTTTATGAATGAATGTTGAAGGAATGAAGAGAGAAGTTTGCATGTAGGCATTCATGGTGGCCAAGGAGTTATGAAGTGAGACAAAATTGTAGAATTAGTTAGAGCATAATAGAGGAAAGATAAGTGTATACAACAAAGAGACATCTGATCAAGAACGATCAAGAAGACAATTTTTTAGAGGTGATATGTTATCAAGCAATCAAGTGATAATCATAGGATAAAAATGAGACATTTTAACAGGTGATTTAAGTCAAAATCTCTTAGCAAAGTAGTCCTAATAGGCTATATTGAAATCCTTTAATAAGGTTCTTACTTAGTTGTGACTTAAAGTCCTTCAGTAAGGTACACTTCTAATAAGGTGTTAAAATCATCTAAGAAGGTGAGAGCTAACACCCTTTGTAAGCCTTTAAAAGGGTAGACCTTTCACAAGGTATATCATGTGACATAGGCAAGACGATGAATAACTAGGGCCAAAGGCTCACCTAGCTATCCAAACCACCTTGCAAGAGTTAACACAATGGAAACAAACACAAGTGGATAGGAACCAAAGGAGGAGAAGAAAGAAATACTTTTATTGATTCATCAAGATATCTTCCTACATGCCCAGCTGTGAGGAAATACATTCACATTCAAAGATCCAACTACAAATTTGCACTTTCAGTTCTACTCTCTAATCTTCTTCCCAAAAACTTCTCCCAAAAATTCTTCTCTTACAAAACTTGCCTAATTCTAAGCTTGAACATTCTATTTATATTTGCCAAAATGGCTTACAAATCATTCTAGAATCATTACATAAGAGGAAGGCCAACCCAAAAATGGTCTGGAGTCATTCCAAGAAAAGATCTTAACATAAATGTCGTGAATGAAATAAATCTTGCAAGTCAACTCGCAAAATCACATCCAAATACTGACACTCAACATACACTGGTTAACTCGGCATGCACTGAGTAACTTGGCACATGAAGAAACACTCAGCATACACTAGGTAACTCAGCACATGAAGAAACACTCGACATACATTGAGTAACTCAACACATGAAGAATCACTCAGCATACACTGGGTAACTCGGCACATGAAAGAATGTTATAGTAACTCGGCACATGAAGGAATTGCTAGAATAACTTGGCACATGAATAAAATAGGGTTACTAGGCACATGAAGAAAATAGGGTTACTAGGCACATGAAGGAATTGCTAGGCACATGAAGAATTGCTAGGTACATGAAGGAATTGCTAGGCACATGAAGGACTGCTAGGTACATGAAGGAACTACAAGGTACATGAAGGACTGCTAGGCACATGAAGGAACTACTAGGCACATGAAGGACTACTAGGCACATGAAGGAATTGCTAGGCACATGAAGGACTGCTAGGCACATTAAGGAACTACTAGGTGAACAAAATGAGCAGGATAACAAGGCAACCCAGGATGCTCCTGCATCATCATATCTCATGATCAAAACATTGTAACCTTCATTGGATACACTTCATTACTACAATAGTGAAGATTTGTGGGTGTCATCCCCACCCCAATTTTACCTTCTCACTTAGAGGGTTTTTGGGTAATCATTTCTGGTTTTATGTGTGTGTGAGTGTTTACTTGATTACATGTTTTAGATGTATATGCTTTACATGTTATTACAATTTACTTATTAAATGTATGAGATGGATGTGTGGTGAAATTTTTATGGGTCCAAGTTCAAACTATTGATTTGCCCCCCCTTCCTATTATAATTCTAGTAATTGGTATTAGAGTCTTCTTCTCTAAAAGAGAAAATTTTCAGCTTTGAGGAAAGATCTTGAAATGGAAGTCTACAATTTGGGAAAGACTATTGAGAATCAAGAGATTGAAATACATCTCATTATAAATTAATGAAATGAAGCAAGAGAAGAACTTATGAAATCCTTGAAGAGAAGGAAGGAAATTGCTATTGTAGAGACTAGCACACAATACAAAGAGATAGACATTACTAAGGTATTTTTATTTGGAGAATCCATTGAATTTGATGCAATAGTTGTAGATCTAATGGAAAAGAATAGAACCCAAGCTGAGGAAATCAAAAATCTCAAGTTAGAGAAAGAATCACAAGCTATATTACTATGTGAGGTGACTAATTAGAAGAAGAAAGCCATGCAAGAAAATGCTATGATTGAAGAAGAAAACAAGTATTGGAAAATAGACTAGAAGAGAAATCATTAGAACTAACTAATATTTCCATCATGCAATTGAATACACTAAGTCAAATGATGAATGCCAACTATGAACTAAATGTCAAGGACATTGAGATAACTACATTGAAGTTGCAAAATGAACAATTAAAAAATGACCTAAAGAGGGAAAATATTTTTTTTTTAAGTTGTAATAAACCAAGTGAAGCCATCAAATACTTTGAGCAATTATTGCGATCCCCTAGATCTAATGATGACACATCAGGACTAGGATACAAAAGCACTAAAGAAGGAGAGTCATCCAAAAGTGCAGAAGAAAGGAAAAACAAAGTTAAGAACTCTAAACCTACTTTTCATAATTATGGTAAGAAATTATATACTGGTAATGTGTGCAAGAGTAAGCCTAAAAATTAGAATGTCAAGCCTAAGAGCATGGTTCACTATAATAAGTGCAACAAACAAGGTCATTAGGCACATGAATGTAGAACCAAGGCTATGTAGTGACAAAGATTTGAAGGATATTGCTACAACATATTGTCATACGTATGGACATAGAGCTTTTGAGTGTAGATCCAAACCCATGCGGTCATCAAATAGGTAAACAAAGGTAAGGAACAAGGAAAAATCTTATAACTAGGATTATAATACAAGATATAGTTGTCATTATTGTCAAGAATATGGGCATGTTCCTGAGAATTGTATTAGGACACACTTTAGAGGTGACTACGAGAGGTGGTTGAGTCAAACCACATGTTTTAATTGTTTGAAGATTGGTCACATCAATAGATATTGCCCAACAATGTCAAAGGCACCAAGTTATGAATTTGATAAAGGAAAAGGCAAGGTAGATGTTGAAAATGTTAGAAATGAAATAAACAAGATCTAGAAGAAGAAAGATGGTTGCAGTGCATCAAATGGAGAAGGGATCACTTCACCCAATGGGTTAGGTGATCACACCCCATCAAACTAGGCAATCAAGAGGTATGTGGAACTGATAATTAAAAGTTATATCATTCATTAGTTCCAAAGGAGTTAGTACCAAAGAGATTACATTAGGAATTCAAGAAAAAAAAACCCTAAGTTTTTCATGTTACTGCCAAGCATGAAATATTTCCTATGTGTGTTGAGTGGAATGCTAGAGGATGTCAAGCTCATAGTGGTTGATAGGTAAGTTATATGGTAATAGATATCATGTGAACTTGAAATTGGTTGATGTTGAGCTTATAGCTATGTAATCACTCAACATTAATTGTAAAGTTTCAAAGGGTATTTTAACAATTTTAAGATCATTTCACATCATTTCAAATTTCAAAAAGAATGAGGAGAGTAGAAGGTGATCAGGAAATCCATCCAAAGTGATTGTAGAAGGTTTGAGCAATAATTCATCACCAGTTCATCAAATCTCATAAGGTATTTATCAAGAGCTAAGCTACATAGTTTAAATTTTTGTAAACCATAGTTTTACATTACGGAATCGAGTTTGAATAATGTAGAGGGAAAGGAACTTTAGAATTTTCAATTAGTGAGTAATGAAGTCAAGCAATCCATTTTTAAAGTTTCCTAATATTTCTTACAAGAAAGACCCTTCTAGTCCATTATCTATGACACCATAGAATGTCTTAATGGTACAAGATGTGAGAAAATACTATAACTATAAAATTTTTAGCATTGGGGATATGGAGATTAGGGAAGCATATGGAAGACTTTGTGTTAATGGTGTGTCGAAAGAAGAATTCAAAATTGTTGAGAGGAAAGGGTTAGCATGAGCCCTAGATTTCCTAAATGTGTTTAAAACAAAATGGTTAAGGATAGTGCTTAGCTAAATTCATGATGGTACATTATGGCTAGGTAATGGACCTATCAAAATTACTAAGAGAACAATTCATAGGGTTACCAGTTACCCAACTCTAGATCAGCCTAAGACACTAAGAAGTGATTCAAAGGAGGAAATTGAGAAAAATATGGAGCTATATAGAACAAAAGAGGCATGAAAATTGAAAAAATCATCAATACTCTAATAGAATTTTCTATAAGGGTTATATCACACAAGTTATACCAATCTAGAAAATTATATAGTGTGCCCTGTATAGCTATGGATGTGGGATATAAAATTGTTAAGAAAGATCACACATATGATCTGGTAGAGCTACAATTGTAATAATTGATAGAGAACCTTGGAAATTTGGTTCTATATTGATATGCATATTCTTGTATGTTCAAAACATAGTCCCTTCATTTGGAACTATGGGATGGAAAACCAATAGATCAATGGCAGTGCATATTGGTGAATTTATTGAGCAATTAGGTGAGAATTTTAATTCTTTAAAGACAATTTATTTTGAAGACTTTAACTAGTTAATAAAGAAGAGGCTAAGAATACTAGTTTCACTAGTAGAGAAATGCTATGATGATGTATGTTTTCTAGAGGATGCTAACTATATTTTTGTTCAAGCTACTACACCATGGGTGAGATGGTTGAGACCCTTAGGTTATGAAATAAATTTAGATGAAGCCTTTGCATCTATAAAAATTTTACTTTTAGAATAGGTAGATAAAATTGCAAAGGTATTTGGAAACTATGAAATTGTAAAATCCAAAATTATCATGGAAATCAAGACTACCTCTTATATGAAGAAAAATGAGAAGGTAGTGAAGAAGTTGAAAGCTAAATTTGGAGAGGGTGCAAAGCAGGAGGAAGAAGAGGAAGAAGAGGATGAAGAGGAAGAAGAAATTCAAGCATAAGAACCTCTTGCATTAACTCAAGGTATGGGTGAAGATCAACTAGAAGAGGAGGAGACTAAATTAGCTAAAGGTTTTGAGGAAGAAGAAGTCGAGGAAGCACCTACACCCACTAATAAAAAGAAGAGCAAGGCCAAGGCACAACATGTGGCAAGGGCTAAGAAAACTACAAAACCAAGCCAAGCCAAGCCTATTGCACCTACTACAAGAGCTAGCACATGTGTAGTAGTTCAAAAGGCCAAGGAAAATACCAAACCAATAGAGCAAGGAAGTCTAATGCAAAAAAAGCCAAGAATGAAATATGTGGCACAAGCTGAGTCTGATGAAGAGAAAATAGAATCAAATGACAATAGCCAATTTAACGTGGTGAGTTATAATCCTCTTTCAAACTTATAAAATTTATGTGAAAATGTTAAGAATAATGTATACTTATAAGGATTTACACATGTAGATTTTGATAATCTGGGTAAAGTGGAGAAAAATCAAGTCAAGGAAGCCATATATGCATGATGGAAAAGTTTAAGACCACCCCACTAGAACTTTCTAACTCTATGCCAAAGAATTTATATGATAGAGTTGAGCAGAAATGACACTATTATCTAAACGTGGAGAGACAAATTAGAGAAATCTCAATTGCACAAGTGATGCTTGAGCTAACTAAGGCATAAATTTCTAAGGCTATAAAGAAATATGAAGTTAGGATTGTACCTAAATACAAAGCCTTTAGAATTTTGCAAATTAACATTGAGGATGTAGTTATGAAGATCACTCAAATGTGGAAACTTACTTATGGGTTAACTATAATGAAGGAACGTGAGGAAGAGCCCATAGAGATCAAGGATAACAAAGAAGATGATCAAAAAAACATTGTTGAGGGAGGAACATAAATGAAAATAGATGACAAGGAAACAACTCAACCAGAGCACAAGAAGAAAAAAGTGTGTAAGACACATAAGTGTTAGGAGCTAATCCTCAACATGTAACAAGTATGGATATTAAAAAAATCATTTTTAAGGATTTTTTTGATGTCATAGCATAGAAAATCAATCCCCTTACTAAGGAAGATCTCAAGAAGATATTAGACCAGTCTACATTATAGGAAAAAAATTGTAATAATCTTGTACTAGTCAATGTGGATGAACTAAAAAAGATAGTGTGATACTACAAGAGAAAAGGTGAATCCACAAGAACCACCTTCTATCATCTCTCTAGTCATTAATGTAAAACCTCTGGTACAAATACCAAAAAATATATCTATTAAGGTTGATACAATTGCCAAGATTGATATAGTAGAGAAGAGCATAGTGGAAACACAAGTTGCTACTATAGAACAACAATAAATAGGTCAAATAGACTTATCTACACCTACAACACAAGATCAAGGTGCAAGCCAAGTCATTGTAGAAAAATAAGGAAAGCATGAATAGGTAGAACTAATAGCTAAGGTGAAGGAGCAAGTTGTCATCCAAGCCCTAGTAACTTTACTAGCATTTGGCACTCATTCCACTAACACTCTTTAGAAGATGAGCAAAGATGCTACACCACTATAGATCCCAATGTCAAGCTCAAGTTTATCAAAGGTAGAGGAAGTCATATAGTATGAAGATGTGGCCCTTGATGAAGAGATCACTTGGCCCAAATATGACTATGACACCATGACCATAAAATAGATTGGCATATTCCAACAAGCCCTAGTAGGAAAGAATCATCAAGAAATGCTTAGAAGGGAGCATAGGAAAAAGCAAGCACTACAAGATATAAAAGACATCCTTTTAGATGCATTCAATCTATCGACTCCCGATGAGACCAAGCCACTAATGGAACAACTAATAGACATAGTAGAGAGGGTTAGTAATGAAGACCTAGATACTAATGCTAAATTTTTAGAATGGTCAAAAATGAAGTTTCAAACCAAAGTCAATGAAAAGATATCAGGTTATATAGGATTAACCCAAGTTGCATTGGCAACAAGGTTGAGGATGTGAAGAAGTTACTTGAGAACATATTCTCATTTTACACTAAATTTTGCAATTCCTCACTCTTCACCCAAGTGACCAAAAGTCATATCTTGAGCTTGGAAAGTTAGATTAGTACATCTAGCGCAAAAATGCCATTGACACTAGCTCAAAGTGAGAAGTGTTTCAGGACATTGCTTCAAATTGATGTAACTCTTAAGATAATATTGGATGTCCATAAATCATTTCTAGAAAAAAACATTATAAGTGTATACACCATTGACATAAGTTTCAAAAAAGGAGAGATTAAGACAAAGAAGGAGAAACATTTTTGAGAGATATAAGGAGAATGAGCAATGGGGGAGAGTAAGCAAAGGGAGAAAAAGGAAAGAGAAAAATTAGATCAAGCTTAGGGGGAGTAAGTATAAAATAGAGCATGAAGTTAAAGAGTATTAGATGAGACATATTTACTTAGTAGGAGTACATAAATTTTGGATATAGAATTGACATAGAAACTCAGGGGGAGTTATCAACTTTTGAGGTATCCAAGTTATTGAATTTTTTTGAAATTTTGAAGTTTTGTATTTAAGCCAAGTTATAGTTATGTTATTCTTGAGAGATTAAGGATATTAATGCATACTCAAGTATTTTATACACTCATGTGAAATGGGGAGATTTTTGATCTCTGATTGATTTTGACAAGTGAGTGTCAACACACTTAAGTTATTTACTTAGTTCATGCCAAATAATTAGTACATGCTAAGCATAACATATATATTAGACCATGTTGAGTTTACAATCAGTGCCAAGCCACTCATGTGCCGATTCACTCAAGTGCCAAGTCACTCAAGCATCAAGGAGATAGTGTATGTCAAGTGATTTAGGAGTCAAGTAAATAGTGCATGCTAAGAGATATAGATGCCAAGCATCAGAGACTTTAGATGTCAAGTAAGATAGTTTTGACATATTTGTTAGTAAAGGCACAAACAAATATGTGAACTATTTTTGATCCAACTTAAGGATGAATTATGATATTTTGGAGATAAGGACAAATATTAGGTTGGATTCCCTATGCAATTACATGCAACCAATTAGAAAATGGGAAGGATTAAGTGGAAAATGGATGAATCTTAGCCATAGATTCATACCTAACCCTAAGTCACAAAGTCTTCTTAAGAAGGAATAATCCTAAACTCTCTATGAATGAATGTTAAAGGAGTGAAGAGAGAACTTCACATGTGAAGCACTCATGGTGGCTAAGGAGTTATGAAGTGAGAAAAAATTGTAGAATTAGTTAGAGCAGAGTAAAGGAAATAGAAGTGTATACATCAAAGAGGCATCTAATCAAGAAGAAAATTGTTTGGAGGTGATTTTTTATCAAGCAATCAAGTGCTAACTGTAGGATCAAGGTTGAGACATTTTAATAGGTGATTTCATTCAAAATCTTTTAATGGAGTAGTCCTAATAGGTTGTATTGAAAACCTTTAACATGGTGCTTACTTAGTTTTGAGTTAAAGTCCTTTAGCAAGGTGCACTTCTAACAAGGTGTTGAAATCCTCTAACAAAGTGAGACCTAATAGTCTTTATAAGCTTTTAATAGGGTAGACCTTTCATAGGGTAGAATATGTCTCATGATAAAAACATTGTAACCTTCATTGGATACACTTTATTACTACAGTAGTGAATATTTGTGGGTGTCATCCCCATCTAAGTATGACCTTCTCACTTGGAGGGTTTCTAGGTAATCATATCTAGTGTTATGTGTGTGAATGTTTAATTGATTTCATTCTTTAGATGTATATACTTTACATGTTATTACAATTTAATCATTAAATGTATGAGATGGATGTGTGGTGAAATTTTTATGGGTCCAAGTGTAAACTATTGATTCACACCCCCTGCTCCCCTTAGAAGTTTACCTTTCCTATTGTAATTCCAACACCAAGAGACCCTAAACCTATGCTACATTTTTTGGAGACATGGGAGTAGTTACTACTAGCTTTATTACTTCATAACATTCCAAATTATATAGTGATGACCAAATTAAGAATAGTAGTAGATACCTGGGATCCTCGTAGGGAGAGCATACCCAAAAATATATGGTTGCATCCTTGGCTTTGATTGTTGGGATGCACACATGATGGTCTCTAGCTCTATAGCTTTGGAACTCTTGGTATCTATCTAGATTCTGTAAAACAAGTTTTTGCATAATCTAGAGATAGATGAGTGATTTCATCATTAGAGTAGCCAATTGAGATGCACTATAATCAAATTGGAGGGAATAATTGATAAACCAAACATATAATGAAGAGGAAACTTGAAAACTTGAATGTTGAAATGAAAGCTATCGAGGATCAAGCACCTAAGCTAGAGTTAAAACAAAAATATGTAGTTATTTATAGATATTTAGAAAAAGAAAAGAATATGACATAAATCATTCCCCATCTATTTTGATTGTGGAGAGATGTGTGCAAAAGATGGTGGAGATTTTATTTTTATTACCTTGTGATCACTTCATTTCATTTCCATTCCCTTATGATCTATGCATTTCATTGTCCTACCCTTGGTGGAGATCAATGGAGATCTACAATTTTGTTGTCATGCTCTTGGAATTGCTACTTTTCATTGTCCTACCCTTGTGATCTCTGCATTTCATTGTCATGCCCTTGTGGTCTCCATGCCCTTGCTTTAAAATTTTGTCATCATATCATACCCTTGTGATTTATGTGTCCTTTGCACTACAACATTTGGGGTCAAATTGCGATGATGGTGTAATTTGTGGTGATTTTCATGTTTGCTTTTTGCAATTTGTGGTGTAATTCAGACCCAAATGTAATAGTTCTTGCTCTACAATTTTCTTCAAGGGGAGAAGAGATACCTATGTAAATGTTCTTTTCCTTTTCTTCTAAACATGTACCTCTTTATTTTTACCCCAATAGGTGATTAGAGAAGCTTCTCTTTATGTATATTTATGTGTATATATACATACATACACACACACACATGTTTGTGTCTATATATGTATGTATATATATATACACATATGTATACATTTAAATATGTATATATATGTACATACACACATATATGGAGATCACAAGGAAATGAAAAAAAGATCCATAGACCACAAGGGAATGACAAAAAAATGCAAAGATGTAGAGATACATATACACATACATATATAAGGAAAAATTTATTTGATCTTTACTCAATCACCTAGAGATAATTAAGGTGACAAGCTTTCTATAGTGGAAGCATTCATCAATGTCAACTTTTTAGCATTTAGAAAAAAAATGATGGTCATTTTAGTGTCATGTATATTAAAATGGTAGATATATCATATTAATAATACTAAACATTAACATAATTCAATTTAATTAATTTTGTAACTCAAATAAGAACTAGCCATTTTTATGATTGTTGTCAACTATTATTGTGTTCCTAATTACAAAATGGTGATCTAAACAATCATATTGAATATTTGAAATATTTCATAATAAAATTGTTATCAGAATGAAAGAATCACAGTAGAAATATATTTAAAAATAATACATGTTTTACAATACAATACTTATTTTATAATATTTATTGAGGAAAAATAGACTAAGGAAGCTTTATTAAATTCACCATTATTGAGTATGACATTTGCATGGATGGTTACAAGCTAGGTAGTTGGGTGTGAAATAAATTGAAGTACCTCCACAATGGTTATTGAATGGATAAATGCATGAGGATTCAATAACTCGCATGATTTATTTTATTGTTTATTTCAAGAAGAATTTTGAAGAACAAATTCAGGCAAGGTAATAAGATCACATACCCTAAATATTGACCATTCTTTCTATGTAACTTCTTTCTTAATTTATATCATCCATGCATATGATAATCCCTCTCAAAAGCATAATGATTGAATTTACAATATTTAACTTAAGTTGAAGATTTCCTTTGATTTTGTGCCAAATATGAGTATTTTAGAGTTTCATTGAAATAGATTGTTTGTAGAAAGCATGTTTTTAATCATGCTTCTTTGAGAGACAAAAGAATCATTTGCATAATGAGAGTGAAGGATTTTTTAAAGAATACTACCATTAATTTTGGTTTTGTATTTTTATTTTGTGTATTTTTCTCTATCTCTTTGCCCCTTTTGATTTGATTTTGATTGAAATATGAATGTACTCTTTTTGCCCAATACAATTTCTTAACATTATGTAAAAATTAGTATTATTTCACCTTTTTGTTTTCCAAATTTGTAAATCAACATTGTTTTATCAATGCAAAATTCATATCCTAAGATTACTTTATTCATTTATATATGTGTGATATTTAAAGAATATAAACATGAATAGATTTATGCATACTTAGTTTGGTATGAATAGTTTTGATTGAATGTAAGAATAATTGCTTGTGTGAATTCAAGACATATGCATACAATCATCATAGTCAGTTATCCTTGAATTTGACCAAAGCTATTATATATGTCCAAGAGATACATATTTAGAAGGGAAAATAAGAACATTTACACAGGTACCTCTTCTCGCCTTGAAAAAAATTACAGAGAAAGGGCATGAAGATCATAAGGGCCCAATACAGAAACAAAATGTAGAGATCACAAGGGAAAGGAAACAAAATCTTGATCTTCATTGACTCCACCAACCTTCACAACTCTCCACCCTCTTTCACACACAACTCTCCATAGTCAATCATAAAAAATATGGAATTATTAACGTCATGTTTTCTTTTCTTTTTTCTTTATATACCATAATCCACAATCCATAAGATCTCTTTGTATACATACATACATACATACATTCATACATATACATAGATATATACATATATATATACATATATATACAAATATATATATATATATATATATATATATATATATATATATATATATATATATATAGATATATATATATACATATATACATATATATATATACATATATACATATATATATACACATATATATATATACATATATACATATATATATATATATATATATATATAGATATGTACATATATATATATATATATAGATATGTATATATATATATATATATGTATACATACATACATACATACATACATACATATATACATACATACATGAAAACAACCATGCTCTAATGAATGTTGAAATGAAAGCTATCGATGATCAAACACCCATGCTAGAGTTACAACACAATGTGAAGTTGATATTAGATAAGGTAGAGGAAGATATTCAAAAAATTTCTACTCAAAATTTAAGGCACAAGAGAGAAGGAGAAGGAGTGTCTTTAGAAAGAGACTACATGACAAAAATAATAGCTAGAAACAACTCCTTACACCCAACTCTTTACTAAAGTTATTCTTCAATTTCTTGCATACGCAATTTTATCACCTTGGAAATTTGTATTTGATCCTACTAGATGTGAACAACTGATTGTTTGTTTTATTATACCTAATCTGATGATAGTTCTACAAGAATTTGTAATCAACCCAGCTAATCAACAAATAGGCACATTTAACTAGGTTATGGCTAGTTTCTTTCTAAAAATATTTTCTATGATATAATGTTTTTGTAAAATTTCTTGCAAATGCTCCCCATTTTTCCTAGTCTACATTATTTTTGTGGAGGATCTTGAGGTAAGTCACTTAGCACAGGTTGAGTGAGTTTTGTTATTTGAGTTTTGGAATATGTATGTAGCTAAATCATTATTTTAGTTGTGCTAAGATGCAATAAGAACCTTAAATAACATCTCTAAGTACACATGTTTAGAAGAAAATAAAAAGAGATACCTATTTAGAAGTAAAAGAAATGAACATTTACATAGCCCTTGAAAAAATCATAGAGCTACAGCATGCCAATGAAATTAGAGAGCAAGGGAATAGAGATCATGAGGGCATGACATGACAAAAAAATCACAGAGCAAGGGCATGATAATGAAAATAAAAAGTAGGGGCATGATGATGAAATAGAGAGGCCAGTAGGGTATGACAATGAAATCATAGAGTGAGGGAATAGAAATGAAATGTAGAGATCACAACAAAAAAATTGCAAAACAAAAGAATAGAAATGAAATGTAGAGATCATAGCAAAAAAATACATCGATCACAAGGGCATGACAACATTTAAATATGTCCACCCTTGTTTATAGCCCTCCACCCTCTTTGGCACACAACTCTCCATAATCGAAACAAATGGGGAATTTTTTATTTCACATTTTATTTTATTTTTGTTGATACTCACATAGGTGTCACAATTACAATGCTTACAATGGTATTGTGATGATGTTAAGGACAATTGCAAAAGAAGATGAAAATAACCAAAAATTACACCACCATCGCAATTTGATCCCAAATGTTGTAGTGACATGTCATAATAAAATGGGTTGAAGGAGGTTGTAGGTTAGCCTATGATACCATTCAACCCATATGATTTATTATAATATGTCCCTCAGGGTTTTAGGGCTCCTAAGGACATATGTTACAATTAAACAGGTTGAAGGGGGTTGTAGGTCAGCCTAAAACCCACTTTGATCCTTATGATTGATTACCATATGTCCACACATGTCACTATGAAAGGTGTTGAGGGGGGTTGTAGGTTAGCATGCAACCTTCTTCAACCCATATGATAGATTACCATATGTCCCTAAGGGTCCCCTAGGGACACATGTCATTATGAAAAGGCTTGAAGGGGTCATAGGTTAGCCTACAACCCCATTTGACTCATATGATTGATTACCATATGTCCCACATGTCACAGTGAAATGGGTCAAAGGGGGCAACCCTATTTGACCCATCTTATCAAGTACTATACAACCTTTGGGGTACTAGGACCCCTAGGGACACATGTAATGATGAAATCAATTGAAGGGGGTTGTAGGGTAGCCTACAAGCACCTTCGAAAAATATGAATGATTATCATATATTATTAGGGGTTCAAGGACCCCTAGGGACACATGTCATAATGAAATAGGTCAAAGAAGGTTGTAGGTTAGCCTACAACCCGCTTTGATCCATATGATTGATTACCATATGTCCTTAGGGGTCCTAGGATCTGTAGCGACACATGTGATGATGAAATGCATCAAAGGGGGTTGTAGGTTAGCCTACAACCCCATTCAATCCATATGATTGATTACCATATAACTCTATGATGTAGGCAAAGGATGAATAACTAGGGCCAAAGGCTCATCTAGCTCTCCAAACCACCCTGCAAGAGTTAACACAATGAAAGCAAACATAAAGAACAACAACCAAAAGAGAAAAAGGAGTGAAATAATTTTATTGATTCATCAAAATATCTTCATACATGTCTAGCTATAAGGCCTTCTAGGTTACAACCAAATACAAATACATTCACATTCTAAGATCATATAACAATTTTTCATTTTTAGTTCTACTCCCTAATCCTCTTCCAAAAACTTGCCTAACTCTAAGCCTAAACATTCTATATATATTTTCCAAAATGGCTTACAAATATTCTAGAATGTTACGTAAGAGGAGGGCTGACCCAACAATGGTCTAGACACATCCCAAGAAAAGATCTTAACATAAATGTCACAATTAAATATAAATCTCGCAAGTCAACTCAAAAAAATCATGTCCAAATGATAACACTTGGCATACACTATGTAACTCAACACATGAAGAAACACTCAACATACATTGGGTAACTTGGCACATGAAGAGTCTCTTGGCATATAATGGGTAACTCGATACATGAACAAATTGCTACAATAACTTGACACATGAAGGACTACTAGGCACATGAAGGACTATAGGTACATGAAGGAACTACTAGGCACATGAAGAACTGCTAAGCACATGAAGGAACTACTAGGCACATGAAGGACTACTAGGCACATGAAGAACTACTAGGCACATGAAGGATTTTCTAGGCACCAACTTGCATAATAAACAAAATGAGCAACATAACAAGGCAACCTAGGATGCTCCTACATCAGACAATTGGGGTTGAAAGAAATGATTCTCCTGAATCATTGAGATGTCACAACCTGAGCTAAATCCAACTCAAATTGAGAAATCCATGAAGCATCTTCAATAGGTTTATTCTTCCACTTCACCAAATATTTATAGTAATCTTTTCCTCTTGTGCTCTTGCCAACTCTATAATCCAATATCTATTCAACTTCTTCAATCTACTTTTTAGTATAATCATCTAATAAAACAACTTCATCCTGTAACTCGTGATACTTATAAAAATCAGCAATAATGAATATAGGAGATATATCCATGTCATCAGGTAACTCAACTTCATAAGAATTACCACTGTCAAACTTGTTCAAGATCTTACAAGGTCCAAATTTCTTCATCTTCAGCCTACTATATGTTCCAACTAGAAGTCTTCCTTTCTTTAGATGAACCATCAACTCATCACTAATTTTGAAATCATGGTGTCTTCTAGAATGATCAGCATTCTCCTTATACTTTTGATTACTTTTTCCAACCTCAACTTCACTTCCTTATGCAAAGACTCCATAAAATCAGAAAACTCTTCTCCTATAGTGCTTCTCTTTTCTTCACTAGCAACATCTCTCAAATTTGATAGACCTCTAGGATGCATTTCATTAACAATCTCAAAAGGTGTCTTCCTTGTACTCCTATTCACATAATTATTATATGCAAATTCAAGTTGTGCCAATGCCATCTCCCAATTACTTAGCTTCTTCCCAACTAAACGTCTCAGCAAATTACCCAAGCTTCTATTCAAAACCTCTATTTGTCCATCTGTCTATGGATCAAATGTAGAACTGAACTTCATCTCAGTACCCATCTTCTTCCACAAAGTCTTCAAAAAATAACCAACAAACTTACTATCTATATCTAAAATAATACTTCTTGGTAATCCATGCAATCTCACAATCTCTTTAAAGAAAAATTCAGCAATATGCGCAGCATCTAATGTCTTCTTACATGGTATAAAATGAGCCATTTTAGAAAATCTATCCACTACAACAAGTATAGAATCATACCCTTTCACTATTTTAGGAAATCCAAGAACAAAATCCATACTAATGTTAGTCCAAGGTTTCTCAAGAACAGAAATAGGTGTATATAAAATTTTTTTTTGACTCACTCCCTTTTAAACTCAACAAACTCCATAACTCTTTACAAGTTTCTAAACATCCTTATACATTTGTGGCCAATAATACTTCTCTTTCAACAAAGTCAATGTCTTATCAATTCCAAAATTTCCATCCAATCCACCACTATGCTTTTTCTTAATCAAATTCAACCTCATAAAACTTCTAGGAATACACAATTGAATACCTCTGAACAAGATACCTTCTTGAATGAAATATTCATCATACTTACTTATGTGATCTATCAAATTTTGCACTTTGCAGTCTCTTCATGCCTCAAAAAAATTAGGATTAGCATCATATGACTCTTTCATTTCATTAAAACCAAGAACGCCAACCTTCATTTCTATCAGCAAAGAATGTCTCCTACTCAATGCATCAAAAACTCTATTGGTAACTCCACTCTTATGCTTAATGATAAATGTAAAACTTTTCAAATACTCAACCCACTTGATATGTCTCTAATTCAAATTATGTTGACTTTCCAAGTATTGTAAAGCTTTATGATCAATATACAATACAAACTCCTTAGGAATCAAATAATGTCTCCACTTCTTCAATGCTTGAACAATAGCATAAAATTCTTGATCATACACAGAATACTTCCTTTTGGCATCAATCAAATTTTTACTAAAGGAAGCAACAGGTTTACATTCTTGACTTAATACAACTCCTATTGCATTATCACTTGCATCACATTGAACTTGAAATATTTTGTTAAAATTAGGCAAAGCTAATATAGGTAATTCAATAAAAAATTCTTTCAATGTCTCAAAACTCTTATCAACTTCTTGTATCTACTTGAATTCCTATTTATCTCCCCTCATTGTCTCAGTTATAGCATTGCAAACAAAACTGAAATTCTTTATAAAATTTCTATAAAAACTAGCCTAACCATGAAATGATGTTACCTCACCCACATTCTTAGGTGTAGGCCATTCTAAAATTTCCTTAAGCTGAAATAAAAAATCCCAAATATACAATCTCCTCTTGCATAAAAGGACACTTTTTCAGATTAATCAGCAACTTTTCCTCTTTCAACCTATGTAATTCATGTCTAATATGCTCAAGATGTTCTTCCTTAGTCTTACTAAATATCATAATTTCATCCAAATAAAAATCACAAACTTACCCAAAAATCTATTTAGAACTTCATTCATCAACCTCATGAAAGTACTAGGTGCATCAGTCAAACCAAAAAGCATAACCAACCATTCATACAAACCATTTTTTGTCTTGAACATAGTATTACATTAACCACCTTCTCTAATTCTGATATGATGATAGCCACTATTCAAATCAATCTTGGTAAAATACTTTGCTCCACCCAAACAATCCATTATGTCATCCATCCTTGGCATAGGAAACATATATTTTACTATGATTTTGCTAATAGCTCTACAATCAGTACACATTCTCCATTCTCCATTTTTTTTAGGTGTTGATATAGTAGGTATAACACATGGACTCAAGCTTTCACTTATCAAACCTTTCTACAACAACTCATGCACTTGTGTTCAATTCTTCATTCTTTGTAAGTGTTAATCTATATGGTTGTTTGTTTGGAAAACTAGCTCCAAGAATTAGATCCATACAATGAATTATACATCTTATTAGAGGTAAACCATTAGGAATATCATCAACAATAATGTTTTTGTACTCATTTAGCAATTTTGTAATTTCTACTAGTACTCGGCTATCACTATCTGTTGTCACTCAATCATTACAAGCTTTTGCTGCTCTATCATTACTACCAACACTTGGTCCTCTAGGAACTATGGCAAAAAAAACTTGATTATTTTTCATTTCTTTTTCAGATTATTTCCCATTAATAGTGCAAATTTTTATAGTAGTACAATTAACCTCATCTAGAATTTCAATTAAAGACACTATTATTTGTTTCTTCCCATTTACCCAAAGATTATATTGATTCAATCTTCCATCATGTATAGTATATCTATCATATTGTCAAGGTCTACCCAACAAAATATGACAACAATCCATAGGCATAATATCACACAAAACTTCATCAAAGTAATGTCCAATTTTGAACTTCACAAGGCATTGCTCACTTACCAATATCTTATGCTCATTTTTAACCCATGAAACATGATAAGATTTGAGATGTTTTAGCCTCTGCAACTTCAACTTGGTAACCAACTCTTTTGATGCCAGATTTGTAGAACTTCCACTATTAATGATCACTTTGTAGCATTTTTCAATCATCTAATGTGATAAGGGAAATGATGAGGAACCTCAAGTTCTAATACCAACTAATGTAATTGAAGGATGAATAACTAGGGCCAAAGGCTCACACAACTATCCAAATCACCCTGCAAGAGTTAACACAATGAAAGGAAACCCAAAGACCAATAACCAAAGGTGAAAAAAGAGTGAAATAATTTTATCGATTCATCAAAATATCTTCATACACGCCCAACTATAAGGCCTTCTAGGTTACGGCCAAATACAAATACATTCACATTCAAAGATCCAATAGAAAATTCACACTTTCGGTTTTGCTTCCTAATCCTTTTCCAAAAAGTTTCCTAACTTTAAGCCTAAACACTCTATATATACTTTCCAAAATGGCTTGTAGATATTCGAGAATATAACATAAGAGGATGGATAACCCAACAATGGTCTAGACACATCCCAAGAAAATATATTAACATAAATTTCATGATAAAACATAAATCTCACAAGTCAACTCACAAAATATCATTTCCAAGTGTTGACACTTGGCATATAATAGGTAACTCAACACATGAAGAAATACTCAGCATACACTGGGTAAATTAGCACATGAAGAGTCACTTGGCATACACTGGGTAACTTGGCACATAAAGGAATTGCTATAGTAACTCAGCACATGAAAAACTACTAGGCACATGAAGGACTTGCTAGGCACATGAAGGACTACTAGGCACATGAAGGACTTTCTAGGCATGTGAAGGATTGCTAGGCACATGAAGGAACTACTAGGCACATGAAGGAATACTAGGAACATAAAGGAACTTTTAGTTACACAAAGGAATTCTAGGCACATGAAGGACTACTAGGCACATGAAGGAACTTCTAGGCACATAAGGACTACTAGGCACATGAAGGAACTACTAGGCACATGAAGGACTGCTAGGCACATGAAGGATTTGCTAGGCACCAAATTGTATAATGAACAAAATAAGCAAGATAACAAGGCAACCCAAGATGCTCCTACATCACTCCTAGGGATGAAGGATGCCTAGGGACATATGTGATGATGAAATGGGTCAAAGGGGGTTATAGGTTGGCTTATGACATCCTTCAACCCATATGATTGATCACTAGTCTTAGGACCCCTAGGGACACATGTCATGATGAAATCGGTTAAAAGGAGATGTAGGTTATCCTACAACCCCCTTGTACCTATATGATTGATTGCCATATGTCCCTAGGTATCCTAGGACCCCTAGGACATGTCACATTGAAATGGGTCAAAGAGTGTTGTAGCTTAGTGTACAATCCCCTTTGATCAATATGACCAGTTACCATATGTCCCTAGGGGTCCTAGGACCCCTAGGGATAGATGTCACGATGAAATGGATCAAAGTAGTTTTTGGGTTAGCCTACTCCCCTATTAGATACATATGATCGATTACTATATGTCCCTAGGGGTCCTAGGATCCCTAGTGACAGATGTCACAATGAAATGAGATGAAAGGAGTTATAAGTTAGCCTTTAACCCCATTAAGACCATATGATTGATTATTGTATGTCCCTAGGGGTCCTAGGACCCTTAGGGATACATGTTGCAATAAAATGGGTTGAAGGGACCCCTAGGGACACATGTCACGATGAAATTGGTTGAAGGAAGTCATAGGTTATTCTATGACCCCTTGGACACATGTGATCGATTAACATATGTCCCTAGGGGCCTTACGACCACTAGGGACACATGTTGTAATGAAATGGTTTGAAGATGATTATAGGTTAGCGCACAATCCCCTTCGACCCTTATGATCAATTACAATATGTCCCTAGGGGTCCTAGGACCCTTATACATACATGTCATGATGAAATGTGTTGAAGGGGGTTGTAGGTTAGCCTACAACACTCTTCAACTCAATTGACTGATTACCAAATGTAGGGATACATGTATCAATGAAATAGATCAAAGCATGTCATAGATTAGCCTATGACACTTTGACCCATATGATCAATTACAATATGTCCCTAGGGGTAATATAGGGCCCCTAGAGACACATGTCATGATGAAATGGGTTGAAGGGGTTTGTAGGTTATCCTATAATTACCTTCAACCTTTATCATTGATTGTGATATGTCCCTAGGGGTCCAAGGATCCATAATGACACATATCATGATGAAATATGTTATAGGGGGTCATAGGCTAACCTATGACCCCCTTTTACCCATATGATCAATTACCACATGTCTCTAGGTGCCCTACTAACCCTAGTGACATGTCTCATGATAAAATGGGTCAAATAGGATCATAGGTTAGTGTACAACCCCATTTGATTCATATAATTATTCTGACTTGAGTTAGTGGGTGGACACATGGGTTACAAATTATCTTACTCCATTGTCTATCATACCCTCTATCAAAAATGATGACATGAAAACTTTAGTTGAGCATAACCATCTATCATATCTTATTTAGCTAGGACATGTCATTACATTGGTTGCACCACAAGGGAATGATGAGAAATTAGATTATTGGATAGCACATTGTGTAAGAAGTAAACAAAATCTTACACAACTAATTATAGATGATGATGGATTTTTTGGAAATATATATGATAGGCTAAGTTACTGATAGAGGCGGGGTGAATCAATAACCAATAAGACTTAATCCTTTATTCAAAAATTAATCCTTCATGTGTATTCTGATCTAATTGCATGCATGAAAAGTTGAAAGCATTAAAACATTCATAACACTTTGACACACAATATGGTGAACCAAAAACATTCTAAATAGAAAGTAAAAGTGGAGTGGGTATGATACCCAAAAGCTTTAGTACTATAGTGTAAAGTTGTCCTGTTAAGGCTTACAATGATCACTTTTGATTATCTACCCTATTAGCAGCAATAAGGTCTACTAGGTCCACCTTGCAAAAGGATTTACAAACCTATAATGATGTATTCATTTGGTAAAGAGATTTACAAAAGACTATTAAGTCCACCTTGTCAAAGGATTTAACTATTCCACCTATTAGGATGAGCTAGTGGCTGATCTCTAATCTACAACTTGATTTTCTATATGAGATTCCTTTGAGTGTAATGATCACCTTGATATGATAGATAGATCTTTGCTGCTCCTTATATTGTTGTAACCTTTTACTTTACACTTCTTCTCTTCAAATTTGCATCATGCTCATGTCATTAAAATATTGTTTTGGATGTGATATAATACATTACATATATACTAATCAAATGTACAAATCAACAAAGTCAACTACAATACAAGTTCACACAAAATACAAAAATTCAGCCCAACAATAGGAACTCAGGTTCTGAAGACTAGCTTCGTGAGGTTCTGATACTTGACATCCACTATCAATACTTGAAATCATCATGCATTCAATAGATGTATAAGCTTGGTCCATACTGATCACTTCCAAGTAGTCTAAACTTGGTCTACATTTGTGGCTCAGTGAATATTGTGAAACTTGACATATAAACTGAATCACTTGATTCACACTGCATAGCTAGGTCAATGCTACTACTATGAGCTCAATATAAGCTAAATCACTTGGTTAACACTAAGTGACTTTGTCAACACTAGATTCACATCATTGAAATTGAAAACTCAGTAACCACTGCATAACTTAGTTTGCACTGAGAGACTTGGTAAAGCATATGAAGCTCCATTTACATTGATAATCATCAACTTAGTAGAAACTTCTTGGCACAAACTAAATACTATTCCTTGAATTTGGTAGCAACTGTAGAACTCTATAAAGCCTAAAATACTTGGTTAACACTATTAACTATACGATACACTTAATAGATACTATCTTTCTATATAAGTTTGTGTCACTAATAACAAACTTGACTACAATATCAATATTATTCACATATCCTATTAGTTCAATTGTTGTTGCTAGAACATGGTTGTTGACATACATGCTTAGAAGGAATGAAATTTGTACATTTCAAAACTATTAGAAGCACAAAAAAACTCATATATTCACATCTTATTATAGGAGAAAATGTGAAGTTGTTGAAGCATGAAGGAAGACCAAAAGTAAAAGAATTTTTTTCTATTACTAATGTTGATCATGAATCTCTATTGGAGACCTTAAAGCAGATAGATGAACGTACATGAACACTCAACTAGATATATTTACTTCTTATGTTCTTTTTTTCATAATGATTCAGTGAATTGATGATTATCTTGCTTAATACGATTATTTACTAATATTTTTATGATATTAGAATGTAGGTACATCATGCAAAGAACTTATGCATGAAGATAAAAAATAAACAAGGAGTAGAATGAAGAAAAATCTATTCTAGTTTTGATACTACGATTTTTGGTAGTTTTTTATTGATGCAATACTGATGAAACACTTGAGATATTGTAACTATAAATTTTTTTGTTGAATGTAAACAACAATGATGTTTTTACTTAATGTAAATAATGTGGATAGATCTAAAAAATGATGAATATACTTAATATTAACACAAAACTTGCACTATGTTCAATGCTAAAAACTAGAGGGAGCTAAAAAATAATGTTTTTACTTAATCCTAAACCTAGTGACACCTTTTTTTTTACTACAAAGAGCCTAAAATGTTCACAACCACCCTATATTAGAGAATCTCTAAGATTCTTTAAGTGCATTTAAAGATTGATCTTCTAATGGTCATGTTGAGTTGTCATTATGCATGATGCTAAACGATAGGAATTCTTGAAAACTCCTCTCTTGAAAAGCTGATTTTATGAATCAACTCCAAGGTTCCAAGTTGATCTTATGACCTACTAGAATCTATTCAGTTGAAGATAAATGTGATTGTTCACAAGGATGGCTTTGCTAGTTCATTTTGATTTTAGATGAGATAAAGAATCTGCACACTACATCAACATAAAACTTGCAAGAAAGCTATGTTTTTGTATTTTTTATGCTTTTTATGAATGTAATCTAATATTGCAAATAATATGAATTCCTATTCTAACAAGGGGGTTAGCAAAGAAAATAAAAAAACTTAAAAGAAAACAACATGAAATTGAAAATTCCTAATTGACATAAGTTATGGAGAATCACACATCTACGAATTAAGCTTTCAAAGAGATTGACAAATAACCAATGAAAGAAGGAGCAGTGCTTCATTGATTCCAATGATGCAATCATCAGTGAAAAAATTAATGAGCATATGATGTTTTTCCCTTCATCAAATTGCAAGGCCACAAAAAGTGTGCTCATGCGAGACAAAAAGTTATGTAGGCACAGTTCGATGATTTCTTCTTAAGCTAGTTACGTAGTAGAATTCATCAATATCATAACAAGCACTAGAACTAATGAAATGCACAACTAGAAAAAAAGCAATAAACCTTTGGCTCAATCACAATTCCATGAATATAATTCATAAAAAAGTGACACATTCAAGCATGAATTACTACACTCCAAATATTAGCACCAAAATCATAATTTTATTGCAAAATTATGATGACCCTCATTACATATTACAATGGGGTATTTATAAGAAATAATCTCCTTAATTTGTGTTGAGAGTGAGAGATATTCTTCATGCAATAAAATTCTTTTAATCAAAAAAATAAACTAATTATATACAAACTACAATCTAATTGGTGCAAAGTAGGACTCCATCCATATTTTATTCATTAATTGGATGCATGAGCCTTTACATGTCAAAAGAAAAGAAATTATGAGAGGAGAATGAATGAGAAAGCTCTAATTCAAAGTCTAAGTGTTTGGAAGTGTCAAAATTTGAAGCTAATCTTTTACTGGGCATTTGTCAAAGTTAAACTATCGTTAGATTGTACTTTCGATGCATAGAAAGCTCTATTTTTAGAACTAGGAGTTAACTATTAGTGGAACTTTCTAAAAATGCACCTATGGACTTGTGGAGCTATGGACTTGTGCACCTGTGGACCTATGGACCTCAAAATCGTCCAAAATCCCAAAATTTTATTGAGTGTCAAAATTGAAATTCTGGCATCTTAGTTTTGTTCTTCTTCATCCCAAAGCTATTGTTGGATGTCTGCCCTTGAATTTCTCTATAATCTCAGTAATTTTAGTTTCATCTAGTAAATATAAAGCCTCATATTTGTCCTTGACCTTTTGTCTATAATTTTCTACCTCAATTCAAGTATCAGCAAAATCCCCGAGTTTGGTATATAATTCTAACAAAGCTTCTTTAGTCTTGAAGGCTTGCCAGATATCCTCAGCAGCTTCCATGAAAATATTTTTAAAAATTTCCACTACTACCTCTATATGCAAAAACTTCTCTCATTCCTCATCTTCAAAAATATCTAGCAAGCATTGCTATAGTGTCTCTCTACTTTCAAATTTTTCTCTTGAGCTTGGTCCTTGAGCCAATGAATCTCTGCGTGTAATGTTTCCATTACTTTATTACTATCTACAATTTTCTCTATCCAATCATCAATCATGTCCAACTCCTCCCTTGTATATACATCTATCAAAACTCTACACCTTTTCCCCTTGATGGCTTGCAAAATTTGTAATTCCTTGCTCTAGGCCCTTACTTCATCCATAATGCTAAAGTCCTACTTCAAAACTATTTTCATTTTATTCACATTCTCCTGTGTAGCATGCAGCAACTTTAGGTTCCCCTAGATTATCAAAATTCCCTTCTCTTTAAAAATTTCCCACCACTATTGAAAGGCTTTCAAAAATGAATCTGCATGAACAATTTCCCATTCTCTAAGTATGGTATTCAATGTCTCCTTCGGGTGTTAAGGATCAAGAGGACCAACCACTTTAGCCAAATATCCCCTTAGGATCTTGTTCTACGTTCAAAGTGTTCAAAGTTCAACCTCTTCTTGCTCCATTCTCCTAAAGACTTCTTTGATTCCCATGGTTATCATCAATTAGGCTATATCCTATGTAGGTTTTCCTAGCATTACCTCTTTGAGTTGATAATCTTGGGGACCAAGGCTTTCTACATTTGTGTCTTCAAGAGGAATGACCACTTGTGAAAACAACTCCTAGTCCTATGTATTGTTGATAAACACCAATAGTCTTGCCTCATGCAATGGGGACTCAAGTTTATTCAAAATCTATGCAATCTCAAAAATGTCCTCATCATTAGCACAAAATTGAGATTTGGTACTCCTCATTACTTCCTTCTGGAGCCATCTTGGGATGTGCTTAGCTAAAGTCCTACCTTTGGAGGATGAAGTAGTATGCTCTACTGCCTCCTTCCCCTTATCACTCCTCCTTAGAGTACTTCCCATTTTTTTGGGCTCTTCTTCTACAATCTCTATTTCAGTGGACCCTATAGCTTTCACTTTAGTTTCTTGAGAAGGTGGTTGTGAATAGTCCACCATTTGTCCCTCCTTGAACACTTTATCAGTCACCATTTGTTTTGGTTTCTCCTCTTGTGATGGTTCTTTTTGAACTTTTTCCTCTTCTAAACTCTAAGATAGAGGAGTAACCAAAACTTTATCTACCACCATGAGTTTTGGTGGAGATGGGGGAGTAAGATTAGGACCCTATGAGTCTAGTATCATCTGTGTCTAGTCTTCTTGTAGGGGCATCCATGATCTTATCCCTAACTAGCTCTATTCGAACATGCATAAAATCAAAATCTAACATTTTGAAAATGTCATCACCTTCTTCACTCTCCTCATCCATCCACTATTGTACTTCATCTTTTAGAGAAGATACTTCCAAGGGCCCTACTAGGGTAGATGGTGATGCACCCATGGTACTCCTTTCTTTCTATATGGCTCTAGCTAGCTAAGTTCTTCTTTGCAGGGGCACCTATTCTTCTTCATCTTTCTCTAGGAAATGGGCCCAACACTTGTCTCTCTCCTCTTCAACTTCTGGAATGGTCTCAAGAATAGATGGAAAAGGCACCATCTTCTTAGTGACCCTTTGCCTCTTCTTCATTTGGATCTTAATCCTCTTTTGTTTTGTAGAGGTAGAAGGAGACACTGGCTCTTCTTATGAAGGAGGAATGGAAACCTATTGACTCTCCCCCTCTTCTAATTGGTTAGCCACAAAGGGAGGCAATTGAGGGTCATCATGGACTTGAACAACTCTAGTATCCTTGGACCCTTGTACACTCTCTTCCTAATATTGGTGAGGTGCTTGCATGTCACCCTATTCTGTTTGAATCCTCTGAGGGGAGGTCCTCTTCCTTTCATTCTTTCCTTTCCTCTCTAGAGGATGATAGTATCCAATAGGTGGTCAAATTGGTATACTATCTATGGCTTGATGGGAGACTGGGCCGCAAAGGAAGGAATTGTAACTTTCTTCCCTCTACCTTTCTCAAGGTGGGCTTGAGTATGAAAGATCATAGTGTCAAGTATTAAATCAAGTTGAAAAGGCTTCTTGATCCAATCCTTGGTCATTCTGATGACATGCCTCACTCAATGATTAATATCATTTCCCTCCTCCCTATCAACCTTAGTGTCGATGATGGGTCTCTCTCTAATTTTCTTTTAGTTGAACAGGGGATCTAATAGCTCTTGTGAATCTTGTTGCTTTATTTCCTCTAGAATGTTTAGTTTGAGAGCCTTCTCCACTAAGTACAAAGTCACCCTACAATAGTCTGTTATGCAAAAATCATAGTCATTTGTCATGTTCATCCAATGGTCTTCAATGGCATCTTCATGGTAGAATTCTTTATTAGCCAAACTTGACACTTTCTTGATATTATCAAAATAGGGCCTAGGGAAACTATACTCCTTGAGGAGATAATTATCCCACTTCCACTTAAAGTATAGAATATCTTTCTTTTGCTTCACTTGGTATGGTCCTCTGACTAGGGGTCATGTCCAACAAGGTCTCCACTACCTCCTAACCCTATCATAGGCAGACTCAATCTACCATTCAATCTCTAGCAAAACCAATTTGTCACTTGGATATCTAGGGAGCTTCTTAGGGTTGATAGATACACCAGCTACCTACAAATATTTGAATACATTAGATTGGATGAAATAGGCTTGGAGAGCTACTATTGCTATTGCCTTATTGGATAACCTCTTTGCATAGTCTCCCTCTATGAATTGGATGACCGCAAAAATGAATGTGTTATTCATGATTCTGTCCTCACTAGTTGGGGGTAGACAATGTAGGGCTAGGCAATAGGATCCTACATGTTGCCTCTTTTGTACAAAATAGGGTAGTTTTTCACTCTTATTGCAAGTAGATATACCATGTAAGAAGTCAAATAGAACTTCTTCTTGACTTTAACTACCCCCAATTGCTCACACAACTTTTCACTTGGTGTGGTGGCCCAGTCCAATGGCATCCTTGTTGTTTGATTATTTCAATGAAATTGACTATAAAAGCTCTGATGTGGCTAGCTACTGGTAAACCCATGACTTTTCTTAGAAGAATGATAGAATAGCCAATATCAACCTTCATGTATCCTCTAGTCATGTCCACCTTTCCTATGACCCTAACCAAAGGAGTCTTCTCAATGAGGTAGGAGGATTGGATGATTTTTGCTACCTCTTTCTAGTGTTTCCTATACCACCTCTCTATTTATTCATAGGAGATTCTAATAAATTGATCTACCCTTGGGATGTGGAAGACCCTCTCAATGTTTTCAGGTCAGAGGTCAAGAACCACTTCTCCTATCACACTCTTCACCACTCTTTCCTCAAGAACAAAGTATTGAGCTAGAGTCATAATCAATTCTAGTGATTGCACTAATATAGGATACAAAGCTATGCTCACTAACCCAGAATGGACCAAAGTGGATACTAGAGCTAGCCTCTCAATGGGTTTTTTGTAGATTCTGAGGAACTCTCCCAAGTCTCTATGTCCTAGATTAGTGTCCTTAATGTCTACATAATCATCTTGGAAACTTGACTTCGATGGTACACCATAGAAATTGAATAGGACAAGCTTAGGTTCCATTTTCTCTCCAGATGTAGATGCCATTATATTTTCACTACACAAGAATGGTGTTTATTAGTGCAAAATAATGTAATGGCATTTATTATATCTAAAAAACACAATAATGACATTTATTAGTCCATTATTTATAAAAAAATAAAAACAAAAATAAGATGCCCAATTTTGGTGCTTTTATTTATATACTTTTTAATTTATATATTTTAATTTATTTTTAAATATATATATATATATAATTTATTTATTTATTTATTTCTATATTTTTAGGGTTTTGATGCATGGCACAAAAGATGTGCATGCGAGTGGGGGAGCACACAGTGCACAAAGAGTGAATGTGAGAGTGTGTAAAGAAAAGGTTGTTGAGGGTGAAGTGGCATGGTATCAAGGGTTTTATAGGTGTGGGACACAGATGGCATGATGTACATAGTGGATATGGTGGTGCCAAGTGCACAGATTCAATGGTATGGGCACAATGGTGAAGGTTGTGTCCATGGCAAGGATCGTGTTTTGCATTTTGCACATGATAGAGGTTGCATTTTGTACATGATGGAGGTTGTTTCCATGGGAAGGGTCATGTTTGGAATGTCTAGAGGCACAAATCATGGGAGGTGCGCATGGATATGAGTGCAGCATAATGGGCATTGTAGATGTGACTGCGGTGATGGATGTGTGCATGGCACAGAGCATTTTCTAACATCACCGCCTAAGGTGTTGATGCATAGAGGGGAGACTAAGTGTACACTTATGCATCTCACACTTTCTTATGTTTATTAATATTGTGCACCTTGGCTTGGTTGTGTGAAGCGCAAAGTGTGAGGTCTGTGGAGGGCATGAGATACATGGAGGGCGTGAGACAAAAGACGAGGTCGCAAAACACAACAATGAAAAAGAAGTGAGGAGGTTTAAGGGATTGGGGCATATATAGCCTACCCACCCTCAGGGTGCATGGTGTACCCATGTGAAAGTGTGAAAGTGCATGCTGTGCACCACCATGGGTGGGGTGTGCCCTGCTCATCATGTATGGTGCATGGGTGCGCTTGATTTAATTTTTTTTGAATTTTATAATTTTTATGTCCTTTTTCATTATAATTTTTATGTCCTTTTCAAATTTTATATTTTTTATGTTTTTTTCAATTCTTCAATTTTTTTTGGTTTTTCAATTTTTTAATTTTTTAATTTTTAATTTTTTTAATTTTTTAATTTTAAACATTTCCCAGATCTTGAATTGTGAGTTTGGGGACTCCAAAAAAGTAGGGGAGTTACCATTCCTAGTAAGGAATGGGGTGTTTTTTGTGGGGGCTATCATGAGACATCAAATGCTAAATCATAGTGATGTTGAGGTCTACAGTAACCTTTCTCATTTTAGAGATATCACATTTTTTTTGGATTTAACAAAATAATCTTTCTTGAGGCCAAAAGTTGTAGTGTGCCTCAGGTCAATGGTGCATCACTGCATAAATTTAAAACTGCTAATCTTGGCATTACATAGTTAGTGCCATTAGCTTTGGATGGGTGGGTGAACCCTATTGATACCCTTTTTCCAACTATAGAGAGCCTGTAATGTTCACAACCACCTTGTACTGAAGAGTCTCCAAGATGCTCTAAGTCTGTTTGGAGATCAATCTTCTGAGGGTCATAAATTAGAGCTTGTGAGGGTTATCAATAAAATGTCAAATTCTACAAGATGGTGATTTTGAGTTCTATGATAGCCTATATAATTTTAGAGAGATAACATCTATTTGGATTTGGTAAAGTGATCTCCCTCAATGCCAAAACTTGTAGTTTGCCTCAATTCATTAGTACATCATTGCATAACTTTGAAACTATTGATCTTGGTATCGAATTGTCAACATCATTAGCTCAAAATAGGAAGGCCAACCTTAGGGATACCATTTTACTATCTATCAAGAACCTACAAAATTCACAAAAAACTTATATCAAAGAGTCTCCAAGATGATCTAAGTGCATTTGGATATCGATATTCCAAGGGTCATAATTTGGAGTTCATGGAAGATATTGATAAAAAATCAAGTGCTATAGAATAGTGATGTCAAGGTCTACAATAAACTATCTCATTTTAGAGAGATCACATCTATTTGGATTTTGAAAAATGATCTCCCTTGATGCCAAAACTTGCAATGTGTCTTAGTTCATTGGTACATCACTATGTGACTTTGAAACTTCTGATCTTGGCATCAAATCATCAATACCATTAGTTCTATATGGGAAAGTGAACCCTAATGAAACCCTTGTTTTGTTCATGAAGAGACTACAACATTTGTGGCCATTACATACTTAAGAGTCTAAGTGTGTTTGGAGATCGATCTTCTAAGGGTTGTAACTTGAAGCTCATGGGGACTATCAAAGAAACATCAAATGAAACATGATGGTGATGTTGCCTATCTCATTTTAGAGAGATCACATTCATTGCATAAATTTGAAACTGCTAATCTTCGCATTGCATAGTTAGTGCCATTAGCTTTGGATGGGTGGGTGAATCCTAGTGATACCCTTTTTCTATCTATAGAGAGCCTATAATGTTTGCAACCACCCTATACTACAGAGTCTCCAAGATGCTCTAAGTGTATTTGGAGATCAATCTTCTAAGGGTCATAACTTAGAGCTTGTAAGGGTTATTAGAAAAATGTCAAATTCTACAAGATAGTGATGTTGAATTCTATGATAGCCTATATAATTTTAGAGAGATAACATCTATTTGGATTTGGCAAAGCGATCTCCCTCAATGCAAAAACTTGTAGTTTGCCTCAATTCATTACTACATCATTGCATAACTTTGAAACTATTGATCTTGGCATCAAATTGTCAATATTAGCTCAAAATAAGAAGGCCAACCCTAGGGATACCACTTTTCTATCTATCAAGAGCCTACAACATTCATACAAAACTTATACCAAAGAGTCTCCAAGATGATCTAAGTGCATTTGAATATCGATATTCCAAGGGTCCTAATTTGGAGTTCATGGAGGGTATAGATAAAAATTTAAGTGCTACAAAATAGTGATGTCAAGGTCTACAATAAACTATCTCATTTTAGAGAGATCACGTCTATTTGGATTTGGAACAATGATCTCCTTGATGCCAAAACTTTCAGTGCGTCTTAGTTCATTTGTGCATCACTGCATGACTTTGAAACTTCTAATCTTGGAATCAAATTATCAACACCATTAGCTCTAGATGGGAAAGTGAACCCCAATGAGACCCTTATTCTGGTCATGAAGAGAATACAAAATTTGTGGTCATTATGTACTAAAGAGTCTCCAACATGCTCTAAGTGTGTTTGGAGATAGACCTTATAAGGGTTGTAACTTGAAGCTTGTGGGGACTATCAAATAAATTTCAAATGAATCATGATGGTGATGTTGCCTATCTCATTTTAGAGAGATCACATTCCATTTGGATTTGGCAAAATGATCTTGCTCGATGCAAAAACTTACTATGTACCTTAGTTTATTGGTGCATTACTGCATAACTTTGAAATCACCAATCTTGGCATTGAATTGTCAGTGCCATTAGTTCTAGATGTTTGGGTGAACCTTAGTGACACCCTTTTTTTGGCCATATAGTGCCTATAATTTTCAAGGCCACCCCTACTGAAGAGTCTCCAAGATTCTCTAAGTGTGTTTGGAGATTGATCTTCTGACGGTCATAAGTCAGAGCTTATGGGGGCTATCGGTGAAACATGAAATGCTAAAGGATAGTGATGTTGAGAAATACAATAGGCTATCTCATTACAAAGAGATCACATTCTATTTTGATTTGGCAGAATGATCTCGCTCAATGCCAAAAATTGTAGTGTGCTTCATTTTATTGGTGCATCACTATATAACTTTGAAACCACTAATCTTCGCATCAAACTATTAGCATCATTCACTCCAGATGGAAATCTAAACCCTGGTAACATCAAATGCTACAAGATGGTGATGTCATGGTCTACAATAACCTATCTCACTTCAAAAAAATTACATCATATTTGGATTTGGCACAATGATCTTGCTTGATGCCAAAACTTGTAGTGTGCCTTAGTTCATTGGTGCATCACTTTGTAACTTTTAAACTATTGATCTTGGCATCAAATCATTAGTACCATTAGCTTTGGATAGGTGGGTGAACCCTAGTGACACTCTTGTTCTAGCCATGAAAATCCTACATCTATTGTGACCACCCCATTATGAAGAGTCTCCAAGATGCTCTAAGAGTGTTTGGAGATTGATCTTTTGAGGGTCATAACTTGGAGCTCATGAGGGATATTAGTGAAATTTTGAATGGTACAAGATGATGATTTCAAGGTATAAAATAAGCTATCTTATTTTTGGGAGATCAAATTCTAGTTTGATTTGGCATAATGATCTTGCTTGATGCCAAAACTTGCAGTAAGCCTCAGTTCATTGGTGCATCACTACATAAGTTTGAAACTGCTGATCTAAGCATCAAATAATCAATTCCACTAGCTCCAGATGGGTAGGTGAACCATACTGACACCCTTTTTCTAGCCACAAAGAGCATGTAACATTCATGGCTACCTTGTATTGAAGAGTCTCCAAGATATTCTAAGTGTGTTTGGAGATCGATATTCTAAGATTCATAACTCAAAGATCATGTTGATTATTAGTGAAACATTTAATGCTATAGGATGGTGATGTCAAGGTCTATAATAACATATCTCATTTCATAGTGATCACATTCCATTTGAATTTGGCACAACAATCTTGCTCGATAAAAATATTTGTAGTGTTCTTTAGTTCCTTGGTGCATCATTGCATAAATTTGAATTCATTGATGTTGGCATCAAATCATCAGTACCATTAGCTCTAGATGGGTGGGTCTTTTCTTGCCATAGAGAGACTACAAAATTCATAGCCACCCTATACTAAAGAGTCTCTAAGATGCTTTAAGTGCGTTTGGAGATCATTCTTCCGAGGTTGTAACTCAGAGCTTGTGGGGGCTATTGGTGAAACATAAAATTCTACAAGACTATGGTTTTGAGGTCTACAATAATGTATCTCATTTTAGAGAGGTTAGATTTCATTTGGACTTGGTGTAGCAATCTTGCTTGATGCTAAAACTTGAAATGTGTCTCAGTTCATTGGCACATCATTGTATTACTTTGAAACGACTAATCTTACATGATCAAAATGAATGATATTCCATAAATATGAACAATACACATGATCCACAATAAATTGAATAATAATATAATAAATTAATATGCATATCCTTGTGCATATAAATGATAAAATATATATCAAAATACATGTATCCATAGAGAAATTACACAAATATATATCAAATTTCATGTATCCATAGGAAAATTATGCAAATATATATCAAAATGCATAGATCCATACACAAAATGTGGCTGGTCATGCTATCAAAATATGTATAATATCAATGCTTTTATATACAATGTGGCATATGCCATCTCAAAATGTCTCATGACACATCCTATGATAACTATACTATCCTATGCTATTGGTGGATAATCCAAATGTAGCCTCTTTACTGAACTTCATGTTTTCAAAGTCTAACTAATAAAATCTCCATTGTAGCCTCCTTTTCATAACTCAACCTTTCCTTTAAGTGCTTTCTTTATGAGTAATATCTCAAATACTCTTCATCAATCAAACATATATGACATATAGATCAGCTAGTAACATGTCTCACAAGTAGATTTGACATTAATGATGATACAATAATTGTTCCAATTGTAGTTTCCAACAATCTCCCTCTTTGGTAGTGATGGCAACACCTTAACAATATCTTAAAATATCACAAATATGTGAATACAGTCTCCTTTGTTACCATGTAATCCAAAATATTTCACTACCATGAGTGAACAATATCCTAAGTAGTTTTCATCCAACAATTTTGAAAACTCCCTCTAAGTTCTAATATCTCTCTTTGGTGCATCTTCCCCTCTTAGATAATTCTCTCCTTCTAAGGTTTATCTCTCCAATTATGCATCTTCTTCCTCTTTTGTATCTCTCTCTCTCTCTCTCTCTCTCCCTCTCTTTGTTTGATAATAATGTCAAAGATGCTCATACATCTTTATTATATAGATGTTTGTATATCTAAATGAATTTATTCATCTATCTATCACTTATCTATTATGCTAATTTCCTTATTTATTGAACTTGACCACCTTAGGCATCTCTTAAAGTAGAACTATCTACATCAATGGGTATCATATTCTAATTAACAAATTTGATGCAATGGAACATTTCTCCTTAAGTTCCTTTACTTAGGGGAATCTCCCCCAATTTACCTTTAAGATAATCATGTGCATCTTTAGGTAGGGCTTTAGTGAATATGTTATCAATTTTTTCTTTAGTGTGTACATATTATAACTTCACTTCTTTTTAATGAACTAGATCTCTCAAGTAGTGATACTTGATAAAAATGTGCTTTATTTTGGTGTACACAACTGGATTCTTTGATATGTTGATAGAACTTGTGATATCACAATAGATAACCACTAGATATATGATTTCTTCTTTCATTACCTTTAGTAATTTCTTGATCTACATAATGTTTGAATAGTTCACTACAGTAGCCATATAATTAGCTTCAACTATTGATTATGAAATACAATTCCATTTCTTGCTTTTCCTTGAAACCAATATCTTTCCTAGAAAGAATGCACCTCCATTAGTGTTTTTTCTATCATTAATATTTCTTGTCCAATCAGACTTAGTGAAAACCTTTAGTTCAAACCTATCACTCCTCTTGTAATACAATCCATAATCATTTGTACCTTTAAGCTATCTCAATATCCTTTTCACTTCCATCATGTTATTCTCCTTAGGAATTTTTTAAAATCTAGAAACTATCCTAATTGCTAATGTAATATTAGGTCTACTATGAATGACATATTTCAATTTTCTAATTATTGATCTATATAGTATTTGGTTCATATCAATAGATTCATTGTTCTTAGATAACTAATGCCTTGTAGACATAGATGTGCTCATTGGTTTTGACTCTTTCGTTGCAAAATATTTTAGTATCTCCTTGATATATTTGGACTGAGTACTGAAAATACCAAACTTCATTTGATATATTTATAGATTGAAATGGAATTTGATCTCACCAAAAATTGACATTTCAAATTCTTTCTTATTTTCATCTACAAATAATTTGCATAATGCTTCATTTCCTCCAAATAGAATGTCATCAACAAAAAAATTAGACAAAAATAATTCATTGTTTTTACTAGTTTTTAAGTACATGTTATTGTTGTCATTTGGCCTTTCAAATCCAATCTTCACCAAGTAATTATGGAGTCTTTTATGCCATTCTCTTGGGGCTTGTTTCAATCCATATAGAGATTTATGTAGTTTACATACCACATTCTTCTTGTTTAGATCCAAAAATCCTTCAAGTTGTTTAATGTATTGATGTAGGAGCATCTAGTGGTATAAGGGCAATCTTGTATCACCCAAAAATATGCTTACTGTTATTTTTTTTTAAAGTGATTTTATTTTTGGATACCCATTTAGCTCAAATAAATATTTCAACTCTCATAGCTTCACTATTGGTTTTTTGGGTAAGAGTTTTTGAGCACCTTGGGATATCTTCCAATGTAGAAAATAGGTTATTTTTTAATTGAGAAATGATTATAATGAATTAGAGGGTATAAGTTAGATTGATGATTATAATTTTAATTTAAAGCACTCCATAAAAAGAATGAGGTCAAAAGGCTTTATAGTTTGAAAGATATTGCTATTTTAAGTTGTGTGGAGACCTTAAAAAAGCACTTCAAAGTCAGATCTGAGGTACTAAATGGCCTTGTATGGGCCCAAAAAATGGGGTACATTTAAATATATTCCATAGGGATATAGAGCACTTGGAGAGGTTTCTGGAAATTTAAATAGTGCATCAATTAGAGTCCTGGATCAAAAGTTATGCCTCTTGGAAGTTGTTTTACCATTTCTAGATTCTTCTAATTTTACACCATCATATGATGTATTTTCTAGAACCTTCTATTTTGGTGGTGGATTCCAAAATGAATATTCTAAAATTTATTCCTAACCCTAAACCTAATTTTGGTTATTTAAGGACATTTCTAGCATTGTAAAGACAATTTTTAGTGGAGTTCAAGAGAAGGTATTGGAGGAGGGTTTTTTTCTAGGAACAAACAAAATTTTAAGCCCATAGGGCATGTATTTGGTCTATTTTTATTGTACTAAATGTAATAGTAGGTCACTTCTAATAATAATATTTCTCTTTTCCTATTGTGTTCATTTTTTCTTGGGTTATGTCCTCAACAAGTGGTATCAAAGCTGGTTTTCTTGAGTGTGTAAATAAAGCGCCAACTATGAGGAAATTTGTACTAGAACTATGTGGTTGTGGGTTTTGATGCAAGAAAATGACTTGATGAAGGGAGCATGGTGTAAGGGCTAGAGTTGTTATTGCTAAGGTTAGAGCCCTCTAGAGACAAGTCTAGGCATTACAAGATGAGATCCATAGAGGAAAGAATGTTGCCATAGGTGATGAAAGAGAGGAAGAAAATGAAGAAGAAGGAAATATTGGACAAGAAGGGGAAGGAGATAGATAATTCTAAAACTAGGCAAAGGAGAAGCTTTTTAGGGCCATTTTCAAGCTTGGAAAAACACTTAAAATTGATGTTGGCATGTTTTCAGGAAATCTAAACCCAAATGAGTTCATCGATTGCATCAATGAGCTAGAGGAATTTTTTGAGTATGAGGATATTAGGGACCCTAATAGGGTTAAGTTTGTGAAGGTCAGAATGAAATTCCATGCCAAAATCTAGTGGCAAGAGATTTATTTAGAATGAAATAGAAGATGAAAGGAGAAAATCACAAGATGGGATCGCATGGTGGACAAACTAAAGAAGTAGTTCATTCCTGTTCATTATGAGTTTGATTTATTCAAAAAGATGTAAGAGTTAAAGAAAGTGGGAAATTTTTCTAGGAATACATAGAGGAATTTTACCAAGTCATTATTAGGGTAGGGCATATAGAAGTAAATAGGAAGAAAGTTTCCCATTACCATAATGAGTTAAGACCTAGCATTTAGGAGGAGTTAAGACTAGTTAGAATGATCAGTATTGAAGAGGCATACCAATTTTCCTTATGAGTTGAGGAGAAACTAAAGAAAATGTTTGATGGAAGGCAAAGAGGGTGTAGTCAAGGAGGAAGGAGTTGTGGCAGGTCATTTGGAGGCTGAAATGAGAACCAAAAGAAAAATGAAAGTGTGGGTACTAGCTAAAATTAGAGGAACAAGGGTTTCAACTATTCCTATGATAAAAACTCTGGAGATTAGAGAGGAAGAGGTAGAGGACATGGACAAGGATCAGGAAGAGGAGGCTTCTATAGTACCTATTTTCATGGCAATGAAGAAGGTCATTATTCTTTCAAATGCCCTCAATGCCAAGGAAGGATAAATAGGAGAGTTGATGGTCAAGAAATGATTGCTTATGTGGATGGTGATGCATAGTCATCATATTTAGAGGATGTATAAAGAGAAGAGGTTCTAGTTAATGAAACTATCTTAATAGGGGGTGAGACTAAACCTAGACAAAGGAGGATTTTTTTCATACTAGGTACAAGTGTAAGGGTAAATGTTGTGATGTGATTATTGATGGTGGAAGCACTTATAACTTGGTGTTAGAGGAGATGGTCTCAAAGCTAAAGCTCATGAGGGAGAAACACCCACAACCCTATTAGATTGCTTGGGTGTAGGATGATCATAATGTCCTACTTAGTAAGTAATGTTTGGTAAAGTTAAAGATTTGGAGTTACCATGACAAGGCTCTCTATGACATTTTTTCTTTTTTTTAGACAGTAGGAATTGGTGCAACACGACCCCCCTATAAATTGCAGTGTGCCTGGTAAAATTTTTAACGTGACCGGTAGCACTGGTACGACACGCCCACTGGTACCACGAGGATGAGGGAGACTAGAACCCATGACCAACCCCCTACAACAGGGAAGATTTAGCCAACCGAGCTAGGGCCCCTGCCCTAAGGCTCTCTATGACATTATTCCAATGGATTTTTTCATTTATTGTTGGGAAGGCCATGGTAGTTTGATAAACATGCTATACATGATGGTCATGGAAATATGCATTCTTTGACAAAGGATAGAGTTCACCACAAATTGAAGCCCTTGATAAAGGAGGGCAAAAATATATGTAGTAGTGCTAGGGTATGTCTTGTTGGTGGAAGAACATTTCTATATGTCATGAAACATTAGCATATGTGTTATGCTTTCCTAGAAAATATAAGGAAGGTAGTAGTGAATATTCACTTGAAGTTTTAGGTCTATTAAGTGAGTATGGAGATGTTATCTATGATAATATTCTAGAAGGGTTGCTGGAAATAAGGCAAATTAGTCATCAAATAGGTTTAGTCCTTGGAGCTAATTTTCCTAACAAGGCTACTCATAAGATGACTCCTACTAAGACTAAGGATCTAAATAGACAAGTTTAGGAGTTGTTGAGGAGAGGTTTAATTTGAGAGAGCCTAAGTCCATGTGTAGTACCTACAGTACTAGCACCAAAGAAGGATGGAGAGTGGAGAATGTGTATAGGCTCTTGAGCTATAAATAGAATAACCATCAAGTACCAATTTCCTTTGCCAAGAATGGATGTTCTTATGGACTATTTGAGTGGAGCCCAGTACTTCACAAAGATAGATCTCAAGAATGGTTATCACCATATATAAATATGAGTGGTTAGTCATGCCCTTTGGGCTGACCAATGCACCAAGCACCTCCATGTGCCTTATGAATGAGGTACTAAAGAAATTCTTGGGAAAATTTAGATTTGTCTATCTAGATGATTCTTTGATTGAACATTTATTGCACATTCATAGTGTCCTTGAAAGGTTGAGGGAAGAGAAATTTTTGATTAATTTGAAGAAGTGTAGCTTTATCAAAAGGGAGTTAGTTTATTTGGGGTTTGTTGTGTCAATTGAGGGTCTCAAAATAGACCTAGAGAAGGTGAAGGTCATCTTGGAATAGCCTACACCAAGGTCTACCACTAAGGTGAGGTCATTCCATGGTCTGGCTAGTTTATATAGGAAGTTCATTAGGAATTTTAGTACTATATGTGCACCCCTAATGAAAACAATGAGGAGGGATAGAAAAGAGTTCAAGTGGACTATAGAAATTGCAAGGAGTTTTGAATTGTTGAAGAAGAAGGTGACAAAGCAACCTATGTTGGCACTTCCTAATTCCAAGAAAGTGTTTCAAGTGGATTGCGATGCTAGTGGAAATGCTATTGGGCTATGTTGAGCCAAGAAGGTAAGCCTATTGCCTAGTTTAGTGAAAAACTTAATGATACAAAGAAGAAGTATTATGTTTATGATCAAGAGTTCTATGTAATAGTTTAGGCCTTAAAGAAATTGAGGCATTATTTATTTCCAAAAGAATTTTTTTTTTATATTGATCACCAGGCATTGCAATACCTAAATAGCCAAGGTAAGTTGAATCAAAGACATTCAAAATTGGTAAAGTTCATGAAAAGCTATACATTTGTATTAAACATAGAAGTGGAAGGTCTAATAGGGTTGTAGATGCATTAATTAGGAGACAGTTGTTGCTGATAGCAATGTAGGTTGAAGTGGTTGGGTTTGATGAACTCAAGAATTTGTACCCTAATGATCTTGACTTTGCAGAGGCTTGGAAGGCTTGTAAAGAACCTGTTACTCTAGATAGGACTAGGTGGCTGGATTACTTGATTCAAGATGGTATGTTGTTCAAGGGTAGTCAATTATGTATCCCTAGGAGTTCTATGAGGGAGAAATTGATCAAGGAGAAACATAGTGGAGCGATGGTAGGACACTTTGGTCAAGACAAGACCATTGCCATTATCAGAGAACATTATTTTTGGCCTCAATTATCTTAGGATGTGGAGAAGTTTGTGTAGGGTTATCAAGTATGTCAAACAACCAAAGGATTTAGTCACAACATTGGACTCTATTAGCCATTGCCTATTCCTTTGAATCCTTGGGAGGACATAAGTATGCATTTTTTTCCTGGATTTGATAGGACACAAAGGAGTAATGACTCTGTATTTGTGGCGGTTGATAGGTTCTCTAAGATGGCACACTTCATTCCTTGCCACAAGACTCATGATGTAGTACATATTGTAGATTTGTTTTTCAGAGAGGTGGTGGGGCTACATGGTCTCCCAAAAAGTATGATTTCTAACAAAGATACTAAATTTGTGGGGTATTTCTAGAGGACTTTTGGATGAAGTTGAAGACAAAATTAAAGTTTAATTCTGCACATCATCCACAAATTGATGGAAAAATAGAAGTAGTGAATATGAGTTTGGGTAATTTACTAGCATATTTAGTATGAGATAAGCCCAAGGGATGGGATTTGATTCTAGCACAAGAAGAATTTTTTTACAATAATTCTATGAATAGGATTATAGGTAAATCACCATTTCAAATTGTGTATGGAAGTAGTCTAAGGACTGCACTAGTGCTGAGGAAGATGGAGCAAGGGGAGGGGACAAGTGCTAAGGTAGAAGACTTTTTTGAACATGTCAAGAACCTACATTAGGAGGTGAAAGCACATATTACCAAGATGAACCTATAGTATAAGACTAGGGAAGATCAAAAGAGGAGACATAAGGAGTTCCAAGTTGGAGAACAAGTTATGGTATATTTGAGGAAAGAATAATTTCTAGTGGGTACCTACAACAAGCCAAAGATGAAGAAATTTGGCCCCTACAACATTTTGAAGAAACATGATTCAGGGAATGCATATGAGGTGGAGTTGCTAGATGAGATTCACATTTCTCCTACTTTAAATATTGCAAACTTAATAGAATATCATGATGATGGTGTAGATGAGGAGTTGATGTTGGAGCCATGTCCAATTCCTACTTTTGTAAAGGAAGAGATTGAAGAAATTCTTGATAGTCATGTTGGTTGGAGTACCAAAAATAGGCAGTATGAAGAATACCTGGTGAAGTAGAAGGGATGGCAAGTAGAACATTCAACTTGGATATCTTGAATGGAGGTTTCCCATTTGGGTTTTCTTCTGCTAGCTATAAAGTGATAGGGTCACTTTTCAATCTACCCTAGGTGTCTAATGCAGGAGCATCCAATGGTGTAAGGGAAATCCTGTATCACCCAAATATATGCTTAGTGTTAGGTTCCATTTAAAGTATTTTCATTTCTAGATAGCCATTTGGGTTAAATAAAGATTCCAACTCTCATAGGTCCACTATTAGTTTTTTGGGTTAGAGTTTTTTAGCACCTTAGGAAATGTGCCAATGTAGAAAATAGGTTATTTTATAATTGAGACATAATTATAATGAGCTAGAGGGTGTAAGTTGGAGGAATGATTATACTTGTAATTTAAATCACTCCAAAAAAGAATTAGTTAAAAAGCCTTTATAGTTTGAATGTTATTGCAGTTTTAAGTTGCTTGGAGACATTCTAAGAGCACTTCAAAGTCAGATTTTAGGTGCTACATGGCATCGTACAGGCACATAAAATGGGGGACAATCAAATATAGTCTTTAGAGTTATAGAGAACTTGGAGAGCTTTTGAGAAATGTAAACAGTTCATTAATTAGAGTCTCAAATCAAAAGTTATGCCTCCCAAAATTTGGATTACCATTTTTGGATTCTTCTAATTTTGCACTGACTCCTAACATATTTTCTAGACCATTTTGTTTTGGTGGTGGATTCCAAATGGTGTATTATTAAATCTATTCCTAACTCCAAACCCTAATTTGGGTTACTTAAGGACATTTCTAGCATTGTAATGATAGTTTTTAGTAGAGTTCGAGAGAAGGTACTAGACGATGGTTTTTCTCTAGGATCAAACAACGTTGTAAGCCTAAAGGGCATGTCTTTGGTCTATTTTCATTGTGTTAAATGTAATAGAAGATCACTTCTCATAATATTTCCCTTTTTCAGTTGTGTTTATTTTGTCTTGGGTTGTGTCCTCATCATGTACACTTCTTCCTCATGTATACCATTTAGAAATGTAGATTTGGTATCCATTTGTTATACCTTGAAATTCTTTTAGGCTCAATATGCAAGTAGAGTTTTGACTCCTTCCAATATTGCAATAGGATAAAAAATTTCTCCATAGTCAACTCCTTCTTGAGTGTATCTTTTCATACAAGTCTTTCCTTTTTCCTTGTTAGTTCACCATTTTCATTCAACTTATTCTTGAAAATCCACTTTGTTCTAATAATAGTTTTGTCCTTTGGACTTGGTACTAGGGTCAAATTATGAAATTTCCCTTTCTCTAGTTTTATATGATATTTCATGCCTCTAATCATATTTTCAAAATCAAACAACCAATATTACAAAGATCCACCAATTTCTCAATAAACCCCAAATCAGGTATGTCCGAAATAGTGCCAAAAACTTCACCACTTCACATATTATTAATAAATCTGAAAATGGAAATTTTTATAGAAATTTCAGCAGCATAATGGCCTACAAAATGAAATTCCATATTTATATAGAATTTACACAACAACTCGCAAACGTAGGACAAAAACCATGCTCATCGGACTCCCGAAATTAACACAAAAATGCCCAGAAACACCACAAAAATACTAATAATCTATCTCAAAAGTTTAACCATGTCCCAATACATATATTCAGATTTATTTTAACATATTAAAGTCTTAAATATAGCAGCAACCCAAACTGATATGAAATACTCAACCGAAAACACCAAACTCTTACAAAAAAACACACCCGAAAACCCACAAATTTGCACTGTTCAGCACAAGGGAAAACTCTGCATGAGCTTGCACATGGAATGGATTCAAACTCCAATCCTTAGCCTTATTGGAAACTTGTAAACTCCCATCCTTGGGTCTCCTTCTCCACAGGTTTGGCAGCCTCTGAAGAACAACAAAGCAATAAGCGAAAATCAAGTTCTGGAATGAGCCCAAAATGCCTCCAAACCCCTCAAAAGAGGGCATAACCCTAACTCATGTCCAAGAGGGGTTAATAAAATATAATTTAATAATAATTTTTATTTATTAGTCCATTTATTTCCAAATATTAGCCCCTTTTTCTAAAACTTCACCTTTTTGGAGCCTGCTTACCTTAGCAAAGTTTATTATTTTTAATTATTCGAAAAGGGGACATGACAAGTCCTCCCCTCCCAAATATTTCTTGTCCTCAAGAAATGAAGGTTGGAATTATAAGGAATATGTGCTCCTTCCCAAGTTGCATCCTCTAGTGGCAATCCTTTCCATTTGACCAAATGCTCTATGATGCTCCTGTTTCTCAATCTTTTCTCTCTTGTATCCAAAATCTCTTCTGGTATCAAAACTAATTTCCCTTCATCATCAAGAGGTGGTAATTCTATAGATACTATGGTCTGCTAGCCTAGAACCTTCTTTAGGCAAGATACATGGAAAATATTACGTATTTTTCTATTTGGTGGGAGCTCCAATTCATAAGCTACCTCTCCTACCTTCTTGATGATCTTATAAGGCCCATAGAACCTTGGCTTGAGTTTCTCTGCCCCACTCCTCTTCAAGGTGCTTTACTTATATGGTTGCAACCTAAAAAATACCAAATCTACCACCTCAAAAGATCTTTCAATCCTTTTCCTATCAGCATATAACTTTGGTTGGTTCTGTGGATGTTATAGATTATCCTTGAGGGACCTTATTATGTCTTGACTTTTCTTGATGAAATTGCTTGTTGCAGGTACTCTGCTATCAAAAAGTATTAGATCAACAAAGGAAAGGGCATCATAACCATAAAGAGCATGAAAAGGAGGCATACCAATAGACATGTGATGAGATGTATTGTAACAATACTCCCCTAGGTGTAACCATTTCACCCAAGCATGTTGTTGATTTGAAACATTGTTCCTCAAATATCCCTCTATCCATTTATTAACTATCTTTGTTTGTCCATTTGTTTGAAGGTGATAGCTAGTACTGAGAGTGAGTTTAGTTCCTGCCAAATGAAAGAGCTCCTTCCAAAAAGAGCCAAGGAATCTACTATCCCGGTCACTAACAATGTTTTTAGGCAAGCCATGTAATCTAAAAATTTCCTTGAAGAACAATTCAACCACTTGTGATGCCTTGAAATCAGATGTGATAGGAAAGAAATGTGCATACTTAGTTAGTCTATCTACCACCACATATATGAAATCCTTACCTTGAACCTTGGGCAACCCAATGATGAATTCCATGGAAATACTTTCCCATTTTTGTTCAGGAATAGCAAGTGGCTGCAACAACCCTGCAGGAAAATTTTTCTCACTCTTGCTTTTTTGGCATACAATACATTCCTTAATGTGTTTAAGGACATCCTCCTTCATACCCTTCCATGAAAACCACTCTCAAATTTTCCTGTATGTCTTGAAGTATCCCTAATGACCAGCCAAAGGTGTGTCATGAAAGGCCCTCAATATCCTCTCCTTAGTTTTTGATCCTGGCACTAAGAAGATCTTGTTCTTGTAATAAATCAATTCATCAACAACCTTTTACCTATTATCATCCACTAACTTATCCAAAATCTTGGTGGCAAAGGAATCTTTAGCATACTCTGAAATTATGGAGACTTTCCAATCAGTAAAGATAGATGTTAAGGAACACAAAGTGGGCTTTCTTGAGAGAGCATCAACAACCACATTATTCTTTCCTTTCATGTATTCAATATCAAAATCATAAGCTTGCAATTTGCTTACCCATTTTTTTTGATGATCATTCAAATCCATTTGGTTCAAGAAGAACTTGAGGCTATTATGGTCTGTCTTTACAATGAATCTCCCACGTACCAAATATTGTCTAAACTTATGAAGTGCATGCATGATTGCCAACATTTCCTTATTATAGATGGAGTAACCTTTCTCTGATTGATTTAATTTTCTACACTCAAATGCTATTGGATGTCCCCTTTGAGTTAGAACAGCCCCTATACCTTCTCTAGAAGCATCACATTCAACAAAAAAAGGTAAAGTGAAATCTGGAATTGCAAGCACAGGGCATGAACTCATTAGCTCCTTAAGCTTATCAAATGTTTTTTGTGCCTCTTATGTCCAAAAAAAAGCTCCTTTGTTTGTCAAATCAGTCAAGGGGGCAGCAAGCTGAGAAAATCCCTTGGAAAATCTCCTATAGTAGCTACACAACCCGAAGAAAGCTCTCAACTGTGTAAGATTAGTAGGTGGACGCCAATCCAAAATTGCCTGGATTTTTTGTTGATCAACCTGTACTCCTTTAGAAATTATAATATGTTCCAAATATATGATCTCTATAAAACCAAATTCACATTTAGATAGCTTAGCATAGAAGGATTTCTACTCCAAGATTCCCAAAATAGTGTCTATGTGCTTAAGATGCTCTTCCCATGTTTTACTGTAAATCAAGATATCATCAAAAAATACCACAACAATTTTTTGAAGATGCTGGCTGAATACTTTATTCATACAAGATTGGAATGTTGCTTAGTGAGGCCAAATGGCATAACAAGAAATTCAAAGTGCCCATAGTGACATCTAAAAGCAGTCTTTTCCACATCTTCACTCCTCATTCAGATTTGATGGTACCCTGATCTTAAGTCAATTTTTGATAAGTATACAACACCATGTAACTCATTAATGAGTTCTTCTATGCATGGTATGGGATACCTATTTTTTATGGTCTTCTTATTTAGAGCCCTGTAGTCTATACACATTCTCATTGTACCATCCTTTTTCTTGACAAGTACCACAAATGATGCAAATGGACTAGAGCTAGGCCTTATGAATCCCATGTCTAGGAGTTATTTAATAGTTTTTTCAATTTCTTCCTTATAACCTCTTGGATGGCAGTATGGGGTTGTTATAATTGGTATGGCACCCTGTTCTAACTCTATAACATGCTCAAAACCTCTATCTAGTGGTAATCTTGGAGGCAAGTCATTGAAAACTATACTATACTTATCAAGAATATTTTGAATTTCAAAATGGAAATTACTTTGATTCTTTGGAGATCTTGTTGGATGGATTATGACTCCTGCTGCCCATGATACTTGTCCTCTTCGAAAAGTCATCTCTGTCCTCTTTGCAGAGACCCCCTTAGGTGCTCCATTTGATAAGCCTCTCAATATGACTTCTTTCCCATTGGAATGAAATTTAAACTCCATAGTTTGATAATTCATGTAGTAGCCTCCAATAGAGTGCAACCATTGAACACCCAATACAAGATCTGTCTCCCCAATACCAACCACATAGAAGTCATCACATAACTCATAATCTCCTAAGGTCATCTTGAGTTGTTTCACCACTCGTGTGCAAGGCATAGTGAATCCATCAGCTATTGTAACATTAAATCCCTCAAAATCTTCTGCTTTAAGCCCTCTTTTCATGACAAATCCCTCATCAATAAAATTTTGAGTTGCCCCACTATCAAGAAGAACTATCAACCTTTGCCCTGCTAGTACCCCTCGAATTCGAAAGGGATGGTATCTTGGGACTCCTGATAATGCTAATAAAGTGCCATCTTTGCTGATTTCTTTTTCTTTCTCTTCTTCTACCTCCTCCTTATTGTCATGAAATTCCTAATGCTCATCTAAATTAGATTATGAAGCAACTTCAATATTGTGCACTTGACCTTTCCCCAAACATTTGTGTCTTAGAACCCATCATTCTCTACAAGTAAAACAAAGCTTTTTCCTTCATAATTCACTCCTAGTCTCTTCATCTACCTTCTTTTTTGCCACATTTATCACATCTTTTGGTGGTAGTGTTGGGAAAGTATTTTTTTGAAAATTTCTCTTATGTTGCCAAAGATTTGGGGGTTTTTTATTAGTGATTGGTTTCATAGGCATGCAAGTTTCAAGTTGCAAGCTTCTTTAGATAGCTTCCTGTAAGGTTGAGGGTGAGAAAGCCTTAACCAAACCCTTAACAAAATCTTCTAAACCATCAAGAAAAAGATAAACAATCCTCTTCTCACTCATATCAGGTACCATAATGGCCACTTTTTGAAACTCTTCTATATACTCATTAACTGATTTGGTTTGCTTCAACTTTGACAATTCTTTAAAGTACTCTTCATCATCCTTGAGGTCAAATCTATCTATCACTCTTTGACTGAAATCATCAAATGTAGTTACCTGATCATGACCTTGAGTAGTCATTCCATAATACCACCAATCATAGGCTACATCTTCCAAGTGTAGACTTGCAAATTGAATAGCATCACTTTTCTTCATGGGGTTAAGTGTGAAGAAAGTTTGTAATTTTTGTAGCCATGTTCTAGCTGAAATTTTATTTGTTCCATCAAAAGTAGGTGCTATAAACTTTCTTATTTTATTTTTGAGCACTCTTCCACTTATGTCATGCTCCCTCCTATTCTCTTTCTTGGGCATCAAAGTGTTCATCATATCCACATATTCTCTAAAAGGCACCAAACTGTGAAAGTCATCATCTAAACCATTGCAAGTAGCTCTTAATGCAATCAAGTTACTTGTAACCTCTTCCATGGGATTAAGGGATGGATTCAGTACTGGTGGCTCATCTGCAAGCAAGAAAATAGTTTTGGTTGATTTAGATGGTGTGGATTTTAGATTTCTTGGCTCCTCTGAAGTGCTCCCTTTCTCATTAATAGATGCAACTCCTTGTAGTTTTTCTGTCAATATTCGCAAAGCCTCTCTAATTTCTGCCAAACTATCCACTGTTTGCTTTTGAGTATTTTGGATTTCTTGGAAGAATTTCTTTGTCATCTCATATAGATCAGCCATACTTTTCCATTTCTTGGATTTTGTACTTTTAGTTTCAACTGGAGGTTTGATCAAAATTTCTTTATTCTTTTCTCGCTGCAAATATATTTTTTTCTCTTTCACTTAGTTGTATTCAAACTTCTACAAACCCTCAGGCTGGAAAGATCATAGCTCTGATACCACTAAAATGTCCCTTTCTCTAGTTTTATATGATATTTCAAGCCTCTAATCAGATTTTCAAAATCAAACAACCAATATTACAAAGATCCACTGATTTCTCAATAAACCCCAAATCGGGTATGTCCGAAATAGTGCCAAAAACTTCACCACTTCACATATTATTAATAAATTTGAAATGGACATTTTTACAGAAATTTTAGCAGCATAACAGCCTAGAAAATGACATTCCAGATCTATATAGCATTTACACAACAGCTCCCAAACGTAGGACAAAAACCATGCTCATCGGGCTCCTAAAATTAACACAAAAATGCCCGAAAACACCACAAAAACACTAATAATCTATCTCAAAAAGTTTATCCATGTCCCAATACATATATTTAGCTTTATTTTAACATCTTAAAGTCTAAAATATAGCAGCAACCCAAAATGATATGAAATACTCAACTAAAAACACCAAACTCTTACCCAAAAACACACCCGAAAACTCATAAATTTGCACTCTTTAGCACAAGGGAAAACTCTAAATGATATTGCACATGGAATGGATTCAAAATCCCATACTTAGCCTTTCTATAAACCTACAAACTCTCATCCTTGGGTTTTTTTCTCCACAGGTTTGGCAGCCTCTGAAGAACAACAAAGCAATAAGCGAAAATCAAGTTCTGGAATGAGCCCAAAATGCCTCCAAACCCCTTAAAAGAGGGTATAACCCTAACTCACGTCCAAGAGGGGTTAATAAAATATAATTTAATAATAATTTGTATTTATTATTCCATTGGTTTCCAAAGATTAGCCCCTTATGCAGAAACTTCACCTTTTTGGAGCCTGCCTGCCTTAGCAAAGTTTATTATTTTTAATTATTCGAAAAGGGGACATGAAAAATTATTATTCTTCTCAATCTATTCAATTTTCTCATTCATTGGTTGAATCCAAATTTTATTTTGTATGGCATATTTTACTGATTTGGGCTCAAATTCACAAAGTAAGCATTTATCATCTATGCGTATTTTTCTATTCATGAAACTTGATTCAACATCACCAATTATTTTTTTAGGTTTTTGATGTATTCTTACATACTTGGCTAGCATAGGTGGTTTCCTTATTTTTTCTTCAAAAGATTCATCTTGAAAGATAGTCCTAGGCTCATTAAATATTTCTTATTTAGGTTCTAGTTCTGATTTTTTATGCTTGACATTACCTATCTGATGGTCAACATTGCCTGTCTATTCCTCAATATCTTTTATTCTTTGCTCAACAACCTATGGTTTCATCTCAATAATTCTTGTCTACTAGGAAATTGTAGCTTGGTTTACTTGTTCAGTAGGAGTTCTGAAGGCATCATGATCCACATAGATGAATGTACTATAATCTTTAGATTCTTCCTTACATACACTATCATTTTTTTTGGCAAATTCATCAAATTTCACATTTTCACTTTCCACAACATCTTTAGTGTTAGTTTTCAAATACTTATAAGCTTCACTCTTAGTAGAATATCTTAGGAATATGCCTTCATCACTCTTTGGATCAAGTTTTCTATTCCTATTATCTTTGAATATATAGGATTTTCTTCCAAAGGTTTTGAAATATTTCACATTAAGAGAATATTCATACCATAATTCAAAAGGTGTAGCATTTGTACCTTTCTTGAATCGCAATCTATTTAGGGTATAGATACTAACAACTTCTTTCCAATATTTTTTTGATGCATTCTTCTCTATCATCAACATTCTTGCATAGTTCATTATTGATCTATTTCTTTTTTTAGCTATCTCATTCTAAGGAGGGGTCATTAGTGCTGAGATTTGTCTTTTAATTCCTATGTGATTATAGATTATATTGAAATCATTGGAAATGAATTCACCACCTCTATCAAATGTCAAAGACTTTAGAGTCTTCCCTATTTCATTTTCAACTCTCGCCAAATACCACTTAAATAACTAAGAGGAATTAGATTTATTTTTTATAAACATCGCAATCATCATCCTAGAGTAGTCATCAAAAAATAGAATGAAATGATTATCTCCACAATAGCTTTAAACATCAATAGGTCCACATAGGTCATTATAGACCAATTCCAAAATATCACTAGATGTGTATATTTCTCTCTTGAAATTAGACTTGATCATTTTTCCCAATTGACATTGTTTGCACATGGCATTGTTAGGTTTCTTTCATTTTGGTAATCCTCTTACTTTCTTCATTTTACTAATATTCACCAAATTGTCAAAATTCAAATGACATACCATTTTGTGCCATTACCAAGCATTTTCTTGTTTTGAAAACAAATATGTCTCATTAGATAAATCTAGATAAAACAAGTTACCTCTTGTCTGGCCATAACTTCCAATCAGCTTACCATCAACATCATAAATCTTGGCCTTTTTGTAATGGAATTCAACTTTTTATCCTAAATTTTTTACCTATGATAAACTCAATATATTGTAGTTAAGTCCTTCCACCTAGTAAACATTGCCACACTTGATTTTCTTAGTCAATTGAATTATACCTTTACCTTTCACAACACATGGAATATCATTACCAAACTTAACACATGTACCCTTGTATGGTCCAATGTCTTAAAATTTGTTTTTATCACCAGTCATATGATTAGAGAAATCACTATCTATTATCCATCTATCACTTTTATTGACATAAGAGAATACGATAGTTTTCTCATATACATCATAATCTTCTTTCATAGAAACATAGACAAATTCATCATCATTATTTTCAAATTCAGTGTTAGTTTCTTCTTCAGAAATATAATAATATTTCTTACCTTTATCATCCTTTTTCTTCTTCTAAATTCACTCATCTCTCCTTCCTTTATACTTTATTTCCTTTCTCTCATCCTTGTCTTCTCTATTTGGACATGTTGCAACAATATGACCAACCTTGTTGCATGAAAAAAAATGATAGGTAATTTACCTCTACCTCTTCCAAATCTTTTTGCAATAAGTGGTTCAAGTTCATCAAGATCATCATCAAAATTGTCAGTGTCACTCTTCACATGTTTGCCTTTTCTTTTGCTAAGGACTAATTTTGACTTAAAAAAAGATTCAATAGTAGTTGGATTATTGTTATCAAAGTTAGACATCTCAAAAGTAGTAAGTGTACCAATTACACCTTCTAAAGTCAAAGTGTTATGTGCACTAGTAGAATTTTGGAAAATAAATAACTACATGGCTAGGACTTTCAGTCGAACAAGACAAACTTTTAGCCACATGATTAGAAGTGATCAAATTCTAGTAACACTTTTCATTTTATAATTATATGTGACTAAATAAATGACTAAGTTGGTCATAGGGTAAAATTACAAGGTTATCTTTATATAAGTGACTAAATAAATAATTAAATAAATCACTAAACAATTGGTTAATAACAATTAGTCACCCAAATAAATGACTAAATGAATAATCAATTATTTTTTTATCATATTAATACATTTTAAAAAATTTTAATAATATTTATTACTCACTGATAGAGTTTTTATCCTATCAATACATCATTACCATTTAACTTCCTCCAATGTCCTCTCAACTAATATTGAACAATAAACAAACTCAAAAATCACTCAAGTCTACACTAAAAGTCCTCAAATTCTATCTAAAAATTCCTAAAGAAAATAAAAACTCTCCATGCACTCAAAATAAAACTCTATCTTTGTAAATAAAAAATATTAATTACCAATTAATTTTTTTTATATTTGCAACATATAATTGTTATTAATCACATTAACATCATGTAATACACATCTTTATAAAGAATAACATTATTTTATTATCAATACCTTTAATATATTTTAACATTTAGTAAATGGTGATCAAAACCACTATTCTAGTATTTAAGGGTAAAAGAACAAACCTGTATCACCCTTTTGTAAAGGAAAAGGCTAACAAAAGTATAATTGTTCACCTTCAATGATATAAAATTGGTATTATTAATTAGAATTTAAAAATGAAGTAAACTAGAGAAATGTGTATAATTTGATCAAGTTTAGGATTATAATTTTTAATAATTATTTGGAAGAAGAATTTATATATTTTTATAATTTTTATAGATAAATTTTTAGTTGCTGAAAAATGTTGAAAATTAGGGGTCTAGTTGCCACCACAAAACTATATGGGAATAAAATTATTTCCTTTGATCTTAGACTGTGTTATAGACAAAATATATATCTAAAACATTCTAAAATAAAAATTGGCTTTAGAATTATATTTTCACTTTTATAATGATTCAAATTTCAACTTACCTAAAATCGATCCCACAACATTTTTCAAAACAGTTCTATTCTAATTAGAAACAAAAATATACATTCTAGAAGAGGATTCTCTCCTCTAGAATGTCATATATTTTAAAATATTTTTTTATGTGATTTGATATTTTTCTCTCTTCAAATTGACATCTTTTTGAGTGTTAAAATATGTGCTTCTAAATTTTTTTAACTATAATATACTATATCTAATTAAAAAGCTATAAACTCTATATGAGAATATTCTTGACTTTGATCTCTATAAAATGGTGTTTATAAGTAATTAAAACAATATCATAAAAAGTAGTAAGAGTAATTGAAACATCAAATCTCTAAAATAATTGTATTTCTTTAGTAAATGGATACAAACAAGTCTAAGACATGCATTTAATAGACATTTCCAATTGGAAAAGTATGAAACCATATATAACTTAGCTAGAATGAATTTATCTAGACCATATCTTTGAACAAAATTGCTCTTTAGATAGAAATACTAAAATTTAGTTATTCTTATAAGTCATCCTAAAAGGTGACACAACTTTGTATTTTTACCCTTAATAAATATCAAACCTTGAAATAAATGATTTAATAATAAAAATAATTAGAAGATAGGCTTCTTAAATGTCAATATAACAACTATAATTCAATGTTTGATGTCAAGTTTCTTTATCTAAAAATGGTCACCATGGTAGATAAAAACCACACATTACAAATTATTTTTATATATATGTATGTATATGTATATGTATATATACATACATACATACATATATGTATGTATGTCTATATATTTATATGTATATATATGTATGTATACATCCATATATATGTATGTTTGTATACATATGTGTGTGTGTGTGGGTGTGTGTGTGTGTGTGTGTGTGTGTGTGTGTGTGTGTGTGTGTGTGTAATTTATATACATGCACATATATACACATACATATACATATATGTGTATATATATACACACACACACGCACACACACACACATACATATATATGTATATATAGACACACATGCACATATATATATATATATATATATATATATATATATATGTATGTATATGTATGTATGTATGTATGTGTGTGTATGTGTGTGTGTAAGGGTGTGTGTGTGTGTGTGTGTGTGTGTGGAATGTCCAATACTAAGAGCACAAACAAATAATTACAAGATAAAGATACAAGAGTCTTGCTCGAATCAAAAGAATAAACATGTAGCACAATGTAAACATGAAAGAAACTACATTAGAAGCCTTTATATAATACATGCACACGTGCACATGCACACACACACACACACACATTATATATATCAAATATAAAAAAAGCATAAAGAAATAATTGCAAGATAAATATACAATAGTCTTCCTTGAATCCAAAGAATAAATATGTAGCACAATGTTAACATGAGAAACACTACATTAGAGTCCTTTCGTCCCTTAATACCTTCTCCCTTGTGTTCAATAATTAATTATTTGAAAAATGAGATATTCTAAAATAACCAATTACTTTTCATACACAAGTAAAGTGGAATCTTCCCACACCTGTGAAAAATTTCATAGCTTCAAGGTTGTAACCATAAAGTTTGTCAAGATAAAAAGTTGCACCGTCATCCTCCAAAATATTTTAGGCTGCCCATTTATCATAATCCCATCATAGGAAGGAGGTTTGACCCTATCTTTATTCTACCTACTATCATAAAGATCACAAGAAAAAGAAAGGAGATAACCAACTATACACATTACTATACATTGATTACTTGTCCACTCTACATGTTCCAAATTCTTTATACTTTCACCCAATTAACTTCTTATCACTTTTATAGTTGCACTAATTTTGTACAAAGTTGTATCCCTTCTCCTATATTATTCACCTCCATCATTACACATATCTTTATGCACCTCTTATTCTCCTTTACATATTCACTTCTTTACACACTAACTCTTCTATTGTTATCACACATTTACTTCCACGGATTTCCATATGCATGTTAACCAACAAGGTTTAATACATTTTCTATCTTATAGTATATTTTTAATCATAATATCATCTTTTTAGCCACATTTTCATCCTACCTTAAAAATCATTTTAAAAATTTAAATATTATTGAGCTCATTGATTTATTATTATAGCAAGGGAAAGTTAAAGGGAAGTTTGTGCAATATGTTTATAAAGCTACTCAACTATTTATGCTCATCAAATGTAGCAACTTGAGAGCTACATTCACATTTCATTTTATTTTAACATATTAGTTATCATTAAAGACATATAGTTTAACCAAACCCTAGATTGAAATTTATCCAATCTATTGTAAATTCATTTGGTGTTTTTTCTACCAAGTTCAAATTTTCAAGTTCTTTGACACCAACCCTAGGATCTCTTATTCCTCACTTAGATAACACTAGAGCAAATATGTCCCTTTCATATGAAAACACAACCCATAATTTTTTTCATATTAAATCTTCTCACAATTATTTTCACTCAAGAAGCTTGGAGTCATACTCTGTGGACATTGAAAAAGGGAAAATTCCATCTCATCCCTCAGAAAAGCCCAATTAGAAGGTAACCTAGAGATTATTCTTAGTTAAGGCTCCTTTGTTCATGCAAAGGTAGCTGCCAAAAAAATTTTGCACATAAATTTTGATTAAACAATAATTTCTCATCATGGTCTTGAAGCAATTTTCTAAGAAGAAATGACCTTCTCTAGCATTGATTCCATTGTTCAACATGTATTATTATGGAAAGGACAAAGAGAGGATGAAGGACTAGAAGATTTTACCAATTTTAACAAGGTTGAATCAAATATGAAAGGATTTAGCTTTGGAAATAAGTGTATGGGAAAATGGGTATGAAAAATATTATTACATCTAGAGATGAATTTGACATTGTGTTAATACAGCCAATGTTCATGGTTAGCAAGACTCAAATGGGTGTCATGGAGCATTTAAAAGATATGGGTAGTGGGGGTTGAAATTATACCTATAAAGGTACTTACACTAGTAGTGAAAGAGATGGAAAATATGGTGAATTTGACAATATTAAGGAGCATTATAAGCAAATGCTTGAGGCGAATCATGAACTAATTCTCTCATTTTGGGGAATAATGCCGAAATTCTACACAAAGAAAGATTGTAGTACCAAAGACATTTTTTTCTAATTTATTACAATAATTAAAAATTTTAATAGAAAAAATTGTTAAAGTATTTAATGATGGTTTAAGGTTGGCTCTCGTGGCTAGTGTCTTCCTCAATTCTAACTATGTTTGGTGTCTTCACTGTTTGCTACTAGTCCTTTCTGGATGGACAAGTGCAAGGATTTGGAAGCAACTCTATAATTATAGTTTTGATTCACAATTAATTAATCAATATTAATTTTTCTTTTATATCTCTTTTTTTTTCCTTTAAAATAGTGGGTATTAGATTGTAGAAACAAAAAGTTATCCAAATACAATGCTTAACAATTTTATATGATTAACTATCTCCAAGTGGAGGTGGTTCCAATTTATTTGATTTTTTATAGTCTTTGAGGTGATTGGCATCCATGGTAGAAGAGGCATGAGGATTAGGGTGTAGGGTCAAGGACTCTTTATAAGAGATGCTTTCTAATCACATTGTGTATTCTTCCAAACATATCATTTTTCATAGTGTGGAAGGCTCGCTCAATTTTCTCTATTTGCTCCATGCTATACCTAGACATAGTCTCAGTCTATGCATAATTTTTTTTATAACTTTACACACACACAAACACATAGACACACACATGTGTGCACCCACACACACACACAAGTAAAAATAAAATATATCAACTATTATGGATTTTTAAAAATAAATATATGCACACTTTAAGTTTCTTGATTTTGACAATCTACAAGTTTTTTTATATATATTTCTCTTTAATTTAATGTATATTTTTCCATCAGTTTCATATTACATTCTATGATTAATTTTATTCTTCTTATACTTTATATCATTTTGATGATAGATTATGAAATGTAATTCAAAATATTGAAAAAAAGACATTTTTAGTGATCAAATCTAAAATAGCATAACAGCATATACATACTTGCCAATTGTCTGAGTGTCACATAAGTTTTTGTATTAATTCCTGTGGGCTTTAAGTTCACATTGGACAATATCCTATGCAAAACCATATAGTGGAGTTAAAACCAATAGTATGAATATGGATTCCAAGGAGTTAATAGTATTACTAATTGATGCAGAGCCCTCTGTATTTATCTTCAAGGAATCTTAGTTCAACTCAAGGGATTCACAATATGCTGGTACACCCTCAAGGAACCAAGAACATCTCAAAGATTACAACAAAGAACCCTAACATTATACACCAATAAAGACAACATCTTCACTCACACAATCAGATTGCTATGTCTGATTGCATTGTTCATAACTTCCGTTCTAAATATCTTCTTGAAAAACCCTTTGGACTAATTGTTCCAAATCAGTAATTCTAAAACATACCCAAAGTTGAGACCAATCCAATAAGCAGATTATAAATTATGTGCTCTGAACCAAGACCCATATTTTCTGTCATAAATCAGCAGCCAAACCATTAACCCTTCCTAGGGAATCAAATAAATTTCTCAAAGTAAATTTAAATAATACCAAAAAAATTTTTTAGTATCCATTTCTAAGTCTAGTTTCCAAATATATAAGTTATTTTCTTTTCTCATTCATAAATCATTGTATAATATCAAATCTTTTTCTGCAACACCATTGAAGGCATTTAAAAACCAGTTTTCACTCAAATCTTCATAACTTTCCCAAATCTAAATGAAAATGATTCAAACCAGTTGGAAATGAAATTTAGTTCACATATCTTTCCAATGAATATCATTAGAAATCCTGAGTCTCCAAAATATGTCCCCACCACACGCTGCAAAATGACTGTATTCAACGAATCTCAAATCTGCAAACATCCACTTTCACCAAAATACCCATAACTTATTCATTTCTTCATAAAATTGAACCAAACCAAAAGCATGAGAAGAAGGATTAATCATACTATATATCCATTACTATATTACATAGTTTCTAGGCTTTACATGGCCGTACAAGACCTGAAAACTACTCTAAAATTTTAAAAAAACCAATCAAAACCACAACAATAAAATGCACCAAAAATGTATCAAAGTATTTCCTCTTCTCCAAATTGATTTGGTTCGACCAAAAAATGGTTTTTATATCCATTTGACAGTTATAAACCTTCCTAACCACCCCCAAGACCAACCATATACCTTTTTACATCATTTTTCTATTATTAGCAACTTTCTCAATGTTGCATTTTACAACTTTTTACGCAACTTTTACATTTTTGACAAAATAGCTTCATAGCCTTTACAACTTGACCCAAATACAATACAAATGACTCAAATGAATTTAGATGGATGTCAATAGATCCATTCACCAATTAAATAAACATTTTTACATTATTTATCATATTAAGACCTCCTTTGACAACATATTACAAATGGCTTCTCTAGCTTTTATATCTTTGTCTTCCTGAAATTTAGGTGCCTCTGCACCATACTCCCAACCTTGAAAAGTTTCCAAGTCCCTTGGAAACATGGAATCAATAACCTACAAGAAAAAATATTAGATCAAAATCCTCATCTTTTCCTTTGCCTCTTCATGCCTTTATCACCATCATCTTTTCCCTTAAGGACACAGGGCTGTCCTCAAAATCATCTTCTCAAATACTCCTTTTAGTGGATCATTAATGGCTGCAACTTCCAAGTGCTTTATCAGTAAGAGATCCATCTTTACCATTGCTTCTTCAAACTCACCACAAAAAACTCTCCCTTCTACCTCACCTAGGAGTCCTCCTCTTTGCCTCTCTCCCTAGTCTCTTGGCAATCAACTAGACCAATCCATGGCCCTTGACCATTCATCTTACCCAATAGTAGATCCTAGAAGATGCCTCACCTTCTTTGTGCCATGCACCTTCTACCCAGCTTTATCTCCATTGGAGAATGGTTATGATATACCTTCTCTTGTCTACCCATACATCCCAACCTTCATGTGCAGAAAGATGGATAAGCACCTACAACCAAAACTCATCAACAAAACAAATACAAATTCTTCAAGGTCCTGGTGTGGATTGCCTCCCTCGACGCTCTACCCACACACTCAAGATCTTCAAGCTCTGATACCAATCTAATGCAAAGCCCTCTGTATTTATCTTCAAGGAATCTTAGTTCAACTCAAGGGATTCACAATATTCTGGTACACCCTCAAGGAACCAAGAACATCTCAAAGATTACAACAAAGAACCCTAACATTATACACCAATAAAGACAACATCTTCACTCACACAATCAGATTGCTATGTCTGATTGCATTGTTCATAACTTCAGTTCTAAATATCTTCTTGAAAACCCCTTTGGAGTAATTGTTCCAAATCAGTAATTCTAAAACATATCCAAAGTTGAGACCAATCCAATAAGCAGATTATAAATTATGTGCTCTGAACCAAGACCCATATTTTCTGTCATAAATCAGCAGCCAAACCATTAACCCTTCCTAGGGAATCAAATAAATTTCTCAAAATAAATTTAAATAATACCAAAAAATTTTTTTAGTATCCATTTCTAAGTCTAGTTTCCAAATATATAATTTATTTTCTTTTCTCATTCATAAATCATTGTATAATATCAAATCTTTTTCTGCAACACCATTGAAGGCATTTAAAAACCAGTTTTCACTCAAATCTTCATAACTTTCCCAAATCTAAATGAAAATGATTCAAACCAGTTGGAAATGAAATTTAGTTCACATATCTTTCCAATGAATATCATTAGAAATCCTGAGTCTCCAAAATATGTCCGCACCACATGCTGCAAAATGACTGTATTCAGCGAATCTCAAATCTGCAAACATCCACTTTCAGCAAAATACCCATAACTTATTCATTTCTTCATAAAATTGAACCAAACCAAAAGCATGAGAAGAAGAATTCATCATAATATATATCCATTACTATATTACATAGTTTATAGGCTGTACATGGCGGTACAAGACCTGAAAACTACTCTAAAATTTTAAAAAAACCAATCAAAACCACAACAATAAAATGCACCAAAAATGTATCAAAGTATTTCCTCTTCTCCAACTTGATTTGGTTCGACCAAAAAATGGTTTTTATATCCATTTGACAGTTATAAACCTTCCTAACCACCCCCAAGACCAACCATATACCTTTTTACATCATTTTTCTATTATTAGCAACTTTCTCAATGTTGCATTTTACAACTTTTTACGCAACTTTTACATTTTTGACAAAATGGCTTCATAGCCTTTACAACTTGACCCAAATACAATACAAATGACTCAAATGAATTTAGATGGATGTCAATAGATCCATTCACCAATTAAATAAACATTTTTACATTATTTATCATATTAAGACCTCCTTTGACAACTTATTACAAATGGCTTCTCTAGCTTTTATATCTTTGTCTTCCTAAAATTTAGGTGCCTCTGCACCACTAATAAAAATACCATTCATAAAACCTGATGATTGTCAATTTTGGGACTAGGAGATTTTAATCAATGAAGTCCATTGAGGACTTAGAAAAGTTATATATGACAAAGATTTAAGAAACTTATGCCATAAGAGTTATAAACATTTTGATAATCACTATAATGGAGTCACTTTAGATACAAACAATAACATTAAGTGAGGGGAATTTTGATAAAATTTAAGGAAATGCTTAAGCAGGTGATTGTATTGTGGTGTGCAAGTTTCATAGAGGTTTTTTGTTTCCACCAACTTCTCTTCTTTGTAGGAGGCAAGATCATGTTCATTTTATCTAGTCACTTATTAAAGTCTAGTTTTAGTTCTAGTTATAAATAAAGTATATATTTTTAGTATGAATTTTAATTTTTTTCCTAGGAAAAGGAAATTGTTTAAGAGAACCAGAGAATGCTTTTCATTGAATCAAAATATCTTTTTTGGTAGGTATTCATTTATTTTCTCATTATTTTTACTATTGTTGTCATTTTTCTTTGGTAACTGTGAGTTCCTTTGTTTGAATGAACCAAGGTGAAGGGTTTAGGTTTAATGAAATTGAAAGTATCTTGTGATCTTATATCTTTGTGTAGGAACTGAACTTTTTCTCTTTAATTTAATCTTATTGCATTCTCTTACCATGAAAATACCATGTACCTCTATCTTTAAGATAGTGTTTCCATCACTCTACAACATATACCTTCTCTAGACTATCTAGAGCTACCTATTTGGAAAGCTAAGGATACTTTGTGCCTCTCAATTCTTATTTTTAGTGAGTAAACATATAGGTCACTTTAAAAACTTTTATTTTGAGGATATCCTTCAAAGTAATCATTATCCTTGATCATTTGTAGGAAACTTTTACATTCCAAGCACTTCCGTCATATATTGTAGCATTGTCTTTCAGCATTCATTCATAAAGTTCTAGGAAACATCATGTTGTTGTAAATAGGTATTTACTATTTACACTTTACTTAAGTTTACTTAGGTTAGTGCATTATTTTATTATATATTTTGTGAGACACTTAGGAGTTCGCATACCTTTATGAGTTGTCATGTTGACAACATAGAAGTGTGCAACTCTAATTCAACACATGGTTTCTACAATATAAATTTGTATGCTACACCATTGTAGGCTTATCCTCTCATCATCGCACTTACTCCTATGCATAATGGAGGATAACTATATCTAGTGGACATGTGCCTAGTTGTATGACTTATCATGATGTTGATTCTTAGGAATTCTAGATACAAACTCAAAGGCTTTTATATGTAGGCACTCCTAGTGTACTTGTACATTGAATTAAATACTATACAATTATTCTGATCATACTCTGGTCTATTTTGTGCTTGTGTTTGAGTTCCTTGGTCTTTGGTGAATTTTTTTGTAAGGTAAATCCTTAGATGGTATTAGAGGTAAGAGATATTCTCATCACAAAGCCATTGGAGACCTTGTTCCTTCATCTCTCGAAGAGACCCAATCCAAATATAGAGCATCTATAGCAATTGGGAACATCTAGAGCCAAAGCAAACCTTGCCATTGCATCTAGAGTGATGATTTGGTGAAGATTGACTATAAATTCACCTATTCTAGGCTAAAGTTGATCGTGAGGAATTTTTTTTTAGAATATTGAAACCCGAAGGCCCGATTTACAAGATGGGTATGGTCTTTTATCAATCTATTTAATTCATTTTTAGATCTATAGTTCTACTATTTCTCTATAATTTTTAGAATTCTTTCAAATTTCTCACCTAGTCAAGCTTGTAGAGATTTTTTTTTATAGAATTAGACAGTCACACCCTAACCCTGTAAGGAGGAATATTCTATTATAGGTAGCATATTCCTTTAACAATTGACATTGAACATTATGACATTTATCGACAGATAGTATCAATAATTTGGCAAGGACATAGTGAACAAATTCAACTAGTGGCCAATCAATTACAACATGATGAGTCCAACTACACCAACAAGCATTTTGTTTGCAACTCTAGCAATGTTTATTTTAAATATACAATCAATGTGGGATAAACCCCACTGAATCCCAACACTGTAAAACTTAAATTTGGTACTAGGATTATAACCCTGGCTCAGCCCTTATCCCACTATTCTAGAACTTTGGTGCTCAATCCTACACTACCATGTAGAGTTTGATATCTTTTCCATGCAATAGTCATAGAGACCCCATCAATTCCACCTACAAAAACTAGTCAGCCACACAATGTGCAACAAATGTTAGATAGATAACTACCTATGAAGTTGATCACATGGAAAATTTGTGCCACATCTGAATCACCAAGTCAGGGATGTCATACAATGACTGTACCTACCAAATTTTGCCTCCTTATTGCCATGGTGGATCACACAATCATGAAATAACATTAACAATCCTAATCAGCTCATTTGTACACCATGCAAGCACCAACTGGAGTGACACATTGATTTTTTTAATACATTTTTGTATGAATGTATGTACTGACATCATTAGTCATAGAAGTAATGTCATTACCATGTTAGCAGAGGCCTGGATTTCTGTAGATGTCAACAAATTGATAGCCTAAATTTGATGCCCATTTGACCATCATTCTAAGGTAATTTTGAACTACTATGATAGTCATTTGACTATCAAATTTAAAATCATGTTTTCCTCTCTAGACCCCTTTTCACAAGAAGTTTTGATTTGGTAGTCTAACTTTGAAAGGCCATAACTTGGACATCTAGACTCCAAATCAGGTGCACCCTTTTTGATTTTGGGTAAATTTTCCTGAACTTTTTAGTGATGCATCTTTTTGCTATTTTTGGTGCACTAATTTGTTAGAATAAGTATTTTTTGGCAACTATACCTATCTAATCCTACATTTTGTAACTTAAAACACATCGTACAGGCTCATTTAGACTCCTTTTTAGGTTCCATTTTTTTGGAAGTGCATTTTTTTTGGTCTACTTTTCAAATCTATAGTCAGATTGTAGACTTTTGTAGACAAAAATACTACTATATATAAAGTGCCCAAATCATACATTTGGTGGGGGGGTTGATTGAGTATGTACTATGTATTGTGTCTCCTTGATCTTGTGCTCTTGCATTATGGGTTCTTTTTTAAAGTTAACTCCACATAATTATGCTACTTAGAAAGAAAACATTAAGGAACCATTGGTAGAAAAGGTTTATTGTGTTATGTAACTAGTGCAACAAAGAAACCTCCTACTAATGTTGATGAAGCTCAGAAAGAAGATCGGGAATCCAAACAAGAGATGGCCCTAAGAACCTTGTTGAAAAATATATTTTATCATATAAAATTTCACATTAGGAAGCTTACTAATCCAATAGAGGTTTGGGCCAAACTTGAAGCATTGTATGAGATAGTAGATGAAGACATAGCTTACACCATAGAGGACAAACTTCTCAAGTTAGATCCTAAGAATTTTGACACCATCAAAGACTATCTTACCCAAGTAGACATGTATAGGGCACAACTTAAGGATTGTCATGAAACCATCAAGGATGGAAAGATGATCAAACACATTATGACTCATCTTCAACCTAAATATGCTCCTTTTTTTCTAGTTTTAATATTCACAAATTAATGATGGGTAGTAACTATATTAAGCCTTCATTTGAGAGATTTTCAGAAATTTTAATCTTAGAACATGACAATCTAGTGGGTATGGAAATTATCAATTCTTCCAAGACCAAAGCCTTGGTAGAAAATGAAGGTAATTCAAGTGGTAAAAACCCCAACAAGAAGCAAAAGTAGTGGAAGGCTAAGCCAAAAGATGACACACAACAATCCTCCTCAAAACATCAAATTTCCTCAAGTTAATTTTCTTCCACTCAAAAATATTCTTCACAACAAGGAAAGTCTTCTTAAAAAAAAACCAAAAGGGGAACAATTTCAACAAAAAGTAGAAGAAAAATTGTTCCTATTGTAAGAGGAATTGTCATGATGAACATGAGTGCAAGGATAAGTAGATTGATGAATTGGTCAACATTATGAGGAAACAAAAGATTGATGTTCCAAATGCATATATGGATAAGGGATCTTCATCCACTTCAAAGGGTAAGGGATAATATTTTTTATCAAGTACAAAAAATTTTGAGGAATGGGTTCTTGATTTAGGGGCAATACATCATACGAGTGCTTCAAGGGAGCAATTTTCCTCTTTAAAACCATCAAATGTACCTTACATCTATGTGTGCAATGATACTAAAGTGGAAGTTGAAGGGAAAGGAAATGTTGAGTTGGAAAATGACATCTTCAAGGGTGTACTTCATGTTCCTAACCTGAGCACCAACCTTCTCTATATCTATCAGATAACTCACTATGGATGTGGCAACAAAGTAGAGTTCCTCCCCAAGATAGTTGGGATGAAAAATCTCCAAGATGATTCTATGGTGGTAGTTAGAAAGGCTAATCATGAGACAAGACTTTATTCCTTCTCACATTTTGTGCCTAAGTCCACTTCCCTTGCCTTGTTGACTCATTCCAATACACAAAGTAAACTATGGCATGAAATATTTGGACATCTTAATTATCGCTACCTTCAATGAGTCAGCAGCAAGGATATGGTCATTGGTCTACCTCAAGTCATGTTTTCAATGGGTGTATGTCTAGTTTGTGAGTTAGGCAAGCATCTCGAAGAGAAATATGACAAGGGGAAATCTTTGAAGGCAACTAATATTCTAGAATTGGTTCATAGTGATGTAGCTAGCCCATTTATAGTACAATCATTTGGTAAGGCCCGCTATGTTCTCACATTTATTCATGACTTTTCACAGTACACTTGGGTCCTTTTTCTTGTTAATAAGAGTGAATTATTTGATAACTTCATTACCTTCAAAGCTCAAGTTGAGAAAAAATTAGGAAAATCCATCAAGATCCTACAAACATATAATGGTAGGGAATATGTCAACTCTAGCCTTATAGAATTTTGCAAACATGAGGATATAGATCTTCAAAATTTAGTTTCATACACACCACAACAAAATGGTGTCACTAAAAGAAAAAATAGAACCCTTAAGGAAATCACGACTTGTATGCTTCACCATAAGTATCTAGATCAAGTGTTTTAGGTAGAAGCCATGTGTTGTGCCACTTACATCCAAAAAGAAGTCTATAAAGTTTAAACCAAGTATAAAGAAAGTAAACATGGGCAAGGATAAACCAAGTATAAAGCACTTCAAAGTTTTTGGTTGTCCGACATGGGCAAGGATACCTCCACAAAAGTGAAAGACATTAGAACCACAAAGAAAACCATGTATATTTGTTGGATATCCTAACCATCTCAAGGCATACAAACTAATGGATCTAGAGACACATGAAATCTTTTATGAGAGGATTGTTTAGTTTGAAGAAACTTGTCCAAGTTTGACTTCTTCAACTCTTCCTTCTTCCTCCTTCATGGATAGTGATCATAGTGATTATAGTGACTTGGAAGATGAGTTTCCTTCAACTTTGACTTGTAGGACACCACCTTCATAGGGTCAACAAATAGCTGAGGACATTCCTTCTTCTTCCACTAAACCTCATTGGGCATAGAAAACCCTTAATACAATAGGTTCATTTGTGGGAAATCCTTTAGACACTTGGAGGACAAGGTCATAACACAAGTCATTTCCACATGCATATATAGCCATTGCTTTAGATCCATAGTCATTTATAGAAGCATCAGGGATTCTAGAATGGGACAAGGCTATGGAGGAATATTATAATTCTTTGATAAAAAATAACACTTGGGACTTAGTTCCCCTTCCTAAGGGAAGAAAGGTGGTTTGATGTAAGTGGATGTATTAAACAAAATTTGTAGCAAATGGAAGTGTGGATAAGCATAAGGCTAGACTAGTAGCCAAAGGTTTCTCACAGGTTCCAGGTATTGACTCTATAGAGACTTTTACACCAATTGCAAAGATAAACTCCATTCACCTGACACTAGCTATTGCTATAGCTCATGGTTGGGTTGTACACTAGATGGATGTTAAGAGTCCTTTTTTGAATGGTGATCTTCATGTGGAAATTTATATGGAGTAGCCACAGGGTTTTGTATAGAATTCTACTATGGTTTGTAGATTGAAGAAGTCTTTTTATGGTCTTAAGCAGACTCCTTGGGCTTGGTATGCCAAAATGGATTCCTTCCTACTATTAGTAGGATTTACTAAGTGTCATTCTAATTTGAGTGTATACATTCTTCAGAAAGATGAGTCACACTTGATACTAGTGCTTTATGTAGATGACCTGATCATTATAGGGAGAACTTCATCCATCATTTCCAGTATCAAGACCTTTCTACAGGATAGATTTTCTATGATAGACTTGGGTTTGCTACATTACTTCCTTGGTATTGAGATCACACAATCTTCAGTAGGGATCACACTTTCTTAACCCAAGTATGCTCTTGACTTGCATTCTTAGTTTCACATGAGTGACTACAAGCCTACTCCTAGTCCCTTTCTAGCAGGTGTCAAGTTAGAGGCCAAGTGCACCACTCCACTTATTGATGCTACATTATATAGATAGTTGGGAGTCTTATCTACTTGACATATACATGTCCTGATATAGCTTTTTTAGTTGGCATCATTTTACACTTTATGCAAGAACCATATGAGCTTCATTGGAAGGCCTCTAAACACATTTTGCACTAAATAAAAGGGTATACATACACATGGGATACATTATGTAGTAGGTACAAGACTTCATTTGGTTGGATACAAAGACTCAGACTATGCATGGGACCTAAATTCTCATAAGTCTACTTGAGGGTACATATTTTACCTTGGTTCCTTCCCTATTTGTTGGTAGAGTAAGAAGCAAAATATTATTGCTCTTGCTTCCCTAGAGGTTGAGTATCAAGGAGATGTCAATGCAGTTACGTAGGCTCTTTGGTTACAACACATCCTAGAGGAGTTTGGATTTGATCTACCTAAACCTATAGTCATTCATTGTCACAATTAGAGTGCTATTGAGATCTCTAAGCATCCAGTTCAACATCAGTGGACCAAGCACATTGAGGTTCATATGCACTAAATTAGAGAGTTGATACATGAGCACATCATTGCAATATAGTATTGTCCTACAGTAGAGTAGGTCACCGATATCTTCACCAAGCCCTTCACTAAGGTCAAGTATATTCATTTGCAAGATCTCTTGGGGGTGTGTGATATTGCAGAAAGGGGAGTCCCTTGACTTCTCTCTTCTTTCTTTTGGGAGGGATCTTTTCCTCATTTGAGGTCTTCTTCTCTCTCATCTTCTTTATTGTACTTATATCTATTTTTGGAGGAGGTTTGTTCCCATGAGGTTTTCCCTATTTCTCTACTTTATGAGAGATTATATTGCATCATTGTATGTAGAACATTATTTTTGTACATGGGTACCTAACATGGCCTAGTAGTTGGGACCCATCATGCATTTGTGAGCTTAAGTGCATTCCCATAAGTTGCACTTAAGGGAGGGTGTTGGTGTAAATAGGTATTTACTATTTACACTTTACTTAAGTTTCCTTAGGTTAGTGTATTATTTTATTATATTAAATTATTTTATTATTTATTTTGTGAGACACTTAGTAGTTTGTGTATCTTTATGAGTTGTCATGTTGACAACATAGTTATTTGCACTCCTTATTTAGCACATGGTGTCTACAACATAAATTTGCATGCTACACCATTGTAGGCTTATCCTCTCATCATCACACTTATGTGCATAATGGAGGATAATCCATATCTTGTGGACATGTGCCTAGTTGTATGACTTATCATGATGCTAATTCTTAGGAATTCTAGATGTATATTAGAGGCATTTATATACAGGCACTCCTAGTGTACTTGTACATTGAATTGAATACTATACAGTTATTTTGATCATACTTTGGTTTATTTTGTGCTTGTGTTTGAGTTCCTTGGTCTTGGGTGAATTTTGCCCAAGGCAAATTCTTATGCATCAAATCCATCAAATTACTTCTCTATGTATGATTTATAAAGAACTATCCCAAACTAATTAGGGCACATTCTATGGGAACAACAAAGGGATTCATGGATAGACTCTAATGAAAAACCAAGCAACAATAGCATTTAATATCAGACTCTAATGAAAAACCAAGCAACAATAGCATTCAATATCTCCCCAATTTTTAGGCCACCCCTATAATTCTATTGGCTATATCTTTATTGATGTAGGGAAAAATAGTTACAAATAATTAAGTTTCCAAGTAGTACCCTTTGCATATATATTTAGAACCAAGATTGATATAGCTAAGATCAAATCCTTTAGCTATAGGAAAAACAATAGTTGACATTCCAAGCATAAGTAGTCATAAAAAAATAGCCATTAAAATTCTAAGTATTGGAACCAATTTCTACTTAAAGTATCCAAGTAGAAACTTCACTACTAAGAGTAAAGAGGAGAATCAATGAGATTTTAATATAGGGGTATGATTTGAACTAAGGTTTCTTGATTTGACTCAAGATCAAGAAGTTAGAGGATGTTGTATCCCCTATTTCTATATAGTATGAGATATTGGATCCATGCAATATAAAATAGTTCACTACTAATTAAGGGTTTGCTTATGTCATGGGCATTCATTTATAAATACTAAAATATATCTATTTGTGAATGAGTGAGTACATATTTATGAGGACTAATTTGTGGGGTCCTTAATACATTTAAGATTTTACTTCATATAAGGAATGCATATAGTACATATATATATATATATATATATATATATATACACATATACATATATACATATACATATATATATATGTATATATATATATATGGATATGTATATATATATATACATTTATACATATACATATATATATATATACATATATACATATATATATATATATATATGCATATATGTATATATATATGTATATGTATATATGTATATATATATATACATATATACATATATATACATATATATATATACATATATCTATACATATATGCATATACATATATATATATGTATATATATGTATATATGTATATATATATATATACATATATACATATACATATACATATATATATATATATGTATATATATACTTACATATATATACATATATACCTACATATATATACACATATATATACATATGTATACATATGTATATATATGTATGTATATATATATATGTATATATACATATATATACATATGTATATATATGTATGTATATATATATATATATATGTATATATATACACATATATATACATGTATATATATATACATATATATACATACATATGTATATACATATATATATATATCTATATATATGTGTATATATATATACATATATATATATATCTATATATGTGTATATATGTATGTATATATATGTATATATATATATATATATATATATATATATATATATATATACATACATATACACACACATATATATATATAAAATGAGGAGAACCAAGACTAATTAAATTTGAAAGTTTTCCTTCAGATAGTAAATTAGATATAGGAAAATAAGTATTTCTACTTAGACTATAATTTATAGAAAAATAAAGATGCTACAAAGATTACTTTGATTTCATTGAACATTCCTACTTATAGTATACAAATGGGTAAAATAATAGTGCCCAAACTATAGTTTAACTATATTATAACTTTACCACCAACCAATTTTTTTATTGAATACAAATTTGTAATCTTGGGGATAACAAAGAAATGGTATTTACTATCTGTGACCTTAAGTTATTAATAAAATGAGATCTTTTATCTTTGATACCCAATTGCAAATGGAGATTTATGATAATTTGAGTAAAATGTGGGGAAGCATTGCCAAACTCTATTTAGGTTTTGGGCATGGGTTGTAACATTGTCTTCCCTGTTAACATCCTCTATAGGTAGGTTTTACCCTTTTAGGTTTTATCCCAGGGTTTCTAAAGCAAGCACTGAATCATATGATCCATCAAACTATAACAATCACAAGCCCACTTAGAAATATTTTGATGAGGTAAAATAATAACATAGGTCTATTTTAAAAGAAGCAACAATCTTTCATCCTAATGCTAATCGTATTCATAGTAATTAGAATGAAGTTTATTTTGTAAATGGAGATTGGAACAAGGGCAAGGGTTCTACACCTCTATTGCCTTATAAATCCAATGGAAAATCTAGTTATACCTTGGAGGAAATGGATTTTCTGATCAATCTAGAATCTTTTTGCATCACATATGTAGATTTACACAAGGGGACATCTAGAAAACTAATAAATCTGAGTAAGTTTCTATGATTTCCCATAGCAACAAACAGAGGAGCATACCATCACAAAAGAAACCCTTAGAGCTTTCAAATTTATCCTAGCTTCATTTCACATGGCATTATTTTTGAGTGTGTCTACTTTAAATATAAAGTAGAGGGGTGGTATCTAAGTTGGGAATCTCACATATTTCCTCTCACAAAGAGAACACTTTAGATCCTTGGGATTGGGTAGAAAATTTAGGATTTATCTCACCAAAAATATCAGAAGATGGTAAATTTTTCCTAAAATCATACTTTCCTAACAAGTTGTAATTGACAACAAGAGAAATTTGAAGAAATTTGAAAAGTGTTAGTTTTTAGTGATTGATAAGGGAAGTAATATATATACTTCATAAATTGTTTTGGGCTCAAGGTATCGGCCCAAAAAATAAATAAATTTGGGCAACTATTTGCCAATCACTAATATTCACCAATTAGCTATTATTTATTCCTAATTTATAGTTGACATGTTGAAACTAATTTTAACCCTAAAGTGGAAAAAATACTTGTATAAAAGGGCTTAGCATTAGGGATTATTTTATAAGGTATGATGTAAAAATTGGTTCTTGCAGTGGTATTGAGCTATAAGGGATTATAGATTGTAATCAGGTTGTAATCATTAGATTGTAATAATATTGGACTTTTTGTTTGGTGGATATAGACTAAGGATTGGGTGAACCACATTAAATCTTGGTGACTTGTGTTCTTTTCTATGTGATCCATCATTTTATTATATTTTTTACATTTGCATGTAATAGTTATTTTATTTTGTGGCTAAATCCTAACAAGTGGTATTAGAGTGAGGTTGTTTTTTTAGTTATCCTCTGTTGGAAATTCTCACAATTGAGTGGGAGTGATGGAAGACAAGAGTAAGTTGAGGGTTGACAAGTTTAATGGGCAGAACTTTAAGTTATGAAAGATCAAAATGGAGGACTATCTTTATCAGAAAGATTTATGGAAGCTGTTGGAAGAAAAAGCTTAAAACTAGGGAATTATGAAAAATAAGGAATGGGTGATTTTAGATAGAAAGGAACTTGGAAGCATTCAATTATTCTTAGCATCATAAGTGACATTTAACATTAAAAAAGAGAAGATGATGGAAGAGTTGATGGAAACCCTAGCAAAATTGTATGAAAAGCCCTCTGCTTCAAATAAGTTATTTCTCATGAAGCATTTATTTAAAATGAAAATGGCAGAAGATGGATCTATTGTAGGTCATTTAAATGAGTTTAATATTGTTACTCATCAATTATCTTCTATGGATATTAATTTTTATTGAAGAAATTAGGGCTCTCTTGATTTTTATTCTCTGTAATGGCTTCGTAATGGCTGTGAGTAATTATGTTTTTGGATCTAATACTCTAAAATATGATGATGTGATTGGTGTTGTTTTGAGTGAGGAAACTTATAGGAAATCCTCAGGTGGATCTACATCAAGAAGTGCTTTGAAGGTACAAAGTAGAGGAAGAATGACTGAGAGAAGAAATAATTCTTGAAATCATGAGAAATCAAGAGTAAAATCAAAAGGGAAGAGGTCTCGATCTAGAGGATCAAAAGATTGTTAGTACTATGGTAAAATAGGGCATAAGAAGAAAGATTACCAAACTCAAAAGTACAATGAAGGAGATAAACTAGGAGGGAACAAGGAGGATAATGTGAAATTTAAAATATCTGAAGAGGATTCTTTGCTTATGTCTTTAGAAAGTTTTGATGATTCATGGGTTTCAGATTCTAGTGCTTCATTTCATGCTACACCTCATAGAGGTTATTTCATTGATTATGTCTAAGGGGATTTTGAGCTTGTTTATTTGGGAGATAATGAACCCTATTAGATTATTGGAAAGGGAAAAGTTAAGATTAAGTTGTAGAATTGGAATCATTGGCTACTACATGATGTAAGACATGTTCCAAGGCTAAGTAGGGATTTAATTTCAATAGGTAAGTCGGTGATGAGGGTTGTATAGTTACTTTTAATGATAAAAATTGGAAGCTTTCAAAAGGTTCCCTTGTAGTAGAATTTTTTTTGAAAATAGGCACCTTATATATTTATACAAGTCATATTGTTCCTTCTACTTTAGTTGTTTTAGGAAAACATGAATGTTCATGAACAATTTCTACAGTTGAGTAGGGAGAACAATTAGTTACTATATATTCTAATACAACACTACAGTGTAATAGACTTGGGCACATGAGTGAGAAAGGTATAAAAGTACTTCATTCAAGGAAAGTTTTATCAGGTCTAAAATTTTTTAATATGGAATTCTATAAAAGTCGTGTCTATAGAAAACAAAAGAGAGTGAGTTTTGTGAAGATTGGGAAGGAAAATAAAAGTGAGAAATTAGAGCTTATGCATACAGATGTATGGGGACCAACTTAGGTATCTTCCATTGGTGGCTCTCATTATTATGTTACATTTATTGATGATGTAACTAGAAAAGTATGGGTTTATTTCCTTAGATTGAAATCTGATGTATTTCAAACTTTCAAGAAATGGAAATGCTTGGCTGAAAATTAGACTAGTAAGAAATTAAAAGGTTTTAGATATGATAATGATAGTGAGTATTGCAGTCATGAATTTGAAGATTATTGCTTCACTAATGGTATTCATAGACAAAAAAATATTCTAAGGACTCCACTAGAAAATGGAGTGGTTGAACACATGAATAGGATTATAATGGAGCATGAAAGAAGCATGAGGTTGCATGTAAGGTTACCCTTAAATATGTGGGTGAAGGTTGTTAACATTGCTATATATTTTATTAATAAAGGTCCATCTACACCTCTAAGTTGTGGTATTCTAGAGGAGGCATGAACTGGTAAGAATGTGAGTTATTCTTTTCTCAAGACCTTCGGTTGTGAAGCATTTTCTCATATAGATTATAAAAATAGAGCCAAGCTAGAAGCTAAGTCAAAAAAATGTGTATTTGTTGGATATGGCATTAATGAATTTGGTTATAGGCTTTCAAATTTTGAAAATCTTAAAATTGTAAGAAGCAGGGATGTCATTAACAATGAGAAAGTGTTATACAAATATTTGTTGTAGCAACATGAGAAGAAAGAAGATGATTATGTAGTGCTAGATGATACTCCAAAAGCTAACATTATGTACAACACCCATAACAAAAAATACCACACACACCATTAAATGTTAGATGGTCAACAAGGCTAAGTAGACCTCCAAAAAGATTTTTTCCTTCTTTGTATTCTATTTTACTTACTAATGTTGGTGAAGCTAAATGTTATGATGAAGTTGTGTACGTGGATACAAAGATTCAATCAAAGTTTGCAATGAAAGAAGAAATTAACTCTTTGTTGAAATATAAGATATGGGATTTATGCAAGTTGCTTGTAGGTAAAAGGGCTTTATAGAATAAGTGGGTTTACAAGTTGAAAGAAGAGGATAGAGGTAAGAAAATATTTAAAGCAAGGTAAGTTGTAAAAGGATTTGCATAGAAAAAGGGCATTGATTTTGATGAGATATTTTATCCTGTTGTTAAAATGACTTCTACATGTACTATTTTAAGTATTGTGGCTACTGAAGATTTTCATTTAGAGAAGCTTGATGTTAAAACAACCTTCCTTTATGGTGATTTGGATGAAGAGATATATGGCTCAACCATAGGGATTTGAGGTCAAAGGTAAGCAAAACTTAGTGTACAAATTGAAGAAAAGTTTATATGGATTGAAGCAAGCACCTCAACAATGTTATTTGGAATTTGACAATTTTATGCATGAGCATGGATATAGTAGGTGTAATCTAGATCATTATGCTTATTTTAAGAGGTTGGATGATGATAGCTATATTATTTTACATGTATATGTTGATGATATACTTGTAGCTAGGTCTAACATGCATCACCTTAAGGGGATGAAATGCTAGTTACCACATGCATTTTTGTTATGGATTTGGGGGAAGAAAAACAAATCCTTGGTATAAAAATTTTGGAGATAGGTGTAATACCCCAAAATTGGCTCATTGCCATAATACCAATTCTGGTCTATTTCAAATCAATCCTAAAGTCCTATTCTAATAGGCAATTCTTATTTTGCTATTCGCTACTTGACTTAATTGTTAGATGCAGAAAACCCTAATCTGCATTCATAATATTTCTTATTTAATTCCTATAATACGTACTCATATTAGTTGCACTAAACCTACTTTATTTAATTATAATTTAATTATTAAGTATTTATACTTTAATTAAATTAAATTATATCCTAAGGCTAATGTACTATGGAATTAAATTTATTTAATTTAATAAATACACCTATCTTGATTAATTAAATGTAATTATTTAACTAAATGGGAAAGGTATTTCTAATTAATTAAACAAAATTATTTAATTAAATGGAGCACTTCTAATTAATTAAACAAAGTTATTTAATTAAATGGGAAGCCATTCCTAATTAATTAAATGAAGTTATTTAATTAAATAAGAAAAGTGTCTCTAATTAATTAAAGATTATTTAATTAAATAGAAAAAGTAATTATGAGAGCATATCTCATTTTATTAAATTAAATATCTCAACAAAATCTCTCTTCAGTTCAAAAAGGGAAATTTCCAGCTCACTATTGATAAAAAATGAGTTAAATCAGTTAACTCCTTTTTATACTCAAATTAAATCTATTAACTCCCTTTAATTTGGGAATCTCCCTTTATGATTGAACCTCATCTTTAATCCTGATCGTTGATCCAAATTGATCTCAACCGTTGATGGATTTCAGGAAAGCCTATTTAAGAGACCCTCATCTCTTCATTTTTGGGGATGAATTTGGAGAATTTGCATCGAATTGCTGCTGGAATTCATACTCACATTTTCTCATATTTTTACATACATCTTGCATTCTTAGATTAAATTCATCTAGCTTAATAATGCATACATTTTTAGCTTAATGTCTTTTATTTCTTAGATTAATTGCTTGTACTTCATCTAGATTACTTGCACATTCATATAGCTTAAATTGCATTCAAATCCTTCATTCTTATAGGGTTTGGTTGCTTAAACACCTCGGATCTGAGGATATCTGATAAGCAATTCCATCTAGATAGAAGGCAACAGGTCACTTTGCAGGCTGATTTTTGGATGAATAATCCAATGTTCATTCTGGGATGCATCTACATACAATGACTATGTTGAAGTGTGTGTGTTAGCAGAGGCCACATATTCATGCATACAATAGGAAGAATAAGAAATTGATGCTATCTTAGGTTGAATATATTGAGAAGGTGTTGCAATATTTCTCTATGGAGAATGCTAAAGTTTTCAACACACCTTTACCTAGAAATTTGACTAAGGAGATGTGTCTCAAGACACAAGAAGAGGAGGATAAGATGTCCAAGTTACCTCATGATTTAGTTGTAGGAAGGTTGATGTATGCTATGGTATGTACAAGGCTAGATATTGCACATGCAGTAGGAGTTGTTAGCAGGTATACAACTCATCCAAGAATTGAGCATTGGAATACAATTAAATGGATTCTCATATATTTGAGAGGAACATATAGTAAGTTTTTACACTTTAGGGGCTCTACTATTTCTTTACAAGGTTATGTTGTGATATTGCTATCAGGATTTAACTATGTGATTTTGAGTAAAACTCATTAACCCATGTTTCATGAGTAGTGATTCAACATGAATCCATCTCTCATGAGAATAAATGGAACACTTTGTTCTCATTGAACCTAGGTGATGCTTATAGGGGTGAAGCACCAGTACTTCCCAGGAGGTCACCCATCCTAGTACTACTCAAACCTAAGCTCACTTAACTATAGAGTTTCCTTCATGGTTAAACCCAAAGCTTGCAACGCCATTTGAAAAACCTTCACTAATTTTTGTACCTTATGAACCATTTATTAGAAAGCCCCTTAAGCTCATCAATTGATAAGTAGGAGATAATTTTCATAGCAAGTCAAATTGTGATATTGCTATTAGGATTTAACTATTTTGATTTTGAGTCAAACTCATTGACCCATGTTTCATGAGTAGTGATTCAACATGAATCCATATATCATGAGAATAAATGGAACACTTAGCACTCATTGGATCTAGGTGATGCTCACAAGGGTGAAGCACTAGGACTTCTTGGAAGGTCACTCATTCTAGTACTACTATAGCTTGAGCATGCTTAACTATAGAGTTTCCTCCATGGTTAAACCCAAATCTTGCAACCCCATTTACAAAACCTTTGCCAAGTTTTGTGCCTTATAAACCATTCATTAGAAAGCCCATTAAGCTCATCAATTGATAAGTAGGAGATAATTTTCATAGCAAGTCAAATTCTGATATTGCTATGAGGATTTAACTGTGTGATTTTGAGTCAAACTCAATGAATCAGATTTGGCAAGAGATATTGATACTAGGTGAACTACTACAAGTTATGTATTTACTATTGGTGGGGTAGTAGTGAGCTAGGTTTCTAGGTTATAGAAGGTAAATACTCTATCCACTATAAAGGTAGAGTATGTTGTTGCTATAGTGGTAGCCAAGGAGATGATATGGCTTTAGTTCTTCTTGGAGGAATTAGGACACCCCTAGAAGGATAATTAATTGTTTATAGATAGTCAGAGTTCCATTTATCTTGCAAAGAATTTAGCTCTGCATTCAAAGACAAAACACATACAAATGCGATACCATTTTATTAAGTCAATTTTGGATGATTGACAGTTAAAGCTAGAGACAAGATACATATAGATGACAATGAAGGAAATTTGTTTACAAAGGTAGTGACAAGGGAGAAGTTGAATTTTTCTTCAACTTTTTTTGGTCTTTTAGATTAAATAGAATAAAAGAACAATAGAGTCTCACTAATACATTTGAGCCCATTTTTAAACCAAAATTTTAGACCATCTATTAAAATGGGGTCAAATTGGTTAGAACATACAAGAATAAACATCTTTTTTCAAAAATCCATGCCTGTGTTGGTTGAAATTTTGACCAACACATATTTTTCCCTAAGTGTTGGTTGAAATTTTGACCAACATGGGCTTGATCATGTTAAAATGAAAAATGATTTCTATTTCACGCCTAGTCCAAGGTTTAGCCAGTAAATATTCCAATTTTGACTTCACCCACATCATGGCTTGTGGTCATTTGGAGCTCATAAGTGATAAGACACTAAATTCCTTTCTATTTTTCCACTTCTAGCTTTAATTCTTTATCTTTTTTCTCTCAAATTGATTAAATTTGTGTTACTATTTACTTTCATGCAGTTTAATGGGTGTTATGATTGTCAAAATCCTAACATACAAAGGTACCAATGAAAGGTTCTCAAAATTGGTTCTTTCTTTGAAGATCTTCAAGTTCACTATATCACCAAGGAGGATAACTTCTATGTGTGCTCCCTCGTATAGGAATGCTTTATGTAGCTTTCTCTTTTACAAGAAAATTTAAGGCTTTTTTTGGTTTGTTTATGCCCTTCTAAGGTTTTGCAATTGAGAATGTAAGAGGAAGGTTGTTTAGCTATGACATGATGAATTAGGATGCATTGGGGTGTTCGATGGTCATTCCTTGTGCTTATTTGATATTATGAGGTTTGTCTATTAGGGTTTGTCAAAATTTGGGACTGGGCAGTTTGTTTGTATCTTGCTTTTTGATTCATACTATATATAATATATTTCAATACATATTTTCTCTTTTTTTGTAAATGTCGTGAACAATTTGTCCATGGCTATGTTTGAAGACACTAATACAATATGTTGTTTCCAACCATCTACTTAAAAAATTCAGTTTTATATTACATGAATAAATAAGATGAAAAGTATGGTCTTGGGAAATCTATGGCAATCCTGGTAAAGAGATTTCAAGGAATAAAGTGAAGAGAGGTTAATAATCTTTTGTGAGAGGTCCTTTCCTATTGATGGTTGATATTTTTTCAAGGAACTATGGATGAATGTTTGAAAAGGGAACTTTATTTGCCTTGGAACCTTTATCAAGATGACATTGATTGAAAATTCAAAATCCACATGTATCAAGACAATCTAATAATGGGGCACATGTACTTCCATGTAGTTATAGGATTATCTTGAGAAGTGCTAAGAGATTTTCTTTAACTCTATAAACTCCTCAATAGAATGAGTGATTGAGAGAAGAAGAAAGATTATTATAGAGTTGGCTTGATGCATAAGGCACTTCCAAACTTCAAGGATTTAGTCATCAAAGAAAGATGGTTTCAATAAGAAGGTTTTATGATGGTTATCAAATCAACAAGATTTGGAGCTATTATGATTTTTGTTCTAAGGATCATTCTAGTTCAATTTATATGCTTAACAAAACAATAGTGAAAATGATATTTTTCTGGCTCCAGACATTAAAGTTTTGGCATGTTGATTATTTGGGTTCAATTAATTAGCTTTTCAATATTAGCCTTGATTATGCACCCTATGTTGAAATTTATTCTTTATAAATAGCTTCCAAAAATGAAGGTTCTCAACATATTGAAATCATGCTTCAAAACTTTCAGACTGGCACAAAGTTTTACCTTAAACATAAACAATTGCAATGGATTTGAAAATTTAGAACCTAAACATCTAGAAATCCAGGAGTGAACAAGGATTGTTTCACAATACAGATGCATTTTTATGGTCAAATATGGTCTGTGCTTTTCTCTATCTATACACCTATTCTACGATATCCTCATACTTTTTCTTGCAAAAATTGTAGCTTCCCTTGGATTGTGAAAATTGTTGGTCCTAACAACATTTCTAAAATAAATATCAGGTTAGCCACTTGCTATTTCAAGGATGGCCCTAGTAGCTTGTGTTTTGTATTCAACAACCAATTAGGCTTTACTAATCTTCACATAGCATTTATTCCTTCTGTATTGGTGATTGATTTAGCCTTGTGTAGGTCTTACTCAATCTCATTTAGCATACCCTCACCCAGGGCATCCTCACTTTAATACCAAATGTTAAAAGATTAAATGTAGGGAGTTTTGAATGGAAAATACTTCAATGAGTTTATCTCTAGCATATTGGTGGTTGTTACCTTATAGTTATTTAGAAATAATCAATGCTATGTTATTGTATTATCAACATAAGTAATAAATGCCTACATATACAAAGTATGTCTAAAATTATACTATTTATAACTTGTCATTCTGTATAGTCAAGAGAAATATACCTTCACTATTTCTATCAAGAGCCATCCATGGACATTAAAGATTACATACATAATCCCCATTCACTAATAAATACAAGGTTTTTATTGTTGTGATACAATGACAATATTATTCTACCATAGTGTGGACAAGCCACAATTCAATTGTGAATGGTAGAAAGAAGGATGGCAAAAGAACACTATCATGTTGGAATATAATTTTGAGTGTTATGAGCTTTGCATTGCCAATAGGCCTTTACTTGAAATTTCCACCATTGTTAATTTTTATACTATAGAGGGTGATGTGTTACATTCTGCAAATTACTTGGATTTGAAATTAGTGGCCCATTTACCATATCAACCATTTCTTGCATTGTTCATTGGGTCATGATTTACCATAGTCAAACCCCACATTTGGTCAGTGCAGATATGAGCTAACTAAACCATACTCAGCAATCTTTATTGGGGACTTAAATAACAAAACCTAATTCCTCAATAGGATTAGAGTTATGTATAACCTTTGTTTAACCATGCAATTAGCTATTGGTAATATGATTAACCACCTTAAAAATAATAATTGTTAATATCTCAATTAAATTTTAAATACCTACATCTTTTAAATATGTTTGGATGCATGCTTTTATTCATCTTTATAATGCTTATTATGTTGTTAATGAGTTAGTATGGATAGAAATCTCACAATATCTTTTTTAATCTGATTTGGAGTTTTAGTTCTTCACTACAAAGCCACTTCCTTTTGATCCATCAAGCTTGCCTAAGTACCCCCCAAGCAAAGAGTTTGATGCAAAAATCTATGCTAAAAAAGCCATATGGTATGAGAAAATAGTTGTGATTTTTTCTTGTTTACATCATTTCTGTACAAATGCTCAAAAATGTTTAAAAGGTTTAGTAGACTATGGAAACCATAAGGAAGCTGATTTGTAACTTACTATACTTTTGTTTCCAATTCAAATCTATATGTAGTGCAATATGATCCATGAAGAAACATCATTTTTGTTGTATGTTTTGAAGCCTAATTTGCCACAACATGCACATCTTCAAACTAAGGCAAGTTGTTAATATGATCATAAATCGACTGGCTTTTAAACCTAGTTTAAAAGTACACTAATGTGCAAATTCTGGAAAGAGTGAAAATGTAACTATTTATACATTGTTGATTGTAGAAATAACTATGGTTTTGTCCTTTCTAATTTTATTTTCCTTTTAGGTTCTTGAGATTAATTTGGTCACTTTCCCTAATTGCTAATGCTATCTTGGCAAATGGAATTTTCAGTCACTATGACCATCCTTGTATAGAATAGTTGTGTGAGAAAGTTGGTTTATATATATGCACACTTCAAGTAGGTGATTCATTGGGAGTACACTAATTGAGATTTAATATAGATTGAATATTTTGTATGAAATATTGTCTATATGAATTTTTGTGGAAATCTTTTTAAGGTTTACTCCATTTTTCCTTATGTCAAATGGTTTCTTAGGAGAGGAGGAGGATGAGTATGTTAAAATTGCTTAAGAGAATTATTTTTTGGAGAAAATTTAATTTTTTCACAATGGTGTCTTTTTTTTTCATGTAATTATGAATTTTATTACCAACATGTGAATACTATTCTGCTGATGTAGAGAGAGTGCTAATGAATATAGTGATGATGAGGATATTAGCTGAAAGGTTCGAAGGGCAGCAACTAAGTGTTTTTCTGCTATGATAAAATCTCGTCCATAAATGTTATTAAAGTTGTATGAGGAGGCATGTGCTTTGAACCTTTTTCAATTGCTACTGGGAGATATTCATCATTTTCATAAAAGTTGACTCTATTTGACTTATACATTTTCCATTTTTTTGACCTTTGTGTGCCCAATAATTTTGGCTTAGTGCCTCTTTAGTGTTTATGGTTTACCTCCAAAGAGTGACAAGAATGGCCCTTTGTCTTTGTTAGAGCCAAGAGGATACATAAATTCCATTCTCTTGCCATAACACTAACCTACTAATGTTATGCACAAATAGGAATAAATTGAGTTTGAAATGATATATATCAGTTGTTATCTCATTTCAAAATGTGGTTAGCTTTAGGAATTCTTTTATAAGGTGTTATATGAAATGATTGCTAGCTAACACGTACCAAGGAAACATAACTTGCTTCTTCCCAAAATGAATTCTACTCAAGGTTTTGTCATTGGGAAGTGTAGCCCTATTCTTTGTGTGCCAATGGAAATACTGAGAATGCTAAGAGATGACATGGTTACTCTCATTGATGTTATTTCTTTGTTGATAAATATATCTACTACATTTTCCATAGTTTGTTAAATGGGAAGCAATCTAAGGGGAGAACACTTCATTATTTTTCCAAGTAAGTTTTTTATAAATATAAAATGATAGCATTATTTAGACTTGCATCAATCACACCCAAATGAAATACCCAACAAATGGCTTCCCTATATTTCTAACCAAGTTCATCCTACATGGCTGTATTACTTACACTACTCTTCATTCTTATTTCCTTCTTTGCATTTTATATTGTAGTCAATTAGGATAGGAGGCCAACTATATGAACACACAAACCATTCAAACTTATGGTCCATACAATGAAATTTTCATGCCACCTTCACTTTCAGATGAGCTCTCTCTAAGTGGTTAATAGATTATTTTTCCATCATCACATAAATATCTATTTTGGGTCTAGAATCATCCAATATAGTTGTGAAGAGTATGAGCAATTCACTCGCATTAGCTATAAGCTTGTGGGTTTGAAGCTTTGTATCTATTTGATAGAAAGAAAATATCCAGGTGTTATAAAAATGGTAGATTTGGGTGGTGAAAACCATACTATAGTGGAAATAGAGCAAGGAAATAGTAGGGTTCAGGAGATATCAATGGTGGGGGATTTGAGTCCACTTAGTGAGACATTGTGGAAGGAGAAAAATGATACAAAAGGCATAGATGTTTCAACAAGGCTTACATGGCAAGATTTGAGTGTTACTATTTCTGTACTCTTATTTTCCTAGGTACATGGATTGAATGAGACATGAAAAGATATAGTGGTTGCTAAAAGGATGTTTCAATTTACTAGTTTGAATCCTAGTTGAGGTGTTTTTGCTAGATTTTTTTTCAGTGACTCAAGCTCATCTAATCCATGGAGGGAAAATTAATTCATGGAAAAGGCATAAAAGTTATCAATTGGAGGTTAATCAAGTAATTTTGGATTTTTGACCAATTGTCGCCAACACATTCTATTCTTCTCAAGAATATCATATCTTGATTCTTTGATAATTGTAATGTACTTACTAGATTCTTTTGATTTCTTTAGGATGGTGTAAAATAAATTTTTGGGATATTAGTTTTGTATGACTAAGTCAGATAATGTCACCAAACTATAGCTAGATTGCTTGTGAGAGATCTTTCTCTACTATAGAGGGTTTTGTGGGCAAAGGTTTCTTCTATAAAGCATTTAGCTAAGATTGTTTTGATTTTCTTTTAACTATAAGTTTTGGATATTGCTAAGTTTTGAAAATATATTTATTAATATGTTAAAATTTCTTGCTGAATTCATGAATGAATTATGGAAGTTTCCCATAATAATACATATCCCATTCAAAATTGTTGCACTTTGCAGTTAAAGAATTTCTTCCATCCTCAATTTTTTGACTCAAGTTTTGATATTAATGTTTTCTAATTAAATTATTGGTTTTATATTAACTACCTTCAATACAATTTGCAAGTATTTTAAATGTATCTTAAGAATTTTAACAGCTTCACACATGCCTACTAAAGATGATCATGATGATATTTGTATTTGTGAGTTGTTGTCATTGTGAATATAAATTCAAAATTGTACTATTCACCCTTGTTGGGTTAAGTAATATATGCACCTCCACATAATGCTTTAATTTTTTTCATGCATATGTGGACTTGGCCTTACCATCATGCAACTGCTCACCACTTGGAATCTAGAATTTCATGCTACTGATGTATCCATTCACAAAGATTTATGAATGAATAAATTAGAATTTTTCCTACTTAACTCATGTTCTTATTTCTTAGTGTATTATTTTATATTTTGTTTTACATCATCCATATAATTAGTTCCAATTCATTAACTAGTGGCATTTGAAAGTAGGTGCCACTAGTTTTAGCCTGGAATCACATGGGGTCATTTGAAATAGCTCTCATTTCTATGAGGCTATTCACTAGGTAAGAGAAAATAGGAGCCACTATGGCCCCTGGAAAACCATTTTTATTGTAGTCTCCATTTTACTAAGTTGGCGGGTATTTGTAATTATATCCTATATAATGACAATGAAAATAGTTTTTTGACAAATCAAGAATTTGATTGCACTTTTATGTATAATTTCCTTTTAGTTTCGTGAACTGGGTCTCAATATCTAAGTTTTAAAAAAACTTGGTTGTTGGGGAATTTTTTGATGTTATATGTTTCTTTTTGGTTGTTTGTTTGGTGATTCTTACAGAGATGTCTGTTCCACTTTCTTGGTCAACAAGAATGAAGATATTAGTTGGGGCTGCAAAAGGATTAACTTTTGTTCATTATGCTAAGAAACTAGTTATCTATCATGATTTTAAGACATCAAATATTCTGCTTGATAATGTTAGTATTTTCAAATACATTTTAACTACAAATATGAACTATATTTTAGTTGCTATGTTTTAAAGCAATAGTAGAGGACTAGTTGGAAAATATCTGCTAAACAAATCTAGGAAATAGATTCACATTAGTCCCACTTGAACCATATGCCAATGAAACCTCTTGCTTATCTTACCATTTTTCTGATGAAGGATTATGTGGCAAAGCTTTCAAACTTTGGTCTTGCTAAAGATGGACCAGAAGGTGACTAGACTCATGTTTCAACTAGTGTCATGGGAACATATGGTTATGCAGCTCTTGAGTATGTCATGACTGGCATACTTGTAGGATAGTAATATTCTACATTTAGTTGCACATTATTCACTAATTAATTTTTATATATAAGCATTTGTTGAAGAGGGCATTGTTGTTGGCAGAGGGTGTGCTCTTTTGAGGCTTGCTGCAAAGGTTGATGCTATTAGAGATACACTTGAAAATGAGGAACAAAAGGTAGCTTAATTTTGTGTTTGCTACACAAGCAAGTATGGTTGGCATGGAAGTGGCTTTATAATCCTTAATGGATATGTAGATAATGCTTTGTCATATAAGACTTAGCTCTGTAATGTGTTTGTAACATCTGGCTCTAAATTTTTTTGGTTCTTTGGTGTCTGTTGATTGGTGCAGATATTGTTAAATGAGCTTTGAGATTCCTGGTGAAACTAATTGCAAAGAATTTAGGAGTAAATTGAAGTGTTGTGGTTGAAAAGGTTATTACAACTCTTGAGAAATTGTTGAACAGAATCAAGTATATTTAAACTCAATTCTTTGACAACTATTCAATAGAATCTCATTGATTTAAGCTCTTTTTCTTGGGTATGTCTTGTTCAATTTCATTGGACATTAGCCTAAATGTAGATAGCTCTTTCTACTCCTTATGAACCCTTTTGAATTTAAGTAAATTGATATTGTGCCTAAGTGCACAATCTTATTCAATTTCACTAGATGTCTAACTAGATGTGAATCACTCTTTCTAGTGGCTAAAATATTTTCCTTTTTCATGTCATCAAACAAGTTTGTATTCCTACTTGAAATGATATATTTTCTTCCCTTGTAGTATTGATCATGTGGAGTTTTTTCTACAACATCTACACTAGGCACCAAAGAAGCAGTTCTAGCATATTTGGATGATAGTCTCACCTTGGATGATTTTCCTATAGGAGTAAGCTTCACTTCAGCTAGCTTTGGCTATGATATTTTTACTGCAGAGAGTGGGGTAGGCATAAATAAGTCCTTTTAAGATTAAAATAGATACATTACTAGTGCATGTAATGTGGGTAATTTGTTGTTTGGGCTGAGAGCTTTTATATTTTGTGGGGGTTGTGCAGAATGTGATAACATTGTGGAAGCAAGTGCAATATTTTAGGGAATATACATCTCAAATAATAGCCATTTTTGGGGTAGAGCATGCTTCAAGTATTGTAAGAAATGTGCTTTACTACTTGGCTGCGGGCAATGCTATTTGGGGTATTAATTATTTCTTCAATATAGGAAATGTTAATAGTAATTGTGCTAGGATCTGTATAATGTTGGAGCTAGAAAGTTCATAGTAGTAGGGCTATCCATCTTGGGATATTCACCTTCAAAAAGAATATTTCTTGCTATGGTAGGGAGTTCGTGTAATGTAAGAATAAATGATGCATCACCCTACTTCAATAGAAATTGGGGACCTTCTCTCTCCAACTTGTAGAGCTCACTGCTAGGATCAACTATTGTTTACTCAGACATCTATGACATTGTAGTGGATGTTGTTTCTTATCCTTCAGCTATGGTAAGTTTGAATGACACTGTAATTTGATTTTTAAATTCAATTGTGTAAATATTTTTAGCATCATCATTTTGGATCAAATGAATTTGTGGTTTAGCATCAATGTTTTGGATCAAATGAATATGTGGTTTAACATCAATGTTTTGGATCAAATGATTTTGTGGCAAGCATAATCTTGTAGCTACATCAGCATTAATATATTTGAAAAGTAAATTTTTTGTTTTTAAATTTGATTGTGTATGGTATATGTCCTAGTGCAAAGTGTTGTATTCATGCTATCTTTGATTTTGATTGACTTTTCATGCTAAAGTGTTAGATGGTAGACTTTCTTATGTAGTTACTAGATCTAGTTAGTTTTAAATCAAATTTAACTTGTTCCAAATTTTTTGTACTAGGCAAATTTGTCCAATTCATCCTTGTCTTTTCAATTCCTATACAAATTTTAGTGAATTCTTTCTTGGGTTCTAGATTTCCAATTTTTATGGATCTCCTGAACAAATCAATTTTTTGGACTAGGTAATTATGGTTTTTAAACATTGGATTGATCAAACTTGGTGGTTTTGAACCTTTAATTTTTTAAACCTGGTACCTATGTTTTGTGAATTTTGATCTAAGTAATGTGGTATAGTTTTGTACCTACCCTATCTTTTACACTTTCAAGAAAGAATTCAATGGTTTACTTATACATGATTTATGCCGTGGGTACTCAGAGGTACTTGTAGCATGTCTAATTTTTGCATGCTTATGATGTTGCTTGATATATATCATGATTATTCATGGTTCCATTGTTAGTTCCTTTATGTACTTTGATATTTTTGGCTCTTTGATTAGGTCTTAGGTTATTCCTTGTATAATGATTCTTACTAGGACAATATGCATATCCTATAATATTGGCTTGCCATTAGATGACATTTCATGAAGGTAGTCAATAAAATAGTTCAAACACCTTACCTATGATTCCACATTTTGCATGTATGTCTACTAGGGGATCTACAACTTAAACAAATATATTGTCTCAATGTATCTATTTTGTGCATATCTAGTAACCATGGCTTTTGAGGACCACATTATGTTTAGGCATCCTATCAAATAGTTCACATGACTTATCTATGCTTCCATTTTACAAGCATGTCTCCCAAGGAAAATGCTACTACTTCATCTACACCATCTAAAAAAATCCTTTATGATTTGATGGATTCCTATAGCTTATCCCAAAGCTATCATTCAATAGTTATGAGATGATCAATCAAGAGGTTATAGTTGAGAGCTTAGAGTGACACAATTTTTAGGTGATCATATGAAATGAAATGGGTGTGTGAGTAGAAAGAAACTAGAAAGACATTATGTATAGATGAAGGCATGAAATGGATGGTTTTAGAGCACTCAGCATAGAAACTCATCATTTAGCACATATCACCATTTGAGATCAAATGGGTGTGTGGGATTATACACATAGTGACTAATAAAGGAGGGAATTGAACCCTCCTTGAGGCTCAAACTTGTTGAGGTCCACTTCAGCAATGGCCCTTCCTATGAAATTGCTATCTAGAACCTTTCTAATGAGATAATGTATTATGAGCTCTTCATTAATGGGATGAAATGTGAATCCAAGAGGTAGTTGTGCATCACCCATATCATGACTGTAACTAAAGTTAAGAGCCTCTATTATTGAATTCTCTTCCCAATTTCCCATAGAAAATGAAATGAATATGGGTGATAGGGAACATAATTCAATAATAAAGGCTCTTAACTTTAGTTACAATCATGATATGGATGATGCACAACTGCCTCCTAGATTCACATTCCATGCCACTGATGAAGAGCTCATAACACATTATCTCATTAAAAAGGTTTTAGACAATAATTTCACAGGAAGGGCCATCACTGAAGTGGACCTCAACAAGTGTGAGCCCCAAAACAATTTTGACCAAGCATTGGTCAAAATTTCAACCAATGCTTGGCAAGTTTCTACCAAGCATTGGTCAAAATTTTGACCAATGCTTGGTAGTTTTTGACCAATGTTATGCAAGTTTCTACCAACATTGGTCAAAATTTTGACCAATGCTTGGCAAAACTTGTGCCAACATGTTTAAAAGTTTTCGACCAATGTGTTGGTCAAAATTTTGACCAGCTAGTACATTGGTCAAAATTTTGACTAGAAAATTTTTGACCAATGGGTTTGTTGAATTTGGTTGAAATTTGGGTCAAAAATTTGACTAGTAATGGTCAAAAGATGACCTCAAATGTACTCGTGTGTAGGGTGGTTTGATCTAGTGGGAGCCCCATGTGGTAGTAGTATTGCTACAAAATTAGTCTCCAAGTGGGAGATTATTGTCTAGTGTGGAGTCTGATTAGACCCAAAGTGGGAGATTGTTAGTTTGTGGTAACTGATCAGGGAAGTAATGTACATAATTCATAAATTCTTTTAGGTTTGGGGCATCACCACGGCTAATATTCACCAATTGGCTATTATTTATTTGCCAATTTATGGCTGACATGTTGTAACTTATTTTAACCCTAAAGGAGAAAAATACTTGTATAAAAGGGATTAGGGTTACGGATTATTTTATAAGGTGTGATGAAAAAATTGGTTCTTGTAGTGGTATTGAACTATAAGGGATTACAGATTGTAATTAGGTTCTAATCACTGGATCATAATAATATTGAACTTCCTATTTGGTGGACATAGCCCAAGGATTGGGTGAACCACATTAAATCTTGGTGTCTTGTGTTATTTTCTATGTGATCTATTATTTTCTAATATTGTTTATATTTTCATGTAATTGTTCTTTCTATCCATGGTTAAATCCTAATGAAAAGCTTAAATCCCAATGAAAAGCCTCAACCAACCCTCTAGTTCTAGATACTTCAATGTGACAGAAAATATTTTCATTGTGCTAAAATTTTGGTAATATATTTTGAAAAGACAAAGTTCATGTCCCAAGCAATTAGGGTTTTTCCAAACTTTCATGAGAAAGTTGCATAAAAAATTACCCTAGTTCATAATTTGTACCCTTATTTTATTTAAATCAAAGTCTTCTCTTATTTTGAATTATTTTCATGCTTATAAAAGTGAGCTTTTGAAAATTTTTAAGGCATGACCATGTGACCAAGTTAATCACATAGATGGACCCCATCTTTAGACCTTAGCATTTTATCACGTGATTTTTTGAAATAGTCATCACTTGTTCGATCTCTCAATTATAATGGTTAGTTGCTCAATGGAATCTTAAATTACAAACAAGAGAAGTTGTCAAAGAAACAACTATGTGGTTGCATGGTTGAATATGATATTACAAGTTGAGGAAATGACTGTATGAATGGATGAGATCACATGATCAGAACCAAAAAATATAAGCATACAATGAAGACTATGATAGGGAAAAGAGGTTATAATAGATGATAAGAACCCTTGTTCATAGAGTCACAAGGATAAGAGAATAGCTAAGAAAATAAGTTGTGACTGGCTAATGTAGCTACAAAAGGAAAAGATAATACTTATTTATGTAGTCATGCAATTAAAAAGAATATAAAGATATTAAACCATGACTACGCAATGTAGTCATAAGTAAAGCAACATATGCTGAATTGTGCCATCATGATGCTACAATGAAAAGGGTTAGATTAAGTTGTGAGTAAGCAATAAGGTAAGAAGCGTATAAAATATCCTTTGCTTGCACAATCACAAGGTAAAAATCTTATATAAAATGAAGGTCACAACTTAGCAAAGTAGTGCAAAGCTCACTAGTAGTAGGATGTTCATATAGTCATGATAGAAAAGGCTCAAATAGAAATTGTGCATGCATTTCTATAACTCCTTAGTTGTTAAAGGTGATTGCACAATCTAGGATAAGATGTTTTAATGTTAAGATTAAGGAGTGGCCATGCCACATAGTTTAGGAAGGGATAAGATTTTGAAAGCACTCAGTTATGTAGTTAACTATGCAAAGCCTAGAATAAACAATGAAGTAGTGACTATTATGAATTGTTTAGAGACATAAGTCTATAGAACCCTTAGATGGAGAGAAATAATGAGAACAAAATAATCCATGAAGGTACAAGATCCATCCTTTAAGGTTTCTACCATGAAGCAAGATACTTGGATAGGTATAATAAATGCCTAGACAATTTTGATGAGATAATGTCCTAAGTGCCTACCAAAATAAAGGATAGAGCTAAGACCCAATCAACTCATCATGAGGATGTTTGATTGAAATTGAAGTGGAAGATTATCAACCAAAAATCTCCTAATGAGCTAAAGGGAGAAAGAAGAAAAAATTGATAGATATTCCTAAACATATCAAAGGAAAGGAATTATAGATATTTCCTAGAGGATCACAATAGTTTGATACCATTAGACATAACTTTTTTAAAAAATAGGCTGGAGAATATGAATCAATCCCTAATAAAACATAGTTACAAATACAAATGTTGGATGAAAGAATAATCTAGGCTCAAAAATTTATAAAGGATAATGAAATCATTAATTTAGAAGAATTTAAATCATCTTTGTATAGGTTCAAACAAAATGAGCTCAAACTATAGATGCAACTAGGAGATGCCCTTGAGAAGATTGCTAAACTGGTGCTTGACCAAATAAGAAGGCAATAAAAATAATTCTCATTTGAGGAGAAAAATATTATTGGTGAGCTACAAGGGTTAGTATTCAACATAGACATCAAGAAAATGGTAGTGTGGAGCATGGCTTCTAAGGCTGACAAACCAACTCTTATGGAGATAAGAAATTTCCCCCAAGCAAATGTCATAGCCTAGAATATTCCTACTATTTTTGGTGACCACATACATAATCTAACGAAAACAACATCATTGACAGGGAAGAGAAAAATGGATATTCTTGAAGAGAAGTTGGACTAAACATATAACATATCCATTGATGCTAGGAGAAAATAAGAGGATAAGCTTAAGAAAACATTTGTGTTAGAGTAAAGACTAAACAACCGTAATGAAGAGGTGAGAAATTTAAGGAATGTAACAAGGCTTGTCATAGAGGTCAAGGACTAGGAAGTCCAAATAGAAGTTTTTGCAGTAGACATGGGAGAGAGTAACAAATGGACATTGATGAATGTGATGGTGCAAATGAGGTAGAGGCTAAGATAATTAAGGACCTAATGATGCATAAAATAGGTGCCCTAAAGTATGCTTCACAAATATACATAGTAATTACATTGTTGTGTAGAGAATTGATTTTCAATGATGAGAGGTAGTATCATTATTCTCCCCTTTATTTACAACATGGGATCCTTATAAACAATTATTTGATATCTTAGTAACTCTACTAACTCAAAATAAGGAACTACCTAAGGGAGTAATTATCCCTATTAGAAAAATGATTAACACAATAAAATAATTAAATGGGTTTTTCTCAAGAAAAATAAAATTAGTCCAAAAAAATGATCAAAATTACCACAGGGACCCCCAATCTTACGCCATGTGTCATTGATGAGAATGGAAGCATAAAGGAATGGTAGGAGTGGTCTTCTTCTTTTGAGCATGTTTTGAAGCATCCACAATTTGTTTCTTATTGCAATAATGAAACTGATGTTAAAATTGTGTATGACATGATTGATATGTTATACATGACCAAATTAGACATGGGAAAGGTTTCTACATAAGTAAAGGAAATAATGGATGCTAAATGGAATAAATGTTTAGATGAACTATACACCATCCAAGATGCCACGTGGCTAGACATTGATACTGACATTATTATCTGGGAGGTTGTAGATGAGGTAAAGGCCTTACCATCAAGGGATAGTGATTAAGAAGTTGAGATCCTAAGTAAAAGGAAGAAAAAAAAATAGAGAAATGATAATGATCGTAATAGGTTATTCTAATTCACACATGCTCATCAACAAAAGTTGCTACATGTGAGTTTTGGAACTATTTCTCCACTTTTGTCCAAATGCAAAGAATGTTTGTAAAGAGAATATATAAAGAATATATTTTGTATTTATTTTTCAATCAAATTTTCACAAGTGTCCTTCCATCCAAATCTTGTTGGAATCCTTCTCTATAAAGAGATTCCCAAGATGTGGAGTGAGGGTCTAAATTATATTTTATTTTAGTGCTTAGGTTATTTGCAGTCGGTCTAGTTCTTATGTCAATGATATGTTATCTTAATGTTTGTATTTTGAGAACTTAGTAGATATTGAATTAAAAAAAATTCAAGTTATGAGGTATATTTTGAGTCTTCTATAAGAAATATATTATTCTCAAGAAGATTAATACAGGAGGAAGTTTTAAATGTCTATGTCTTTGAATTCTATCTCCATTTTAATATGTTTGTTATTTTGAGATTGAGTGAGAAAAGTTTATTTCAATTTAATGTAGATGGCATAGGTTGTATGTAAATTCAATATTGATTTTAATTCAAGAAATTAAGTAAATTCTTCTATGAATTGATAGGGTTTCTAAATATATGATATCATAAGAATGGGATTTAGTGTTAACATTCGATAAGTTTAATTTCTAGTTAATTAAATAGATCAAGATTTACTAGTATAACTTTGTATAGCAACGGATAAGGCATTGGTCATTAGTTGAGATGAAATTTGATACAATAATTTGGTTTCATTATTCACACTTAAATCAAAATCAATTTATGTAAAGTTTGTAGCAAAGATTTTTGTGTGGGTCATCCACATGTTGTAGTAAACTGTTTTGAGTTTATAGTTGGTTGTTGTAAAATGAATAGTTGATTACAATGTCAAGAAGATTATAGACCATTTTCTACCATAAGGGATGAATATTGTGTAAGGAAGACTAGTGAATGAGTGATAAAATCCCTAGGTGCACTTGCCTTGGCCCTATAGGGCCAAAAGTATAGAAAGCCCTTGTGATTTGTCAACATGGCCTAGATCTAAATAATATTTTGTTGAACATGGAAAGTAGCTAATCCCTAGGCATCCACTTTTTTTCTACATCCTTTTATTTTTTTAGACTTGTATCTTTAAAGCACCAACAAAATTGTGCCTCCACTAGGGACTTGTTCAAAGAAACCCATTCTCTATATCACTGTAGTCCATTGTGTTTTTCCTATGTTTGTATTTTTTCTTTCTAGTGACAAACCATGAGAATTTTAAAAAAGTTTTCAAATACAAAAGGAGGAATGCAATATGGGTTTCATCTAAATGGTTCATTTTCTACATCATAGAGTTGTTTTTCCTAAATTGTGTAGTATTAAAGTCTCTCTATGTTGGCCTTATATGTCAGATCTATTTTAAGAGATTACTTTTCCTATGATATTTTTCCCATCTCCAATCTATTTTAAAAGTATTTTTTCCATTCATTGGGTGCCGACTTATTTAAAGGTTTTGTACCTAGTGCTATATATATTTTAAGTTGATCATTTTAGAATGAAAAACAAAAGGAAAAATATAAGAGCATTCACAAAAGGTAACCTAGAAGTGATGTTGTACACAATGTTACCTCATGTGGCTAGGAAGAACCAAGAAAAGAAAAAGGGAGATCCTAGCCATACATGGAAGCCTAGAGGCATTGTGTCAGTCCATTCATAGTATAAACCAATGATAAAGAGAGAATTATCTTTTATAAACTCTAAATCTAAAAATAGTAAACTTTTGGGATAAATATTCACCACCTCACTACTAGAAGAGAGGATCTGTCAAGATAAAAATGTGTCTTCTATAGTAGATATCCCTCTTAGACATAATATGGAAAGAGAAGTTAACCATGGGTGGGGATGTAAAGATACTCTAAACACTATATTTAATCCTAGATGAATCCCATATGTTGAAATAAATTTCATAGACCTAGATGACCTAGTCGATTCAGAAATTGTTTCTACAGACTAAGATGAGTTATTGTCAAAAATTGATACTATCAAGAAGAAGTTTCCTAAAGAGGATGCTAAATGCATTCATTTCGAAAAAGAGAAGGAAACCATCACCATGAGTTCTCTAATAGAAAGGAAGATTTTCTTAGAAGGATGAATGCCTTGAAAGAAAAAAATTAAGAAGCTAGAAGAAAGATCCGTTGCCTTACATTTAGATGTTTTTGGAGATGCTGAAGAAGTAAGATCTAAATTGAGAGACCAAGAAAACCTTATAAAAGAGAAGGTAGAGCCTATTATCTCCTCGATCCATCCCTACAAGCCTATTGAAAAAGATGTCATATATTTGATTGTGAAGAATCCAAACAAATGAAAATAAAAGGTAGTAGAGATCCAACCTCATGCTTCCTCAAAAAATCCTATCATGTCCAAGCTTGACTTAGAGTTAGAAAAAGAAAAGAAGGAAAAGGAGGATTTGGCTAAAGAGCTTGAAAAGGTTGAAAATGAGGTTTTGACTATTGAAACAAGAAGGAAGATACAGTTTATGAAATCCACTTTTTCCCTAGCATCTTGGCTAAATTATTTTTCACAATCCATGTCTTCTATTTGAGTTTGTGGGCCTATTGTCCCGGTTAGCACCTGCTTCTTCTTCCACAACAATTGGCCAGATACCTACTGCTCAACAAACCCAAATCCCTTTGGAAACTCAAGGGGTAGGAGCAAGAACTTCTAATACTATAGGTTTCCAAAGAAGACCTATTTACATGGAGAAATATAAGAAAATTTCTTTTGTAGGCATACATGGTTTTCCTCACCCCATCTCAAATGATTTAAGAGACAAATTCATTAAGTTTTTAGGTAACAATGCTATCATTGGTGAAGAGAATCTTAGAAAATTCATTGACATGTTAAATTACTATGTGGTAGAAGCATGAGGATGTAGTTAAAAAAAAATTGTACATTTTCTTATTTAATATACAAGTGATTAGTTTAGAAGATTACTTGATGAAAATATTGGCTCATGGAATGATTTGGAAAAGCTCTTCAAGGAGCAGTATTGTGATAACACTAATGAAATTTTTGTGAGGAATGTATAAACTATTCCAAGTAATGAGACTAGGTGAATATGTGTGTCTTACAAATTAATTTAATTCTTTTAATAATAAGATAGCCTACACCCTAAGTGATGAAGATCCTAGGACATTAAGGGCTTCTTATAAACTAGTTGTCAATGTAGAAAATAATAGGAAAGCATCTGGTAAGCTAGGGAGAAGAGATGATCCAAAGTTATTCAACCCAAGGGGTACTAGAAGGGAATGTGATAAGCCTATTGCAACTAAAAAACTTGAAGATAATGAAATGGTTCAAGTTTTGAATCTAGTTAAAAAATTGAATCTGCCAGTAAACTATGCACATAAGCCTAATTCTAGTGAGGAGCTTCAATTCAATAATAGCTATAATAAGTAGATCAAAATTTAAAATTATCCCTATACTACCCAATGGAAACATGGAAAGTATACTCCTAATCATATACAAGGCACAAAGGATAAGGATGCACCAAATCCACTACAAACAAATTATGTGAATATGGTGGAAGACACACCTTGGTGTGTTGTATGTAAATCTCCTCATTCTCCTAATTATTGTGCAATTGCCCAATCTTTTTCAGAAAATTAGGAAACATATTAGGAGGAAGGTGAAGAAGAAAAGATTCATGAAGATGTGGCATGTAATATGATAAATTTGATCTAGAAGATTCTAAAATTGATGTCAATAATTAAAAGAATGTGTATCAATTGCATCATAAAAAAAATTCAGATGATGAAGAACAAAGTGATAATGGAGCATGCAACATTATATTAGATGTTGAGAATATGAAGTTGAGGAAACCATCAAATGAAGAAATTTATAGAATAGCTATTGAGATCATATCCCAAGTTCATAGTATATATAACCTTATAAATAGAATAGTAAACAAGGTTATTGAGAAAGCATCTAGCATTTTTATCAAGGACATAACTCATAACATGGATTATGGAAATATAGGGGATAATGTAGTAATAGTCAAAATTAAGTTCATTAAGAAAAGGAACCCAAGAAGAAAGTGTAGTTCCAAGGTATAGAGACAGTAAAGATCAGTGCACAAGAAAAGAAGTTAGGTCATGATGTCACCAAATAAGTGGAACAACCCATTATTCCAGTGCAAGAACCCAAAGGTAATTTTCTAAATCCTATTGCATATGATCATGTAGATATGATTTATATGTTATCACAAATCACTATCAAAGTCCCACTATTAGAAATGTTTAGGATAGATGAACATAAGAGAAAAGCTCTCTTGGTTAGGAGTAATAGGAAATAGTGATTTTTTTGAGAGGGAGTCATCAATAGGGAAAGAGATACCATTTTTAGTAAAAGGCAAGAAAGAAAAATGAGTTATATCACAAGTACCCCAGATGTATTTGGATAATTCATCTACAACATATATAGAGAATATTGACCCTTTCTTCCTTAACCTTATCACAAATGGAAAAACCTTGAAGGATTGCATGATTGATTTAGGAGCCTCAAATATCATCATTTAATTTAGGATCATCAAAGCCCTTGGTTTGAAATTAGATGTCAATTCATGGATGCAAGACAAGTCCTTATCATAGGTACAAGTAATACTTTTCCTTTTAAACTAGCTGCCTACCCTAATGTTGACTTAACTATGACTATTTTAGTAGTTGATATTTCCTCCACAATATGCAATATTTCTCTCAAGGAAGTCGAGTGCTATAATGGGAGGTAGCCTGTAATGTGATCTATCTTCTACCACATTTGACATAGGAGATAAAGCCATTTAGGTTGATAGAGAACCAAGATTCACCCATATGTTTCAAGACAAAATTGGTACACATGCTACTTGTTTCCTAGATATAGACATGAATTCATTTAGAGCTAAATTCACTATTTAAGAAATTGAAAAGCCATCCCCACTAATTTCACAAGAACTAGCAAAGTATGTAGATTCTTAGGACCTCTAGACTATGTATTTTGATGGGGATAACTCTAAAGAAGAATCAAGGATTGGAGTAGCTTTCATATCTCTAGAGAAAAATACATTTAGGTATTCATTCACCCTAAATTTCACATGTATTAATATAATATTTTAGACTATGAAGCACTTTTTCTAGGATTGAAAGTAGTAAAAAAATATGGTATTAAAAAATTTCATGTTATTGGTGATTCAGAACTAGTAGTGTCTTAGATTAAGGAGCTATATGCATCTAAGAATAAAAGGCTAAAACAAAATAGGAATTTTGTTTGGGATCAAATAAAATCATTTGATGCTTTTGGTTTTTCTTGGATGGATAGAAGCAATAATAAGATGACTGATTTGTTGGAAAATGTAGCTATTAAACTTGATGACATATCATTTGTTGGTGTATCTAAAATTGAGATGCACAATAGGACATCCATCCTAGACAACATATAAAATTGGCTGTTGTTTGAGTACGATAAGGATATTTTGAACTTTCTTCTGAATGAAGACAAATACTATGGCCAATAACTTGATTTTAGCACTTTGGTTGAGAAAATAGATAGAAAGGAAACTATATTTGGTCAAGAAATCTTGTAATTAAAAACTAAAAAGTTACCCTAAGGGTTAGTGGTATTAGATAGTGTTTTTGACAATCAAGATACATTTTATTTAGATGTTAAGGACAAGAAACCACATTGGCTTGAAGAAATAAACCTTGGAGCAGCTGAATCACCCAAGAAGGTATAAATTGGTAAAAATTCATTCCCTACAATTATAAAATCCTTGCTTGATTTGCTAAGAGAATTTAGACATGTTTTTACATGGTCATATAATGACCTTAAGGCTTATAGGGAAGGCCTCTTTCAACATGTAATTCCCCTCAAAGATAATGTAAATCCTTTTAGATAGAAACAAAGACTTTTAAATCCCACATTAGCTCCTAAAATACAAGAACTTTTGAAGTTGAGGCATGGAGGGATAATCAAGTCTATCAAACATTCTTTATAGGTATCTAAACTAGTGCCAGTTAGGAAGAAAAATGTGACATTAAGTCTTGTGTTGATTTCAAAACTTTACACATTGCCTCCTTATAAGATAATTATGGGTTGCCAAACATGGAGGATATTTTGTAGCAAGTAATTGGGTTAGAATTAATATCCATGATGGATGGTTTCTTTGGATACAACCAAGTGTTGGTTGATGAGAAGGAACATTTTAAAACAACTTTGACAACCCCTTGGGGAACTTATGTGTATGTTTGGGTGCCTTTTTTTTTTATGAATGTATGAGCTACATTTCAAAGACAAGTGGATGTTGCATTCAAAGAATACATTGATAAGTTAATGGTTGTTTACCAGGATGATCTAACAACATACTAAAAAATGATAAGGACCATTGTAAGCATCTAGAAAAGAATTTTAAAAAATGCTAAGGACCATTGTAAGTATCTGGAAAAGATTTTTGTAAAAGCCTTGGAGTATGGGGTTTAATTGAACCCAAAGAAATGCACTTTTGGAGTGATTAAGGGGAAATTTCTAGGTCATATTGTGTCTAAAGATGGAGTTAAGATTGATCCTAAAATGGTGATGTCAATAGATAAGGTCCCTAAAAAATAAATGTTAAAGGTATCCAATCCTTCTTTGGCCAAGTCAATTTCTTGAGAAGATTTGTGACATATTTTGTTGAGATTAGTAGGCCTATTTCCAAGATTCTCAAGAAAGGAGAGATAATTAATTGGGAAGGTGAACCATCTATTGCTTTTCAATAAATTAAAAAATCTATAAAAATGTACTAGTGCTAAGGACACTAGATTGTGCAAAGCTAATGCATATATTTTCTTTTGCTTCCTTCCATACCATAGCTACAATTTTACTTCAAAAGAGTGAGGAAGAGTATGTAAAATCCATTGCATTTTCAGTAAATCACATCAACCTACAAAACTGAAACATGATATCAATGAGAAGTAGGCATATGCTTTTGCCAAGAATATTAAAGAATTTAGATATTATCTAGTTGATGTCATTGTTATTGCATTTTTACCTAGTGCAACAGTTAATGATATACTCCCAACAAGAGGTATCTAGTAGAAGGTGTAGATGGATTAATAGAATCCAAGAATTCAACATTGAAATCCAAATTAATAAATTGGTGAGAGGTCAAGGGTTAGAAAAATTGATGGAGACTAACCAAATAAATGTTGTATGTGAGGACCTTAGATCATATACATGTGATATGGATAATTTTGATTGGTATAAAGATGTGATATACTACCTAAAACACATGTAGAACCCATTTGATTGATAATGAAAAGAGATCTATAAAGTTGCATGCAATTAGATACATTATCATTAATGGAAGTCTATGGTGGAGAAATTTTGAGGGAACACTTCTAAATTTTATTGATTAGAGGGAATCATAAAATATACTCACTAAGATGCATTCAGGATTATGTGGAGGTCATAACATGGAAAAGACCACTGCCCATAAAATAATGAGGGTTGGATTTTGGTGGCCTAGTCTATTTAAAGATCGAGATGCTCTAGTTAAGAAATTTGATTCTTGCTAGAGATTTGTTGGAAGGTTAAAATTCTCTAGAAATACACCTTTGAATTTGGTGGAAGTATAAGCTCCTTTCAAGTAGTGGGGAATGGGCTTCATAGGAGAAGTCTTAACTAAGTCTAGTATTGGTTATTCCTAGATGCTAGTAGCAATAGATTACTTCACAAAATGGGTAGAGGCTATTCCTACAAGGAAGACTATAATTAAATAGGTGATTTTTTAATTATTGAATAATATAATAACTAGATTTGGATGTCCTAAGAATATGGTGACCGATAATGCTACGCGTTTTTTATCAGAGGAGTTCATAAATTTTTGTGACAAATATGGCATTACAAGATCAACATACTTCCATTATCATCCATAGGGAAATGAACATGAAGAATCAACTAATAAAAGTATGTTAAAGTTCATAAATAGGACATTAGATTAAAAAAAGGCATGGGATTCCAAGCTTTAGTTTGTAGTGTAGGCTGACAGAGTAACAATTAAAAGGGTAATAGGTGTTTCACCTCTTGATCTAGTATATGGAATTTAAGCTAGAATGCCTCAAAATAAAATGGTGGGTCTATACAATTATATCTAGTTATATGATGATGATGATATCATAGATGACATGCAAGAAATAATAAACGAATTGGTAGGATCAGGTGAAACTAGGAAGGAAGCCTTTGCTTGAAATGAAAAATTATAATTACAAGAAAAACACCTATATGATATGGAAACACTGGCAAGGAAATTTGAGCCTGAAGATCTAATTTTGTTGTGGAATGCAAGAATAGAAACAAAGGCCTATATTTGATTCATGAAAATTAGGGAGAAGATTCCTATTTTATAAAGGAATTATTAGGGGATATTTGGAATTGTTAGGTCATGGAGAATTCTTGAAGAGATATTTCTATTGAAATGTTTGTTTTGCAATGAACATTAGCATAGGGTTCTTGTATATCTTATGTATTCAATAAATTATTATACAGTCTTGTGGTTTTTGTTTGTTCTGTGTGTTTCCCATGTTTCTTTTAGCCATTGTTCTCCAAGTGTTGTCATTTGATGTCATGTTTATGGTTTTCTTAACCCAAAAATTCTAAATTCTTCCATGGATGCTAGTTATACATCGCCCCTAGATAGAGCCACTATATGCCCATATTTTCATTGTGCTAAAACTTTGATAATATATTTTAAAAGGATTAATTTCATGTCCCAAGAAATTAGGGTTATCTCAAAAATTCGTGAGCAAGTTGCTTAAAAAATTACCATAGTTCATAATTTGTGCCATTGTTTTATTTAAATCAAAGTCTTCTCTTATTTTGAATCCTTTTTGCACTTATAAAAGTTAGCTCTTGAAATTTTTAAAGGCATGACCATGTGACCAAGTTAATCACATCGTCGTAGTACATCTTGAGCCCTTAACATTTTATCATGTCACTATGTGAAATGATCAAGATTTGTTTGATCACTTAGTCATAGTTTTTAGTGGCTCTTAAACTAGGAACAAGTGAAGATATCAAAGAAAATAAAATTGTTTGGTCATACAATTGAATATGGTATTACAAGTTGAGGCAAAGACCATGTGAATGTTTGTGATCGCATGATTAGAACCCAAAAAAATAAGCATATAATGAAGAACACAAAAGGGTAAAGCAATAAGAATAGATGATTAGAACCCTTGTTCACATGGTCACGAGGATGAGAGGACAACTAAGAAAATAAAACATGATTGGGTGATGCTGCTATAGAAGGAGAAGATAATGCATATTCATATAGTCATGTAGTAAGAATTTGAAGAGCTTAAACTGCTACAATACCCCAAAAATGGCACATTTTCATGCTAAACCAATTTTGCTCTATTAATCAATCACAAAGTCCTATTGTACTAGATAATTCTGATTCTGAAAATCTCTACTTGACCTAAGTGTCAAATGTAGAAAATTCCTAATCTACATTAATTACATACTTTATTTAATTCCCAAATCCATTTGAATTAGCAAAGATAAACCTATTAATAAATTTAATTTAATTATGAGTCATGGCACTTTAATTAAATTAAATTTACCCCTTATTGCTAATATACATTAAGGAATTAAATCTATTTGATTTAATTAAATATATCCTCGTTCTAATTATTGAGTTTAATTATTCAATTAATTAAGATTATTCATTTATGAGATCATATTCAATTTTATTAAATCAAATATACTATCCAAATTCTCTCTTTAGTTTAGAATTTGAAACTCTGAGTGAACTAGAATTGGAAAAGAAATTTAATCAGTTAACTCTCTATTGCACTCAGAATTGAATAAGTTACCTCTCTCTTTACAAGGGAAGTTTCTATTCTAACTAAATCTCATTTCCAATCTCAAATGTGCATTCAATTTCATCTTGACCGTTGATCAATTCTAGAATTATATTTAAGAAACCCTCAATTCCTCATTTTAGAGGATGCACATGAATTATATCAAACTAATGTCAAATTGTTGACTTAATCACATTTTCATTTCTATCTCATTTATTTTCTTGCATAGTAATTTCATATAGTTTAAATATGCATTCATTTAGATTAATACTTTCTTTTTATTCTTAGATTTAAACTTGCATACATTTAGCTTAACTATTGCATTTCAAATAGCAAGTCAGAAGGAACCAAATCGCCATGTTGGATTATTTTGGATGAACAATCTCATGTTCATTCCAAGATGAGTTGAACATGTAATGATCATGTTGAAGTGTGGTTAATTTATAGGTCATAATTAGCACATACATTTTCGGTGCCCACCGTGGGGCTTGAAAGCCTCATTCTTCTTGTTTTGCATTTAGTGTTTGTTTATATATTTTCTATGCATGTTTGAATAGTTGAAGGTTTGAAGATGCTTCATGAAGAGACTAAACAATCAACAAAATATTGGGAGGACACTTTGGGACTATTATAAACAGCTTCTTCTTCTTCTTCTTCTTCTTCTTCTTCTTCTTCTTCATCTTTCTTCTCATGTTTGCCTTGCCAATAATCTTCATGGAGGATTTTTTTTTGGATTTTTTTTTAAATCTTCATGAAAATTAGTGGTAGGTTAGCGGTGATAAATCTGACTTATATAATCAAAATTCAATTTTTATAATATTTTTATGTTTTTTCATAAAAATCATAAAAAGTAGACCAAATCAATGAGTTTTAATATAAACATTTTATTAAAGGTTATGGACAATCGCTAGATATCATTAAAAATAATTCAAAATTTTCTAATAAAATCCCTATTTTATATAATTTGTTTATGATTTTTATAAAAAAATATTTTATGCCACAAATCACTATATTTTTATCCAAAATTGTTTTTGTAGGTTTTGGATAATGGTTGCAGATTACAGTAAAAATTTGAAACTTTTCTGACCAATTTTTATTTTTAATTTTTAATTTTTAATGATCTTTCATTAAAAAATTATTTATCACCCAAAGCACAAAATTTTGGTCTAGATATTTTATTAAAGATTTGGGAAACTTTCTAGAGATTCCAATAAAATTTCCAGATTTGTCTGATCAAACATCTATTTTTAATAATTTTTTTTAATGATTTTCCATAATAAAAAAAAATTTCTAACACAAATCATAGAATTTTAATTTAAAAAATTTACTATAGGTTTTGGACACTATTAGGAGCTCACAGTAAAAAAATTAATTTTTTTGTTGGAATTTCTATTTTTAATGTATTTTCATAAAAAAATTAACTCGTGATGCAAATCTTTGAGTTTTAATAAAAAACATTTACCGTAGGTTTGTGGAAAACAGGAAGGAAGAAGATATGGGAGAACTTTAAATTAGGAAGGAATGAACTTGAATGATTAATAATTTGTCTTTGAATGAATGTTGCAATTAAATTCAAAATCCAAACACAATCTTGAATGCCTTCAAACTTAAAACAATCAAATTCAATCTTGAGTATCTTAATAACTGATAGATTTTGAATGCCATGAACTAAAATATAATTTTTTCATTGGAATGCATGCCAAAACATAATCTTGAACACTTTAAGGAAATTTACATGATTTCATTGGAATGAATCTTTAGCACTCAAGTTTGGTGCTTAAAAAGAACACTCATTCAATGTTGAATGCATAAAGAAATTGGCTCATTTCCCTATTGGTTTCTTATACTGATGATGCTCAATTTACTTATTATGTTGACAACATTGTAAGTTGGAAATAACTTTGAATGCTAAACATGAGTACCTTTAAGAGTAGATTACAAAATCTAAAGATTCATACGGAAAGAAGAAATGTCTTTTAAACTTCAAGGCCACTTACATATTCAGTCCTCTTATGCCTTTGGGTGTTCTTGAGTGCACAAGAAATAAGTGGACTTATTTTATTTTTAGGAGGTTTTCTTGAAGATTTCATCACCTCTTAATATAAGCTAAACTCATGTGTTCTAGTGGAGTATAAATATCGGGAGGTGAATCTAAAGACACCTCTCTTGGAAGTATAATCTTGTCACTCTTGGCTAACCCCAAAGAAATTTATACCTTTGGGAAGTGAAGGTGGAGATTTGGATTACCATCTCCTCCTAGTTGTGTGGCATTATAGTCTTTCATCTATAGATTTGGGCCTCACATACCTTATGTATATCGAGGACACCCTATAGTTGATCTTTATATATCCTAGTTGAAAGCCTTGATAGGATTATTGATGTGTTTTGCATGTTTGAGTATTCAAAGTCCAAAATCCACATAAATATCAAACAAGTCAAAAATGTTGAAATGGTGAGTTAAACATCTAATGAGAAACTACTTGAAAATGATAACTCTACTATCTTCATGAATCTTCACTGGTTTATGTTAAGAAAACTACATGTATACACAACTCTATTTGCAACTATTTGAAACTAAACTATCTCAGTTGAACACTTGTGAACCACATATGAACTAGTCTCTTTGCTCCACTATTCTGCTTTTTCTACTATGTTTTTATCCATTATTTTCTTGATAGTCAATCTCTTGGTTATTCTAACCACTCTTTTGTGTATTCTTATCTTGGAAAACATCACCATTATTCTAACTTACACCTTCTTTGAGACAATATTTTAAGTATGATCTTTGTCTAAACCTATCAAACCTTTTATGTCTAATTGTTCACATAAGCCTAGGACATGACAATGGCTAACAAAAATTTCACTAAATCCAATATTCCTATTGAGGAAGAAGAGATTCTTATTTCAAATATGAAGTATCAAATCCAATCAATGAGCACTCAACTTCAAAGAATGGAGGAATATGACACATCATTGAACAAATTTTCCTTGTGAGATTATTTTCTTTCCTCCTATAACAACAAAAAAACAAATTCTTGTGATTTGAATCCAAGATATATGAGAAAACTTCACAAGCACCCAAGAAATCTAGAAATATCTTTGAATAAAAACCTTGGGAACCTAAACCAAAGCATGATTTCACCCCTTTAAGAATATCTTATGAATCAACTTTGGAAGAACCACTTCAAAAGGAACTCATTGTTTTACCTAAAGTCACTTTGGCTGGAGTTTTCTTTATGAGTAATTATTTCTCCTATCATAGACATAATCTACATAAAACTTCAAATTGCATGGAGTTAAAAAATAAAATTCAAGATCTATTTGATGTTGACATAGTTCAAAAACTTAAGAACTTATCTATCAAAGATACTACTCTCAAGCTTGATCAACATCATGAAACCATGTCTAGTAATGGTTGAAATGAAACTTCTACTTCTTCCAACATGCCATCACCTTCTAAATCATCTAAGCTTTCCAAGAAACCTCCACCAAAAAAAGTACCTAATGCTTTTGTTATTGGCTATGTGTACCCTCAAGGGGTACCTCTAAAAGAAACTCAAGCTAATCTTGACTTAGCTACAAACCTCTTCCATACTAATCAAACTAAAGATCCAAAACTATCATGCACTGCTACTCCTATTATTCCCACTCCAACTATCCCTTCATTATCTCTTCAAGATCCTACCATGAAAACTCCACATTCTACATTATCCTTAGAAGTGGATCCATGTCAAGAGGATTTTAAAAAATATAAATATCAAGATCAAGAACTCTCTCATATCCCTCAAGATGTCATCTCTCCATCTTAAGATCCACATAGTCCTCCATCTAGCATATCATGCCTCTCTACTAGGAAAAATCATGATATTTCTTTCACCAATGTTAATAAGATTACTAAAGATCATGAGAAAAATACTTTTCCTATTCCATCCGAAAATCTTTGTCACCATCAAAGTACCCCATCTTGTTCTACTTCTCCACACCCACTTCAAAATTATAAACAAGCTTTAAGTTCTATCAAAGGTTTTTCTCCTATTAAAGTTATTCATGAGTCTATTAATGGCCTAGATCATGTTGCTGACTCTAAGGATGCTGGTTTCCCTATCCACTATCCATTTGTATCTTCTAAATCTATTCTTGGCCCTTGTCCATCTATGCTAAAGCCTTCAAACCTTCCATCTATTTTGGGACCTCATGTTCCTTCATCACCTAATTTCACTATTAATTCATTACCTACTTCTCCTACCCTACCTTAAGATCAACAAAAGAACAAATCATTGAGTCCTTCACATAAAGATTTCCATCTAAACCTACCATATCAACCTTCTTCATCCATAAGTCCCAAGCCTTTTGGAATAAATTTGGATGATCAAATTAAGAATAAACATGAGAATCCATTTACAAATTATCACTATGTCTCCTCTAATCAACATGTGAATCCAAAAATAGAATGATTCAAGAGACCAAAAATGTCCACTAGAAAAAGAACAAAATCAAAGAAAATATGGGTTCCTAAATCCATAATTGGAGAAATATTCTCTAAAGCATCCAAAAGTGAAGAAAACTCTAAATCCATATGAATTCCCAAGCCTCTCTTGAAAGACTTGAATATTAAAAAAAATCAAATTTGACATTCTAACTTCCAAAGGATAACACTTCATGTTCTTCCAAACATCTTCCTCAAAATATTTTGAATCCTTCCACTCCATCTTCCTCCAAAATTATTCTACCACCTCATACATCTAAATCTCAAGCTATGTCATCCATATTTCATCCATCATTCCACTACCCTTCAAGGTGTGTAAATGTTGATCTTGCCCACTTTTTCATCTAATTTTGTACATCCCTTTCAATACCATATCCTCTCCACATTCTATCCTCCCACCTTCTAACCTTCCATCGCATTTAAGTCATCCATATCCTAGAACCTTATCCTTGATATATATTTTCTACTATCTCCCTTTCATTACCCTATCAACATCTCTAAGTATACCTTTCTATGGTCTTGGATTATTATAACTTCTCCTTCCAATAGGAGCACTATTGAAATTGACAAAAGTATTGAATTCTTTCCAAAACATATTTAAAAAAAAAAAATAGTGTCGTGGTGAAAACCTGGAAATAGGCACCTTGGTAGAAAAAGTAAAGATAAATAAATTTTTCTTATGATGAAAGCCCCTTTTCGTGGCACCTTGGACAAGTGCAATGATGAAAACTAGACAACCAAGCATCATGCATAATTCTTCCATAATCCATCCATTCCATCTTTCCTCTTTGATCTTGACACTTTTGAGTTATTCATGAGCATGGGTAATCTAATCCACCAAGATTCATGTCACCATCATCCTTATCTCAAGTCATTCACTCATAGCCTCCATTATGCTTAATTATAATAAATTTTTTCTATAACTATCCTATCCACTTGACCTCTTAGTCTTGATGAAAAGAAAAATAAGAAAAAATGGTTCTTAGAGGCCTCTTGACATGTCCAATCTTTTGGATTACTTTCTTTTATTTCATCATGCTATCTTTCTTATTGACTTACATTGATTATTCAAAACCCACTTCATATGGCTATCTTACATTTTCCATAGCTTGAGTACTCTTGGAAAGTGAGTTCTTGAGGATCAATTTCACTCGCTTCATACTCCTTTCCTATCCATCTCTACTTATCCACCAACTTGCTACTACATCTTGTCCTACACCTTGCTAGACACTAGAACAAAATGATATGATCCTACTTGAGTGCTAGTAATCTCTAAAAAAGTTATAAATTTTTGAAAATGTTCTAAAAAAGTCTAAAAATTAAAAAAAGTCTTGAAAAAGTCATTATCTTGGTGAAAAACTAGAAATAGGTGCCTTGGTTATACCAAAAAAAGTGAAAAAGAAAAAAAAATAGAGAAAAAAATTTAAAAATTGAAAAACAAAAAAGTGTCGTTGATGAAAACCTAGCAAACAAGCATCATGGTAGCAAAAATAGAATCTTTGCAAGAAGGTAAAAATCTAGTAAATAGGAACCTCATTTTCTAAATGCTACATATTGTAGCACATGTTCTCACTCATAAACAATGGATTTCCTACTTTAGTTTTTTTCTTTTGCTCATGCATCCATGGATTGAATCTTGTCATAGTCTCTGGGTAATACACTATGGTCTTCCAAAAGATCTCTTTTGTGTCACTCACCAGTTGTTCTAACTGGATCCATCTACTATCACTCTCTTCACTACAAACATTCCTCTCATGGAAAAATGTGTTTCATGTCAGTCACCAGTTGTTCTAACTACATTTTCCTACTATCACTTGCTTTACTACAGAGATTCATCTCAAAGATCTCTTTCATGTCAGTCACTAGTTGTTGCAACTATGTCTACCTACTATCACTTAGTTCCTACTAAGATTCTTCTTGCTCAATATCTCTCTATGATTTTAGTCACAAGTTATTCTAACTGAGTGTGTCTACTATCATCAACCTATGTTCTAAAATCAACACTTGACATCAATCCTATAACACTAACACTAAAATGGAAACATTGACATGGTTTGTGTTATGCTAAGCATTTCTTTTCTTTTAAAAAAAAAAACTTTATCATTTCCCTTTGAGTGACTTGAGGATGTCTCTTTTGAATAGAGAAGTGGGGACTAGGGGCCATGATCTTTTGTTTTCTTTATGTTTGATGGTTTAGTTCCATTGATCTAAAGTATCTATATAAAAGAGGTGTGCACTATAAGAGCCTCTATCTCATATTAGATGGGCGTGTGTAACTCAATGATTTTATAGGGATACTTCAGTGAGTTTTTATTTTTTCCTTTCTTATTTGAGTGAATTCTCTATGCAATAGTAAATATTGATACTTGTCCTACTAAGTGAACATATGGGTCATTGTGAGTATACCTAACATAGTTTTGTCCCAGGTTACAAATGCATGGGTCATTGTAGATAGAATCTTCCCTAAATACTTAGCATAAGAAGGATCTCTTATGTGTCCAGTGCGTTTTCACACAAGAAACATTATCTGATACTTATGTTAGCTAGCTACATTAAAGGGGACAAATGTTCTAGTCATTCTAGCTTTGTGTTCCTTAATTCTTACATTTAATCCTAACAAAACTAAGACGCATGTCATATTTATATTCTCATGATTGAAATATCAGTTGAAATTGTATAAATTTTTTGGGTTAGCTAAATACTTGGTGATGATAGTTTATGAGTTTAGCAACTAGACTTAGGGATGCATCTAGCATAGGATTTCATTACATACTCCACTTGCATAAGAGCACATGTTGATTACTACTTTACATGCATATTTCAGTGTGAGAGGTTGTTGGTTTCTTCAAAGTATCATGTTTCTTTACAACTGCACAAATTGTTGATTTATCACCCTCTTGGTTACTTTGGCTTCTCTAAACCCATTTTTGGGATCAAATTCATAATTTGACACACTTAAACAACCCAAATCTCATTTTAAAATTTTGGGACCGACATGATCAAACACTTGTGCAATCCATTTTTCTGATACTTTGTGAATCTTGGAATATTTTCAAATCACAGTTTTCTTCAAAATTTATAAATTTTGAGAAAATTCAAACCTACTCAACTCTAGTCAAATCAAGTCAACTTTGGTCAAACTTGGTCTTTTAAACCTTGAGATCACTTCAAATCAACTTCAAATTTTCTTCAAATCTTTTTGATCTCTTCTATATTCTTCCAAACCTTAGATTTTTTTAGTATATTTCAATATACTACTCTACATCACTATTTTGGTTTGTCATCTTTTGATTTCACTCCTAAAGCGAGTATGATGATTACATTATTGAATCTTTTTCAAAATAGACTTCACTCAATTTGAATCTTATGTCCTCATCATGTGGGGCATCTCATCATTCAAGGCACCTTTTTCACATCTATTTGGCATTGTATATCATCTAACTCATATTTTGATCAACTGATCACATTTATAACAACCTATATCAAAGTTCAATGGATAGTTACTACGATAGTCTAACCCTAATTCTTGAGGATTAAGCATCATTCTAGGGATGATTCGACAACCCAGGATTAGATCTTGTTATCTTTTATGGACTAGTATTCAAGTGTTCATACTGGACTTTGGAAAAGTAAGCTTCATTTTGGAGATAATTCTAAATTCTTTCCTAGAATTAAGCTCCATTCTAGAGATAATTCTAATTCTTGTTGTGAATTAAGCCTCGTTTAGAGGATAATTCTAAGTTCTTTCTTTCAAATGCTATCTAATGGATAGGTATTGGGATATTCTAACCCAAACTCCTAAGGATTAAGCCTTATTCTAAGGATAATTCTATGAATCATAATTAATCTTGTCAGCTTCTAATGGACATGTATCAGGGTAATCTAACCTTGACTCCTAAGAATTTAGTCTCATCTTGGGAAAAATTCTGTGAAGATTGATAATATTTGTTCTTTCTATAGGTATGTAGGTTTTCTATCTAGATTTCTTAAGGTTAAGCTTCATTCTAGAGATAACCATAAAAATCTTATCAATTGGTCTATCTATCATCAGTCTCAAAACCCATCTCACTTCTTGGTCTATATCCTCAAACTTTTGATTTTTTTCAATCAACATGCTTCTTGAACATTTATTCAAAGAGGGGAAAATGTAATACCCCAAAATTGGCACATTTCCATGCTAAACCAATTTTGGTTTATTAATCAATCTCAAAGTCCTATTAGACTAGGCAATTTTTATTTTGACAATCTCTACTTGACCTAAGTGTCAAATGTAGAGAATCCCTAATCTACATTAATTACATACTTTATTTAATTCCTAGGTCTAATAAAATTAGCAAAGGTAAACCTATTAATCAATTTAATTTAATTATGAATCATGGCACTTTAACTAAATCAAATTTAACCTATTTTACTAATATACATTAATGAATTGAATGTTTTTGATTTAATTAAATATACCCTCATTCTAATTATTGAGTTTAATTATTCAATTAATTAAGATTATTCATTTACGAGGTTATATTCAATTTTATTAAATCAAATATACTCTCCAAATTCTCTCTTCAGTTTATAATTGGAAACTCTAAGTGAATTGGAATAAAAAAAGGAATTGAAATAGTTAACTCCCCATTACACTCAGAATTCGATTAGTTAACTCTCTTTTTACAAGGGAAGCTTCTATTCAAACTAAATCTTATTTCCAATCTTGAACATTCATTCAATTTGATCTTGACCATTGATCAATTCTAAAATTCTATTTAAGAAACCCTCAATTCCTCATTTCAGAGGATGCACGTGAATTATATTGAACTAATGCCAAATTTTTGACTCAATCACATTTGTATTTCTATCTCATTTATTTTCTTGCATATTAATTTTATATAGTTTAAATATGCATTCATTTAGATACATATGCTCTTTTTATTCTTATTTTAATATATGCATTACATTTAGATGAATCCTGCACATTATATAGCTTACAAATCCTTCATTTTAGATGTTTGGTTGCTAGCTCCTTGATCTGAGAGTGAATTGAAAAATCAATCTATGTAGGAGGCAATAGATCAACTTGTTAAAGTATCTTGGATGAAAAATCCCATGTTCATTCTGGGATGATTCTTCATATAATGAACATGCTGAAGTGTGGTTTATTAATAGGCCATAATTAGTTCACTCACAAGTATGACTAGGTGATACAGTCATAATTAAAGCAATAGATGCTCAATCAAACTGCCTTGATGTTATAATAAAAAGGGTCATATTAAGCCTCAAGTGGGAGATAAGGTAAGAATCCTATGAAAGATCCTTTGATCACATGATTGCAAGGTAAAAATCTTATATCAAATGAAGACCATAACTTAGTGAAGTAGTTCAAAGCTCACAAGTAGTAGCATGTTTGTATAGTCATGACATAAAAGGCTCAACATAAATTGTTCACATAATAATATGATGCCTTTGTTGTTAAAGGTGGTCACACAACCATGGATAAGAAGTTTTAATGTTAAGATTGTGGAGCAACCATGCAAAGCAGTTTAGGAAGGTCTAAATTTTAAAAGTGCTCAATCATGTGGTTAACTATGTAGAGCATGGAATAAGGTGCAAAGTAATGACTGGGTTTTGAAGTAATGATTGTTGGGTCACTAGCTCAAAAGGTCAACTTGAATGATTGATTATGAAACAATGATTAAAGAGAGCCACAAGGTTACAACCATAAGTCCTTAAATATGAAAATGATTACTAAGAAAATCATGATGATTTAAAAGGGATGTAATGTCAAAAAGGGCATGAAAGATCTATAAATGCTAGAAGTAAAGAAGAATTTGACATGTTTGGATATTTTGAGAATTCTCATACATGTTGACATAAAAAGACCATAAATTCTTTTTTGTTGCTCAAATTTTTTACTAAAGAGTTGATGTAACACACTTCTAATTACAACATTCACTCAATTCAGATCCAAGGGATTGAGTGTAAAGAATTTTCAAAGCTTTCAAAATTTGCATTTGCGTAAATGTTTTGGATAGTTGACCTAAGAGAAATGGCACAAGAAGAAGGGAAAATGATATGCCTAGTTGATGTAGAAGAGACTTCACAGGCTATTGAGTAGTCTAAATTGAACTTGGTAAGCCTATATGTTGAAGAATGGGTATATTTCCTTCCTAGTTCATCTGAAGCCCAAACCACTAATTGGCATATTTTTAAGGACACCTACAATTTTTTTAGGGATGCTACTATACCTAACACCAATGTGAATGAGTTGTTTTGATATTTTTATAACAAGAAGTTTCAAAAGGCACCAATATGTAACTCTTGGATAAGAAATATGACAAAATTGATTATGCTAGAAGTCATAGTAGATGTGTACCTGGTGAAATCTCTAATTAAATTATATAATCATACAACTAAAGGATTACATAAAAAGGATATGAGTATCCTCTGCAAACTAGACAAGGATACATTCATTGAATTCTTTGTCCTAGGATGACCAATGACAAGGCTAATTGAACAAGAAAAAATGAATGAAACTTTCAAGAATCAAAAGACCCTCTTGACTAGATGATTCATGAAAAGACACATTCCCAAAGCCAAAAATGAAAAGGGTGATTTTCCAAAGAAGCTAGGGGAGTTTAGGTCACTAGAGTATTTTTGGAAATACTTCTAGTTTATTGTATTCGAGGTAGATAAGGTAATTGGATTAGATGGCACCATGGATACCCCTAGATACATTTATATCATGTCTTTGGATATCCAAGATTCAAACCACAATGTTGGATATGATTTTATGCCACACATAATTTAAGTGATGCACAATGAAATTGTGGTTTCATAGAAAGGAGACATGGGGAAATTCAAGTTCCATCATTGTTTTCTACTTATGCATATTATTTTGTATAAGAACATAGGGCACATTAGTTGTAAAGAAACTTGCAACAAAGAATATAACTATTTCCACATAACCCATAATAGTTATGAAATAATAATGCAATTTAAATCCACATGCAAAAGAATATACAACATACCCACAAAAATTGTGACACAAGATATACCCTGGGAAACTCTCATTGAGGGAAAATATGAGCCTCCAAAAGCATCCATCACCATGTATTATTCAGAAAAAATACCATTTGCAATACAACCATGGAAGCCTTCAATTTCATAGCCACAACCAAAAAGTCCATGTTAAAAAGCATGAATCCACAACCAACAAAGGAAAGAGATAAAGGAATAACCATGTCATCTCTTACATGACATACATGAGCACAAATGAGTGATCACAATCTCTAACAATCTCAAATTCAATGTAAGCAAAACCAAACATCCAAGGAGATAACCAAGACCAGAGAGAAACCATGCAAATTATAACCTATATCATGTTCTTCTATACACACCTTTAGATGTAAATTGTGCAAGTATGATCTCCTCTATAAAACCCAATCCAACAAGACACAACTAATCATATACACCTTTGTCAAGAACTATATTAGTCTTGATGATGCAACCATCTTCACACACCATGAAGATAATGAAGAAGCCCATGAGTCCTCAAGATATAACCATATCATATGAGACCAATCTCAAATATGAATTGAGTATACACTGACATCAAAACTTAAATCTCCAAATATAAAATGTCATAAACTCACAATGTTACCATAGTCAATATATACCATAAATTGTTCAAATTAATATGTCACCAAAAAAATTATGAAAAAATTGCATTAAATCTAAACCAATGTGTAGAGATCTCCAAGAGCTTTCTATTGACTACTTGAAGTCCAAAATCTGACTTTGTATACCACAAAGAAGAATGGAGAGAACCTACTTGTCCAATTGTGGACTTGACTATGGTAGAGGTTTTACCCCTATTCCAATGCCATTTCTTTTTATAATTTTTTTTTTTCCCTTTTACAAATATATTAACAAATATAACTAAGATGGTACTTAGGAGAGTAAAAATTCTATTAAGACCCTCTACTTTCCCAAATGGGGATAAAAGACTAAGCCATGATTGGGCTGGTCTTTTAAAAAATTAAAAAAATTCAATAATAAGGGCCTATGGGTGTCCCCAATCTCCTAATGTGTTTCCTCAATATAGCTTAGAGAGATTAGGCCAATTAGAGTTTGTCTAGCAATTAATCATGACGAATAAGGAATACCTAGGCCCAATGATAAAGAAAGGTTCATTTATGGCTAGGAATACAAAAATTGGGGGTTTTATATTAGGAAAAAATGCAACAAAGGAAATAGATGCATGCATAAGTGAATTTTTGTTGCCATTAGCCCCTACCAAAACCTATAACCCAAATAATTTGGTGAGGTATGCACTCAAGAAAATCAGGAAGTATACTCTCCCTAAGAACAAATCTAATTGGGAGGAGGATGTTATTATGAATTGTCTATAGATAGAAGTTTGTAGAAGTAGAACCTTTATATGGAGGTAAATAATGGGGATTGAAGAAGCCACATGAAGGTAAAGATCAATCCTTCAATGGTTTCTACCATGAAGCAAGATATTTGAATAGGTATAATAAATGCCTAAGTAATTTTGATGAGATAATGTCAGAAGTGCCTGCCAAAATAATGGATAGAGCAAAGCCCCAATCCCCTCATCAAGAAGATGTGATTGAAACTAAAGTGGAAGATGATCAACAAAAATTATCCTCATGGGCTCAAAGGAGAAAGAAGAAAAAAATGATAGAGATTCCTGATAGGATTAGAGGAAATGCATTACAAATATTGCCTAGAGGATCACAATACTTTGGTACCATCAGACATAACTTTTTGGTCAAATAGGTTTGGGAATATGAATTAATCCCTAATAAAACCAAGCTACAAATAAAAATTTTGGATGAAGGAATAATCCAAGCCTAGAATTTTTGAAGGATGATGACTTCATAGATTTAGAAGAATTTAATTCATTTTTGTATAGGGTCAAAAAAAATGAGCTCAAAAGGCAGGTGCAATGAGGAGACTCCCCTAAGAAGACTACTAAACTAGTGCAAAGGTTGCAATAATATGATTAAAATAGTGAGGCCCTCAATATTTATGAAGCTAGAGAGATGGTACAAGTAAGTGGAATGCTTCTCTTTCCTAGTTGAGATTTCATCACATCATTCACACTTGACAAAATCAAAAGGAAAGATAAATCAATCTCATTTGAGGATACAAATATTTCTAGTGAGCTATAAGGGTAAAGCTTCATCATATATAGCAAGAAATAGTAGTGTGGAGCATGGCTCTTAAGGCTAGCCAAAAAAATCTTATGGAGATAAGAGATTCCCCTAAGGAAATGTTATAGTTTGGAATGTTCCCACTATTTCTAGCGACTAGATACATAATTTGATGAACACAACATCATTTATGGGGAAGATAAAAAATGGATATGCTGGAAAAGCATCTAGACCAAACATTCAACATATCCATTGATGCTAGGGGAATATATGAGGAGGAGCTCAAGACAACTTATGTGTGAGAGAAGAGGTTGGTCAACATTAATGAAGAGGTGATAAATTTGAGGAATGTAACAAGGCATGTCACAAAGGTCAAGGACTGGGGAACCAAAACAAAAGCTAACACAACAAACATGGGAGAGAGCTAGAAAATGGAAATTTATGAATGGGATGGTGAAAAGGAGGCAGAGATCAAGATAATTCAAAACCTGATGATGCGTAAAATAGGTTTCCTAAAGCATGCTTTAAAAAATGTACATAATGGTTACATTGCTCTGTGCTGAGCTGATTTTCAATGCTTTGAGGGACTATCATTATTCTCCCATTTGTTTACAACATGGGCTCCTAATAAAAAATTCTTTGATATCTTAGTACTCCTACTAACTCAAAAGAAATAACTACGTAAGGGAGTAATTATCCATATTAGAAAAATGATTAAAAAAGTAAAATAATTAAAAGGATTTTTTCTTACAAAAAAATTACAATTAGTCCAAAGTAATATGAATATAGTTACTAAAAGGATCCACAATTTTATAAAAAGTATCATTGATAAGAATGGAAGCATAAAAGAATGTCAGGAATGGTTTTCTTCTTTTGATGATATTTTGAAGCATCCACAATTTGTTTCCTACTGCAATAATGAAACCAGCATTATAGTTTTGTATGACATGATTGATGTTTTATACAAGATTGAATTAGAAATGGGGGAGGTTGTTGTAGAAGTAAAAGAAATAATGTATTCTAAATGGAATAAATGTTTAGTTGAACTAAACACCATCTAGGATGCCACTTGGCCAAACTTTGATACTAGTATTTCTATCTATGAGTTTGTAGCTAAGATAAAGGCCTTACCATTAGGGGATAATGATTAAGTAGTTGAGATCAAAACTAAAAGGAAAAAGAGACAAAATAGAGAAAAGAAAATAATAGTGATAGGTTATTGAAATGCAAACATGCTCATCCTTAAGACACTTGAAGAAAAGTTGCCACATGCAAATTTTGGAACTGTTTCCCCACTTTTTTCCAAATGCAAAGAATGTTTCTAAAAAAAATATATCAAGAATATCTTTGTATTTATTTTTAAACCAAAATTTGACAACTTTCCTCCCATCTTAAGCTTGTTGCAATACATTTGTATAAAAGGATTCCCAAAATGTGGAGATGTGGAGTGAGGATCTAAATTCTATTTTATTTTATTGCTTAGGCTATTTATAGTTAGTCAAATTCTTATATCAATGATATGTTATCTCAATTTTTTTATTTTGAGAACTTAATGGATATTGAATTAAAAATTTATCAAGTTTTGAGCTATATTTTGAGTCTTGTATCAAAAATATATTGTTCTCAAGAATATTAATACAAGAGGAAGGTTTGAATATTTGTGCCTTTGAATTCTATCTCCATTTTCATATATTTGTTACATTGAGATTGAGTGAGAAAAGTTCATTTCAATTTATTGCATTTGGGTAGGTTGTATGTCAATTTATTGCTTCTTTTAATTCAAGAAATAAAGTAAATGCTTCTATGAATTGATAGGGTTTATAAATATATGGGAAGAATATCAAAAGAATGAGATCTAGGGTTAATAGTTGATAAGTTTAATTGTAAGTCAATTAAATAGATCAAGATTTACTCGTATGACTTTGTGTAGCAATGGATAAGGCACTGGTCATTAGTTGTGACGAAAAATGATACAATCATTTAGTTGCATAATTCTCACTTTAATCAAAATAAATTTATGTAAAGTTTGTAACAAAGATTTTCATGTTGTTCATCCACTTGTTGTAATAGCTTTTTTTGAGTTTATAGTTGGATTCTATAAAAAAAAAAAGTTGATTGTAATGTTAAGAAGATTATACACCATTTTATGCTATAAGGGATGAATGTTGTGTAAAGAAGACTAGTGAATGAGTGATAAAATCCCTAGGTGCACCCACCTTTGCCCTACATAGCCAAAAGTGTAGAAAGACCTTGTGCTTTGTCAAGATGGTCCAAATGTAAATAAATTTTTTTTGAGCATGGGAAGTAGCTAATCCCTACACATTCAATTCAGTTTTGCATCTTGGTATTGTTTTATACTTGTATCTTTAAAACACTAACATTGTCACATTGATATTTTTCCTAGTTGGATGCTTTTACAAATTATTAGTTTTCTTATGAAAGATTTGTGGCAAAGACTTGTGATCCTTACCTATATTTGGAGAAATTACTAAACGAAGGTAATAAAACCTACAAAGGAAAGAAATCTTGTTCACTCTTAATGGAACTAAAACAAGGTTAGTTTTTTGATATGATTCCAAATTGGAAATGTAATGGAACAAATGAATATTATATAAAGTTAGACCTTCAATAAAAAATGATATAAAAATGGTAGTTTTAAAACTATGAAGCTTGTTATACAGGATGTGAGGTGTGTAGACGTGCTTAATCCTAGCATAGGAAAGTTAGATTTTTCTAACATTAGTGCTATTTTTTGAGTAGTATCTCCTTCACAGATTCAAGTCTTAGTATTAGGAAGATTAGGCCTCAATGGAATAATTTAATGCACAAAAATGTAAATAGGACTCATTTTCTATCCAAATTTTCTAGCTATATTTACATTCCTCTTTCACTTTCCATCAAGAAAAGAAGCATATCTATTGGTAGAATTTCCAAAATTCAAAAGGATACATCTTCATTGTATCATCTTTTATTTGAGGTTCTTTCACATCCTCTACAATTTCCATGAGATGAATTGAGCAACATGACATATACACACAATAAGATCAAATTAGGAGCCATGTTAGAGAAAGAAGAACCAGTTGAATTTAGTTAACAATTAAAGAAATCATTCTTCAAGAACCCTTGTAAATGAAAGGGAAAAACACATGTGAGAGTGTTCCTCTACTAAGAGAAGATCTTTTGATGCATTCCTCACTTATACTACAAATTTTATCCAAAACAAATTTGTGAAAATCTTCATACACTTGAATGTCCTAGCTATTTATAGCTTTGTGGGAGTTCACTGGCTATAGGCCTCAATGTTTCTTTCATGACCAAGAATACTTCAAGATCATCTCCATCAAAAGGAATAGAGGAGGAATTTTTCTTGAATGTTGCTGCATAGTTGAAAATGGAAGGAATTTTTTTCAAGCTATTTGTTGAGGGTCTATATGAACTACTTTCTCATTTACTTCTTGTGGAAGACTTATAGAGGGACACAATAATTAAATGAGCAATAGGCCCTCTAGTTCAAGTTTTGGCTTCAACCATGTTAGTTTACAATTGATAATGATAAGAGCTCTTTTAAGTGTTTTACTAACCTAGCCAAATAAAATTGTAAAAGTTGGTAGGGTTGTTAGTTATCAAAGGTTTTTCTATAAGTGGATCTACCACTACCTCATGCGCTTTGTGAATTTGTAGCCTCTATGTTGTCAACTATTTTACATGTTCCCCCTATTATTTGGAGATACATATTGTTGTTTTAGTACGAATTCTCCACTCTAGGTTAGAAATCACTATCATAGGTCCATTGCACGAACTTCATGCTCTAGAGAGTGATGATTCATCCACTTTTGAAGACATGTCAGAAAGGGGTGCTATAGAAGATATTGTAGACCTTCTTAGGTGTTATCAATGCAAGGAGTCATCAACAAGACTACTAGAAGCTCTATTGAAAATAAGAGACTCAAAAGCTTCCAAGTCAAAAAAATTTTCATTTATTCATTATTTTCTTGATCCTCAGACTAAGATTCAACAAGAAAGACTATTAACTACTATTTCAACAGGGAATATTTTCCAAAATGATACAGTGGCATGAAAAATGGATGCAATGTCTAGTTATCATGAACTGGTAAATTTTCTTGAGGATCCACCAACACAAGAGATGAAGGTTATGGTTGTTTGTGCCTTGTAAAACTTAGCTATGTACAACTATTCAAAAAGAGAGGAGTGGTAGAAGCTAGTGGAATATAGGTTGTCAAAGATGTTATTAGTTCTATTGAATATGATAGAGAAATCTAGGTAGCTATTCTTGCAAAATTCTTATTTGCAAGTCATATGATTCAAGAATATGCCTCTAGTGATACTGTATGAGATTTATCTGGTTGATTCCATTTCCTTTCTTAATGATATCATTTTGTTCACATGATTATGTGTTACATGTTGTTGAGCTATCATTTTGCAGGATGCTTAATGGTAGGAATACTTTCAAACTCCTCTCTTGAAAACCTGATCTGCAACCAATTGCAAAGTTCTAGGTGATCTTGTGACCTACTAGAATCTGCTCAATTGAAGATAAATTTGTTTATTCATAAAGAAGCCTTTTCTAGATTAAACCAATTTTAGATAAAATGAACAATCTACCTAATGATTCAAAATTAACCATAAAAGAGACATTTTTTTTGGATTTTTTTCTTTTTCAAATGAATGTAATATAACAATGCAACTATATGAATTCCTAAATTAACTAAGGGTTAGAAAAGAAAATAAAAAAGATAGGGTAATAATAAATTTAAGAAAAAAACATAAAAAGTAAAATCCTAATGGTCATAAGCCACAGAAACAACACATCTATGAGTTAAGCCTTTGAAAAGATTGGTAGATAACTAATGAAAATAGGAGTAGTGCTTCCTTAATTCCACTGATGTAGTCATCAATAGAAATTTAGTAACTGTAAGATGTTTTACTTTTCATCAAATTGCAAGGCCACAAAAAGTGTGCTCATGCAAGACAAAAAGCTATGTGGGAACAAAATAGTGATCTCTTCTTGAACTAAGTATGTCAAAAGAATTTGTAGACGCTTAGCAAACACCAAAATGCAAAGATTGCACAACTAGAAATAAAGCAATAAACTTTTGGCTCAATTACATTCCATGAAAATACATTCACAAAATATAACACACTTCGACAAGATTCACTACACTCCAAATGCAAGCATCAAAAGCATATATTATTAAAAAATAATGGTGGTGACCTTCATTACATATTACATTCCCATATTTATAAGAAATCTTCTCTTCAATTTGTGTTGAGAGTGAGAGATATCTTTATGCAATCATATGATCATAAATTAATAAAACAAATCTATTTATATACAAACTAACTATCTAACTAGTGCTAAGTAGGACTCCATCCATTTTATATCATTAATTAGATACATGAGAATTTACATGTCATAAAATAAAGAAAGCATGAAAGAATAAGAAAGAGAAAGCCTTCAAATGATGTAGAAGTGACTCAAAGTGTCAAAAATAGAAGCTCCTTCTTTACTAGGCATCTATAGGACTTGAACTATTGTTAGAATGCATTTCTGATGCATGGGAATCTCTAAATTAAAACTAGTAGTTAACTATTGATGCACCTCTAACTTCTTTAAAAATCTTCCAAAATACAACTAAAGAGTGCACTTGTGCACTTGGTGCACCTATGCACTTGGCTCACCTCTAAATTCCTCAAAATCTTCCATGACATTACTAGAAAATCACACCTAGTGCACGTGCACAAGAGTGCACGCTAGAAGCTCAACTTACCAAAAAATCAAACTTCTCAATTTTGAAAATGGTTTTTGGGTTTTTCTAGGACAAGGTCTAGGAGCACTCTAGTGTACTTATTTTGCCCCTTTTTGATGGATTATATTCTCTTTATAGCTAAACACTTTCATACATTTGAACTCTTGCTCCTTCTACCTAAAATCCCAAGGTACTCATGTTGAATCTTTTCATAAATAGTTGCATAAGATGAAGAACTTGTTCTAGTTCATGTATCCAACCACTATATCTTTGATCTTTTCTTCTCTCCAACTATTCAATCCTTCTAGGTTAGAGACCTGGTGATCCATATTATACAAAATGATCAAATGTTTGAAAGTTTTCCATAAGATTTTTTAGGTGCCTTTAACTAGCTTTTTTGGAGGTCTTTTGCAAAAATCTCAAGTTAAAACTTTCATTGGTCCTTAAAACTAGGCAACTAAAGGCTTCCTATTTTAGAGACTGAAATTATATTTTTAGTGCTTTTTTCAAATGGTGTAAATTGTTTTGAATTCTAACCTCTAGGTCAAAAATTATGACCTTGACAAGTTGAGGATGCCTTTTTACCTACACAAAGAAGCAAACATTAGTCTGGAGTTTGAAAAAATGATTAAATCAAACCCTAAAACCCTAATCTTCTCAAAAACATCAAAAAACCTATTTTATAACCCTTATATGCAATAAAAGGGTGCACCTTTATACTTAGCAAAGTTTCTAAAGATTGGGGTGCACATTAGTGCACTTAATCTTAACTTAGGTGCAATGAGGTGAAAGAAAATTGAGGTGCACAGTAGAACACCTAATTAGGTAAATTAATGTGCACCCCTTTTGAAGTTTTATTTTACTTGATTTTATAGGGGGTAAAGGAAGGAAGGGAGCTAGGTAGTTGTATAGGTGCACAGGTGCACTACTATGCACTTACCTTTTGAAAGTGTTTTCTACATGTTTTGGCACACTAGCACACCTAGGGAGGTGCGCTGGTGCACCTTTTTCTTTTTCAAAATGACTTCTTCCCTTAGAAACTTAACTTTTAGAGACCAAGTTTTTGAACTGGGACTTAGATTAGGTTAAAAAACACTAGAAAAAGACTCAGACCCCAGACTAGAGATTTGAAAAGCCAAAAATAAAGTAAGGGGTCCCATTTCTAGAAGAAATGGGGTGTACATTGTGAAACCACAACACGTATGTCTATTTTTAGTGCATGGGTTACAAGAAAATGTTGGAGACCATCAAAGTAAAATAATACAAAATCTTGAAAAATTTTATATGATATTTTGAATATGTTAGTTTAAATATGGACTAGTCCAGCTACTATACTAAAAATTTCTAGAAAAAATATATTTAGAGAAAAACAAGAGGGTGTTCCTATAAAGTCATAACATTGACACTATAATCTTTGGCCCCTACTAGAGAACCAGGTGGATTACTAATGGACTTTGATGAGAAACTTAGTGAAGGAAAAAGGAGAAGAGGTAAGCCATGTAGGGCAAGAGAAGGAGGATGATATTTAGAATCAAAGGCTTGCTTTGGAACCCCCTTTGGCATCTTAGGCAAATCTGCCAGCTTCCAATGCTCTGAGGAAGAAGTTTTTAGACCTAATCAATAACTCTTCCCTAGATCAAATTTCAAAATTGGAGAAATAGATTAATAGTTTCTCTCAAGATAATAAAGGTAAGGGGAGTATGGTTAAAAAGAAGAAAATTAAAAATTTAGATCATCTTCCATTGTCCCTAGTGATGACTAGAAGCAGGATCAAAGTAGATTTTGGGTTGAAACCTAAGTCTCTAGGAAGAAAAAGTCTAAGTCAAGCATTGCAAGATGAGGCTAGAAAGAACTTGGCAGATGGGAACTAGAGAACCATCAAGGAATGCTCTACAAAAGAGAAATGAAGATCATATCTTGGAACATAAGGGGCTTAAATGGTGCCCACAAACAAGAGATAGTCTAGAATATGATCAGAGATCAAAGACCTAATGTTTAACTGATTCAAGAAACAAAATGAGAAAATACATCGTAGGAAAATTATCTTTCAGTTGCAATATGAGTAGTGAAGCCATAGATTCAAAAGGAGCTACAGGGGGGTTTTGATTCTTTACAATAAAAAGGCTTTCCAAATCTCCACTATTCTTAATGAATGCAATGCTCTCTTTTTTATAAGGTTTCCCATGTACATAGTTGTGACTCCTCATTTATTTTAAATGTGTATGCTCCTAATACTAAAAGGGAAAGAAGGGGTTTTTGGGCTAAGATTCTTGATGCAATTCATAGAAGTAACATAAATAAAGGTGTTATTATAGGGGATTTCAACACCCCCCTTTAGATGAAGAAAAATTAGGGGGGTTGGCCCCAGATCAGCAAAGAAAATTAGACCTCCCTAATTTTATTAATAATCTGGCCTTCATGGATGTTGATCTTTGGGGGGACAATTCACTTGGTCAAACAAGAGAATTGGTAGGGATTGCATCCAGGTTTTTCTAGATAGAACCCTCATTTCCCCAGACTAAATGCAAACCCACATGTGCAGACTTTCTCTTCTTTCTAGAGTTGGGTCAGAGCACTCACCCATCCCACTTTCATTCAATCCTCTAATGGTTAAATAAAATTTCCCTTTCTATTTTTAGAAGATGTGGACTTCCCCCCCAGATTTGGAAGCTAAGATTTCCTCTTAGTGGAATATAGAGGTGGAAGGTACAACAATGTTTAGGATAGCTCAAAAATTGAAAAATGTGAAAAGAAACATAAAAGTTTGGAATAAAATGGATTTTAGACATATCTTTTAGGAGAAGGATAAGAAAATATACCAGTGCTAAAAATTATAAGAAAGGATACAATGATCAAATTAGGAGTGAATAAAGGTCTGTCCTATCTAACCTTCACAATATCATTAGTAGGGAAGAGTAATTTTGGAAACAAATATCTAGAGTCAACTAGCTCAAAGAGGGGGATTAGAATACTAGGTTTTTCCTTCTCTCCACCTTAAAACACCATGCACACAATATGATTTCAAGTATAAATAGGGGGTAAGCCCCTTTGACAAAGAAAAATGAGATTGCAGATGAAGCAGTGTATTTCTTTTCTTCACTTCTCTCTAAGGATTGTTCACTTTCACTGAAAGATCAAGAGAATATTTTGACTTCAATCCCCACTTTTCTACAAGATCATCATAATTCTATGTTGAAGGCTATTCCCTCTTTGCATTAAATTTACCAAGCTCTACTATCTCTCCCTACTAACAAAGTTGCAGGGCCAGATGGCTTCCCAACTTCCTTCTTCTAGAAATATTGGGAGGTGGTCGAAGGGGATGTGGTGAAGGCACTGCAGGAATTTTTTGGGGCTAGGAACCCTTTGAAGGAACTTAATGCTACTTTAATGGTGTTAATCCCAAAAACCCTGGGGCTAATTCAATGGACAATTTTAGACCCATAAGCCTATGCAATTCTTTCTATAAAATCACTTCAAAAGTTTTGACCACTACAATTCTTAGTGTTCTTGATTTGATTATTTCTCCATAGCAAACTAGCTTTGTCCCAAGGAGATAGATTTGAGACTTAGTAATGATGGTTCATGAAGTGTTTCACTCTTTGGAAGCTAGGAAGAGGGAAGGATTCCTACTCAAGTTGGACCTATCTAAAGCCTATGAGAGGGTGGACTAGGACTTCTTAAAAGTTGTTCTCCAGGCTTTTGGATTTGATGTTGAGGTTTGTAAATTAAATTTTCAGCTTGTTTCCAACCCCTCTCTGGCTATTTTAATCAATGGAGCTCCTTCAAATTTCTTTTTCCCCTCAAGAGGGCTTATATAGGGTGATCCCTTATCCCCTATTCTATTCTTTATTATGGTAGAGTGTATTGGGAGGTTAATCCTAAGGAAAAGATAGGATTAGAGTCTACATGTTATTAAGCCATCATTTGGATAAATTACTTTCACCCATCCACAATTTGTGGATGACACAATTCTAGATAGGGAAGCCATAGTTAAAGAGGCTAAGGTGTTAAAATGTTTGTTGGATACTTACATGAGGGGTTCAGGATAGGCTATAAACTAGGAAAAAAGCTTGATCATTTTTGTAAACACCCCAATTGAGCAACAAAGAAAGATAGCTCACATCCTGGAATGTGATGTGGGGTCTCTTCTAGATAGCTACCTTGGAATGCCACTAGGGTTAAAACTATCAAAATCTTTTTGGAATGGCATTATTGATAGTTTTAACAAGAAGCTGGCAGAATGGAAAGGAGCTACTCTTAGACAAGCAGGTAAATGTACTTTGGTGAAATCAACTCTTCAAAACCTCCCAACTTTTTCCCTCAACCTTTTCGGGATCCTAGTTAAACATGCTAATAGAATGGAGAAAATTCAAAGGGAATTTTTGTGGAGAGGGTTTGAAGAAAGCAAGAGATACCATTTAGTGGTATGGAACATTGTTTGCTTGCCTAAAAGCTATGGTGGTCTAGGCACTAGAAAAATTAGACACCTCAACAATGCTTTGCTAGCAAAGAAGGTATGTTGCATTTTTCAAAATTTTGGAGAGTGGTAGGATATCATGGTGGGAAAATATTTGAGAAGGAATTCCCTTAGCTTCATATTTATAAAATCTAATCTTCCACATGGATCTTTTATCTAGAATGGGATCCTTAAGGAAAAACCTTTGGCTAAATCAAAGGCAAAGTGGAAAGTAGGAAATGGGGAAAGCATCTTATTTTGGCAAGATAACTGGTTAATCTAGGGATCCCTCATAGATCACCCTAACTATGAGAGATGGGCTGATTTATGTATGAGAAGATTTGGCCTAAAATTTAGTGACTAGAAAGTTGATCAAGGATGGAAAGACCTATCCCTAGTTTCCTAGGATCATAAACCACTACTATCTATCCTAAATGCCATGATCCTTAATAACAAGAGGGATGAAATTATATGGGGAGACAAATCCAATGTGTTATATTTAGTTGCATCAGGTTATTTCTCGCTATGGAATAGGATGGAGAAACCAATCTGGGCAAAGGCTTAGATGACTAGCCTCACTCTGAAAAATCAACATATTCTTCTAGCTACTTCTTCAAGAAAAAAATTTCACCTTAGATAACCTGATTAAGAGGGGTCAGATTATCCCAAATAGGTGCAGCCTTTGCAAGAATGATTTGTATTCAACCAACCACCTTTTATTCATTTCCCCTACTCCTCAAAGGTATGGGATCTTATGACCAAGGGCTATGGAGTTAGTTGGTGTAAAACTACCAACATCTAGGAATTCTTTGGACAATGGACTAGAATGTACAAAGGAATAAATACATAGATGATATGCTCTTGGTCCCTTCAACATTTCTACTGGGGACTATGGAAAGAGAGGAAGAATCATAATTTTAGAGATAGGGAAGCCCCTACTTTTGTTATTATAGATAAAGTTGTTACCACCATGAAGGAGAATGTTTCTATTAGAAGGGGGGAGACATTGAAGAAGGAGGAAAAAATGTAGAAAAGAAAAAGGATAGAGGGAGGAAAAGACAGTAAGCTATGTGGCTTTTCCCCCCTCAAGAATGGCATAAAGCCAAATTTGATGGATGGCCAAAGCAAATCCTAGCCTCACTAGCTATGGAGGAATTATAAAAAATGGTCATGGAAAGGGAGTTGTAGCTTTTTCTTATCCCTTAGGGATTTATATGAATCACTTTGTGGAGGCTAGTGCGGCCTGTCATATTGTTAAATTGGCTTTGGCTACCAGAATTGAGAACCTTTAGTTGGAGGGAGAATCTTTAAATATAATAAATTGTTTAAAAGGTTTCTCTAAGTCCTCTTGGACCATTTCAAATGTGGTGGAGGAGATTCAATTAGACTTGTGCAAATTCAAAAGGGTCCACATCAGCCATGTGTATGGAGAGACCAACTTAGCCACACACTAGTTTGTGAATGAGGCAACACTAAAAAACATAGTGATGATGTGGCATAATGGAGATATCTTTCTAGTGGTCATGAAATATATTATAATGCTAGAACATATCTAGGGATGTATTAATGCAATCTTATAATAATTATGGAAATATATGTAATAGTGCAAGTAAGACAAGATGTTAATAAAAATCATGAGAAGGTAATAACTCTCCATCATTTTTTGCACTTGTGGCACATTTTATGGGTTACTTTGCCTATCCCCATTAAAATTTCCAAGGGGAAGAAAGATTTAGGGATACAAAAATTACAAGAAGCTAAAGTTTGTGAGTGTAGGATTTTTTAACAAGACTTCAAGATTGTTGGGGAGAGGAGCAAGGAGCCGATTGGGGAGGAAAAAAAATGGAGGAAAAGAATGAAGATCTGGAACAAGTTGGAGAAGGGTGGTATAGTGAGGTACATTAAGAAAATCCATGGCTTTGAGAAGGAGATCGTGAATGCCTAGAGGGATGGGCATGCAAAAATTGATGGCATTTCTCATCAAATCAATGTGGAAATGATAGCTCAGATTACAGAGATACCTATTAAGGGGATAAATTTTTACAGGAATAAGAAAACATTTGCTAATGCAGTTAAATATTTTATGAAGAATGAGGAAGAAAGGAAGCAACTAGTGAAGGTTGAGACATACTACAAAATGGAGTCGATAAAAAATTTGTGGAGGTATGTTTTAAGTGTAGTTATTGGATATATTTCTTTGAACACTAGATTTGATAGGGTTAGAATACACCACTTTTTTATGTTAAATCATTTTAGGCATGGGACAAAAAATTCCTTTCCTTTTTATCTATTTACTTCAATGAGTAAGGGTATTAAGGGTCTTAAGAAGAAACCTAATCCAAAACTAGCCCTGCATGAGGGTTTTCTCTTGCTAGTCTATGAATATCTTAAGACTCAAATGAGGGGGAAATCTTTAGGCCACTCTGGGGATGATTTAGAGGCCACTAGGAGCTTGAACTATTCTGATTCTAAAGATATTCAAAGTCTAAGCTTGGAAGATAAGGATAACACGTCCTCAAAAAGTAAGAAGCCTAAGGGAGGGGAGAACATTCCTCCTCCAACCAACACTATTCTTAGTAGAAAGAGCCCTCAAGGTTTAGCCCCCAATCTAGTGAAATAGGAGGAAGAGGAGTATAATGAAGAGGAAGAGGAAATGGAGTCAGAGGAAGAGAAGAAGACATAAGACAATGAGAAGATGGGGGAAGATATTTCTATTCTATCAGGTAACCCCAAAAAGAGAAAGGTTGAGGAGGATTTGTAGTCAAAAAAGAGAAAAGATCAGACCCCTAAGGCTTCAAGACCCTTCCCTTCTATCTCTCCATCTCAAGAGATTAAGGAAACTATGGCAGAAGATAGTGGGGAGATTATTATGAAAGATAGAAGGAGGTCATGGAGAAACTTCAACACTCAAATGAATGAGGATAGGGATTATTAGGGATAATGTGAACCTTCAAGTCATGGAAGACATATAAGGAAAAGCCCATTTTGATGAACTCATAGATCCTACTCTGGTTGTAATTTTAGAAAATGCAAGAGAAATAGGGCTCAATCTGCTCAATAAAGCCCAAATCAACATGATAGATAATTTTCACTCTATCAAGTGGTTGTTCCATGAGATTAAGTTGCTCAAGGAGAAAATGAGCTAGGAGGAAGGCCACAGGATGAGCAGTGACCAGGGTCATATTATTGTCTAGGAGGATCATCTCTCAATGATTGAGAAAAGGGTGCAAAGGATGGAGATATCAAATAGAAACCTGGCTAATCAAGTGATTTCTACCCTAAACATTCTAAATGAGAACATTAATAGTTTGGGAAAAACACTAAAAAATATAGGAATCAGTGGGGATAAGAAGAAAATGCCAGCTTGGACCTTAGGCAAACTAAGGGAGAAATGAAAGAGACTAGGGGCTAGGTGGAATGAACTAACAATCCAAACTAGGAATGTGTTGGTGTGGAGATACAAAGTGCCAATGAGGAAGCATAAAATTTGTAGGACCCTGATAGTGAGAAATAATTTCTAGTGATCTTTTTTATTTATTTGTGGTATCTTTAATTTAGAGTTTCTAGCTTTTGTCTCCTAGTCATGGGCCTATCTTTTATTTTGGCTTTTCTCTCATAGTTGCGGGCTTGTCTTTTGTTATGGCTTTTCATAGGTAGCTACATAGGGTTTGGACTTTATTTAAAATTACTATTTCAAATATTATGTAAAAGCTCTTGGGTTTGAGGGACCCTATAAAACCTTTTTTTTAAATAAAAAATATTGACACTATAATACAATTTGTGTAATTTTTATAGTATCACTCCTTAATGAACTCACAACTTTTTGTATATCCACATCAAATTTCATTGCTACTACAAATAATGGTCTATCATTGAACACAACTGTTGTGTTGTAAACATTTTCTAGAAAATCACCTTCTATATTTCTTGACTTTCACTTAATGTTTCCCATTTGTGAGAGCTTTGGATTTCTATTGAATTTAACTATAGGTTAGTCAACTAAACACAAATTGAACAAAAAACCACAGCTAAAACTTGACTATCTCTATCAATTGTAAGTTAGTTTATTCTTGTCTTTTATAGTGGAATATTTTTTTGTATTTAATTTTTAAATGGACTAAATTTTACTTTTAGATTTCTAAACTTCACTTACTATCCACTTTGAGTAAATGTTAATATACTGAAGAAAATATGAAGCTAAATGGTGGTTAATATTTTATAGGAGGCATTTATATCACATCAATGGAGTTTTCTCTTTCTCAACATGTAGCCAAAAGTACTAATATTTGATTTTTCAATCTTGGGTAGAAGTATTTCTATTTCACTATTTAATTAAATTATGTGTGAAGATATGTTGATGTAGCATTATCAATAGCTTTGCACAATTCCAATCATTTGTGGGTGGGGCTATTTTCTTTCCTAAACATGTACTTCATAAATATTTAGAAAGAAATCATTTTATGACCCATGAATTCTTCTAATGGTATATTTATGAATCTTTTTTAGAAGAATTTGTATTTCTATGAAAAATTGTAGGATCTCAATCATTCTTGAGTGGCCATCTCTCTTTTTCTAAATATGGAAGAAAGACAATTCCCTAATAGAAATTGCACTTTTTGTTGCAGCTAAGTGTGTTCTTATGATAGTTTATTCCTTTAGCATACATTAATTAAGAAGCTTCCTAACTTGTTCAGTTTATTACCTAGTTGGAAGTAAATGGATAGAAACTTTGCATGGTCTTGTGTATAAATATCAATAAGGTCAATGATAGGTCTGATTAGTTATCCTTGTAGGTTTACAAGATTTTAATAAAGTTTCTTAAGTTCTTTATTTTCTGGATGTAGTTTCCTATAGAAAATGACTCATGTGCCACTCCAACTATAAGTGAAGACAACTCAAAAGAAAAAAGCTTATTTCAACAAAAAATTTCCAAGGATCAAAGAAATAAAATAATCCACCCTTTGCATTCCTAATTTAGTCACTACCTTGAAATCTGAAAGAAGTGACACAAGAAGAAACCTTGTATTCACATTTTCTATTGAGGAAGGTTTGGTCATCATGTCTAGCTGAAATTTGGGAAAGATCAAGTTGTTTCCATAGCACAAGTTATTCCAATCCTCTATATTTTAATTCAAAAAGAATCACCTCATTTTAAAGAAAAGGTAGAGGTCTTCTTACAATTCTTTCCAAGGGCTCTACTAGTTACTATCAAGTGAGGTATTGACCTTAAGTAGTCTATAGGGAGTCCAAGAACATATTGCAAATTAATAGTTGGAAATGGTCCTCCAAGGAAGATTAAGGTCAATATCTTGAAAATTTTCATTTATTATTTTTATTAAAGTTTAAAGATGGAAGCTGCTTATTTATGTTAAAATATAATCTTTCACAAAATTATTTTTGTCAATAAGATACCATCTTGATGGAAGAAATAACTTGTAAATATTTATGATTCTCAATTTACCAAATGTAGCTTTCTTTTCTAATCTACAGATAATACTTCAAATTGTTACATGATGAATCATTTAAGAGATTTTCCTTTCTATATATAAAAGTGCTTATATAATTTTATAAACCAAGATCAACCATCTACATCCAAGTATTGATACATTTAACTATGCCTAGGCCAATTCAATGCTTTCAAGAATGCATAGTATAATAACTTTAGTTCATGTTTGTAGGTTATATCTTTATTTCTTTATTGTCTAACAATAAGATCCATATCTTTGTAGTCATTTAGAATAATATAAGAAAAGTTTGATTAAATATTCCTAGTAACACTGAAATAGGTTAGAAAAGATAAAAATATATTAAGTACTTTGAAGTATATTACATCTCCATTTTCTTAGTGATAACCTTAATTTATTTGATATTATATTATCTTATGGAAAATTATCTCCACATATTATGAACATAAATATATTTTCTGACTTTATTTCTCTCCTATTGTTGGGCTTTAGCAAATAGGGAATTTGATTATGATAATTTTTTATGCTAGTTTGAAGGTCTCATAAAACCTCTTTTGTCATAAAACATTTTATTTCATTAAAGCTAGCATACTATTGTTGAAAAGAGATTGTTTGAAGCGTAGAACCTATCATGGAACAATCATTATTTTGTCAATGATGTCAAACCTGCTACTTGCTAGTGAGACAATTCCTTTTTAGTCTAAATTGGATCATTTGATTGATTGATGAAGATGATTTGAAAAAAGAGGATAAGAAGAGAACCTAGAGAAAGGTTGAGTTATTTAAGTGTACAAAAGGAGCACTAAGATCAAGTAAGACATTGATGATATTATGTAATTTTTATCTACTAAAAGTTTGTAATGAAAAGTTACTCAAGAAAATACAAGAGGTAGATAAAGTAAAGAAATGTGTCTACTAAGCTTTGCTGAGCAAATAGTAGAAGGTGAGTGAAGATAAATACATGCTAAGAAAAGAAGAGAAATTGTGGAAGCCAAGTGAAATTTAGTATATGCCAAGTAAAGTTTAGTTGATGTCGAGCATCAGCAAACTTAGTGTGTCCCAAGTGAACTCACGTTGGTCGAGTGAGTTCAAAATGTGTTAAATCAAAGATTTGATGAATTGGATCTGACTAATTTGATTTCTTGAATTATATGATGCATGTGGAAGATAAATATGATGAGATAGTGACATATAATTCAAGATAAACCATTTTGAGGTGAATTTAAGGAAGATTGTAGAAGAAGTTCCTAGAGGGACTAAAATGGAAAAGTGGGTAGATTCATTAAATCTTACCTAAACCTAAAATGGGCAATTGTGGTTAAGAAGAAAAAGATCTAAATTTTCTATATATAGGGATAGTAGTCCAAAAGAAATTTTTTTTATGTGTGAGAACCTAAGGAATTAAAGAAATATAGGGTATTGCTTCATCTATTTGTCAAACAAAAGAGATTGCAATTGGCATACAAAGAAAGAAGGCTTTAGAGGATGAATGCTTGAAGGGTGAAAAAGTTGTCAGAGTTGAACAGTATGAATGCCAAGTAGAATGGAAGACTAAAGTAGAGATAAATAATTTACAAATGAGTTGTAAGTTATTATCAAATCAAGTCCTTCTGTTACTTTCTAACAATTTTACCAGTGTGAATAATTCCTTTGGATTAATTTGACCTAATAGTCATTTTTAAATCCTTTAATTGGGTGACATTCTAATGGAATATTCTAAAATCCTATAACAAGGCTCACTCCTAATATGTTTTTTGAAATCCTTCAACCAAGTCATATTTAACAGTGTGTATTGTAACATTAAAAATGGTTTTCCTTTCACAGGGCATCATTTCAGAAGAGTGAAATTAGGTAGGATGTTACTAGTGGTTTTTCCCAAATTCGTTTTTCATGTAAGTTCTTGTGTCAAAATGTGTGAATGATCTCATGGTGGTTTATGTTTACATTTCTACAAATTTATTTTGACCTAGGATAACAACCTACTAAGTTAAGGAATTGTAAGATCTAATGGATGCATGGATGTTATGGTTTTCTAGATATGAATATGTTAAGCATTGAAAAGTTATATTTGTACATTTGGAGCTTGAATAAATTATTAAGCCCCCCTCTCAGTTATTCTAAAGAATTCAAAAATTATATGACAACTTTTAGAATGTTGATTCTACTTGTCCTTGATAACTTTCTTTTCTTAGCTTAGACTATGTTTAGCAGCCTACCCAATCTTTCTTTATTACAAGATCCTAGTTCTTGAATTTTCATGGTACCATTCCTTTCATATAAATCAAATCCATATTTATACACTACTAACAAATAAAAACCATGCTTATTATCTCCCATTTGGGTAACATGTGTACTACTATTCCTTAAAGTCTTAGGATTTTATTCTTTAACTAGGAAGATTTTTATCTTATGTTCTCTAATCAGATATGCCACCCTCTGTAGAGATGCATATTAGCATCGATGTGGTATGTTTAGGTATATAGCTTGGATCCTTTTAAACATTGAAAATTTGGCTTGACTTTTATCTAAAATATGAACTCATATACAAAACATTGCTAGAAGGTGACATTTAGAGAAATACAAGAGGGTGTTCCTATAAAGGTGTAACATTGACACAATAAGAAAATTCATGAATATTTTATAGTGACACTCCCCAATGAATTTATATATTTTTTATATCCACATCAAAATTTACTGCTACTACTGGCACTGGTCTTGTGCTAAGTACAAATTTTAGATTTTAAACATTTTCTAAGGAGCCACTTTCTAGATTTTTGAAATTTCAATTTGTGTCTCCCATTTGTGAGAGCATTAGACTTTTAAGGAATTCAACCATGGGTAAGTCAACCACACACAAAATTGAACAAAAAAACCATTGCTAAAACCTAACTATCTCTAGCATTTGTAACCAAATGTATTATTGGCTATTTTTCAATGGAATATTTTTTGTGTCTATTTTTCAAATCGACAATTTTTTACTTTTAGATTTCTGAAATTTCACTTACTACCCACTTTAAGGGAATGCTGCTATACAACTAATAAGGAATTTCCTATTGATTTCGAGAATCAAATCACATGTTTTGGAAAATAACAAATATTTCATTATTAGTAATTAATTGAGCATTAAATTATGTGTTTGAAGTATATTAGAGACTATGAAGTGTGTTCATGCATCAGAAATATTTTCCATATCCTTTTATTCTTTTTGTGATGAAAAGTAATGAGGAAAGGAAAAGATTGCACCTGATTTGATCACACAAGTATATAGGAAGTCACAAATTTTTTTTAGATCATAGGTTTGCATATTGCATGATTACTAACATCTATTTTTTCTTTGTTTTGTTGTAGGTAGACACACAAAAGAAAACCCTATGTGGATACAAGTGATGGAGCATCAACACAAAGATTGACAACCCATATCTGGCAACTTGTTCAATAATTATTATGTTTGATGGGCATGTTGAATTAACTCTCCTACATAGCTTCATATCTGAATTGGTTTTTCATGTAATAAATTTAATTTTAATCAAGTAACCCATATTTAGTAAAGATTAAATGAATGTTTTTATAAATAGAAAAAAATAAAATTTCTATATGTTTGGGATGTCATCACACAAATTTTTCATGGCAGTTATAGTTTATATATTAACTTTCACAATTTTTTGTATTCTTTAAAGGGTACTAGCTCAATGGAAGATCACCTACTTTATAAGTAGGAAGATGATGGTTCAATTCCATTGTAGCATAATATGATTAAATTAATGATCAAATAAATGACCAAATAAACTACCAAATACACTACCAAATAAACAATCAAATCAATTGGAAAAAACTACTTAATAAACTACCAAATAAATTATCAAATCAACTACCAAATATACAATCTATCAACCAAATAAATGACAAAATAAACTACCACTTAACAAAAATAAATGACCAAATAAATGATTAAAATAATGAAATCATAAATTTGGTCGTGAGATAAATGTGTAGCAATAAACTACTAATGTTCATGTGATCAAAATTAGTCATATATTTACAATTTTTAATAGTTTATTTAATCATATATTGTTGTTTTTGTATTAGTATTTGATCCTATAACATTTTTGTGCTTTGGTATAGGGACCAATTCCAATGGCTCATTCTGTGCAATCTAATCTAGTTCTTCATTTATTGCTTGAGTCTAGTGATCATCCATATATGCTTCATCTGAACTCTTTGATTCAACTTGAGAAATAAAACATAATTCTTCATGTACTTTGTTTCTTGTCATAAATCCTTTATCATTTCTTCCAAAAATATGATGAGTAGGGTAATTCTTCATCCAATTCTTTTTTGGTGTTAGCATCACTATCTAAACTCTTACTTCAATTTTAGGTTCAGATCTTGGTTCATCTCTCTATTCTACAACTTGAATATCATTCTACAAATCATTTCTAGTCTCATAAAAAGTATACACATTTTCTTGTATAGGCTTAAAATTTGGTTCTTCATTATTAAAATTATGATCAAGAATTCTTTCTTGAATTCCAATCTTCTCTTCCACTTTTACATTTTCTCTATCAACAATAGTCACTAAGGCTATCTCATCTATTACTTATTCTTTCTCAACTAACCAAAAATCATTATCTTCAACATCAATATCATTCAATAATTCTTCTAATCTTACATAAAATTTATCATCATCAAAAATACAATCCGTAGGCATTCTTCACTTGTGAGGCTTTCTAGTCTTCTTAATTATTTTAGGAATTTTGGATGAAGCATGACCAAATTATTTACATGTCCAACAAAAAAAACTATCATACCTTCATCTCTTTTCATATCTTCCTCTTCCCAAATATCATAGTTAGCTCCATCAAACTTAGGACTTTCTTTTTTGAAATGACCTGCTATTAATATCTCCTTGAAATGTTAAGATTTTTGTTCAATGTCCTAAAGCTCTAATACTAATAGTTAGAAAGTAAAGTCCACCAAGATAACTTAAAGAGGGTTGGGTTGAATCAATTATAAGATCAATACAATTTTTATCAACCTTATTAAACCTTAAACATTTAATCAACATAACAACAACCATAAGAAGACACATATACACAAAAACAATAGATATCTTAATTAGAGAAAAACTTGATCAAAGGGAAACCTCTGGTGGTGATGGTACACACAAAATGATGTACTAATACAAATGTTCCCTATAAGAGGATTGACTCTCTTAGGAGATAATTAAGCACATTTAGTATATATATTAGTTCATGTTAGGAGACTTTGAATCCCTCTAAGATGATTTGAACCTTGTTAGGAGTTGTGCCAACCCTATTAGGAGTTATAGAATGAAGAAGGACCCACTATCTAAAAATCTTTATGGGTAAGACAAGTAAACTCACTATCTAACTAGCCTTTATATTATCCCTTTTAGAATAGAAGAAATTCAATTGATCTTAGGAACTTAATACTTTCTATATCCTCTTACCATGCTTCTATTGGAATAAATACTTCTTAGGTCTCAATACCATATCTTCAAACTCACATCAGAATTATCCCTTTGATCATTTACTCACATTTAACAAATTTGCATATCACTTGCTTCTTGCACTCTACCAATTTCATCACAAGGAAAATAACCCTCCTTTATTCCATGTCCTCAAAAGAATTCATTGATTTGGACTTTTGGATTTTCCAATTATAATTATAATATGAAATTATTAAGATAACACACTACAATACATATTTCCATAGTTATACAACATTGTCATCTCACAATATTAACAACTTTTCACATGTGCAACTTCAGGCTTTATGCACTTGCTGACATCATCATAAGGATCTATTCTTCCTCTATCTAACTACACTTAACTATATTATATCCCTATTAGGAGATATAATAAAACTACCAAAAAATATTTCTTAGGTACATTATCTACAAATTTCCTTATGTAAATCAAAAATAACTACTACCAATCTTTTACTTTATAGATGCACTCTTAACCATTGAATCAAGACATAGTATAAAACATATCCTCAACTAAGCTTGACCTCATTTTCAATACTCAATCTATACAACCACAATCTTGGTTTGGTACTCTACCTATTTTCTTAGTATGTTGACATGAATGAGAGATATTTATGAATGCAACACACAATCTTGTTAACTATCTCTAGACCTCCCCAACAATGCTAAAATACTCCCTCATATGAATATAATTATCATTCATGCTAATAAGTTCAACATATTTTGCAATGTCAAAGGAGTTAATATTCAAATGATTACTCCACAAAATGAAATTGTTGAAAGAATGAATAGATCAATCATGGAATGTACAAGGACACTAATGATATAGAAGAATGTTTCATCAAACTATTAGAGAGATGTCTTAAGTAATGTAGTCTTGATGCCACAACATCTTGGGTGTAAGAGAAATATTTCATCAACCAAAAATATTTCCCTTTTATTTATTCAAATAAGGGTTGTCTTTTCATAGATTTAATATTTATGGAGGCTTACTGCTCAGTAAGTCAATATATGACCTTAGATTGTCCTAATTTGAGAGGTGGATATTCATCTTGGATATATCAGCATAATAGTTGAGGCTCAATTTCATATCATGAGTATTCATGGATTTATTGTGGATTTTTGGTTTGTAAATTTTGTATAAATACTTCAGGCTCATTATTAAAGACCTTAGAGGCCTCAGACGGGATCCAAAATGGGGATCAATTGGAGCTTATGTGGACCATGCCTTGTAGATCAGAAGTTGGCAATTCTCAAAAGTATTTATAATATCTAATTGGAGAAATAGTTTTAATGTTACGGTCTTCCTTAGTTGGGAGAAGAAAAATTTCCAAAATATGTGTCAAAGGTGTATCAGGTCAACTCTACATGTAATTTTATATTAAGTCAATCTCAAGGGTTAGTGATTGATGTCTAGAAACTTCTTGGGCACTATAAAAATATGTATTTAAGGAATTCCCATACATTTTTTAGGACAACTCCTAGGTGATATTTTGTAGCTTTGTGTTGAAAATTATTGTAAGGAAGGTTTGCATATTATATTTCAAAATTGTGTAATTCTACATTTGTGACAGTAATAAGAAGCCTATATTTTATTCTCACAATTTTTTTTATTTCTTCATTTCTATTATTTGTTTGTGGTATTAGTTGGATTACCCTTCATAAATTGGTATCAGAGAAGGTTTTCTGAAGTCTATAAATAGATCACTGATTGTGAGGCAATTGCACTAAAACTATGGTTTGGGATAAGCATGTAGATAGATAATCAATTGTGTAGTAGTTTGTACTAGCGTTTAAGAAAAAATGTGAAAATGCCTCCATAAAGAAAGCATGGTGGAAGAGGTGTAGGTGTTACACCTGATGGTTTAAGAACTCTCTAGAGATAGATGCAAGAATTAGAAGAACACATGTGTAGAGGAATAAATCTTTCCATAAGAGATGAAAGTGAGGACGAGGACAATGAAGAAGAAAATTCCAAGGTGGAGGCAATTTTGAACCTAGAAGGGAAAATAATTTTCAAGGTCATCTCCAAGACTAGAAAAAGACCCAAGTTTAAGGTTCCCACATTTTTGGAAAATATTAACCCAAAGAAGTTGATTGATTAGATCAATGAATTGGAGGATTACTTTGAGTATGAAGATATTGAGGATCTTGATAGGATCAAATTTACATAGGCAAAACTAAAGGGACATGCAAAGATGTAGTGGTAGAATATTTAGTTGGAGCAAAATAGAAGAGGAAATAAAAAAATCACTAGATGATATTGGATGATAGCTAAATTGAAGTGACAATTAATTCTTGTGGACTATGAACTTGATCTGATAAATAAATTATAAGGGTTGAAGCAAGTAGGGAGATTTGTTCAAGAGTATACATAGGAGTTATATTGAGTTCTCATAAGAACTGGCCATGTATAAGATGATAAGGAGAAAGTTTTCCATTATATTAATGGGTTGAGGTTGATCATTGAGGAGTAGCTAACTCTATTTTGAATGACCAGTGTTGAGGAGGCTTACCAATTTTCCCTAAGAGTTGAGGAGAAGCTGAGTAAAAAGTTTAGAAACAAGAATCATGGAAGATGTTGTGGTGGGAGATCTAGTAGATGGTCTTATGGAGGATAAAATAATGATTAATAGAAAAAAGATGAGGTGAGAATTAGTAGTCAGAACTAGAGGGGAAATAATTCTATTCATTCCCATGATCAAAAAAATAGACATCAAAGGGAAACAATCTAGAAGACGAGGTTTTTATGAAAAATGTATTCACTATGGAGAAAAAGTGCATGGGGAATTTGAATGTTCCTACTACCAAGGAAGGATGTACTAGAGAAGAGAATCCTATTCCATAGTTATGGATGTTGATGAAAATGTCAAATTGTTCCATTCTAAAGATGTTAAAAGAGAACTCCTAGTTAATAGGAGAGTCTTGATGTGTGGTGAGAATGAACTTGTTCAAAGGAGGAGTTTGTTTTACAGAAGATGAAAATGTAGGATAAGTATCATTTATAGGGGTAGCACTAACAATCTAATATTAAAAAGGATGCTCACAAAGTTAAATCTCAAGAGGTAGAAACACCCACATCCATATTGTATTGCCTGGGTGTAGGATGACCACAAGGTCATGGTCAATGAGTAGTTCCTAGTGAAGTTTGAGATTGGAAGCTACCAAGATGAGATTCTTTGTGATATCATACCTATGGACATATTTCATATATTACTAGATATGCCATGGAAGTTTGACAAGCATGTTGTACATGTTGGGTATGCAAATACTTACACCCTAACAAAGGATGGAGTAAAGTATAAGTTGAAGCCATTGAAGGATAAAAAATAAAATGTATGTATTATTTCCAAAATACATTTTATTAATGGAAAAAAATTTCCCAAAGGAATGAAGCATTTACATATGTGTTTTCTCATAATCCCAAAAGATTATAATGAAGAAGTAGATAAGTTACCTGCAAAAGTTGCAGATTTTTTGGTAGAGTTTCTTGATATTGTGTCAGATAATGTACTTGATGGATTACCCCAAGTGATGAATATAATTCATTAGATGAACTTGATCACTTGAGCTAGTTTTCTCAAAAAGCCAATGCATATAATAATACCAACAAAAAGTGAGGAGTTAAATAGACAAGTGCATGAGTTATTGCAGAAGCGATTGATTTGGGAGAGCCTTAGTCCATTTTTTGTACTAGGAGTATTAGCACCAAAGAATAATGGAGAATGTAGGATTTCTGCATATTTATATTCTATCAATAAGATCACAATCAACTACATAATTTCATTTCCAAGGATGGATGATATTATGGACTATTTGAGTGGAGCTATGCATTTCACAAAGATAGATCTAAAGAGTGGCTACCATCATATTCAAATTAGAGAAGGAGATGAGTGGAAGTCTTCTTTCAACACAAGGGAAGGATTATATTAGTGGTTAGTCATTCCTTTTAGGCCAAACAATTCATATAGCACTTTCATGAGGCCCATGAATGAGGTACTAAAGGAGTTTTATGGGTAAGTTTCCATTGTTTACCTGGATGATATTTTGATCTTTAGCAAGACATTGAAGAGCATTTGATGCATAATCATAATTTTTTTGATAAGTTGAGGGATGAAAAGCTATCAATAAATCTAAAGAAGTGTATTTTTTTGAAGAAGGTGTTGGTGTACCAAGGATTCATAGTATTAGCAAAAGGTCTTATTGAGCTATCATTTTGCACGATTCTAAAAGAAATGAATTCTTTTGTGTAAAGGAATTATTTTGTGTCCCTCTCTTGAAAATAATATCAAGAAAAAACTCCAAGATTTCTTGTGGTTTTACAACCTACTAGGTTTTCTCAATTAAAAATAAATGTGTATGTTCATGAGGAGGCCTTTGCTAGTTTGAACCAATCTTGGAAAATCTATTGTTGTTTAAAATGTGACCAAAAAAGAGATATTTTTGCATTTTCTATTTTTTTATGAATGCAATTTATCAATGCAATTATATGAACTCCTATTATAAAAAATGTGTTAGAAAATAAAATAAAAATATAGAGTAATGAGAGATTAAAGCAAATAAATGAAAGAGAAATTCCTAATGGATACAAGTTAATAGTAACAACATGTCTACAAATCAAATAATCAAAAGGATTGGATAGGAAACTAAGGAAATTAGGAGAAATGATTCATCAAATTGAATTATGCAATCATCACTAAGAACTTCAATAATAACCAAAAGATGTTTCATGTTTCATCAAATTGTGAGGCCATGGAGAGTGTGCTCACAAAGACCAAACACTATGCAAGAACAAAGATGATCCTTTTTGCAATTTATCATAGTAGTGGAATTTGTTAACACAAGGTAACCATCAAAACTAAAAATTCACACAATCATAACAACACAATAAAACCATTGGCTCCATTATGACTCATGAACATGCATTCACAAATATAGCACACTGTGGCAAGCTTTACTACACCCAAAATTAGAGAACCAATAGCATATATTAAAGCGCATCAAAATAATGGCCTAGAGCACATATTAGATCCATGTATTTATAGGAAATCATCTCATCCCTTTGTGTTTGGAGTGAGAAGTATTAAAATGTGAAATTATGCTAAAAACTAATAAAACAAATCTAATTATATACAAACTGACTCTCTAGATGGTGTTAAGTAGGTCTTCACCCTTGTTTATATTAATTAATTGGTACATAACCCTTTACATGACTTAAACCAACAATAGAACAAGAAGATATGTTTAGAAGGAAGCTCTGAGATGGTCTAGAAGTTTTCAAAACCTCTAAAAATGGGATCTCATGCTTCTCTAGGTGTTTATTGGAGTTGAATTGTTATCAAAATGCATTTATAATGCATGCATTTCTCCAAATTAGGAAATGGAAGTTAGCTATTTGTGCACTACTTCTTATTGAAAATTGTTAGTGTACCTATATGAAAAGTGCATCTATGCACATTGGTGACAAGTTCCAAAAATCCAAAAATCTTCTAAGTGTCAAAAATGAATTTCCAACATCTAGGATTTGTTGTTTGTTAGAGCAAAATGGAGTATAGATTTTTATTCTTGAATTTCTCTATCATCTCTACTACTTGGCTAACTTCTGATAAATCCAAAGCATCGCACTTATTCTTCACTAGTTGCTAGTAATTACTAACTTCTATCATTGTATCTACAAAATCTTTAAACTTGGAGTCAAATTCCAACAATGCTTCTTTTCTTTTAAATGCTTTTTTGCTATCATCTTTTGATGAAGCTTCTTCAATTGTCCCTTTGAATTGTTGGACTATTAATTTGCCTACAAAAAAGCTTTATTTTAGGCTCATCCTCAAAAATATCAAGGCAAGTGAAGTTATGGTACTTCTGTACTTCTACAAATTTTTCTTGAGCCTTGTCTTTAATCTGTTAGATCTATTTGTCCAATCCCTCCATTACTTTATTACCCACTAATATTCTCTCAATCTAATCATTGAAATTATCAAGCTTCTTAGAATTGTATACCTCTAAAAGAATTTTATACCTCTATCCCTTTATTAATCTTAATACCTATAAATCCTTAGCCTAGGTATGTACTTCATCCATCAACCCAAAATCTTGGTTCACAAACCAACCTATCTACATTAGATTGGTTGTTTTACAATAGGGTCAAATTACCCTATATCTACACTCTTTTCTCTTTAAAATTGTCATGCCTTTGCCGACGTGTCTCTAAAAAGGAGTCAAACTATGTTCCTAACTTCTTTCTTTCTAGTGTAGCTCCAAGGGAAACCTCTAGATTTTTGACATTAATAAGGCCTGGTACTTCATTTAGGTAGCCTCTAAGTATGATGCAGGAGCATCTTGGGTGTAAGAGAAATCTTACATCACCTCAAAAATGTTTGTATTTCAATCATTTCTATTTTAATAAGGACTAGTGGATAGGGTGGTTACTATTTATGGGAACTTGCTATTTTTAGTAAGTTTTTCATATGAGCTTGAACTGCTCTCATTTTCTATAGGAAGGTTAATTTTGGAGTTGTAAGCCCACCATAAAAATCTCATTTCTCAAGCATAAATATTCGAGAACTTATTACAAATTTTTTGGTGGAAATTTTTGAATAAAAATCTTTAGGCTCACTATTGGAGGCCTTAGATTTCCCATATGAGGTCCAAAACCTTAACAAAAGGGTGTATCATCATTCTAATCCTATAGATCAAACACTTGCATTTTCAAAAAGTGGTTATAATAGTAAATCGGAGAAATAGTTTGTGAGGTATGGCCTTTCAAAGTTGGGCTACCCAAAATATCTAAAATAATTGTCAAAGATATATTTGGCCAACTCTATATGTATTGTTAGGGGTTGTTAGCCCTAGGTATTAAGTTTCAATGTCTAAAACCTTCCTATGCACCATAAAATTGTCTATTTAAGAAAGGTCTAATCATTGTCTAGGACAAGTCTAGCTAATAGTTCATAGCTTATCTTGTAGATTATAGCATTAAAGGTGCCCACATGGGCTAGCATATTATACCTGAGGATTCTATAATTCTGCATTTGTGGCACAAATAACCAATTCATATTTTGTTATCACATTGGCTATTGTTTTTTTTTGTTATCAGTTTATAGTTTTAAAGGGAGCACCCTTCATCAAGTGATATTAGAGGTAGAGTTCTTGAGTGTGTGGACAAATCGTCGATTATGAACACTAGGACTGTGGTTTGAGCTGAGTATGGTGACAGATTGCCAATTATGAGGTAGTTTGTACTAGGGTTTGAAAAGAAGTGCAAAAATGCCTCCATGAAGAGAGCATGGCAGAAGAGCTATAGGTGTTACACTTGAGGGTTTCTGGGCCCTCCAAAGGAAAATGCAAGCATTGGAAGAACAAATGTAAAGAGGAATAAATCTTCCTATGAGAGATGAAAGCGAAGATGAGGACAAAGTAGGAGAAAATGCAAGAGCAGAGGCAATTCTAAACCCAGAGGAAGAGAGACTTTTTAGGGCCATCTCTGAGATTGGAAAAACACCTAAGTTTGAGGTTCCCACATTTTAAGGAAATCTTAACCCAGAAGAGCTGATCGATTGGATCAATGAATTGGAGTAGTACTTTGAGTATGAAGATATTGAGGATTAGGATAGGATCAAGTTTTCAAAGGCAAAATTGAAGGGACGTGCAAAGATCTAGTGGTAAGAGGCTCAGTTGGAGAAAAATAGAAAGGGAAAGGAAAAAGTCACCAGATGGAATGGGATGATAGCTAAAATGAAGTGATAATTCATTGCTATGGATTATAATCTTGGTTTATAGAAGAAGATGCAATGAATGAAGCAAGCGTAAAAATCTATTTAAGAGTATACCAAAGAGTTCTACCAAGTTCACACTAGAACTGGCCATGTAGAAGCTGATAATGAGAAAGTCATCTATTATCTTAATGGGTTAAGGACAAGAATTTAGGATGACCTAAGTCTAGGTTGAATAAATAGTATTGAGGAGGCATACTAGTTTACCCTATGAGTTGAGGAGAAATTGAGCAATAAGTTTGATAATAAGAATAGTGGAAGAGGTCATGGTAGAAGATCTGGTAGATGATCTTATGGAGGCTGTAATGATGATTAGAAGAACAAGGTTGAGGCTAGAAGTAGAAATCAAAACCAAAGGGGAAACAATTCCAAACATTTTCATAATTAGAAAAATAGATATCAGAGAGGAAGAGGTAGAGGACAAGGATTTGGAAGAGGAGGTCTTCCATGGGAAATGTTTTCACTATAGAGAAGAAGGTCATAAAGAATTTGAATGTACCTAGTTCCAAAGAAGGACAACTCAAAGAAGTGAAGGCCTAGATAGAGTTGCACATGTTGATGAAGAGGCTAGATTCTCACATTTTGAAGATGCTAAAAGAGGAGAAGTCCTAGTTAAAAAAAGATTCCTACTGAGTGGTGAGTATGAACTTGATGAAAGGAGTTTGTTTTGCACAAGGTGTAGATGTGAAGATAAGTGTTGTGGTGTGATCATTTATGGTGGAAGTATTGACAATCTAGTGTTAGAAATAATGATCACCAAGTTGAAGCTAAAGAGATAGAAACACTCACATCAATACCATATTGCTTAGGTTCAAGATGACGACAAGGTTATGGTAAATGAGTAGTGCTTAGTGAAGTTCAAGTTTGGAAGCTACTAGGATGAGGAACTATATGATATCATACCTATGGACATATGTCATATGTTGTTGGGTAGGTAGTGGCAATTTGATAGAAATGTTGTACATGATGGATGAGCAAATACCTACACTCTGACCAAGGATGTAGTGAAACATAAGTTGAGACCATTAAAGGATAAAGAAAAGAAGGTACGTTGTGCTACCAGAATATGTTTTGTTGATGGAAAAGAGTTTCTCAAAGGTATGAAGGATGAGCATTTGTGTTTTTCTATAATTCCAAAATATAGTAAACAAAAAGTAGAGGAGGTACTTTCAGAAGTTGCATATATGTTGGAAGAATTCTGATATTGTATCAGATAATGTACCTAATGGATTGCCCCCAATGAGGAAGATTAGTCACCAAATGGATTTGGTTCCTAAAGTCAGTTTATCAAAAAATGAAGTGCATAGAATGACACTAGCAAAAAGTGAAGAGTTGAATAGACAAGTTCATGAGTTTTTGTAGAAGGGGTTGATTCAAGAGAGTCTAAGTCGATGTGATGTACTAGTAGTATTAACACCAAAGAAAAATGGAGAATAGAGGATGTGCATAGACTCATGTGCTATCGACAAGATCACAATCAAGTATAGATTTTCATTGCTAAGGATGGATGACATTATGGACTATTTGAGTTGAACTAAGTATTTCACAAAGATAGATCTCAAGAGTGGATACTATTAGATTTGTATTAGAGAAGGTTATGAGTAGAAGACTACTTGTAAGACAAGAGAAAGACTGTATGAGTCATTAGTCATGCCTTTTGGTCTAACCAATGCATTGAGCACTTTCATGAGGCTCATAAATGAGATATTGAAGGAATTTCTAGGTAAGTTTTTCATTGTTTAACTAGATGATATATTGATCTTTAATAAGACATTGGAGGAGCATTTGATCCATATTCACAAGGTATTTGATAAATTAATAGAAGAAAATTTGCTGATAAACTTGAGGAATTGCAATTTTGTAAAGAAGGAGTAGGTATACCTAGGATTTTTTTTCTTAAAAGAAGGTCTAAAAATGGATCTAGAGAAGGTGAAGGCTATCCTTGAATGGCCTACTCCAAGGATTGTGACAAAGGTAAGATCTTTTCATGGACTGGCTACATTTTATAGAAAGTTCATAAGAAGTTTTAGTAGTATTTGTGGACCCTTGACTTAAATAATGAGAAGGGATAGAAAAGATTTTAAATAGAATATAAGAGCAAATAAGAGTTTTAATCTATTGAAATAGAAAGTTACTGAGCAACTTCTTTTACCACTTCCTAATTTCAACAAGGTGTTTCAAGTAGACTGTGATGCTAATTGTACTGTAATAGGAGCTATTTTAAGTCAAGAAGGTAGACTTGTTTATTATTTCACTGAGAAGTTGAATGATGCAAAAATAAAATATTATGTTTATAATTAGAAATTTTATGCTATAGTTCAAGCATTGAAGAAGTGGAGACACTATCTTCTTCCTAAGTAGTTTGTTTTGTATATTGATCATCAAACTCTACAATATTTGAATAGTCAAGGAAAATTAAACCAAAGGCATTTAAAGTGGGTTGAGTTTTTGTAGAGTTATACATTTAATTTGAAACATAGAAGTGGGAAGTCTAACAAAGTTGTAGATGCTCTTAGTAGAAGAAAAATTTTGTTGATAGAAATGTAGATAGAGATTTGTAACTAGATGATTCTAATTTTGGTGAAGCGTGGAAGGCTTGTACAAAGCCTATTACACTTGACAAGATAAGTGGTTGGATTTCATGATCCATGATAGTATGTTGTTCAAAGGAAGCCAATTGTGCCTTCCTAGAAGTTCAATGAGAGAGAATCTCATCAAGGAGAAGAATAGTGGAGAATTGGATGGACATTTTGAAAGGGATAAAACCATAGCTTTGGTTGTTGAGAATTATTATAGCCATAGTTGCATCAATATGTGAAGAAGTTTGTACAGAGTTGCAAATTATGTTAGATGGTGAAAGGAATGAATCATAATATAGGATTGTATCAGCCATTACATGTACCAAAGAAGTCATGGGAGGATGTCAGCATGGATTCTATTCTTGGATTACCAAGCACTTAGCATGGGCATGATTCTATTTTTGTGGTGGTTGATAGGTTTTCAAAGATGGCACATTTTATTTCTTGCAAGAAGACTAATGATATTGTTCATGTAGAAAAATTATTTTTCCAAGAAGTGGTGCTACTTTATGGCCTGCTAAAGAGTATAGTTTCGGATTGAGATACTAAATTTGTTGGGTATTTGTGGCATACACTATGCAATAAATTGAGGATATATTTGAAGTTTAGTTTATCACATCATCCATAGACTGATGGATAGATAGAAGTTGTGAATCATAGTTTGGGAAACTTGCTAAGATATTTGGCTAGAGACCAACCGAAAGGATGGGATCTAATTTTACTACATGTAGAATTTGCATATAATAATTATGTCAATACGAGTACTAGTAAATCACCATTCTAGATTGTATATGAGAATAGTCCCATAAATGTTTCCAAATTGAGGTATTTGGATAAGGGAGAGATAAGTATTGTTGAAGTAGAAGATTTTGCTGAACATTTGAAGAACATCCATGAGGAGGTGAGGAAGCACCTCATAAAGATGATTACATAGTATAAGGCTAAGGAAGTTGTGAAAAGGAGGTCTAGGATTTTTAAATTGGAGATGAAGTCATGGCTCATTTAAGGAAGGATCATTTTCCAAAGGGTACATATAATAAGCTAAAGATGAAGAAGTTTGGCCCATGCAAGATAGTGAAAAGGCATGATTTTGGAAATGCTTATGAGGTGGAGTGGCTTGCTGAATTGAATATTTCACCAATATTTAATATTTTGAATTTGATAAAGTACTATGAAGGAGGTGATGGAGATGAAGTTGTAGAAGTGTAGTGGAGTATTCTAGCAACTAGTTTTGCTATAAAGGAGATTGAGGAGATAGAGGATAGTCATGTTGGAAAAAGTAAAAGGAACAAAACTTATGAGTAATACCTAGTCAAATGGAAAGGGAGACTAGTATAGGATTCATCATGGCTAGCAAAGGAGGAGGTTAACCATCTTGGTTTTCCTTTGAACACCTAAGACATGATGGAGTCAGTTCTCAAATTACCCTAAGTGTTTGATGTAGGAGCATCCTAGTTGTAAGAGCAATCTTGCATCACTAGAAAAATATTTTACCTTTTAGTCCTTTCTATTTTAATAAGGACTAGTAGACGGGGTAGTTACTATTTATGGAAACTTGCCATTTTTAGTAAGTTTGTCATATGAGCTTAGAATGTTCTCATTTTCTATAGGAAGGTTCATTTTAGAGTTACAAGCCTACCATAAAAATCTCGTTTCTCAAGAATAAGTATCAGAGAAGTTATTATGGATTTTTAGTGGAAAAATTTGCAAAAAAAGTATTTAGGCTCACCATTGGAGGCTTTACATTGTCTAGATGAGGTCTGAAAACTCAACAAAAGGGTGCTAGAATTGTTTCAAGCCTATAGATTAGGAGCTAGCATTTCCAAAAAGTGGTTATAATAGTTAATCAAAGCAATGGTTCTTGAGTTATGGCCTTTCAAAGTTGGGCTACCCAAAATATCTAAAATAATTGTCAAAGATGTATTTGGATAACTCTATATGTATTATTAGGGTAAGTCAACCCTAGGTATTAAGTTTCAATGTCTAGAACCTTCCCAAGTAACATAAAGTTATCTATTTAAGAAAGGCCCAAACATTGTCTAGGATAGCTCTAGGTGATAGTTCACAGTTTGTCTTGTAGATTATTGTAATGATGATGCCCATGTGGGATAGCATATTATACTTGATATTTATATAATTCCACATTTGTGGTGTGAATAAGAAGTCCATATTTTTTTCTCTTATTGGTTATTGTTTTGTTTCTATTACGAGTTTATGGTTTTAAGGGGAGAACCCTTCATTAGAGTGGCTTGTTCCTCTTACACAATATTATCAATTTTACCTCATCTTGATCCATGTGTCAAAAGACATCCTTCATACCTATGTTGATCATTAGTTTGTCTATGTTCACCATGGGCTTTCCTAGAATAGTCTTCTTGATTTGGTAATTTTTTGGAGTCAAATCTTTGGTGTCAACATGAGAAGGAGGAATGGAAGTATGTGTGAGAAAGTCTTGGTCTTGGTTCTTCATTATGAAGGATAGTATTCTTGCATCACCCTTAGCTGGCTTAGAACTCTTTGGTACTTTAATCAATTCCTTCATTTCTTCCTCTATCATCAGCTCTGGCTTCCTCTTATGTCAAAACATAATCATCCTCTTTAGCCATGTTGGTGTGGTTCCCAAAGGTGACATGTATTTAGCTAAATATTTTGGTTGTACACCAAGATCCTTTCCCTTATCACTTCTCTCTATAGTCTTCTCATGTCAAGGAACATCTTTAGAATGAGTCTCTATACTCTATACCTAAGGATCTAGCCTCTATATCTCAAGGAGTTTGCCAAGTTTCTTCCATTATTTTTTCCCTTAATGAATACTTCATCAACAAAAAGTTCTTGGAATTCTCCTTCATCAATTTCTTGATCATTTGGTTGACCTTATTCTACTAGAGGAGTTGGAGCTACTAACCCTTTACCTAGAATGGTGGTTGTATCATGTGATGGTTGTGGCAGAATTCCTAGAGGTCCTTGAGGTAGAGGAGGAAATTGATTCCAATCCTCTCCTAAAGGTTTACTCATGGGAGTATCTCTAATATTTTCTCCCACCATCTCAATGCCTATTAGCATAAAATTAAATTTTGAGAGGTTAAAGATATCAATTCCTTCACTCTCCATCTCTGTTATCCACATTTTTTGTTTACCTTTTTATGTTGATACCTAGATAATCTCTCTTGGATAAGATGGAGGTATCTATGTAGAACTAATTCTTCTCTTTTCCTCTATAGAATTTTTTGAACAATTTATCTATCTCAAGGGGAAAAACTCTACTTGTTCCCCTTCTTTCTCATTCTCATCTTTTGGGATGGTTTCTAGAACTTGCATGGATGGAGTCTTCTTTTTCTTCAATCTCCTCCTCCATTTACCCAACATAGTTGTTTTGGTCATCACTTTTTTTTGATATTAGGGGGAGAATTCTTCCTCTATAGTTGTTAGTGGTGGGACCCTCTATTCCTCTATTTGTTCCTCCTCTTTCTATTCTAATTATGCATGTTTTGTTGGCTCCTCTTTTGGCTCTTCTATTAGAAATAATGGTCCATCGAGATAATTGAGAGGGGTAGTGAATTAGTTATCCAATTAAAATATTTATCAACCTTAACTAAATTAACCATTCAACTAGAGTAAACAATAGTCATAACAAGATGTGCATACACAATAACACCAAATTTGTTAACTAGGGAAACCCTTGATCAGAGGGAAAAGCCTAGTGGGAATGATGCCCATACATACATACATACATACATACATATTCCTTGTTAGAGAATGAACCCTATTAGGAGTCTATAAACACATTTAGTACATAAGAGTCCCTATTAGGAGACTTTGAATCCCTATTAGTAGATTCCAACCTAGTTTAGAGTTGTAGAAGATAGAAGGACCCCTTGTCCAAACAACTTCTAGGGCAAGACCACTGAACTCACTGTCCAACTAATCTCTCAACTATTTCTTGGAGAATAATTGTTTGTATTGTGCTTTATCTTCTTTTCTTTATCTTTTAAACTAGACCAATAACTATTAGACCTTGTAGAGTAAGCAATGAACTTTATGTCCAAATATAAAACCTTGAATCACTAAACAAAAGCTTGGCAATGAAGTTCTCTCCAACTTTTCTCTGCTCTAATTATCTTTGCATTCCACTCTTTATGCTTCTTGCAATCATAAATACAATCATATTATCAAAGGAAAAAGTCCTGATGACATCATCATTTATTAATTAATTAATTAATTTTTATGCCATTAAATCCCTTTATCTTAATTAAAAATATTTAATTAAGGAATCCCTCCCAAAAATGTTTAAATCTTATTTAAACATTATTTCCTTATTTATTAATTATTTAATTAATAAATTGACCAAAAATCCTAAAATAAATAAAAAATTTATTTTTTGCCCAAAACTTGGCCAATTTCCTTATGACCAATAACCTCTTCCAAAATCTTCTAATCCTTCTTTAATTTTGATTAAAGGCTAATCCCATCATTTCCTACCCCTAATCCCAACTCAAAATATTTAATTAAGATTAAATATTAATCCTCATGTTTATTAAAAAAGTTTTAATAAATATCTCCTCAACCCAAACCCTTGAAATAAATAAAACTTTATTTATTTTCTAAAAATCTAATTTATCCTCATCCTAAGAAGTTCTAGACTCTTCTAGAAAGTCTTCATCCTCATCCTAGGATATTCTAGACTATTCTAGAAAGTCTTTATCCTCATCCAAAGTCTAGACTCTTCTAGAAGATGTCTTTAAACCTAATCCTAATCCCCTCCTAACCTTGTCACATTCCCTAAACATAGGTTAAAACTTACTAACCCAAGCCAAAGTTAACAAATATCTCCTCCTTCACCCACCCTCATTGAATGCCATCCACTTGCCTATCCCTAAGCTAATCCTAAACCATCCTAATCCATCCTCTAATCATTTGCACAATCCTAATCAAGCTTAAAACCTTCCTCATCAAGCCCAAGTCAAAATTGCTCTCATCTCCCTCAAAATATCTCAACCATAAAACTTTATGAAGTCCACTAGGTCATAAATGACTCTTACAAGCCCTTTTATTGCTCTTACAAGTCATTATGAGGGTCTTTATGAAGATTTTATCCCTTGAGCCTCCTTTGTTGACTCATCCTTCCCCTTTCCTCCATCCTCTCACCATATGACATGTGTCACTCCTTGATTGGCTATAAGGAAGCACAATCCATGTGCTCTCTTCTCATGCAATCTGAGCCCTCCATGAGCTTTTTCCCATCCTTGCATCTTAGCCCTCAATCCCTCAAGCCTCTTGCCTATAAATTGGATCCTTCCCCTTTGCAAAATAACACAATCCATGAAGTAAAGTTATAATGCTATTTTGAGAGCCAAATCCATACTAAAGCCATCTATCCACACCAAAAATCCACAATCATCCATTGAAGCCTTTGGAAGCATATTGAGCATACATCCTATCTATTTAGACAAAGCCACTCAACAAGAGAGCTTCTCATTGAGAGAGTCCATTAATGGCTCATATTCTCATTTGAGAGTTCATCTTAGTCTATCTTGAAGTTTATGAATTTTGTTTAGTTTGTAGAAGCTTTATTTAAATTTAGTTTCTATTAGCATACTAACATTGCTCATATACACCATCATTTTCTTTCCCATCTTGAGCTAGAGTTGTTTTGGCCTCAATCGCTTGTGTCTTTTCCTAAGGGGGTTCCCTCTTACTCTTATTTCCCTTATTATCCTTGAAGTACTCAATCTACCACTCATGTTGAGGTACCATTTCTATCCTTACTAGTGATTGAGATGGGTAGGTTGGTATAGTGATCTTTGCATCTTTAATTTGATAGGCCCTATTTTTGGTTGGCGAGCTATGACCTAAGGAACTAGAGCCATGTGAAATGGATTCTGAAAACATTTCCTTGTCCATTCAATTATATTTATAGCCTAATGATCTATATCATTGTTTTCCTCTCACCCTATCTCTATATTCATGATAGGCATATCGTAGATTTTTCCTCTATTGTATAAAGGATCCATAGCTTTTAGTATATCATTTTATAAGGCCTTGAGTGGAATTTTCATCTTTATCACATTAAATACTAGGTATAGACTCAACGATTTGTCCATACCAACTTGATCTTTCCACTATTCTTCTATTAGATACCACACAAAACTACTACATTGAAATCAATGATAAACACAATCATGAATGCAACATATCATCACGATAATAATCTAATCATGTTTCTATAATACTCCCTCATAGAAGTATCATCAGCATTCATGCTTCCAACAATATCCCCCTTTGGCATTGATGACAACATAGATGAAAAACATCTAGTAATAAAAATACCAATTGTAAAATATTGTTAAGCTTTCTTTTCAAATTCTTTCAATCAATCATTCCAACTATAAAAGATTGTTAACCTTTCTTTTCAAATCCTCTTCATCAATAATCACCCCCATTGATCTACCTCAATTTACTATATATCAAATTATTCTTCATGTTGTAACCTCTCCCTTTAATGTAATCAAACTATTTTTGATGTTGTAATCTCTTCCCCATTGACATCAATGGCAAATTTTTCTACAACCATCACTCTACAAAAACCATCTCTGATTTTCTCAAGTGTCCATAGGCATTGTTCAAAATAACATACATCAAGAGCCTTAGATGACTCTCTCCATCATAGATACTCTCCCATATAAGAAACATCAAAATTCGGTCCAAACAAATAATAATGCTTTATAACACTAGACTAATGCACTCTTACATCATCTACTCAGATGTAGGTAGGGGCATGACCCTTGCTATACCTTGCAAATACTCAAAAGTCACTTTGGGAAGAGGTTTTCTGAAAATATTTACAATCTTCTTTTTGGTGCTTACATACTCCAATCTGATTTCCTTTTCTACAACATTCTTTCTCAACATGTGATATTTGATAGAAATGTGCTTAGTCTTAGAATGTAATATTATATTCTTTAACATATTCATTGTACTTGTGTTATCACAATTTATGAGAATAGGATCACTAAATTCTATCCTTATTTCCTTATGCATTTTCTTCATCCAAACAACTTGATTACAATTTTTTGCTACTTCAACATATTCTACCTCTATTATATTTTTTGAGATACAATCCTACTTCTAGCTTAACCAAGAAACCAATCTCCCTCCAAGAAAAAATGCTCCACCACTGGTGTGCTTTCTATCATCCATACTGACTACCTAATCAGCATCAATATAGGCATATAAAGTGAAATCATTAGATCTATCATACCACAATCCAAACTCTAGAGTTCCCTTCTTATATCTAAATATCCTTTTAACTTCTATGTAACATACTTCTCTAGGATCAACTTAAAATCTAGCAACAATTCTAACAAAATTTTCTATAACTAGCCTCGTGTCAGTCAGATATTGTAATCCTCCAATAATAGATCTATACTTCTTCTACTAACGAATAGGTGTCTCATCCTTTGTAGGTAAATTGTGTCTAGTTACCATAAGTATTCTAACTAGTTTACATGTTTCCAGACCATACCTTTTATATAAAACTTTCAAATACTTAGTCTAAGAAATAAATATTCCTTCTTTATCCTACACAATCTACCTAGGAAGTATTTCACCTCTCCTATCATACTCATTTTAAATTCCTTCTTCATTTCTTCTACAAACTTGTCACTTTCATCATCATCTCCTCCAAATATGATATCATCAACAAATATTACCAAAATTATCAATCCATCATCTATTTCTTTCCAATATAGATTACTATCTAATGTACCTTTTCTATATCCAAGTTTTGTCAAGTTCTTGTCCAACCTTACATACTAGGTTCTGGATGCTTTTTTTAAGCCATAAAATGCTTTCTTCAATCTACATACCATTTCCTTGTCATCTATTAAAGGAAAACCTTGACATTGTTCTATGTATACCTCTTCTACAAGTTCTCCATTTAGAAATGTTGACTTGACATCAATCTGATATACCTTAAATTTCTTATGTGTTGCATAGGCTAAGAATAACATTTTTGCTTCAATTCTTTCCATAGGAGCATATGTTTTGTCATAATCTATTTCTTCTTGCTGTGAGTAACCTTTACATACCAATATATTTTTTTCCCTTACAACTTCATGTTGTTCACTAGTATTTTTCCTAAATACCCATTATGTTCCTATCACATTCATGTCTGCTAGTTTAGGGACCAATTCCCACGTTTGATTCTTCATTAAATGATCTAATTCTTGTTTCATAGCTTGCTTCTCATAGTCATCTTTGCATGCCTCAACTATATTCTTTAGTTCTATTTGAGATATCAAACATATTTCTTCATCGATTCTACTTCTTATTACCACACCTTTATCTCTTTTACCAATTATTTTCTCTGGTGGATGATTCTTTGCAATATTGTCACTAGAAGTAGGAGTTGTTATCTCAAATTTTTTTTTTTCTAGGTTCCAAATATTGTTCTTTCCTTAATTTTCCTTCATTTTGAAAATCATTTTTACTATAAAATAATACTTCATCATTCCTTAGTGTAGTAACAACATTCTCATTATTAGAATTGTAGTCAACTAATTTTTATATATCCTGAATTTCTCATCAATTCTTACATTTGCACTCTTAACAATAGTCTATGTTCTTAGATTAAAACATTTATAAGCTATTATTTTAAATGAATAACCAAGAAATATACCTTCACCACTTCTACCATAAAATTTACCAACATCATCATCTATTTTGATGTAATATTTACTACCAAAAATTTGGAAATACTTAACTATAGGTGAGTGACCAAACCATAGTTCATAAGGGGTCTTGTTTGTGTCTTTCCTGACCTACACTCTATTCATAGTAAAAGATATTTTAATCACAAATTCTCTCAAAAATATCTTGGATATATCATTCTCATCTAATATAGCTCTTGCTAGTTCTATTACTAACTTGTTCCTTCTTTCAGCAATCCTATTTTGTTTAGGAGTCTTTAGCTCTAGGATTGAATATTTTCTCTTCAATCTAATTCCTAGTCTACAAATCATTTCTAATGATAAATTCCACATTTTCATGGTTAGCATTTAGATCAAAAATAGTTAACAAAGCTATCTCTTCTAATACTTCCTCTTTCTTAATTAATTAGGTTCATTATCTTTATCATCACATTCATTCAAGAATCTTTTCATACTTGCTTTAAATTCTTCCACTTCATCTAAAAATAAACTCTTTCTAGTTTTCCTTACTCTCTTGGGGCATGTAAATGAAAAATGACCAAAAATAATTACATGCTAAAAAAAAAAAAATTCCATACCTTCCTTGATCTTCATGTCTTCTTTAGATCTCAATCTATCTTTAATTGTGCCTCTATCCATAAAATCAATGCTCAATTCAGTATACAATTTTGATCTCTTCCCAACAAGCTTGATCTTTTATGTGTTGAAATTTCCTCCATTATACTAAGGACTATCATTTCTAAAATAGCTCACCACATATCTCCCAAAGCTATTAAGCCTTATATTCAAGAACCTAAGGCTCTATTAGCAATTGTTAGAAATAATAGTCCACCAAGATAAATGAGAGTGGGGGTGAATTATTTATCCAATTACAAAATTTATTAACCATAATTAATCTTAACCTTTCAACCAAAGTAAAAGACAACCATAACAAGATGCACATACATAATTACACCAGATTTGTTAGCTAGGGAAACCCTTGACCAAAGGGAAAACCCTAGTGGGAATGATTCCCACAAAGATATATAGATATATGTATTCCTTGTTAATGGACCCTATTAGGAGTCTATAAACACATTTAACACGTAAGAGTCCCTATTAGGATATTCCAACCCTATTAGGAGTTATAGAAGATAGAAGGACCCATTGTTCAAATAGCTTTACTGGCAAGAACACTAAATTCACTATCCAATGGATCTCTCAATTCTTTGTAGAATAATTAATTGTATTGTGATTTATCTTCTTTCCTCTATCCTATCAACCATACCAATCACCATGATAACTTGTAGACTAGGACACGAACCTTGGAAACAAACGTCAAACCTCAAATCACTAAATAAATCCTTGGCAATAAAGTTCTCTCCAAATTTTCTCTACTATGCTTATCTTCACATTCCACTATTTTTGCTTCTTAAAATCATAAATATAATCATATAATCAAAGGAAAAATTCCTTCCTTTATACTGAATCCATAAAACAATTCCCTAAGTTAGCTATTACACCTTATCAATTAATTACTATTTGACCTAATTAAGAACTTGTTAAACTTAGTGATATCAATAAGAAGCCACCTTGTAACTTGAACAACTTTCCTTACATGTAATATTATGATGAGCAAGGTTAGCCATATCTTCTATATGATTTTAACCTTGCTTCTCAGAATAAAAATTGTGCTAAGACATATAACAAGTTTACCACAACATGCTTCTATAAACTCTATCTCAGAATAGTCTTCACCAAAACTTGCATAACTTCTTCTAGACTTAATATCTTCTTTCAAGGTTAGCTACATATACTAGACACAAGGTACTATCTCCCATTAACCTTGCTATTGAAAGTGCTCAATGATCTGTCCTTACCAACTTGATCTTTCTACTATTATTCTATTAGATACCACATAAAACTACTATGTTAACATCAATAATAACCATAATCATGAATGTAACATATCATCATGTTAATTTTCTAATCATGTTTCTACAATACTCCCTCATAGAAGTATCATTAGCATTCATGTTTCCAACATTTTCTTGCTTAGCTTGAGCTAGTGTTGTTTCAGCCTTAGTCGCTTGTCTCTTTCTCTGAGGGGGTTCCCTCTTACTCTTCTTTCTATTATTAGACTCAAAGTACTCAATCTATCACTCATGTTAAGGTACCATTTCCAACCTTACTAGTGGTTGAGCTAGGTAAGTTGGCATAGTTCTCATTGGACCTTTACATTTGATAGGCCTTGTTGTGGTATGTAGATGTATGGCCTAAGGAATTGGATCCATCTAAAATGGCTTCCAAAACCATTCCCTCATTCGTTCATTTATATTCATGGTCCAATGATCTCTCTCATTTTTTTCCTCTTGTCCTATACCTACATTCATGATAGGTACATCATAGATTTTCTCTATGTTGTATAAAGGATCCATAACTTATAGTACATCCTTTTCTATAGTCTTTAGAGCAATCTTCATCTTTATCACATTTTCTACTAGGTGTAGACTCATTCTACAATAATACCTTATATGGATATCATAATCATCTATTTCATTCATCCAACGATATTCTAAGGCATCAACATGTAGAAACTATTTTCCTACTATATGTTGGACCATCGCAATGATGTCAAAGAATGAGTGAGGGGAGTTGTATTCTGTTAGATAGAGGGATTACTAAGAGGGGGGGCTGAATCAATAATGTACAAACTTTAGTCACCAATTGGATATTATTTTTTACTTTAAGCCATACATAAAAAAGTAATAAAGTAATTTTGAATAGAAACAATGACCATGCTCAAAGATAACTCATAAAACCATATTTTGTTAACCAGGGAAACCCTGGCCAAGAGAAAACCTTGGTGGGGATGAAACCCACTAGATAGTATATTGATATATAAGTTTCTTATTAGAGGATGGACCTTGTTAGGAGTAAATGAGAAAATTCAGTATAGAGATTCCCTATTACAAGACTTTGAATCCCTATCAGGAGATTCCAACCCTATTAAGAGTTGTGCCAACCCTGTTAGGAATTGTTGTACAATAGATGCAAGATGAGACCACTGCCCAAACATGCACTTCCAATTACAAGAATAGTTCACTTCCCAAACAAGAAAACAAACTTCTAGAATAGATATTCTTTCTTATCTTGATCTAAAATCACAAAATAGCTTCACAAAATTCACATATATCACTTTCACAAAAGTTTGCATATAATTTCTCAACACAATTTCTCCAAGATAGTACACACATCTTATCACAAGATGTCCTTTGGATATATACTGTTGGTTTGATTTTTTACATTGAAAAAATTATGGAAAAATTTAGTGAAAAATCATTTGATTTTTTAAATCTTGCAAATTAGGGTTTTGTTCCTTGTATTTTTCAAATCCTTAGATTGCCCTCATTTAAAAAACCCTCAAAATATTTTCAGAAAAATGTTTTTAATGGTATATCTTTTCACCTAAGGAAGGGTTTACGCAAGCATGAATTCATTATAATTTTGTTTAAACCTTACGTGGTTGTGCTTGACTTGCAAATTTGTTAATCATTCTATTAGGAAATACCTCTGATGAAACAAAGTTTTTATAATCGTTGATCTTGTTCAGATCAATGGGTATCGCATGCCTGCAATTTTGAGATGCAAGGTTTTTAAATAATGTGGGCATGCAACTTGGTGACACATAGCCCTTGCCTTTCTAAAATTCTAGTGAACCGTAAAAGGAGTCATAAGTTCTCAAAAAACTTTTGTAGGTTTGTCAGTACTTTTTGTGCACATTCTAGATTTCCTACAATATCATTGGTTGAGTTACCAACAGAGCTATGCCTTCATCACCAAGAAGTATCAACCATTGATTTCATTTGAATCAAGGGCTAGCACTTTCCCATAAGAAAGAGATGATCATCAAATAAATAATGTGGGGAAGCAAAAATCAGACAAGTGGCATAGTCTGAGAAGATGGGCCTATCGTTCTCAAGGATGATGTTGAGATGTCTTCCATGGCAAGTGTTAGATGAGTTGGAATAAATGAAGATATTTTATTCTTCACTTTAGTCAGCATGGTATTTTAAACACATGATTTTATAACCATTGATCTGTCAAGGATCAAAGGCCAATGCATGCGTGCAATTTGAAGCTACATGAGAGATAACTAATGCAAGCAAGTGGTTTTTGGAGATGTGGCAAGGTGGGTTGAAGAAATTTTAACTTTATGTTGTGGTGTGCCACAATGTAAGTTGATCACTGACGTGTACTACCAGATGTGCCACTAAAGAAGTTTGTCTGCCAAATGGAAGTGAAGCCTCATTAGCCATAGATCTTTCAAAGATTGACAGATAGTGCAATCCCACATTATGAAGATGCTAGAGATTTACGGAATGCAGGTATGGACCTTTGTGATGTGTGTCATAGTGGGGCCAAGCTATAAAAGGATGTTGGGCCATGCCATGTGGTCTACCACTCGTGCTTAGCTAGAAACACTTATGATGTGGGAATAGAAATTTTTAGAAATTGATGCAATAGTCAGGTGAATCAGAGCACATGGATTGAAAGTAGTCATTTTATTGGCCCAAGTGGATGGTGTGAGCATAAAATGCAAGATTTTTTTCACACCATTGATCCTATCTTGATCAATGAAGGGTACTTTCCCACATAAAGAACTTGAGTGAAGTTTAAGCAAAGTAGGAATGTGTAATGCCAACACGTGTCCATGGTAATGTCACTTTTCCCATCTTGTAAGGATTTTAGATTCCTAGTATTACCACCGTTGATCTTTTGAAGATTGAGGACTAGCAAAAGCTTGCAATTTGAAGATGTTTGTCAAATAAGAAAAGCGAGAATGTGCAAGCTTGACATGTGGAAACGATGATGTCAAGCACCTGCTTGCTCAGAAAAAGATATGGGACCCACTGGCATGGAAGTTGTTAGAAGCCTAGCTCTCCAAAAGGGTTTCCTATTGGTTAGTATAGCTGATTGGACTTTCTTCAAATATGAATTGATCTGGTCATTGATCTTGTCTTGATCAACGAGTGGTGCTTTCCCACAATTCTAAGGTGCAAGAAATTTAAGAAATGTAGGAAAGTGCTATTGTGACATGTAGTCTTGTTTTTTAAAGTCGTAAAGCTTGTTGCTATTTAAATCGGAGCCATCCGATCTAGTGAAAATCTATGGATAGGATTCAAACTTGGTTGCAATTTGGAGGTAACGGTTACTAAGAGTAAATATTATTCATATTTCATGCATGCAATTTCAATGTATGAAAAGAACCCATGATCTCACCATTAATGAATCACCAAAGTGTAGAAAGAACATCACGACATACAAAATTTTCAGAGCTAGGGCACAAAATTTTTAGCTAAGCAATCCGGTAAAATTGCAAAAGAAATCACACAGTGTAGAAGTGCAAATTCTAGTGGGTAAGTACTCTGTGACCTTTTAAAAAATTTGAGTATTTGCTATTATAAAATTTCTAGGGTTTTATTCAAAATGGCTCCTTGAAAAGAATTCATTGGGCAAATGGATTATTTGAAACATTCTGTGCACAATGATTTTCTTGAACAATTCCCCCTATCAGTACATGAAATAACTAAGGGGAGGGAAATCATTCCAAAACATTCGAGAGTAGCTGTAGTAGAAGGTTTTTACAATAGAGCTAATTGGGTAAGAGATGCTCAAGTTTCCATGGGGGGTCTAGAGTTGTTTAAGAAATGTTTTTCAGAGTGAAAGCTGGACACTCCTATGAGCAATGTATGGGAGTTCAATATTGGTACATTAACAGTCCCCATAGTCTTCTTTGATAGTGATTTATTGATGGATCTAGAAAAGAAATATGATCCAATTACAAGGTGGGTAAAAAACCATGTTGGAGAGAATGTTTTTAGGGTTTTCCCTAAATTAATTAGTGAAGTTTTCAACCTCAATCCTAGCCATGTTATACATGAAACTATTGACATAGATGACCTTCAAGCAAGGTATGATGCACAAAGAATTTACCTAAGAACAGGGCCATTGCAGGAGCATGCTGTTAAAATTGGCACCTTGCCTGTGATTACAACTAGTAACCCAAAGCCATTGCTAAGAAGGCATTTCAACCTTAGAGCTCAAGCATGTCTACCATTCTATTGGTATTCATTACTAATGCATGTATGCTTGTACAAGAGACTTACCTTTTTTTCCAAGGGTATGGAGCTAGAAACAACCAGGGATGGAGAGAGGAATCTATTGTAGTTGTGGAGTGTAGATATGACTTTAGAAGCTACAAATGCTAGTTATGTGAGATTTGATAGATACTTTGCATCAAAGCTTAGGTTTCTTTTGAAAGGGGACAACCCTAGAATTCCACAAGCATTGCTAGAATTGGTTAGAACCAAGGATCATGCAAAAGGGCTATTGGTTAGTCATAACTGGGGTGATATAATCCCTTACAATGTCTCAACAGTAATAAGATTATATGAATTTTTGGGAAAGCCCCATGTTCTACCTTTCCATGTGCCATTGAAGATAGGGATAGCTAAGCTCCTATGGCAGATAGGCACTATAGATGAGAGGGAATTGTCTATATTGTAGTGCATGATTTTGTTTTTGTTAGGAAGAGGTGGAAGCACCTGAATTTGTTTTTAGATAGACATAACATGGCATAATCTCATGCCAAATTTATTAATCTCGAAGGATTCTATGACCTCTTAAGAGAGAGGGTGATAGCTTCTCACACGGTACAACAAGTTTATTATCCAGACGATATAATCAGAAATGTTTTCACTTTGCAAGAAAAGGAATTGAGGAAAGAAAAGTGGATAGTATTTAGTAAGACTTTAGAATTCATTAATGCTTTTGACCCCCAATATGACCCATTGAAAGATAAGAAATATAGGGGAGCTAAAATGCAAGCATTAATGAATAATTTTTCTATAATAATCTAAACCATGAATGAGGAGAAAGCCATATATGTTGACACACATCCAGAAAAGGCTATAGAGGTACAAAGAAGGATAAGTAGTAGAAATGTGGTGGCTCTTGGCCAGTATACTTTGTAGAGAAGGGTGAGTTATATAATGGTTCAAAGTGTGCAAGAGGCACCCCTTCGTTAGAGGCTAAGACCAGGGAGTCCATCTACAACTAGCTCTCCAAAATAATAGAAATTAGAATAGGGATCTTCTTCTTCTTAGGTAGAACAATATTCCCCAAGCCAGTCCCCAACCCAGATCAATGATGAATCATCTTTAAGGCAGCAGCTTAGACAAATGGGTGGAGAAGGGGATGTGATTTTTAGTTCTACAGATTTGGATGTTGGAGAGCCACAAGAACCTCCTACACCTTCCTTGGACCTAACCATTGCTGATTACTAAGGTAAGGAAATTGATCTGACAGTTGCCCAAGCTTCTAAAAGGTTTATTAATGATGAGAATTTTGTGAAGTCTAGGGATTTTGCTCAGTTTTTGTGGAGATTAAACATGGGAAATATTGAGAAAACCTATGAGAAGATAAAAGCAAAACTGATTCAGAGATTAAGGAAGAGGTGAAATCTAAATTTTTGAATGATTTTTCCTAGTTTACTCTTAATGTTAGAAGGCACATAGTTAGATAGTCAGGAGTCCTACTTTTTCCAGAATGAGATATAGAAAATGCCATTATTTTTTATTCAGTAAGAAAATAGAGGGAATTTCATAGAGGAGTCAAATTTACTGATGACCACCAAGCCCTTGTTATATGGTCCATGGAAAAAAGGGCAAATACCATAATGCATGAGATTCCCACTACAGAGCATATTGGTGCATTGACAGTGTTCAGGGCTGGTGAGATAAGTAGTAAAAAAAAATTGGAATGGCATCAGAGATGCTAAAATTTGGTAGCACAGTGTCTAACCAAGAGGAAGATAAATTTTCCCAACTCAATGCTAGATTTGAAGAAGTCTTGAAAGCACATGAAGAGAGGGGTATGCAAATACAATCATTAGAAAATAAAGTAACTCAAATGGAGAAGATTCTTGGGAAAAGAAAATTAGGAGAGACTAGTAAACCTAGGATTGCATACCCACCAAGGCCACTTGTTGAGCATTTTAAATCAACACCAATTATTGAGATACCTGATACTCCAAAAAGACCTCAGTTCTATACTATAGATGATTTTGAAGAGGAGAAGAATTAGTTATATGCAATGCATGTAGAAATTAATAATCAATATGAGGAAAAATTGAGGCAAGGTATCATGTATTTAATAGATAAGATAGAATGACCCACATTTTTTGATCAATTAGCAAGGATATCAACAATTAGGGATGAATTGAAGCAAAATGAAGCTATATTTAGACCCATTGTACAGAAATGGACAAAGAGAAGTTTAGATATCACTACTATGTGTATATGTATTATTCAGCTAACATATCATGAGATAGAAGGAATTTTTTATTTACTAAATAAGTTGCAAGGTTTTGATGATAAGAAAGACTCTTTCTATAGAAGTTTAACTAATTGTTTTTCCAAGTATTTTGCAGAAAAAATTGATTTATTCCCTTGTGCTCTAAGGACAGTAGATAAAATAAATGAAAAGGAAGAATGGAAGAGGGAGCTAGATGAAGCCTTCTATGAGAGAATAAATAAGGTTATAAATGAAATGGGCCATTTATTGTGGACAATGAAAAATGAAGAGTTGGTAAAGGTACAAATATTCTATAACTCCATCAGAAAAGATTTTGTTGATATAGAGGCAAATGCAAATTCTTTAGTAACTATACAAAGAGAAGTTCTAAATTTTGATTGGCCGAAGGACACTACCTACAATAAGTGGAAGGAAGAGTTTATCACTATAGAAAAAACAAAAGAAGGTGATGAGGTCGAGGATGATGATAAAGAAGAGAGTACAAAAGTGGAAGCCACTTTTGCCACTGATGATAAAGATAAAGAGGATCCTTAGGTAGTAGGATATGACTCATCACTATCACATTTGATGGCCTCCTATCTCAAAGAACTAGAATGTAAAAGAAATTTGATCATAATATTTTTGTCTTTTCAAAGGGAATAATAGAAGCAGACCCACAAAGGAATGTTTGATGTACCAGTCTTTTTTTTATTTGTAGTCTTGTCTTGTTGTGATAGGTGTATGCAAAACTTTTTAAAGGACACTTGTCAATCACATCTAACCTTTTCTTGTTGTAACTCATGTCTATATAAATGAGTCTTGAAGGCAATGTGAGGGTCCGAATCTGGTTCAATTTTAAGTCTTTGAGATAATATAGTCGGTCCAATAGTGCGTAACTATTATGAATTTATTTTCTAGTTGCACTTTCTGATGATATATTGAAATGACAGAACCATGAAGTTGTTCTAGGCTTTCCTTTGAATTCTATTGGTCATTGTATTAGTCATCTGAAAGGATAATACAAGGGGTATTTACACTATATTTGTGTCATCAATTTCTATCTCCTTTTTATGGGTTTTCCTACTTTGAAGTCATTTTAAATAAGGTTTAAGTTGGTTGAATGCAATCTGGATGGGTTGTATGCTGATATCATTGTTTCTTTTAATTCAAGGAATTATAGAAATGCTTCAATGAATCAGTAGGATTTATGAGTTTATAGAAAGGATACTTCATAAGAATGGAAATGGGTGATTACAATTGATTAATTAATTTACAAGTTAATTGAATTAGATCTCCCGCCAATAGTCAATTTTTTGCCCAATGGATAAGGCACTAGTCACATAAGTTAGAAGTGAACAAGGATAAATTCTATTGATGTATATGAAACCAATTATAAAATCAAAATCATTTTTATTTCAATTTTGTTCAAAGTTATAAATTTTTGTCAATACTCGTTTATATCTATTCTTTGAGTCTTAGGTAGTTGCTATTATCAAGAATATTTGTAAATTCAAGGAGAATGATAACTAGATCTGCTGATAAGGGATGCATACAAGTTTGAGAACATTAAAAGAAATGAATTAAACTACTCATGTGTTAGTGAGTAATAGATGAGAATCAAAATGAAACTAAAGGAATCTTTACACAATAGTTTGCATTAGAATCATCCCTAGGTATACCCACCTTGGTTTTGCAAAGCCTAAAGAGTAGGAAACCACCAATTGTTTTGTCAAAGTTGGGTCCAATTGGTTTACTTATGTAATTGATAATAGAAATTGGCTAATCCTTAGGTTATATGAGTGTTATCATTCTGGTATTGAACATTTTGTTGTTTAGTAGTTTCAAACACCAACATATACCATGCCTTTTCATAAATTTTTTCTAGGTTGGCTAAGACCACAATATGCTTTTCCAACTTAGAGTAAACATCTAGTCTATTGACTCTAATTGGACAAGTAATTATTTTGTAAACAAAATAATTCCTTTCCTTTAATTCTGTTGTCCTTTTCCACTGGTAAGACATGAATATCACTTTTTTGTACAATTTATACTAACTTCCAAGGTTGTACATGTCATCATCACCATGTATACTATCTCCTTATCACTTTCCTAGTCATAATATGACATAAACAACAAGTTACAATCAAAACAATACACTATTGTATACCAAATTCATACTTAAGACAATTTCTGAGTACCAAAAGCTAAGTATCTCTATTTTTGAGGTTTCCTGTAAGCATGCACATCATGTGTTTCCATTAATGATAAATATTACACATCCTCATTAGCTAATTATCAACAATCTCCCACTTTGGCATTGATGGAAACAAAATAGGGAAAATTCGCTATCAAAAACAAATAACACATTAACATTACATCTATTACAATTTGTCCATCTTACATATCCTCCCCCTTAAAATATACTTTATAATATTATTTTCTCCTCTTTACCTGATTTACAATTTTGTATTGTATCTTCTCCCCCTTTGACATTAATGACAAAGGTTAAGATGTCAAAAAGGTCCAACACTTGTCCATCTATTGACAAAATCTCTATAAACCTCCGTGTTAAACTAATAGTATCTTCATAGAATCATCAAAATTTTCTTTTAGACTATCCATACCTTTAGTCTAGGTATCCTTGGCTGATTTAGCAAAGGTGAGAATTGCACATAAGGCATATGATGCAATCTCAACTGCATTAAGGTCAGAGTATAAAAAGTTAGAATAAGTGTCCTTCGCCTTGACACATTCCTCCAACTGTTTCTCAACAAAAGATATTTTCAGAGCAATAGATTCTCTGAAATTTGATACTCTCTTCAAAATTTGTTCCTTTTGTAGTTCCAATTTCTTGATATCACTATAAATACTAACCAAAAATCTGTAAAAATCATTAATCTTACTAGCTAGATGTTGTATCTAGTTAGATAGATCTTCTAGATCACTCATTTTTCCTCCAATCTGACTATCAATATCCTTACTCAACTTCTGATATAGAGTAGACTTAATGTACAATATCTTTCCATTCTATTAACACTTCCAAAGTTTCTTAATACAAGTATCAAGACTTATCAAAACATTCTTAATTATTTGATGAATGGTGCTAAACAAGTTAGCATCATGTGAGATTTCTACCTCAAATTTTGCAACTTTCAAAAAATTTGTGAATTCTTCATCAAAAGACTTTAGCACTGCCTATGCCATCTGTTCTAGATCTACTTTTGTGTGCTAGACTACTAGAGTACTATGTAATCTATCAATAACCTCCAACAAGGTTCTTTGTAGGAACTTTACTATCTTGTTCTTTTGAATAAGTTTTAACAAGGATGAGATCAAGTCAATTTGAGCATCATTAGTTCTAGGATAGTAAGTGAAAGTAGAGTAGATTAACTAGAAGGTTTAGTGTCATCCTCCCTATTGGCTCCTGATTTAATAGTGTTTAAACAACCAAGTATACAAGGCAAGAATGCGTCTATGGGCAGCTATCTCCAATAATGGACACACTTCACCAAGAACCTGGGCCAACTATAAGGCTATACTCCTTCTGCACTTCAGGCTCTACAAGACCTAGGTGGGTGAACCTATAGATTCTTTATATGGTACTAGTTATCAAAGCATACACTGAATCTAATGTAAAGTAAATAAAAACCCTTAAATCTTCTATACTTAACCAGGAATCACAAGCATGAAATAGCTAAGAACATAACTCATAAAATTGACAAGCTAAGTGTAGGTTAACATTGAATAGCTTTCAACATAAAAGGGAAAATTTGATTTAATATGTTGATATCAGCACGACCCAAGTATGAGCAACAAAACCTAATGATCCTATCTCTGATCAGTGCCTTATCTATTGGGAAATTAAATGAATTATAATAGTACATCTCCTAGAAACCTCAGACGTATCTTGACATCAAGATCCCTGATCTATCCTTCACCTTGTGAATAGATATCTGCTTCATATTTGAATCCCATACTCATATTATCCCATCATGAAATCTACAGACCCTGTGATAAACACCAAGCAATTACATGGCTCTTTATTCCATCTGCAAGACATTTTAACCACATGCATTCCAAAATGAAATGCAACCTAATTCATGCTCTTTGATAAAAAACTAGAAAAGATTACAGATCCACAAATAAGAGACAAGATTCAAACTGAATTTCAAGCCATTGATGCTCTTTATTTGCTTCCATTGAAACCAAATACATGAAATGTATAGAAATTAACTCATAAATCACCTAACAAACAAGAACTATCTGCATAAAACATAAAATGCTACTCAATAAAATAGAGAAATGTTGGGTGTATGGCTTTCACAGCTTGAGAAGAGCTCCAAGAACTAGAAATAGAAAACCAACCAACCACCTATTTTGGAGAAGAAGAAAGAATATGTATGGAGAAGGAAATTCTCGGATTCAATTTGCAATTGACACTTATCCCTCTGGAAATCCTTCCCTAGAAGAATCAAAGCTTCTTTCTAACTTCTCTCTATAATTGCATATCAAATCCTCTTCATTCTACCTCTCAAAGGCATCAAAATATCTTGAAATCTGATGATGAGAAAAGTAACTGATTTTGGATGTTAAAATGAGTCACCAGGTAAAAGTAAAAATCAGTTCAATATGACTTCAAGAGGCCAATAAAACATTTAAGAATTGATTTTCTTCATTTTTAGGCTTCAAAAGATCCTCAAAACTGCTCTGCAACCAACTCTGATGATTCATGATGATTTTAGCCTGTTTTGTTCCCAATGCCCTAGATTTTACAAATTGACCTATAACTTGAACCAAGAAGCACCTATGCAAAAAATGACCTTAGAAATGGAAAATTTAGCTTTTCTTGATCCTGATGGTATATTGGAGTGCCCCGTTTGGTTAAAATTTGCTCTAGTTATGGCCGTTTAAAAATTAAGCTTTTGCTCTGTGGTTTGAACAATGTTTTGCAAAAATTTAAAATTTTATAAAGTTTAAACTATATGAAGTTTCAGACTTTTTAAAAATATCCATGTTCAGACCTAGATGAGGGAAAATTAAAAAGATTAAAATTTAAAATTTTCACAAATTTCCACCATTTCTATTCGGGTCAAACCTGTTGACCAGCCTGTGAAACATGTCAACATGAGATTCATCCATCTGATCATTGTGTCAGTGACACATGTCATCTTCTTGCTAACTTTCTATGTTATCTTTCATGCATCTTTCTTATGGTGAGTTAATGAGAGCCCTCAAATCTACTACGTGGCATGATCTGGGGCACTTCAAAAATTTGACCGCCACATCACAATCTGCCTTGAAGTCTATGCCACATGGCACCTTGTGATTCATTAGGAAATCCATGTCATCACCTTTCTACTAAGTGCCATGTCACCATCTCTGAGACCCACTGCCACGTAATCATTGCTATCTCATAATGTTAACTCTCATGCATCTTCTGCTTGGTGAGTTAGCGATGACCCTTTGATTTGGACACATGTCGCGACCTCATTCCATCTCCATTCATTTGTCTTCACCAGATTTTGCAAATTTTTCAGCTAGTCGCTATCTCACTAGCTAAATTTTTTTACCACTTTCTAGTGGGGAGATAGCGAGTCGCTAGATTGTGAACTTTCCCGACTAGTTGATGTCACCGGTCCTTTACCTGCCACTTTGTTCAAAATTTATGCTTTTTTGCCTCTGATTGACATCATTGATGGGACCCCTCCATGGGTGTTGCCTTTCCAAAAGGCACCTCTTTAAGACACAAGTCATATTGTGTGCGGATGTATTTAAAGACTTGAACACTTCACGTGGAACCAATGTGGGATATATAAAATTTGAAACATTTTCCTGCACTTTTCCTCTGTGCTTGGCCTTTTTCATTGCCGACTTTATTTACCTACCATGGGCATCCTTCCACAAAAAGACACTATTTTCTTTGACTGCCCAACATGTAGTCTTGTTATCTCTTGGCAGTTTTGATTTGTTTGTGTGTTCTTTCTTTTATGCTACCCCTGTTAATTGGCGTGGGATCTATTACGGATTCTTCTTTACACTACTGCTTCAAAGTTTGCTAGAAGCTCTTTTTAACACCTCCTTTGCTCAAAGCATGAGTCTTTTAATAGTATTACTGCCATGAATGTCCTTCTTCATTTGACTATGAATTCTTCTCTATGTGTCTGTGTTTTTATTTGCTTTATGAATGGCACAAGCAGTGCTCTTTTGTGTTGACTGCTATGGTTTTCGACAGCTCCCTCTTCACATGTGGAACTCTTCCTTTTTTTTAAAATCATGACTTGTTCAAATAATTCCCCTGCTATTCTTTGACTATGCTTTCTTCTATTACTGGTGCCTATCACTTGCCCAAGTCGTGGGCCTCTCTTGTTTTGCTACGACTTTGTCTTTCAAAAATGTTGAATCTTCACTTCCTTTTGTTTAATGTGGACTACCTGTTGATTGTGATGATTCTCCCTGAATGCATGGACAACTTACCTTTTAACTAGCTAGGTCTTTGCACCATTAATTTATGTAGGGCTCTTCTTAACAAGGCATGATCTGTCTCTAAAATGTGTGGGATCTGCTCTTTGATTGGTGATCTTTGATTCAACGTTGACTGGCTTAAATATTTGCTATTCCTTTTGAACAATGCTCTATCTCATCTCTTTAAATCAGCTCCTTATTCTTCATTAGTTCATTGCATAAGAAGCTCAATGATTTTTGGTAAAAATGTTCCATTCATGCCATCTTCAATGCCCTTAGAAAGAAGGTTGCAGTACCATCCTGCCTCAAGAAGTTTATGTATAGAAACCTTGCAACCTTGAACCCAATATCAAATACACAAAAGTATTCAATGAATATGGCAATGAGAAAAGCCTTGAGGTACTTGTGAGGATACTTTAAGTTAAACCTTTGAGGATTTAGAAGTTGTATTGCACTTGAGGGCAGTAGTTTCCTTAAAGCATCGACTATTGTTGCCATTTCCATTACTTGGCTCCTCATACCAAGAAGCCAATATGTCCATATCTGGTGTATTAGGGCTGATCATGACCATTTGTCTTAGGTACAGATGATGATGTCTGTTGTAAAAATCACATGATATAGAAGACTTTTATGCTTTCTGGGTTGAAAAACTTGTGTATGAAATCAATCGAGCCCCAAAGTGGGTCCGACTAAAAAAATTTCACTTTCGAACAACTGATATGGCAGACTAATCAACCGATCACCTGATATTGATTAAAATCAAACTCAACCAATGAATCAACATTTGAAGCTCATTTTATCCTTTTTGCCAACTTGTTAAATTTGTGCCAAGAGGTTCATTAACTAGCCTTAAAAATTGAACAAATCACCTGATTGAGTTCTGAAACTTCACCCACTGATTCTTTGCTCAGCATTTTTGCATCTTCCCAGATCTCATCTCATGAAAAATTCCCAGTCAAAAGATATTGACTGTTAAAGTTGCCTTCTCAGATTTACTTGTGAGCAAACATGTCAGAAAATAATAAATTGGGTTCAGATTTGGCCTTGAAAGCTGGGCAAATGAGCACATGGGGAAACAAAAACTGGGAGACTAGTTCTTTGTCATGAGGACATATGGATCTATGATTTGGGCTGATGAAAAATAACACGACGAAAATGGAAAATGCTCAAAGTAAGCCACTCAGATTTTGCAGATTGGAATAATGGTAAGATAGTGATTTTGGCAAATGGAATTGGTTTGGAAAAATGTGCATATGGATTCGTCAAGACTTGCAAACTAACACACTTAAAGTATTTTGGAAGACAATGCAGCGGTACAATCCATTTCATCTTACCAATCATGGGTTTCAAGATATGACATCATGAATAGGGCTTCTGAAAAACTTTCATCTTATGACGCTAGTAAAACTTTAGAAATTGCATTTGGAATCGTGCTTGAAAACTAATCAAACAAATTCTTCATAAGCTGAAACTTGAAACATAACAAGTCTCTGATGTCTATAATGGAAAACAATAAGAATTTCAACATTTGGGTCAACTGGGTCAAAGTTATAGCACGTCAAATAGGGCTTCCCAAAATTATGTGCAATGTGCATCAGCATGACAAATTTAAAAGACCAACTTTGAGGGATTCAAAACCTAGTCAAACAAACTCAAAATGACTCAAAATCTGAAACATAGGCTCTCAGGTATGGACACTAGACACTGTTAAAGTGGTCTATCATACAATGTTTATGGGTGCGAGATATTCACTTGCAAACATAGTCTCCCTTCACTATTTGACAAGGTAAAATGCAAATTTGGTAAATGCTCAAAACAAGACTTCATGAAATGGCTCAGAGTGTCAATTTATCATCATGAAACACTTAAATGCACTGGATGGAGGGTGTTAGAAACATTAAACACCTTAGGGGCCTCATAGGTACAGCTAGGTACATATGCAATTATGGGTATTCATAGGGCTTGGTTTGACTAAAAATTTGAAATGGGGCTAAAAATGAAGCATGCAATTTTTTGTCCCAACACTCCCTTTACTTGTTTTCAATTTCCTCTCTACCTCTTCTTTCTTCTTCCTCTTTCTTTTCTTTCCTTACTTTCTTTTTCTTTCTTCTCTTCCTCTTCTTATCTCTTCTTCTCATCTTCTTTGATTTTCCTTTTCATTTCTTCTTTAGCTACTCTTTTCTTTTCTTCCTCTACTTTCCTTTTCATCTCATTTTCAAGAAATTTCTATTTGGCCTCTTCTATTTTCTTTTTCTCTTCTTCTAGTGACCTCTTCTCCTCTTTAATTTTCCTCAATTTTTTTTGGTGTCAAGTTCATTCTGTTCAAAATCTTGAAATGGATTTGTACAATCAATGTTAATGGTAATATTGGTCTAATCTATCTACATTGTGTCACCACTCACTAACACTTCTGAGGTTCTGGGTACTGGTGAAGATTTTGCCTTAGACACTACAATCATCTAACTTATAGCTGCCATAGTCTCCCTTCTTATCTTATCCTTCTCACCCACCATAAATAGAAATGGTCTTACTTTGTTTCTCAAGTAAGCGGCAATATTGCTCATCAATCTCTTGACTTCTTCTTCATCATTAGTCTTGCATATTTTTCTTATCATAGACTTCCAAAGTTTTATGTCCTCTTCTCTTACTAGTGCCTTCTTTTCAATAAGTTTGTCATAGACCTTTTGGTTTACTATGCCTTCAATAACCTTCAATTTCAAATTGTTGGCTATAATGTATCTCACAATAGAGATATCAATTTGATCTTTCTCAAAGTTGTTATTCAAATCATAGAATTTGTTCATCTAAACAATGTTTCCTTCATTAGCAATAGTTGAGTTTATCTTTTCTATCTTTGACTATCAAGGTTGTCGTTCTTTTTGTGTTGACTACTTAGAAGTTGATACCTTCTCTGTCTATTTGACTTCTTGTTCTTGTTCTTCTTCTTTGCTGGATTCAACAATTGTCAACAATGTCTTTTGTCTCTTTCCTAGTCTAGTGGCTTATTGCTTGACCCTTTTAGTCTTTATGGTCACAACTTCCACTAATCTCTCAAATTTTCTCTTTGGTTCACTTGTTTGAACATCCAACACTATTGCATAAGGAATACTCTATTTTGAAGATGATTTTGCAATAGATACTGACAAAGGTTTTCCGTTTAGTATAACTTGCTTCATGGTTTGCCTAAATTGTGACTCACTCTCAATCATACTAGCATCTGATAAGGATTTTTTCATTATAGTTTCTATATTCTTGTGAGATGCCTTCTCCAAGGATGCTTGATGAGCTAACTAGGTAATCTCATCATAAGTTCCAAATCTATATTTAGCTTGGTCTTTCTCTGACTTCAATAATAAATCAATATATCCAACTATTATTTCATCACTGAATTCATAACCTAAGGGATCAATAAAATTTTCCTGAGGTTTTACTTCTTGAATATAAGTAAAATCCATATCAACCATAACACAAGTATCTTCCTTAAATCTATCTACAATTGTAGGTGTAATTTTGAATCTTTACCTCATTTCATTCTAAAAATTTTTCATAATTAATTTTCCACTATCCAATATTTTATCTATTGGATGTCTTCTACATATATCAGTGATCTTCTCCATTGTACATCTATCACTATGATAATCTTTGTGACTGAAAAGTATGGAAATATTTTATGCACATGACAAAATATGTGATTAATCAGTGACCAAAATCTAAACACACCATTCTCAGTCCTTTTGATCTTCTTTACATTTTTGAAAAGTTACATTCTTACTATTTCACTAAGATTAACTTGTTCCTTCTCAATACATATCTTGTAGGCTGCGTAGATGAATCTTGTTGACAATTCATCAATCTTTGAACTTGGACATATAGAGTAGAAAATGATTCTACTCAAGAATCTTACATCATTTTTTTTTATGTTGCTGATCACCATGGCCTTTCCATTATATATTGTCTTTTTGTATAACTTTCTTCTTAACCATTTTCTCACCTATAGGTACACTGCTTTGTTCAAAAAGACCAATTACCTCACAAATAAGGTTGGCTAAGATATCAACTACACTATCTTGCATCCATAGTTTCCCATCATCTATTATACTTAGCATGATCTATGTCTAGTCATCTATGTCCAATTCAATGTAAAAATGATATTTGAATAGGTCTAGCTCCTTCAAGTGTTCAAATTTGGGTTGCATAGTCATATTGTGATTAAAGACTAATTCCTTTATAATAAAAGTAACTCTTAATTTCTTTGTAACTAGTTTATATAAGCTCCAAATTACAAGTGAGCTTAGATACCTTGTAAAATTATCTTGATACACCTATTCCCAACTTTGCTAGCTGTATTTCAATTTCTAGATGAAGTTTTCAAATTATGGTGCTATGAACAAGCTTAATTCAACTTAATCGAACCAAAATTGATAACTGAATTTGTCTTCCTATTTCACCATCATCAAACTTATCTTTTAAGGTGTTTAATTCTTTTTAAAATCCCTAATTGATTTCTTCTCAAAGTTCACTAACTACATTTCTTTGTTCCTCATTGTCTTTGTTATTTTCAAAGTTCCTCTCATGGTTCCCTTTGTCATTTCTGATGTTCCTTCCATCATTTCTTCTATTTCCCAAGTTTCTTCCACTGTTCCTTCTACCTCTAAAGTTTCTATCCATTTTGCAATAATTTTTTATATTTTGAAAGTTGTTGCATAACTAACATACTGGTGTTTTTCTTTTAGGATTCTATTCATCATCACGTGCATGACAATTCTAAGCTATGTGTCCAAAGTTGTTACACTTATAACACACGATCTATCTTCTTTCTTCATAAGGTCTTTCTTCTCTTAAAATCCTTTCATTGAATCTTCTTCTATATATAGGGTTAGTATTTATAGACATTCTATTATTCCTTCCATTGCTATCATATTTTGGTTTCCTATAATCAATTTCTTTATGACCCATTGCATTTCAATTATGACAATAAAAGTCCTAAACATGATTAAATGAATTATATGTACAATCTCTTTTCATATGAGCTATTTCATTACATGAAATAATTTTACTTCTAAATTCATACCTAGTTTCCTTAGGAAATTCCACTTTCTTTGGTTCATCCAAATTCATTTTCTTGTTCAAATTCTTTAGTCTTATTAGAAGATCAATTGGATTCAATCTTATCATCGGATTTTTCTTTTTCTTTTGGATATGATATAATCTTAGGTTTCTTTGTAGACATATTAAACAGATAACCAAGACCAATCTTATCATAATTGGGTCTTGTTGTCATATAAGTCAAGTTTTTTATTATTGATGTACACATATTTATATTTTATATAGCTACCATGCTCATTGTAAATTTTGTAGTGTTTGCCATGTATTTCAATTATCACCAAGTTCTATAGTTGCTACCTAGTCCTTTGGACACAACCTAGTGGTTACCAACTAGAGTTAATTAATGTGAAGACCTACATTGTAAACCATGCATTTCAGTTGATTCTGAGTTTATCAGTGGTTACCAAGCAATGCAATGTTCACTGAGTTTGAAGTGTATGTGATGAGAGTCCACTGTTATAAGCTTTCTACTATCAACCAAGCGACTAAGTTTATAACAAGCTTGAGGTGATAATGTTTATTGAGCCATATAGTGTAAATCAAGAGACTCGTTTTATATGATGATTTTCACAATGTCTACCAAGTCACAAGTGAAAATTGAGTTTGGGACTACTTAGAAGTGATTGGTATAGACCAAGCTACTACATCCACTGAGTGCATGCTAATGCTAAGTATTAACACTGGATGCTAAGTATCAGAACCTCACTGAGTTAGTCTTCAAAACCCAAATGTCTTTATGTGGGTGGGCTTTGTAACATTTCTAGTAACTTGTATGATGGATAACTTTGTAATTTTTATAATTGGATTGATATATATGTAATGCATTGTTTCATATCCAATTTATGGATGTATGTAATGAGTGAAAATATGAAGATGTGAATGCAAATTACATTAGAGAAAATAAGGAGTGAATTTCAAAGGCCATAATAGCATAAGGAGAAGCAGAGACATATCTATCACAGAAAGGTAATTAGTACACAAACGAATCTCATTCAACAAGCAAAGTTGCAAATCAAAGATCATCTATTATTTCATCCTAAAAAGTGGATTAATCAAATCCTTTCATAAGGTAGACATAATAATCTTTTGTAAATCTCTTTACTGAGTGCATATTTAATTATATGTTTGTAAATCCTTTCATAAGTTGGACCTAGTAGTCCTTATTGCTCCTAATAGGGTAGATCATCAAAAATGATCAATGTAAGCTTTAACATGCTAACCTTATACTATAATACTAAATTTGTTGGTAACATCTCCACCCCAATTTTACATTCTATTTGGAAGGTTTCTAGGTCACCAAATCTTTGTGTTTCAGTGTTATGAATGCTTTTAGTTTCTTATGAATGAAATTAGATCATAATTTATATGATAAATAAATGCTAATTGAATGGTTGGATTAAATGTTGAAATTGTTGAAGTTTTAGAAGTTACTGATTCACCCCTCCCCTCTTAGTAACTTAGCTTAGTCTTGAATATTTCCAATAATTGGTATCAAAGTTTTTTTATTCTTAGGAGAAAGCTTAATAGCATTAGAAAAGTTCAAGGCCATGGAGATATTCAAACTTGAAAAAGTCATTGACAATGAAAAGTTGGATTTGGAAATGGCCATTGCCCAACTCAAGAAAGAAAAGGAGAAACTCTCTCAATCCTTAAAAAGAAGAAAAGAACTTGAAATTAAAATGAATGAGGAACTCTGCATCAAAGAAAGAATTGAAGACCTTCATTCAAGCAATTCCAATGAAGCCAATGAAGCAATCAAAGAAATCCTCAAAATGAATGGTTCTCTGCAAGAAGGAGTATGAAATCTAAGAAGAGAACAAGAAATTCAATCAATAAGGTTATGTGAAGCCTTGAAATAGATAAACAAGATAAAAGAAGAGATGGATGGAAGGAAAAATGAAATCCAAAACCAAACCCTTTAGTAAGAAAACCTTATTGATCAGCTCTCTAATGCAAATGAAGAAATCATGAGCCTAAGATTTGAAAATGAAACAATAAGGAATGATCTAAATTTTGAAAGGAAAATCAATGAAAGAATGAAAAATGATCTAAAATATAAAAGACAAATCAATGAAAGATTGAGGAATGATCTAAAATCTTGAGAAGTAAATCAATGAAAGAATGATGAAATCTCAAGTAGACATGAATCAATTGAATTGGAAAATCCTCTATAGGAAAAAAAGAAAAGTAGTAATTGGATATACAAAAGAAGGAGAATCATCCAATCAAGGAGCTCAAAATAATCAAAGACCTAATTGCAATCGTTATGGTAAGATAGGTCATACATCAAACACGTGCTAGAGTAATGGAAAATAAAAATTCAATGGAAATTGCTACAATTGGAATCAACATGGTCATAGACCTAGTGAATCTAAAGAAAAACCAAGATTTGAATGAAAATGTCACAAATCCAAGAAACATGGACACAAGTCACCAAAATGCAAAACCAAGGTATTGGATCCAACAAAAAAAATTGTGAAAGCAATATTTAGATGGGACTACAACACCTAGTGCAGATGTCATTACTATGGAGAATTTGGACACATTGGTATGAATTGTGTTAAACATCATATGATGAAAAGAGATACAACTAAAAGATGTTTCATTTGTACAAATGGATGATGCCCTAGGTCAGTAATGTGTCAATGGAGTCAAAAAACTTGAGCATCAACAACTAAAGGGTTGACACACATCCCTCACATACCCCAAGAATTTCAAATCAAATGGATTAGGTTTATCCTTAGCTGGGTGCATAATGGGTAGCTATGGCTACAACAACCAATTCTAATAACCAAGAAGATGATTCATCAAATCATTGGCCTCCCTATACTAGTTAAAGCCAAAACAACAAAAACCCTAAGTCAGGCAGAATTGGAAATGAAAACCCTAGCTAAATGGGATGGTAGAGGAATAAAAATTAGTAGTGTCACTAATGCAAAACTAAAGTTTGGTATTCACATCATTGCACACAAGATATACAATTCAAGAAGATTGAATAGTGTGTCATGTGAAGCTATGGACTTAGCTTACAGAATGGTTAGGACAAATTTATCATATGACCTTGCTGAGCTATTGTTGAGACAGTTCAACAAGAACATGGAAAGCATAAAAAATTCAAAAAACAACCCATTTAAGTTTGGTTCCTTCTTGATTTTCCTATTCTATTATGTAAAAAAATTATTTCCTTATAAAGGCACTATAGTGTGGAGAAAAGATGTGCATGTGCTCTATCAAACACATGAGTATATTGTAGAGATGGGTGAGAATTACCACAATATCATGGAAAATTATTTTGATTTATTTAAGGAGAAAATGATCAATAGGTTTAGAATCCCTAAGAAGCTAGTTGAGGACTACAAAGATGATATATGTTTCATGGTGGATAGTGACAAGGTGTATATTTAGGCAACTAAGCCTAGGATTGTGCGGGTGAAACCTCTTGGTTATGAAGTCAACATTGATGAAGAAAAGGATATCATTGAAGCTCTTATCAATGAAATAGTTAATCCTAAGGCTACATAATTTGGAGCATATGATGAGGCAAAGGTTGGGATTGAACTTGAAATAAAGCTCAAGCAGTCAACAAAGGGAAGAGAAGAATTGCAAAACTAAAATCAAGTTCACCCCTTTTGTCAACCAAGGGAAAAGGTGAGGATGAGCAAGGTGAAGAAGCAGAGGATGAGGAAGAGTCTAACAAAGAAGAACCTTTAAAGAAGAAAGGCAAGGTGATCATCACCAAGCCAAAAAAACCATCCACTATAGCATTCACCAAGAGGTCAAGAAAGAAAGTTGACAAAGAAGGAGGAGACATCATATTTTGAAAATCTCCACCCACCTTCCAGGATAGATTAAAGAAATTGGAAGAAGGAGCAGGCATAACAAATTTTAAATCATTGAAATATGAAATCAAGATAATAGAGAAGAAAAAGAAAGTTGAAGCCCTGGTGTTGAATAAAATGGATAAGTGGAAATACTCACCAGATCAGCTTGCTTCTCAAGTTCCTAGTGAATTATTAGAAAAGATAAAGCCAAGATGGGATTTTGCTATGCAAATTGTCAAGGACATATATGGACAAACCCTGAGGCAATTATTATTGAGCATATCAAATGCTAATGTATAACAACCATTGAAGAAAAATGAAGAAAAATTGACTCTAAAATTTAATTCTTATCTAGTTTTGATCAAGGACATTGAGTGTATTGTTAGGAATGCAACAAACACTTGGAAAAATATATATTTATTACATAAACCAAGTGACTTTCTAGTCAATATCAAAGGTGATGATGAAGAAGAAGATAATGAGAAAGATGAAGAAGATAATGTTGAACAAGTAACTCACTTTGACAATGAAGAAGATGAAGAGGATCAAGAACAAGAGGCTACTAAGGAAGAAAAGCAAGATGATGAGGAGACTGAGATAGTTAAGATAGTTGTACCAGTCATTGCCTCACTTCCTCACTCTCCAAGAAAACTAGTCTCAACATCAAGTGTGGAGACAACATCAAAAAGTTTGATTGTGACCACTAGTGATATATCAAATGTCCAATCACTCTTTGTTCCCACTCAGCTTAGCACATCACTGACATAAGTTACTTCCACTTCATCCACTGAGCTATAGATTCTTTCTTCATCTACTGAGTTGAGTACTACGATTTTGACTTCTCCAATTTTGACTTCCTTAGTTGTAAGCACACCAATTTTGGGTTCCTTAGGCATTTATGCAAGTATTCCTTTAGTTAGTATGGTATCAATTTTTACTACAAGTGCTAGTATTTCTACCATTGTTTCTATTCTAGCTACAAAGGCAATAAGTGCAAGGATACCTGAGGCTAAGGTTCAACTAAGCACAAAATTTTTGGAAAAAGGAAAGGAGATAGTGGAAGACATTGATCTAGATAAAGAAATAGTAATCTCCAATTGGGATATTTATAAGCTTACTCCAAACCAAATGTAGGCATTTGGTAAAATACTCCAAAAGAAGGCTAAATGACAAAGGCTAAGAGAGGAGAGAGATAAAGAGTAAATGATAATTGAAGATGCTAAGAACATTTTGGCAGAGACTATACGAATTAAGATTGATTCCTCTCAACCTATTTTGTATTAGCTAGTAGGAATAGTCCAAAAATTCAATGAAGACACTAAAGGACAAGATAAGCTAGTGAAGAAGGCTATAAAGAAGTTTAACAATCAAGTAGAGCTCTCTACAATTTTGGGCAATTTAGAAACATTATGTTCAAATGTGTCATCACTTTTTGGGAGGGTATGTGATGTTTTTGGTTTTACAAAGGAAATAAAGGACAAATTTTCCAAAATAGATGAAGATCTAAAGGCTAGTGCTCAGTAGCTACAACTTGACCCTACATCAAGCTTTATACACTTCAAGAAAATAAGTTTCTTTTCAAAAATGCAAGCAAAATTTCTAAGGGAAGAAGCAAGGATCAGATCCACAATGATTGACATATAGCACATGATCATTCCAAATATGGATGCACTACAAAAACATATTGAATATTCAAAAACTCTAATTGATGACAATAAATTCTTTGTTGCAGACCATGTGATAGAATTGTCAACAGAAGTACAAATTGCACTTCATACAATTAAGGTCCTGCAAGAAAATTGGGATAAAATGTTGGCAATCATTCTTAAGGTACATTCTAAATTTTTGTCTCATTTTGGTGTTTCTATGTAAATAAAATAGAATAAATCTCTGGCATTAATATTAAAAAGGCGGGGGGGAAGATATATTAGAGAAAACCATATGTTATGGGGGAGTAAGACATGTACATAGAGAGACACATAGTATGAGGAGAAATATGCTATGGGGGAGAACTTGAAATGAGCAAGACATGTTGTACATAGTAGGAAGATGTATAGTATAGTATATACACCTTACAAAATAAATTTTGAAAAATCCCAAAAATAATATACTCTATTGAGCTAGTATCATGTGGTGATGGATATAGGGTTTTCAGTTTTGATTGATAAGTGTTTTTGTCACTAATACCGAAGGGGGAGATTGTTGACATATCAGTCAAATTTGTTATTAGTGACACATAGTTACTTAGATTGTATCTAGCTATCAAGCTCATTGTATAGTGTATATTGTTTACCATGTATTTCAGTTGTCATTGAGTTCTACAATTGCTTCCAAGTCCTTTGGACACATCCTAGTGGTTATAGAGTAGAGTCAATTAATGCGAAGACTAGTAGTGTAAACTGTACATTTTAGTTGATGTTGAATTTATCAGTGATTACCAATTAGTATAGTATTCACCAAGTTCACAGTGTATGTGATGAGAGTTCAATGTTAACTGAGCTTTCTAGTGTTAAAAAAGAGACTTTGTTTATACTAAGCTGAATGTGAGAATGTTTATTGATTCATATAGTGTAAATCAATAGACTTAGTTTATATGATGAGTTTCACAATGTCTACCAAGTCACTAGTGTAGATTGACTTTAGGACTACTTAGAAGTGATCAATATGGACCAAGCTTCAATGTCTATCAAGTATTGATAGTGGATGCGAAGTATCAAAACCTCATTGACTCGATCTTTAGAACATGAATTTCTTTTTGTGGGCAGACTTTGTAACATTTGTGGTAACTTGTATGATGACTGACTTTGTAATTTGTACAATTGGATTGATATATATGTAATGCATTGTTTCATATCCAATGTATGGATGTATGTAATGAGTAAAAAATATGAAGATGTGACTGTGAATTATGTCAAAGAAAAGGAGTGAATTGTAAAGGCCATAATAGCATATGGAGCAACAGATACATATCTATCATAGAAAGGTGATCAATACACAAAGGAATCTCATTCAGCAAGCCAAGCTACAAATCAAAGATCATCTATTATTTCATTCTAATAGGTGGATCAATCAAATCCTTTCACAAGGTAGACCTAACAATCCTTTGTAATACGCTTTACCGAGTGCATACTTATTGTATGTTTTTAAATCCTTTCACAAAGTGGACCTAGTAGTCCTTATTGCTCCTAACAGGGCAGATAATTAGAAGTGATCAATGTAAGCTTTAGTAGGCTAACTTATTACTACAGTACTATAGTTGTGGGTATCATCCCCACCCCAATTTTACTTTCTATTTGGACGGTTTATTGGTCACCAAATCTTTGTGTTTCAATGTTATGCATGCTTTCAATTTCTTATGCATGTAATTAGATCAGAATTTATATGATGGATAAATGCTAACTAAATGGTTGGATTAAAGGTTGAAATTGTTGAAGTTTTAGAAGTAACCCCTCCCCTCTTAGTAACTTATATTAGTCTTGAATATTTGCAATAGGTCTTTGTATTGACATTGAATCATCAAGCTTTTCTCTACTAGAATAAAGTTGCTCAAGTTGTTGCTTGCATTGAGTTAATTCACCTTTCACAATAGTATTCTAATTTTACAAGCTCATATGTCTTCTTTGCCAGACTAGCTCTAAGATCTACATGCTCACTCTTCAAATCAGTTTCAACTTTGCTAGGATCACTCCTCAAAGTTAACTTTAGATTTGTAATTTTAAATTGATGATTCAAGACCTTGTACTCTATCTTCAATTTTAGATAATACATCATCACTAGTTTCAGGTTAAATTAGATTCAAGCTTGGATTTTAGATGTTCAATCTTTTAGATTTAAGTTGTTCAATATATACTTTGAAGTCTTTGTATCTGTCCTTTATCTTATCTCTTTGTTTAGTAGGGAGATCAATTTTTTCAAGTTCCTCTTCAAGGTTTTTCATCAATTTTTCCATATCTATAGGGATTTGACTCAAGCTATTAAGCCTCTTCTGAGTAACTGTGCTCTGATACCAATTGTTAGAAATAGGGATTACTAAGAGGGGGATGAATCAATAATTTATAAACTTTAGCTGCCAACTAGATATTATTTCTTACTTTAAACCATACATAACAAAGTAATAAATTAGTACTAAATAGTAATAGTAACCATGCACAAAGATAACTCATAACACCATATTTTGTTAACTAGGAAAACCTTGGCTAGGGGAAAACCCCAGTAGTGATGATACCCACTAGATAATATACTAATATATAAGTTCCATTTTAGAGGATGGACCCTATTAGGATTCAATGAGAGAATTCAATATAGAAAGTCCCTATTAGGAGACTTTGAATCCCTCTTAGGAGATTCCAACCCTATTAGGAGTTGTCATACAGTAGATGAAAGATGAGCCCACTACCCAAAGATGCACTTCCAATTACAAGAAAAGATCAATAACAAAAAAAGTAATTATACTTCTAGAATATACATTCTTTCTTAGTTTGATCTCGAATCACAACATAGCTTCACAAACTTCACATATATTGCTTTCACAAAAGTTTGCATCCAATTACTCAACACAATTTCTCTAAGATAGCACACACATCTTATCACAAGATGTCGTGTGCATAAATACCATGCCTTCTTATAAATTGTTACCAAGTTAGTTAAGACCAAAATAAATTTTTCCAACTTAGAGTAAACATCTAGGATGTTGGCCCTAATTGCATAAGTAATTATTTTGTAAAGAATATAATTCCTTCTTTTAATTTCGTTGTCTTGTTTCATTGGTAAAAAAATAAATATCATTATTTTGTATAGTCTGTAAGGTTATACACATCATTATCAGCATGTATACTATCTCCATCTAACTTCACTAGTCATAATATAACATCAGCAACAAGTTACAAATAAAACAATTTACTACTATATACCAAATTCATAATTCTAGACAATTTTTGAGTACCAAAAGCAAGTATATTTATTTTCAAGGTTTCTTGTAAGCATGTACATCATGTGTTACCCTAAATGATAAAAATTACATATCCTCTTTAGCCAATTTTCCATATATTCTTGCAAGGGATATTGATTTGATTTAGAGTCAAGGGTGGCAATGTCTTGTTTTCGCTTCACCTTGAATGCACCAATTGTAATTGGCCAGAGTTGTTGGCCTATTTTTTCACATGTAAAAAAATCTTTGCATTTTACAATGAAAATCTAGTTGACCTATTAAAATTAGGGGTTGTGTATTTCAAGTTTGTTTTCCCTAGGTAAAACCTCTAATTTTCCATTATCCTATTGTTATTTGTGCCCTATGTTTTCATAAAGTGGGGTTGCATTGGCTTGATTTTTTAAAAAATATATAGGAAGTATTTGTGATCCCTAAATGTGCTTATAAAACCTTTATTTCATAATTTTTTCTTAAATCTTTTAAAAATCTTTTCTTGAAAATATTTTTTTACCTCAACCCCTTTTCCTCTAACCATGGTTTTTACTTCAAGTCAACTAGACTAGTGTTCTTTTGAAAAAAAAAAAACTTTATGTGGTTTAGTTCCCAACCATTGATCGAGATGAAGATTAGCAATAGGCACTTCTCCACATCTTGCAATTGTCAAACCTTTAAGAAATGTAGGTAAGTGTAGTCATGACACATGTCCCTATAGATCCCATTCAACCTTGTGAAACATAGTGAGATTGAGAAATTTTTCTATCTATCAAATCTTGAGAACATAGACAATGGGAACTTCCTTAGATTATGAAAATGAAAGAACTTTAAAGAAATCAAGGAAGCGTGGTGATGCCACATGGAGTTGGTGAGGTCGTTTCTTCTGTGAGCTACAAAAGGGAAACATGCTTGAACAACTAGAAAGTTGTCAGAACAAGTTGGAAAAATGATGTTACCACATTGGATATAGTCGATGACTAGATTAAAATAAAGAGGATCTTGTGGAACCATCAATCATTTGGAAGATCAATGGTTATTGCTTCCCTTTATTATAAATATGATCAAATGTTTTAAAGAAAGTAGGGAAGCAATATTTTGATACATAGCCATGTGGGGTCAGTTGTTTCAAAGGTTGTCACAGTATGTTATGCGCATGCAAAGGTGGATGTTGAGTTGGCTTCATGGGCCTAAAATATTAAGGAAGATACATTATTAATATGAAATTTTCATGATTGTTGATCATTTGCAGATTAATGATCATCACTTTCCCAGATTATGGAATTGATCAAACTTTAAGAAAACTGGTGAAGCAAGGTTTCAACATGTGTCCTATTTCAAAAAAGGGTAATGTATCCTTTTTGTTTTAAATCTTAATCATCTAATTCAATGCAGATCAATGACTGGGTTTAAAATTTTGCAGCATGATGTAAAATATGACTGTTAGAAGTATTAATTCTAATCAATGAAACATTGTGTGAGACCAAATTTGCTATAAGATTTCCACTTTTCTCATTATTGAACACCAAGGTTAGAAAATTCTTAGAGAGTAGAAATATTCAGAACTCAAAGTGGATTTTCTAAAAATTAAGAAATTGCTACTAGTAGAATCCTTAATGAAACAAATAGGGAAATTAGGTAAGTATCAATTTTTTTTTGGCTAATTAAGAAATCATGATAACAGTAAGATAATATATTCAATATGCCTTTGCAAAGGGATTTATTAGGAAAAGTATATTACCTAATAAAGGCTGTTCATGATTATTTCCTAGAGCAAATTCCACAACCTATCAATGAAATTTCTAAAGGACAAGAATTAATCCCAAAGAACCCTAGATTTTTGGTTAGTGAGTTATTCTATGAAAAGGAAAATTGGTTAAGAGATACCCAGACATTAGTTGGAGGTTTAGAGTTATTCCATAAATGGTAATAAAAAAGAAAACTCAATACTCCTCTAAACAATGTATGGGAGTTTGACATTGGTAAGATAATTGTCCCAAGTTTTTTCTTTGATGATGATTTACTCACAATGATGGAAAATAAATAGGACCCTATATCAAGGATAGTTAAAAATCATGCTAGAGATAATCCTTTTAGGGTTTTGCCAGAGTTAGTTAGGGTAGTTTTCAAATTAAACCCTAATCATGCAGTGCATGAATAGATTGACCTAGGGGATTTGGAGACTAGATATGATGCACAAAGTGTATGCTTAAGAAGAAGGCCATTGTAGGATCATTTTTTTAAGATAGATTCACTACCATTAATAACTACTTCTACCTTAGAGCCATTTCTAAAGAAAATTTTCAATATCATGACTTAGGCACTATATAATTTTTGGAATGGATGAATACGATCACATTCAAGGATTCGTTGTTCTTATTATTACTCAAACACTTTAGTATGGTATGAGCTCTATTTTTTATTTTGTTACTCTTTTAGAAAAAGAAATTCATAATGGATTAATGGGTATAACTAAGACTAAAGTTAATAAACCATACTGCTAGTACTAGTCCAATTGTGGAGTCCTGATATGACGTGGGAGGTCACAAATACCAATTTTGTAAGATTAGAAAGATGTTTTGCCTCCAAGATGAAGAGTTTATTGGCTAGAGCTAGTCCTAGAATAAATCATTCATTATTAGAACTGATTAGACCAAAGGATTATGTAAAAGGATTGAAGGTAAGTCACAATTAGAGAGATATCATCCCATATGTGGTTTCCATGGTATCTCAAGCATATAGTTTTTTGGGAAAACAAAATTTTCTACCATATCAAGTGCCCTTGAAGTTAGGAATTAAAGAATTCTTATGGAAAATAGGAGTATTGGAAGAAAAGGAATTACTGGGTGGATCCAAAGGTACATTTTTCCCTCAAATTATTGTTATTTATAATTTTTTATTGTTGAAAAAGGGTGGACACATTTAGAGAAATTTTGGATAAGTATCAAATGGCCCAATACCATTCCCAATTCATAGATCCTAAGGGTTTTTATGATTTTTTCAAAGAGGGAACAATAGCCAAATCCCATGAGCATATTGTCTACTTCTTGGAAGATGTAATCAAAAATCAATTTTCATTACAAGAACAAGAGGTTAGGAAAGAAAATTTGAAAGTATACAATAAGGTGTTGGATTTTGTGAATATTTTTTAGCTAAAATATGATCCTCTTGCTGACAAGAAACATTGGGGTACCAAAATGGATTTTCTTATAAACAATTTTGTTGGTTTTATGCAAACCTTGAATGAAAAGAAAGCAATCCTAACAAAAAATTATCCATACAAGGCAACTGAGGTAGAGAATAGATTGACTAATCGAGTAATCATAACACCTAGCCAATATACATTGCAAAGAAGACCTAGGTATGTAGTGGCAAAGAGTGTACGACCTATCCTCTTTACAAGAGACATCTTTTTAAGAGCCCACTTGCTGCATCTACTTCTTAGAGACAAAAAATAGAATGGGGTTCCTCTTTTAGGGCTGAAGAGTTTTCTCCCACACAAACTTCCTTTCACATAGGAGATGAAATATCCTTAAGCAAATAGTATAAAAAAATGGGAGGGGAGAGTGACATTGTGATCACCCTAACAAATATAGAGGAAGGAATCCTAGAGGACCCTCCTATACCTATATTAGCCCTCATTGTGGGAGATTTTATAGTAAAGAGATTTATCATGTAGTGGAAGAGACATCTAAGAAGTTCTTAGATGATGAAATTTTTGTTAAATCAAGGGCATTCACTCAGTTTTTGTGGAGAATAAACATTAACAATTTTTAGGCAAAAATGCAAAATGATTAAAATAGAGCAACTTGATAGATAGGACTCTGAAATTGAGGAACATGTCAAAGTTTACCTTATACAAGTATTTGCATAGATAATCCCTAAAGGGGGTAGGTAGCTGCTAAAGCATTTGAGAGTTTTGATATTAATCAAGTGGGACATTGCTAATGCAATGATATTTGACATTGTGAAAAAGGCAAAAGCCGCCTAGTTTAAGATTGGGAAAGAAGTCTTACAATCCCATAGGGAGTTAAAATATTGTGATGACCATCAAGCTTTGGTAATATAGTCAATTCAAAAAAGAGATAAAGATATAATTCAAGAGGTTTCAGATTCTAGGCATACAGATAGTCTTATGGTGACTAAGGTAGATGAGGTAGACAATGATAGATTTGCTAGGATGACTAAAAAAATAGTAGATTTTGGAGTAGTAGTCACTGCCAAATATAAGAACAAATTCCTATAATTGAATAATAAATTTGAGAGGGTGTTAGTGGCATATGAAGAAAGAGGGAGAAGAATAAACCAGATGGAAGGAATGATTGGTCAAATGAAGAAATAATTGGGAAAATAAAAGTAGGTGAAGAATATAGTCAGCCAAGGATTACCTATCCTCCTCATCCTCTAGTTGCACATTTCAACACAACTCCCATTATAGAAATTCCAAATGTATATAGCTGAGGAGCTTGAAGAAGAAAAGATTAAATTATGTTCAATGTATGTGGAGTTGAGTGTTTAGTATGTAAACAAAATAAGAGACACAATTATGTATCTAGTGGACAGAGTAGGCTAACCTACATTTTATGAGCAATTGTCAAATTAATGGATGTGTGGGATGAGATAAAAAGTAATAAACCACTTTGATGCCAATTGTGAAGAAATGGAATAGTAGGGATAGTGACATTAATATTTTATGATGTTCAATTATTAGTCTATATTGTTAACAAGTAGAAAAAATATTTGATATGACTAATGGCCTTTTTGACTTTTATAATAAGAGAATTATGCTATAGAGGAGAATTATTAATTATTTCTCAAAATATCTTGTTAAAAGTTTTCGGCTTTTCCCTCATGCACTAGAGGTTATAGATAAATTGAAGGAAAAAGAAGAATGAGCTAAGGAGTTGGATGATTTGATGCGCATTAGATTAAATAAAGTCATAAATTAAAAAAATCACATATGGTTTGCTAATAAAATTGAGGAAGTTGTGCTAGTTTGGATTTTCTTAGATTCTTTCAAAAAGGATTTTGATGAAATTGAGAAATTAGGAGAAGATATCATGAAGAAGAAGTAAGAGATATTGAGCTTTAATGGGCTAGATGATTGACTTTTCAACAAGTGGATGTCAGATTTTTCTCAAGAAAATCAATTGCTATATGAAGAAACTAATGAAGATGGTCTGGACCTAGATGAGTTATAGATAATTGATGCATGAGAAGAAAGAAAAGAATAAAAACAAACTACAGAAAAAGAGATAGTTATTCAAACTAATGATTCAACAAAAGAACAACCAATTGTAATTGTGGAAATGACAATTCATGATGATCTTGAGGGAGAGTAATGAATTGTAATCAATTTCTAGGTATTAGAACCTAACACTTCATTTGCAAATAAGATTGTCCCATAGTTGGGAGGACAACAACTACAAATAGACCAATAATTAGATGAAGCAGTTCAACAAAAAATGGTTACAACATAAGTGGTCCTATCCCAATAGGATCATTGATAAAGACATTCTATTGTAAAGTAAGAGAACATAAGCCAAATCATTTTGTGACAGTGACCTTTTGTTTGTAAAATATTTTTTCTTAAGGACAATTGTACTTTTTCTCTATGCCTAAAGCTTTTTGCATCTCATACTATATAAATGAGATCCCAAGGCTAGAGAAAAGGGTCTGAATTTTGTAGAATTTTAGTAATATGGTAATTTTGCATTTGGTCCAATAAGTCTTTAGGTACAATTTCATGATTTATTCATTTTCATATCTAAGAATATAAGAACATTGAAGGATAAGTTATCATACCATGAAGTATTTCTAAGTTTAAATTAGTGTTGTATAATTTTCAAGGAGAATTAATACAAATGGAATGTTTTACCATATCTATTTTCTCTTAGTTCTGTCTCCATTATTATGAGCTAGGTATGTTGAGATTGTATGAGTAAGATTTATACAATTTAATACAACTAGGATACATTATATATCATTTTTTTTTCTTTTAATTCAAGTAATTAAGTAAATACTTCATTAAATTAATAGGATTCATAGTTATATAATAAGGATATTCCTAACAATGGGGTTTGGGGTTAATTGTTGATATGATTGATTGTGAGGCAATTAATTAGGTCAAATTTTTTGGGTAGACTCTAAATGCCAATGGCTAGGGAACTGATCATTTATTCAATTGCATGACAAAAAATTTCAAATCAAATCAATATATTTTTTTTTGTATGAAGAATTTAACTATTGATCAACACTTGTTCGCAATAAATCTCTATGTGTTCTGGTTTTCTGTAGTAGCCAAGAATTATTTCTAAAACTAAGAAGAATCGTGACCAATATTTTATATACGAGATAAGTGTGATGAGAGAATATTAGTGAATGAGCTAATTGTGAAGAAAATACCAAGTATCAAGCCTTTTATCCCTAAGGTGCACCTGCCTAAGCCTTGCAGAGCTTAAAGAGTAGAGAATCTCTAAAACTCTTTTAAAGTTATATCCAAATATGAAGAATTTTTAGTTGATTATAGGATTTAGCTTACTATTAGACTAAGTTGTGTCCATAGCATCCTATTATTAGGTGTTTTTTCCTAGTAGTTTTAAAACACCAACAAGACCCATGTCTTTTTATGTTGTTTCCTCACTCTTTAATTATAATAAGTGTGTTGGAGGGCTATCTACAATAGTATAAGCCTATCTAAAAGATATCTTGGGATTCTCTTAGCAAACATTAGAGTAACAAATACCTAAATACATGTGAAGGTTTTGAATTGAATGTAATAGGCACCTATCTCTTTGATTCTGACTTCTTCCTCTATTAACATTCTCTTTTCCTAATTTCCTTCAATAAATTGAATGATGGAAAAGATGAATCCATCATTAACCACTCTATATTCCATACTTTCTAAAGGAAGCTTCTTTTTTAGCAGTTGTGGGTACCACATAAGACCAAACATTTGCATCTTGCATGCATCCCATTCTATATAGGCCTAGATAGTTCATGGTTTTGGCCACTAGAAACTATAATATGTATGATGTCATGTAGAAGAGAAGGTCTTCTTTGACATCGACTAGCTACTCATCAAAGTTATCACTTAGGATGGTGGCCTAATCAATGGGCATCTTTGTATTCCTAATGGTTGTAATGAAATGAACCATCTATGTCTAAAGGTGACTTGCTATAGGAAGAACCACGACTCTTCTTAGGAGGAAATTTTTGTATCTAATTTCATTTTCATGTAGCCTCTTGTCATATCCACCTTTCCTACTATGTGGCACAAATGTGTCCTGTTGATTAGAAATGAATATTGTACTAGTTCCTTCACCTTTTCCTCATTATCTTTATACCATCAATCTTCTCGTTCATATAATATCTAGAGGAACTGATCCACCCTTGGAAGGTGAAACCTTTTCTCTATGTTTTGGGGTTGGAGGTCTAGGACTATCTCTCTAGTTATGCTCTTCACAACCTTTTTCTCAGTCAAATAGTACTCTACTAGTGTCATTATTAGTTCTAAAGATTGAACTAATGTTGGGTGAGATTTTATGTTTACTTTCTCTAGTTAGATCAATGTAGATACCATAGTAGGTATTTCCCTTATTTTATTGTAGATTGTAAGGAAGACATCCCAGTCGATGTATCTCATCTCTAAATCTTGGATTTATACATGCCCATCCTAGAATTATGACTTCTTTGTGGCTTATTGGTACTTGAAACCAATAGGTTTTGGTGCTAGCTTCTTTATCATGGAAGATGACGAGGATGCCATTTCATCTATATGAAAGAGGTAAACATTCATTATAAGGAAAAAATGAAACTCTATAGGATTTAGAATATCATCTAAGTGAAGAAAAAACTAGTCAAAATGCATATTCTCTACCCAAAAAGGCCTAATCTGCAACTTAACACACCTACAACACCCTTACAAGTGCACTAGTTGCTAGAAACAATAGTCCACCAAAATAATTAAGAGTGGGGGGGTGAATCAATTATCCAATAATTAAAATATTTACTTCTTTAAACAAAATTAACCATTCAACTAGAGCAAACAACAACCATATAAAGATGCACATAGATAATTAAACTAGATATTTTGACAAGGGAAACCCTTTATTAGAGGGAAAACCTAGGTGGGAATGATGCCCACAAGATGATGTGCTAATACAAATATTGCTTGTTAGAGGATGGACCCTGTTAGGAGTCTATTACAATATTTAGTACATATGAGTCCCTATTAGGAGACTTTAAATCCCTGTTAGGAGATTCCAAATCTATTAGGAGTTGTGCAAACCCTGTTAGGAGTTGTAGTACAATGTGTGCAAGATGAGCCCACTACCCAAACATGCAATTTCAACTATAAGAAGAGTTCACTACTCAAACATGTAGTTTACTATTATGTTCATCTTTTCCTTTTTCTATAAACTAAAGTGATCACTATTAAACCTTGTAGACTAGGTCACAAACCTCAAATCCAAATATCAAACCTCAGATCTCTCAAAAAAACCTTGACAATGAAGTTTCCTTCACTTCTTCTCTCTCTTCTTCTTACAATTCCATAGAATACCATACTACTTGATAAAGGAAATTTTATTTGCTTTATATCAAGTACAAAAAATAATTCCCTAAGTCAGCTTTTAGACCTTCTTAATTAATCATTACAAGAACACATTAAGAACATGTTACACTTAGCGATAACATCAATTTTCTACCTTGCAATTTGAATATCTTTCTGGACATGTAATATTATAATGAGTGAATATAGCCACATCATCACCAAAATTTCTTCTTCACATCCTTAACCTCGATTCTTAGAATAATAGTTATGCTAAGAGATATAAAAAGTTTACTAGAACATGCCTCTATAAACTCTATCATGAAATAAACATCACCATAACTTATATAACTTCTTCTAGACTTATCATTTCTTCTTCTAATGTTAACTAAATTTACTAGATACTGAGAGGTATCATCCACAGCCTTGGATAGTTATAATTCTCAACTATCCATCCATACCAACTTGATCTTTCCATTGTTCTTCTATTAGATACCACAAAAAATTGCTATGTTGACATCAATGAAAAATTCAATCATGAATGCAACATATCATCATACTAACATATCTAAAATACTCCCCCAATAGGAATATCATCATCATTGATGCTTCCAAAAATCTCTCAACAATCTCCCACTTTGGTATTGATGGCAACATAGAGGAAAAACATCTAGTTTCAAGATTACCAACAACAGAATATTCATCTTACTTTTCAAATCCTCTTCATCAATCATTCTCCCCCATTGATATACTGCAACGCACTTCCTATAAAATTGTCATTCCATGTTGTACATATTTTGAGCATGTTATACTTCCTCATGATCTTGTCATGATGTTTTCCTCATGATGTTTTTCATGCCAAACTTCTCCCCCATTGACATGAATGTTAAAGATTTCAGAAATTATCAAATTCTACAACAACTAATTCTTGCTAGCTCAATTGTCTAGAGGCAGTGTTCAAAACAACATCCAAAAGGAATGTTACATGACTCTATCCATCATAGATACTCCCCCATATAGGAAACATCAGCATTTAGTCTAGACAACAATGGTGCTCTGTTACACTGGACCGATGCAGTCTTGCATCACTAACTCTGATGTAGGAAGGGGCATAACCCCTAGCATACCTTGCAAATACTCAAAATTCTCTTTGGGAAGAGGCTTGGTGAATATATTTGCAATCTTCTCTTTAGTTCTCAAATATTCCAATCCAATTTCCTTTTCTACAACTTTCTCTCTCAACATGTGATACTTAATAGAAATGTGCTTGGTCTTCAAATGCAACACTGGATTCTTAAACATATTTACTATGTTTGTGTTGTCACAATGTATGACAATAGGTTCATTTATTTCTATCCTTATATCCTTCAACATCTACTTCATCCAAAAAACTTGATTGCAATTTTTTACTGTTGCAACATACTCTACTTTTGTTGTATTTTGTGATGTACAATCTTGGTTCTTTCTTAGCCAAGAAACCAATCTTTCTCCAAGAAAGAAGGCTCCACCATTGGTGCCTTTTCTGTCATCCATATTGCTTTCCCAATTTGCATTAGTATAAGAACTTAGAGTAAAATCATTAGATTTATCATACCACAATCCAAACTCAAATATCTAGATATCCTTTTGACTACTACATAATGTGCTTCTCTGTGATCACCTTGGAATCTTGTAACAATTCCAACTACATTTTTTATATCTAACCTTGTGTGAATCAGGTATTACAATCCTCCTATCATAGATCTGTACTTCTTCTAATCAATAGTAGGTGTCTCATCCTTTGTAGATAACTTATGTCTAGTTATCATAGGTGTTCCAATAGGTTTGCATGTTTCCAAACCAAACTTTTTTAGTAAATCCTACAAATACTTAGTCTGAGAAATAAAGCTTCCTTCTTTATTTTGTACAATGTATAATCCTAGAAAATATTTCATTTCTCCTATCATACTCATCTCAAATTCTTTCTTCATCTCTTTAGAAAATTTTCCACTTTCCTCATCATTTCTTCCAAATATGATATCATCAACAAATATTACCAACATCATCAAACCATCATCAATTTATTTCCAATATAGATTACTATCTGTCATACCTTTGTTATATCCAAGCTTTGTCAAATGCTTGTCCAACCTTACATACCAGGTTTTGGGTGCTTCCTTCAAGCCATACAATGTTTACTTCAATTAAAATACTATGTCCTTATCATATATCGAAGGGAAACCTTCAGGTTGTTCAATGTATACCTCTTCTTCATGTTCTCCATTCAAAAATGCTAACTTGACATCCATCTGATACACTTTGAATTTATTTTGTATTGCATAGGCTAAGAATAATCTTATTGCTTCTATTCTAGTCATAGTGACATAGGTCTCATCATAGTCTATTCCTTCTTTCTATGAGTAACCTTTACATACCAATCTTTCCTTGTTCCTTACAAATCCAGCTTGCTCATTCATCTTGTTCCTGAATATCCATTTAGTTCCTATCACATTCTTGTCTATTAGTCTGGGAAACAATTTCCATGTCTTATTCTTTACTATCTAATCTAATTCTTCTTTTATAGCTTGTTTCCAATAATCATCTTTACATGCTTTATCTACATTCTTAGGTTCAACTTGAGATATCAAACATAGTTCTTCATTGAATCTACTTCTTGTCGTCACACCTTTATCTCTACTTTTGATGATTTTTTCATATGGATGATTCTTTATCATATTCTTTCTTGAAGTAGGTATTGTTATCTCAACTCTTGGTTCTACTGAAGGTTCCAAGATTTGTTCCTTCCTTGGCTCTCCTTAATTCTAAAAATCATTGTTATTCTCAAGAAATACTTCATCATTCTTTGGTTTAGTAACAACATCATCATTTGAATTGTAATAAACTATTCTATCTTGTATCCTAAATTTCTCATCAATTCTCACATTTGTACTTTCCATAAGTGTCTTAGTTTTCATATTATAGCATCTGTGAGCCTTTCTTTTAAACGAATAAGCAAGAAATATACCTCCACCACTTCTAGCATCAAACTTACCAAAATCATCATCTCTTTTGATATAATAGTTACTCCCAAAATTTTTGAAATAGATAACTATAGGTGAATGACCAAAACATAGTTCATAAGGGGTCTTTTTTTTGTCTTTCTTGACTTGCACTTTGTTAATAGTGTAGACTATTGTATTCATAGCTTCACTTCAGAACATCTTGGATGCATCATTCTCAGCTAACATAGCTCTTGCTACTTTTGTAACTTATATGTTCCTTCTCTCTACAATGCAATATATTTTGATGGTTCTCAGAGCTAATAACTATATTTTGATTCCATTTTATCTAGCTATCATAATTTGTTCCATCAAACTTCAAACTATCTTTCCTGAGCATGCTTTCCATGGATCTCCCAAATTTTTTAAACTTTATCTTCAAGGACCTAATACTCTAATACCAATTGTTAGAAACATTAGTCCACCAAGATAATTGAGGGGGGGGGGGGGGGGGACTGAATTACTTATCTGACAATTAAAACATTTATCTACTTGAAACAAACTTAACCATTCAAATAGAGAGAACAATAACCATATAGAGATGCACACAGACAATTACACTAGTATAATGATTGGGGAAACCCTTGATTAGAGGGGCAACCCTAGTGGGAATGATGACGACAAGATGATTTACTAATATAAATATTCCTTGTTAGAGGATGGACCCTATTAGGAGTCTATTACAACATTTAATACATATGAGTCATTGTTAGGAGACTTTGAATCCTTCTTAGAGGATTACAAACCTATTAGGAGTTGTGCCAACCCTATTAGGAGTTTTAGTACAATGTAAGCAAGATGAGCCCATTGCCCAAACATGAAATTTCAACTACAAGAAGAGCTTATTGCTCAAACATGAAGTTTACTATTATGTTCCTCTTTCCTTTGTTCTATCAACTAGACCAATCATTGTTAGACCTTGCAGACTAGGTCATGAACCTTAGATCCAAATATCAAACCTCTGATTACTCAACAAAACCTTGACATTGAAGTTTCCTTCACTTTTGCTCTTCTTTTCTTAACTTTGCATTCCACTCTCTCTGTTGCTTAAAATTCCATACAATACCATACTAATTTATAAAGGAAAATGTCCTTCCTTTATTCCAAGTCCACAAAACAATTCCCTGAGTCAATGGTTAGATCTTCTCAATTAATCATTATAGGACCACACTAAGAACATGCTACACTTAGTGATAACATTAATCTTCTACCTTGCAACTTGAATATCTTCCCATACATGTAATATAATTATAAATAAAATTTAGCCACATTATCATCCACATGTCTTCTTCACATCCTCCACTTCAATTCTTAGAATAATACTTCTACTAAGAGATATAATAAGTTTGTGAAAACATGCCTTTGTAAACTTAATTTCATCTCCATAACTTACATAACTTCTTGTAGACTTATCATTTCTTCTTCCGATGTTAACTACATATACTAAATAGTCAAAAGTATCTCCAATAACCTTGGATAGTTAGAATACTCAACTAGTCATCCGTATCGACTTGATCTTTCCATTATTCTTCTATCAGATACCCCAGAAAACTACTATATGACATCAATGACAAACTCATTCATGAATATAAAAAATCATCATAGTAACATGCCTACAATACTCCCCAATAGGAATATCATCAATATTCATGCTTCTAACAATATCTCAACACTAGTATGCTTTAATAGCCCTAAAATGGCTTTTTTTTGTAGTTGTGCACATGCACACCATGCACATGTGCACAACCATTCACATGTACAATTCATTTGTTCAATGGAGGGAGGGATAACACTATTAGTTTTATTAGTCTAGTGTAGAGGTGTACATTTGTGCACCTTCATATAGTTCCTTAGGTCTTTTTTTAACTTTAGGTCTTCATGTTTTGATTGGTATTTTTTTTTTTTTTTGGTTTTTATGTGTGGAGATCCACATATGTGCACCACCTTAGAGGTTTGAACTTAGTGTTTTTATTTATTTTTCAAGAGGGAGAGGGGATACAAAGGTGTAGTAGAATGACAGAGGTGAGAGTAAATGAGGAAGCAAGAGGGGATTGAGTTCTTATATAGACACTGGGTAACAAGTGTGCACCCCTGTAGATGCACACTTGAAAATGTACATACCCTCTAAGGGTGTGCACATGTGCATGTGCCCAAGTACACATTCCTAGAGTGGGGTGTAGTGGGCATGTGTACTCTTGAAGGATAATAGGGCCCTAACAATTGACTTGTTCTCTTCTTTGGTAGCTTGACTCTTCCTAGTCAAAGACTGGGACTAACCCAAACCTAAGGGAGGGTCCAAAATTACTAGGGCTCTAGTCTAAAAGACTTGGTGGGGATTTCAAATTAGGAGGTCCCCATTTTTTGGGTGAAAGTAGGGCATGTCTTATGAAACCACAATAAATAGCCCCAAAAAAAGGAAAAATGATACAAACATTTCTTCATCAACAAGCATTCTTTTGACATGTGTCAAGTGAAAACTAAATTTTTAACATTTCAAGTAGCTTTCAAGTCCCTTACGAGTAAAAAATGTAGAATATCATATCTTCAAGCTCAATGGATGCTTAGTGTATCAATTTCCCTTGGTGTCTCGAGGTGTAATCTATCATGAGTATTTAGCAACTTGGAGAAAGTCTTTGGCTCCACTAGTCCATTTATTGGGAATCCTTGTAAAACCTTTTTTTCAATCACAATCTAAAAAAATCAAAGAATCCATTCTAAGGGTTCTTGGCAAGTTATCAATTCTTTCTTTTTGAGTCTTAGGTAATCGCTTTTGGTTTTCTTCATGAAGCTTGCATGTTTCCATTTGATTCCTCCTTGAAATATTTTGCATAGAATAGGATAGCCATTTGGGAGTGCATATCCATTTATCTTATTACATGTTAGAATCATATAGAATCTTTAGATTTAACACCTCTTTTAATTCCTTTTTTTCCTACCTTGGCCAAGCCATTGGTGTTATTTTCGAGATCTTGTTCGTTAGTTTAATAACCCATGCATTTCTCTTTTAATGAAATTTTGGGAAACTCTCATGAAAAACATTGATCTTAGGAGTTCTTTTAAGAGACCCTTTTTCTTAACTAGAAAGTTTTGAATTGTCCTTTGCTACTATCAACCAAGATTAAAAAATCACCAAGATAGTCAATTCTTAAATTCATAAGGTGTTGAGAGCTATCAATATGTGATTCTAATTTTAGGACTAGAAGTCGTCTACACCTATGAGCCACATCTATTTTCATTTGGTACAAGAAACAAAATCTTTTGAATACTTTGACAAAGAGATACCTCTTCCCTAAATCCAAGACCAAAATGGATTGATCTACTTGATGCATCAAGAGAGAGTCTTGATTGTACCTAACCCCCATACTAACAAGAAAAGATAGACATAACTTTAGAGAAAACACACAACTAAAAGTAAACACATGATTGATAAAGTAAAAGAAATGTATATATATACTATTTTATTTTATTTTCCACTTTTAAGCCTTTAAATATTGTTTTAGAAACTGGTCATTAATTGGCAATGGGAACAATTCCCCTTGTAGAGAACTTAGCCTAAAATTATTTTTGCCCAAAATCTCTGCAATCTGATAAGGACCAATACATAGGCATTGGAACTTTGTGTGACTACCTAATTTTTCCTTCATCTTGTCCCACAAGAGAACAAGATTAGAGATTCTAAAAGATTAAATTATGGTTCACTTGCAAAACCACCATTTTATGACAACTTGATGTTTTTCCATATGTTGCAAAGTAGTTGTCCTTTTCTTATTAAATTCCAAGAGATTCATCAATCTGATCTAAACTCTATCAACATCCTTAGCATATTCTCTCATGAATTTTAACACTAGAATCCTAATAATAAGTAGGAATATTGGTTCCTATTCCTAAATGAGTAGATATGGGGATGTTCCCGAAGCATTTTTAATCCTCACTCTATCCATTCATATGTATATTGTTGGAAGCATGAAAGTTGATGTTTCTATTGGGGAGCATTCTAGAAACATGATTAGATCATTATCATGATTATATGTTACATTCATGACTATGTTTTTCATTGATTTCAACATAGCAATTTTTTATGGTACGTAACAAAAGAATAGTGGAAAGATCAAGTTGGTATAGATAGATAGTTGATCATTTTCACAAAGAAAGCCTAAAGGAAGATACTAATAAGTGTCTAGTATATGCAACTAACCTTGAAAGCATAAGATATTAATTTTGGAAGAAGTTATGCAAGTTTTGGTGAAGATTATTCTAAGATAGAGTGTATAGAGGCATGTTCTAGAAAACTTGTTATATCTCTTAGTAGAATTGTTATTTTGAGAAGTCAAAGTTAAAGATGTGAAGACATTCTAGAGTGTTAGAAATACTTTATAATAACTGAGAAGGGGGGCCGGGGTGAATCAGTTATTCAAGGTCCAATATGTCCTAATAAAACTTTTCACAAAGTAAAGTGAGTGCATTAAACTATCCGTGCATCCAAGCTTAAACTTTCCTACTTAGCAAGTTACTGTAAAATCAACATTCAAGAAAAATATAGTGATTTATGTGGAAACTCAATTTGCAAAAAACCACTAGTAACATGCTACTCAATTCTCACTCTTCTGAAGTGATGCCCTGTGAAAGGTGTGCCATGTTAAAGGCTACAAAACACTATTAAATGTGACTTGGTTAAAGGATTTCAACCACCCTATTAGAAGTGGGTCTAGTTAGAGGACTTTAGAACATTCACTTGGAATGCCACCCTATTAAAGGATTTACAAATGGTCGTTAAACTAACCTGAGTCCATAGGATTTTACCCTAACTGATACAATTGTTACAGATTAACAAAAAGGGCTTTCAATCTGATACAATTTACAACATAACTTGTAAATTTTAGATCTCAATTTAGTTCTCAAAATTTCCTGGCTTTTTGACACTGTGGCTCTGATAGCTTGTCTTCCATTCAAGCTTTTTCTCCTTGAGTCTCCATGCTCAATGTACCAATGCAATCTCTCCTATGGTCACCTATCAAAGTAGAGTCTCTATAATCTATTCTTCCTCTCTCTCATTGCCTTCAGCTTGACATCCTACAAACCACTTCAACAACCTAGCAACTCAATAACTCTTGCTTCTTGACTTGTAACTCCTTAAATAGAAGTTTGGAATGCTTTTCCCATTCTAATCTTCTGGCTTTTAATTTTAGTTCAAATGGATTAGGTAAGATTTAATAAATCTACCCCATATCTTGTTCCTTCTAGAAACATCATGAAGAATCCTCCCAAATTTTTCCAAAAATAGTTTACCTAAAATTTCGTGCCACCAACACATCATCCTAATCCTATATTTGGTTCACAAAATTCAAGGTAACAAAGTTATTGGCTCAGATTTGGCAAATTGGTGAATTTTCAAATAATGTAGCAACTTGGCACTATTGAACTTGTGATGCTCAACACATACTATGTTACTCGACACCAACTATGTTTTACTATGCTCAAAACCTACTATAGATTCACTCAGCATCAACTAAGCTTTTACTAATGCTCTGTACTTATTATGTGCTTGATACCTAAGCTTGTTTGGCTCCTTCTATTTCACTCGACTCACACTAGATTTTGCATTTGCTTGGCACTTACTAAAAATCTACTTGGCATGAACTAGCTTGCTTGGCACCTACTAATGGACTTAGTCAAGCTTTGCAGATAGCTTTGTTACAACTTATTCATCCAGAGTTTCTAAGTGTAGTCAACATTTGTATCTTCAACTATATTATCAATAGATCATTTTATCATTTTCTAAATTGAACCTTTCACTTCATTACAAAACCATAACTCAACCTTTCCCTTAGGTGCTTTTGTTACATCTTATTGATTAAATCCTCTTCATCAATCAACTAAGTGATAATACTTGGATCTTATAAGCAATTTTCATTCCTGCAAATAGCAAGTTTGAAATCAGTGATAAAATAATGATTGAAAACATTCTTTATCAACAATCTCCCTCGCCACAAACAATCTCTCTTCTTCAATAATGATCTTTTCAATCAAATCTCAACATAGAGATGACATAGCTAAGCTTGCACATCATAATGATAGATGTATGGAAAGATATTAAAGTTACAAGGTGAAGATTAATGTTATCACTAAGTGTAATGTGTTCTTACTATGGTCCTATAATAATTAATTGAGAAGGTGCAATAGCTGACTCAGGGAAATGTGTTATGGATTTAGTATAAAGGAAGGACATTTTCCTTTATCATGTATGGATGAAAAGAAAATGACTATAAGTAGCACAAATAGTGAAATGTGAAGAGAAGTAGGGTAGAGTGAAGGTGAAGGAAACTTCATTGCCAATGTTCTATTGTGTGAATCAAAGTTTAATACTTGGATCCGAGGTTTGTGACCTGGTCTACAAGTTTAGACACTAATTGATATAGTTGATAGGAAAGAGGAAATAACTTCAAGTACAATACATACAATTATACTACAAGGTATAGTTGAGGGATTAGTTGGACTATAAGTTCGATGATCTTTCCCTAGAAACTATTTAGAAAATGGGTCCTATCTTCTACAACACCTAACAGGGTTGGCACAACTCCTAACAAGGTTAGAAACTTTTAACAAGGATTCAAATTCTTATAATAGGGACTCATATGTACTAAATGTTTTAATAGACTCCTAATAGGGTCCATCCTCTAACAAGGAATATTTATATTAGTACATCATGTTGTAGGCATCATTTCCACTAGGTTTTTCCCTTTGAAAGAATAGTTTGAAATTTGATGGAACATATTATGATAGTTGGAAGGAAAAGATGAAGACACATCTAATGTGTATGGGTCTAGGATATTGGATTTTGACAAAATCAAAAAAGATAGTCATTGTTGAAAAAGATTTGGAAACTTGTACCAGTGAAGAAAGGGAACTCTTCATGTGTGACATGAGAGCTAGAGAAGCACTATTTTTTGCACTTCCCAGAATTGAATACAACCAAGTAAAGTCACATGTTACTTCTCATATGATTTGGAAAGCTTTGGAAAATAGTTTTGAAGGTGACAAAAATTCTAAGAAACTAAGGTTACAAAGCTGGATTTGTGCATTTCAATATGCTAAAATGATGGAAGATAAATCTATAAGGACATATGTAGGTAGGATATCAAAAATTACTACAAATATTAGATCTCAAGGAGGAACCAAAGAAGACAATGAGGTGATATGGAAAATATTATATTTAAGTTAGTAGTTCAAATGATATATTTTTTGATCTCTTCTACAAAAGATTTCACAAAGGAAACATTACTTAGAAGACTTGAAGCAATTGAGAATGAACTTAGATAGTTTGAAGAATTGACTAGAATAGAAACAACTTTCAGTGCCTTGAATATTTGACCTAGTTTATCAAGGAGCACAAGTGCTAGAGGATACTTTGCTAGTAGTAGCATATCTAATGAGGGAAGAAAGATAGAAGGAGTAGCCCTTTTGGTAAGAAGAGAAAAGGATGGTATAAAAATCTTTAAATTTTGGACGTGTAATGAATTTTTTTACTATGCATCTAAGTGTCCTAAAAGAGAGAAAAAATATAGAGGAAATTTCAAACCTAGAAAAGATAGAGAATGTTTATATGCAAATGAAGAAGATGAAATTGATGAATAAGCACTAAGTACCAGTAATGATGAAATAGGATTTGTAGATATTAAAGAAGAAAGTCTAGAGAAAATGAATTTGATATCATAGGTTGAAAATAAATTTTATTGGATAATTGACAATGGTTGTTCACATCATATGACTGGTGATATGAGCAAATTTGTTAACTTCAAAAGTCATGATGGAGGCATTGTCAGAGTTTGAAATAATGAAGCATGCTAATTTAAATATATTGGCTCTATAACTCTTGATGGTAAGACTAACACTAAGGATGGATATTTTTTTAATGGTTTGAACTAAAATCTTTAGAGAGTTGGACAACTAGAGGATAAAGGTTATAAGTTGTAGTTCATAGAAAAGACATGCATAATTGAAGACAAAGATGGAAAGGTAATTGAAATGGGAAGTAGATCTAGAGGTAATGTATTTCAGTTGAATCCTACTAAAATTACATGTTTGGTTGCAAAGGTAGATGATGGTTATGGCATAAAATATTTTATCATATAAACTTTGATAGAATTGTGAAGACTAGTAGTATATTTGCAGTTAGAGATTTTCCTTAGATTGTAAAGCCCACTAACATAATTTGCAAGAAGTGTGTATTGGAAAACCATAATAGAACTTATTTTCCTTGTAAGAAGCTTACTACTACAGTGAAATTGGAGAATATACATACAGATTTTAGTGGTCCCACAAAGGCTAAAGGGTTCTATGGTGAATGGTATTTCATGATTTTAGTTGATAACTTTTCTAGAATGATGTGGGTTGCATTTCTTAAAGAAAACTATGAGGCATTTAGTAAGTTCAAGATATTCAAGAATAGATTTGAGAATGAACTAGATATAAGAATTAAATGTTTAAGATCAAATAGAGGAGGAGAATCTATTTTAAATGAGTCTAACATCTTTTGTGAAGCTAATGGAATCAAAAGATAGTTATCAGCTCCAAGAACCCCTAAATAGAATATCATTGTAGAGAGAAAAAACAAATCAGTAACAAAAGTTACAAGAGCTATGCTAGCTAAGAATGATGTATCCAAGATATTTTGGAGAGAAGCTATCAATACAAAAGTCTACACTATCAATAGAGTGCAAGTTAGGAAAGAGACAAATAAGACCCCTTATGAACAATGGTTTGGTTACTCACCTATAGTCAAGTATTTTAGAATTTTTGGTAGTAAGTGTTATATCAATAGAGATGATGATATTGGTAAGTTTGATGCTAGATGTGATGAAGGTATATTTTAAGGTTATTTATTGAAAAGCAAGGATTATAGATGTTATAATCTTAGAACCAAGGCTATTATGGAATGTGAAAATGTGAGAGTTGATGAGAAATTCAAGATATAACAAAGAATAGTATATTATAATTCATATGATGAGAATTTTGTTATTAAACTAAGGAATTGTGAAATTTTCTTTGAGACTAACAATGATTTGGAGAATGAAAGAGACCTAATACAAGAACAAAGCTCAGAACTTTCAACAGAGCTAAGAGTTGAGATAACAACTCCTACTTCAGGTAAGAGTATGAAAAAGAATCATCCACCTAAGTAGGTCATCTAAAGTAGAGATAAAGGTGTAATAATAAGAAGTAAAATCAATGAAGAACTATGTTTGATATCCCAAGTTGAACCAAAGAATCTACATGAAGCATGTAAAGATGACTATTCGAAAAATGCTATCAAATAGTAAAAAATGAGACATGGGAATTGGTCCCTAGAACAATAGACAAGAATGTGATAGGAACAAAATGGGTATTCAAGAACAAGATGAATGCACAAGGTGAACATGTATGGAACAAAGACAGAGTAGTATGTAAAGGATACTCACAGAAAGAAGGAATATACTATGATAAGACTTATGCTCTAATGGAAAGAATAGAAGCAGTAAGGTTATTCTTAGCATATGCAACATATAAGAAATTCAAACTCTATCAGATGGATGACAAGTCAACATTTCTGAATGGAGAACCTAAAGAAGAGGTATATATAGAACAACCTGAAGGTTGTCCTTTGATAGATGGAAAGGACATAGTATGCAGACTAAAGAAAGCATTGTATGCCTTGAAGCAAGCACCCAAAACCTACTATGGAAGGTTGGACAAGCATTTGAAAAAGATTGGAAATAACAAAGGTATGGCAGATAGTAATCTATATTGGAAAGAAATTGATGATGGATTCATGATCTTGGTAATATTTTTTGATGATATCATATTTGGAGGAAATAATGATGAAAGTGACAAGTTTGTAGAAGAAATGAAGAAAGAATTTGAAATGAAATATTTTCTAGGATTACAAATTGTGCAAGACAAAGAAGGAACCTTTATTTCTTGGACTAAGTATTTGAAAGATTTACTAAAAAAGTTTGGGTTGGAAACATATAAACTCATTGGAACACCTATGATGATTGGACACAAGTTATATACAGAGGATGAGACACCTACTATTGAATAGAAGAAATATAGATCCATGATCAGAGTATTGCAATATCTAACTTACACAAGGCAAGATATAGAAAATGTAGTTGGAATTGTTGCAATATTTCATATTGATCCCAAAGAATCCCATTATGTAGAAATCAAAAGCATAGTTAGATACCTAAAAGGAAAACTAGAGCTTGGATTGTGGTATGATAGATCTAATGATTTCACTTTAGATACTTATACTGATGTCGATTGTGTAGGCAATATGGATGATAGAAAGAGCACTAGTGGTGGAACCTTCTTTCATGGAGGAAGATTGGTTTGGCTAAGCAAAAAGTAGGATTATTGATGTGGAATATCTTGAAAATCAACCATTTAGTGGGATACATGTTGATACCTTCAAAATCCATTAAATAAACTCCATAGTTAGAGGCATCTTACAAGGTAAAACAAAGCATTTTTCAACACAAAAATATCAGCCTTTCTCAATTCACATATCTTGATTTCTATATCTAATTCCATTGTTCATAACTCTCAATATTCAATGTTTCTTTCCAGACCCTTTGCATTGATTGTTCAAAATTATGAATAATAAAACATAGCCAAATATTATCCAAAAATAATAAATACACTGCATGTTATAGTATCTGCAGTTAGACCCATTTTCTATGTCATAAACCAGAAATAAAACTGGTAACCCTTCCTAGGGCATCAAATAACTTTCTGAAAATGAATCCAAATAACCCCAAACTAATTCCAAATTATCCATTTGTGAGTCTAGTTTCCAAATTCATAAGCCATTAGTTTATCCAATACAAAAATCATTGTACAAGCACAAATCTTTGCCCGGAACACTATTGAAGACATTTTAAAACCCAGTTTTCACTCAAATATTCATAACTTTCAAAAATCTTCATAAAAATGTCTCAAAAAAATAAATAAATGGAATTTAATTCACATATCTTTCCAATGAATACATTTATACTTCCTGATACATCCATATTTTTTCATATCAAATGCTGCAACATGACTGTTTGCAAGAATTCTCAAATCTAAAAATAGTAACTTTCACCAAAATGATGATAACTTCCTCAAAACTAAATTAAATTACTCCAACCAAAGAGAGAAGAAATATAACTCATACCAATATCCAAATATATAGATTATATCAGTTTTTCAAGCCACACATGGCTGTACAAGGCCTAGAACAGGCACAAATCCAAAAAAACCGATCAAAATAGTAATAGTTGAAGACACCAAAATTCTCCAAAATGATTCTTTCTTCTCCTTATTATCATTAATTGATTTGGAATGACCATTAAAAATATTTTATATGAATTTTGATATTTGATAACTTCCTAACCAACTTTTGAACCAACTTGTTACATTCTTTAACCCTTTTTGCACTTTTTGCAAAGTTTTGAAGTTGCAACATTTATGCAACTTTTACATTTTAGAAATTTTGACCTCACAAATTTTTTCCAACCTTACAATGATTTAATTATAGAATATTAGTCACCATTTAAAATATTTTACTCCTTCCTTGGATTTACAAACACATTTTGACCTCCTGACCAATTCATGACCTTACTAGGACAACTAGGGCAAATTGACAACTTTTACAATTTATGACAAAATGGCTTCATAGCCTTTACATATTGACTCAAATAAAATATAATGAATCAAATGGATTTAAATATCTCAAATAAATAATCTTAGCTTTCTCATGTTCTTGTACTTTATGTGCTCCTGCACCAATTATACCTCACAAAGTATAGTAGAAGTAGAATATGTTGCAGCAACAAAAAATTGTAATCAAGTTGTTTGGATGAAGAAGATGCTGAAGGATATAAGGATAGAATTTAGTGAACTTGTTGTCATACATTGTCACAAATAAAGCATAGTAAATATATCTAAGAATTTAGTGTTGCATTCTAAGACTAAGCAAATTTCTATCAAGTATCACATATTAAGAGAAAAAGATGCAGAAAAGGAGATTAGATTGGAGAATGCAAGAACTAAAGGGTAGATTGTAGGTATTTTCAGTAAGCCTCTTATCAAAGAGACCTTTGAGTATTTTCAAGGTATGTTAGGGTTTATCTCTCTTCCTACATCAGAGTAGATGATGCAAGAGTGCATCAATCTAGTGTAACAAAGCATTATTATTTTTATGGACTGAATGTTGATGCTTCCTATGTGGGGGAGTATCTGTAATGGACATATTCATCTAGGAATCTTGTTGAATGTTGTTTTAGCAATGTATTTGGACACTTGAGCAAGTCAGAGACAATTTTTGCAGAGATTGTTGGTTGTCGAAACCTTGGACATTGATGTCAATGAGGGAGAAGCTTAGCATGAAAAATAGTTTGGAAATAGAAAGAAAATTTATCATGGAAAACAATTTGAAAAGTACATCATGGAAGAATTATTGATGAAGAGGATTTGAAAAGAAATGTTAATAATCTTTTACAGGTGGTATTCTTAGAACTAGATGATTTTCATCAATGTTGCCATCAATACCAAAGGGGGAGATTATTGGGAGCATGAATGCTGATGATATTCCCATGTAGGAGTATTGTAGATACATGATTAGATCATTATAATGATGATATGTTACATTCATGACTATGCTTTTCATTGATGTCAACATAGTAGTTTTCTTTGGTACCTGATAGAAGAACAATAGAAAGATCAAGTTTGTACGAATAGACTATTGAACATTTTCACTAAACAAGGTTAAAGTGAGATACTACTAAGTGTCTAGTATATGTAGCTAACCTTAGAAGCATAAGATATTCATTCTAGAAGAAGTTATGCAAGTTTTAGAAAAGAATGTTTTGAGATAGAGTTTATAGAGGTATGTTCTAGTAAACTTGCTATATCTATTAGTAGAGTTGTTATTCTGAGAAGTCAAAGTTAAAGATGTGAAGAAGACATTCTAGAGATGATGTAGCTAAGCTCACTCATCATAATGATATGTGTACGAAAGATATTCAAGTTACAAGGAAAAAGATTAATTTTATTGCTAAGTCTAACATGTTCTTAATGTGGTCCTATAATAATTAATTGAAAAGATGTAATAACCAATGCAAGGAATTGTGTTATAGATTTGGTATAAAGGAAGGACATTTTCCTTTAGCATGTATGGATAAAAAGTGAATGACTATAAGAAGCACAAAAAGAAGAATGTGAAGATAAGTAGAGCACATTGAAGGTAAAGGAAACTTCATTGCCAAGGTTTTATTATGTGACTCCCAAAGTTTTATACTTGGATCCAAGGTTCATGACTTGGTCTACAAGGTCAAACATTGATTGGTCTGATTGACAAGATAGAAGAAAGAAGTTAAAGTATAGTACATACAACTATTCTATAAGGAATAGTTGAGAGATTAGTTGGGTAGTGAGTTTGGTGATCTTCCTCTAGAAGTTGTTTGGAAAGTTGGTCCTTCTATATTCTACAACTCCCAATAGGGTTGGCACAACTCCTAATAGGTTTGGGATCTTCAAAAAAGGATTTAAAGTCTCCTAAGAGGGACTCATATGTAATAAATCTTGTTATAGACTCCTAACATGGTCCATCCTCTAACAAGTAATATTTATATTAGTACATAATCTTGTGGGTATCATTCTGACTAGGGTTTTCCCTCTAATCAAGGGTTTCCCTAGTTAACATATCTGGTGTAATTGTGTATGTGCATCTTTTTATGATTTTTGTTTACTTTGGTTGAATGGTTAAGATTATTTAAGGTGGATAAATGTTTCAATTATTAGATAACTAATTCACAACCCCCTCCCCTCCCCTCGGCTCATTTATCTTTGTGGACTATTGTTTCTAACATATTTTAGCTAAGTGTGCCAATCTTTTGGGTTCTCCTTTAGAAAACACTTTATCACTATGATCAAGTTCTTATTGGTGGACTTGGCCACACTGTTCCCTTGGGGACAATAATTAGATGACAACTTGACTATAACCTGATTGTCTAATGCCCATTGACTAAGGAAAATTTAAGAAAAAGATGACCCATTATCACATACAAGTAAGAACAACATTCCAAACCTAGTGATAATGTTCTCTTCCAAGAAATTAGTAAGGACTTTTGTTGTGCAATTTTAGAAAGTTTTAACTATGGTCTAGCTTGTGAAATAGTTTATAGCTATGAGGATGAACATATGTCATATTGATGATGGTGGGTTTACTGGTCCAATAAATGCCAACTCCCTCTTAGCAAAAGGGCAGACTTCAAACATTGGTTGTAGTGCCATAGAGGGATGTCTTTCCCTTTTAGCACTTTCTTGACAAGTGTGGCAAGAGCTTACATGTTGAAATGTGTCCTTCAAAATTTTAGTCTAAAAAAACCCAATCTCAAATTTATATGGGTCATAGCTTCTACTAATCTGTGTCTTGTGCCATACTTATCATGATATTTTCCCAATGCCTTTTATTCTTCCTCACATTGCAAACACATAAAATAAATCCCCTCATAGTTTCTTATGTAAATTTTCCTATCTTGAAGCATATAGGATTCACATTTTAGATTGAGTACTCTACATTGTGAATTGTTTGTCCAATTAGGGAAGGGTTTACTTTAGTGGTGAATATATACCAAATGACTAATCTCACTTATCAAGGACCATAAATTTGGCAAATTGTTTGGCATTTTTTGGATGGTGACATCGCCTGCAAGAAAACTAGGTTGCATACTCAGACAAATTGCCAATAATGATACATAATCACTTTTATTTTGATGATGACTTCACCAATGGAATCTAATCTTTCCACATGGTAAATTAAATTTTTTTATCGATAATTTTTTAGATATGTCTTAATTGATGGTCACATTCACCAATCTATGCTAGAAATTAAAGTCAGGTTATAGGTAAAGTACATATATTTTGACAAGTGTCTCTATTTCAGAGACTTTCTTAGGAAATTTTTATCCTTATAATATTTGGACTAAAATAGATTATAGTATAGAAAGTATCATTATTTTGAAATCTTTCTTTGAAACTTGTTGTACTTTAACATTTTAGCCTCAAATGGGATTTAGACTGTTGAGTTAGGATCATCTAATGGTCATTAAATAGGGTTATTATATCTTGGATGATTCAAATTTATGGTTTCTATATATTTTTACTTTTGGTCACAATTTTTTGAAATAATTAAAGATTCACCATAGTTTTACAAAATTATCACACAACAGAAAAAATTGCCAATAATTTTTTTTTCCAATTTTGAAAAAAAAATCAGCAACTCAAATTAATTTTTAACATTAAGCTACTCCAAATGAATATCTTCAACAACCACAATGCTTAAAAAAGTGCGAATAGAAGTCATTTTAACAAGATGAGAAAATATCTCATCAAACTCAATGCTCTTTTTTTGTGCAAATCATTTTTAAAATAACCTAGCTTTCAATCGCTTCTTATCTCCATCCTCATCTTTTACCCTATAAACTCACATATTTTGTAAAGCCCTTTTTCCTATAGGTAACTTGCAAAAATCCCAAGTCTTATTTTTCAACAAAGAGTCCATTTGGTCTTTCATTGCAGACTCCCTCTGAATCTTATTATCGACCTACATAGCTTCATTACAACTTTTATGTTTGCTAACATAAGTAAGTGAAATAGAATACCAAGAATGAGAAAATATTTTTGGAGGTCTACTTAGCCTTGTTGACCATCTAACATTCACTGGTATGTGTGGTATTTATTGTTGTAGTTGTTGCAGACCATGATGAATTGTTGGAACACCATCTTTTGGAGTATCATCCAACACTACATAATCATTTTCTTTCTTCTCATGTTATTGTAATAGATCTGTGCACATCACCTTCTCATTTAATATGACATCTCTGCTTCTTATAATTTTATGATTTTCAAAATTCCAAAGCCTATAACCAAATTCATTAATTTCATATCCAACAAATACACATTTGTTTGACTTAGCTTCCAACTTGGTTCTATTTTAATAACCTATATGAGAAAATGCTTCACAACTGAAGGTTTTGAGAAAAGAATAACTCACTTTCTTACTAGTCCATGCTTCCTCTAGAATACCACAAACCAAAGGAGTAGAGGGACCTCTATTAATATATACAACAACATTGATAGCCTCTACCCACATGTTTAAGGGAAACCCTGGATGCAACCTCATGTTCCTTGCATGCTCCATTATAGTCTTGTTCATGCGTTCAACCACTCCATTTTCCCATAGAGACCTTGGAAATATATTTTTTTTACAAATACCATTACTGGATGAATAATCTTCAAATTCATGACTACAATACTCACCACCATTATCATATCTAAGACATTTTAATTTCTTACCAGTCTCATTTTCAACAAAGCATTTCCATTTCTTGAAAGTTTGAAATACATCAGATTATTGTCAAAGGAAATAAATTCATACTTTTTTAGTTTCATCATCAATAAATGTAACATAATAATGAGAGACACCATGGGAAGATACCTAAGTTGGTCCCCATACATTTGTATGTACAAGCTCTAATCTCTCACTTTTTTTTTTCCTTCTCTGTCTTCACAAAACTCACTCTTTTGTTTTCCATACAACAACTTTTGTAGAAAACCATATTGACACATTTTAGACTAGGTAAAACTTTCTTTGAATGAATTACTTTCATACCTTTCTCACTCATGTGCCCACATTTTTTGTGCCACAATGTTGTATCAGAATCTACAAAAACTATTTGTTCTCCCTGCTCAGCTGCAGCAATTGGTCCTAAACATTTATTTTTCTCTGAAAAAATCAAAGTAGAAGGAACAATATGACCTATATAAAGATATAAGGTCCCTACTTTAATAACTTTTTCTACTACAAGGGAACCTTTTGAAACCTTCCAATTTTTATCATTAAAAGTAACTATACAACCATCATCACCAAGTTGCCTTACTGAAATTAAATTCCTACCTAGCCTTAAAACATGTCTTACCTCATGTAGTAGCCAATGATTCCTATTCTCCAACTTAATCTTAACTTTTTCCTTTCCAACAATCTTATAGGATTCATTATCCCCCAAATAAACAAGCCCAAAATCTTGTTGGAGACAATCAATGAAATAACCTCTATGAGGTGTAGCATGAAATGAAGCACTAGAATCTAAAACCCATGAATCATGAATACTTTCTGAAAACAAAAGCAAAGCATCCTCTTTGAATTTGTTACTTACCACATTTACCTCCTTGTTCCCTTCTAGTTTATCTCCTTCATTGTTCTTTTGAGTCCAAAAATCTTTCTTCTTATGCCTTGGTTTCCCATAGTAAATCAACCTCTCAATCCTCTAGATTGAGACCTCTTTTCCTCTGACTTTCCTCTTGATTTCCCATGATTGCCAAAATTATTTGCTGTCTTAGTTATTTTATCTTTTCTTTGTGTGTTCAAAACACTTCCGAATTTAGATCCACCTAAAGTTTTCCTACAAGTTTCCTAACTCAAAATAACACCAATCACATCATTATATTTTACGGTATTAGATCTAGAAATATCAATACTCATAGCCATTACCAAGACATTCCAAATTTCAAGAAAATAACACAAAATAAAGAGGGCTCTAATTTCTTTATCAAAATTAATACCCATAGAAGATAGTTGACTAGTAATAGTATTAAACTCATTGAAATGATTTGCAATAGATCCACCTTCTACCATTTTCATATTAAATAAATGCTTCATGAGAAATACTTTGTTTGAAGCAAAGGATTTTTCATACAATTTCACTAGGGTTTCCATCAACTATTCTATTGTGTTCACTTTTGTAATACTAAATGTCACCAATGGTGCCAGACATAATTGAATTCTTCCAAGTGCCTTTTTTTTCCAAAATCTTTCATTACTCATTTGTCATAGTTCCCTAGATTTAAGTTTTTCCTTCCAATGATTTTCATAAATCCTTCTAATAGAGATAGTCTTCCATTTGCATCTTCCATAACTGAAAGTTTTGCCCATTAAATTTGTCAAACCTTAGCTTACCCTCATCTTCCATTGCTCCCACTTAACTATGAGACCTTCCTACAGAGGATCGCTAGAAAAAAAATTACAATGGTTAGGCTAAACGAAAATGATAATAGTTTGGCTTTGGTACCACTAGTTATGATTAACCTTAGATAGAAATAACAATTACATGAAAATATAACCAATATCATAAAATAATATATCACACATAAGAGAATGCAAGGTCCAAGATTTAACATGGTTCACCCAATCCCTGGGCTATGTCCACCAATAACAAGTCCAATATTATTATTATCTATTGATTACAATTAGTAATCCCTTACAACTCAATACTGCCATAAGAAGCTACAATATCACCATTACATTATGAAATCCCTAACCCTAAGCCTTTTTATGTGCAAAATTTTACTACATACAAATTTAGGGCTAGAAAAGGTCATCCAATACGAAAAATAGTAGCTGATGTCTTTTACAATATAAGGTCATTTTTTTCTTGAGGGGCACTACCCCCAAAAATCTTAGTTGGGGCATTACCCTTTGACCCCACCCTATACTGTGATAGGGAGTGCACCTGGGCTGCTGCCCCTTGACCCCGTGTTGGGGGTGCTACCCCTAAACCTTATAGAAATAATATCAAGAAGAAACCATGCCAAATAAATCTTTGAGTCTAATTAGGATCCACATCACAACATTTTCCATTACATTTCTAGTTTGACTCTTGCTAGCAAGTTACTGGGAATTCTTTGGGTGAATTTTTAATGGTTGATAGGGAGTCATAAAAACTTCTACAATAAACCTTTGATAGGATTTTAGAGGAGAAAAAAATGGAGGAAGGCCTTCCTATTAAAATTCATTTGAAAGTTTCAAAAGGAATTTGGACACAACTGTTGGACTTTGCAGTTTTTCCCTTTTGGCATAGAAGATGCTTTCAAATTAGTCATTTGGAAACCAAATTTGCCAAAAAGTGATAGGTGAAGGAGGCCACTTGGTGCAAAGATGTATCTCATGAGAATTACATAGAGGAAAAGAAAAGTGCACACCAAAAGACTTTTTATCAGGCTATGGGTGGGTAGAAGCATCCCCAACAAGTTTTTGGTGGTAAACTTGCTACACAAAATGAAAATAACAAATGTTGGCTATGGATTTTAAGAAGATGACTCCCATGCTTGATGATAAGAAAAACAAGAGAACGACTAATGCTCAATTGGTATATGTTTCTCCCCAAAGTGATGAGGATGGTGTTTCACAAATTAATGGATATGTGAGTGAAGAGATGATAGGGATCAGTAGTATCTTGAAGTGGAAGGATTAAGAGGCAGAAAAAGGTGAGGAGGATTGGGTGAATGTGAAAGGGAAAATAGAATAGAAATCACAATCTTCATTTGATATAACTTTATGTTCTCATAAGAAGGGAATTGTTAAATAATGTGCTTGGTTGTTTTGGATTTACAGTTTATTTGGTTATTTGGCCTTGTTGTTTTTTTCTCTTAGTTGATGTTCCCTTACTGTTGTCCAAAAAATCTTCTCTTTTAGTGAGAATGGGTTCTCTTTGTTTTGCAAACTAGACCTAGCCAGGTTTTCTCTAGGGCTTTTTGTAGGAGTTGAGAATCAGAATATGATAATGCACCAAGATCACCTGTAGTGCAAATAACTTTCTGAAGAGAAACCTAGGGAGCAAAGAGCTTGAAGCAAAACCCGCACAAGAATGATTCACAATAGGAAATTAGAATTGCTATGTGAAAAATGGGATGAATTTACAATGAGTGAGAGACCGCTTATAAAGGCCTCATGGAAGCTTGTAGAAGAAGCTGGAACGAGGTAGAAGATAAGGATGACAACTCAGCACATATCCACAAAAAGGTGGAACATGCTAGAAGGGAACAAACTCCCATGTTGTCAACAACTAACCTCAACATGCATTAAATACAAAGTATTAAATAAATGCATGAACCTAAGTAAGCTTAAGTAAATAGAATAAATGATTAACAATTAATTAATTATTTACTCTAACACCCCCCCTTAAGTGCAACTTAGAGAATGCCTTAAGCTCACAAAATAAAGTTAAAAATGCAAAATGGGTCCCGGGAACTAGGCCATTTTAGGTACCCAAGTACAATGCAACTAAATGCAACCTCCATAAAATGGAGAAAGAGGGAAAACCCTATGCAAAAAACCCTCCTCCAAAAAGAGGTAAAAACAACATGTTGAAAAAAAACATGAAGTGAAGGAAGGAAGGCCTCAACCAATCCCCCCAAGGACAACTTCCATAACCCCAAGGATTGACCATAGCTGAAGAAAGCGTGGCAATGCAAAAGGCTTAGTGAATATTTCTACAACCTGACTGATGGTAGGAATGTACTCCAATGCAATAACACCATCCTGGAACAACTGACGGATGAAATGCATATGCAACTCAATGTGTTTGGTATGTTGATGCTCCATCGGGTTGCGAGGAATGTGGATGGCACTCTAATTATCGCACCGCAAAAGAGTAGAGCAATCAGGAGGAAATCCAAACTCAGTCATCAACTGACGAAGCCATAAATTCTCCTGACTAGCAAGAACTACAGCCCTATACTCAGCCTCTGTAGATGAAAGTGATTGAGCATGCTGCTTCTTGCATGACCATGTGATGGGATCGGAGCCAAGGAAAAACACAAAGCCAGAAGTAGACTTCCTATCATCAACATCACTAGCCCAATCTGAGTCAGTGTAGCCAACAATGTGTGGAGTCCCCATAGTGTAGTGAATGCCATACATGAGGGTGCTTTGAATGTAGTGCAGAATACGCCTGGCAGCTTGCCAATGACTCTCATGAGGGTGCTGAGAAAACTGAGAGACTAGGCTAATCACAAAAGAAAGATCAAGGCGAGTGTGTGTCAGGTACAAAAGGCTGCCAAGCAACTGTCGATACAAAGTAGCATCCACTGTAGGTGAAGAGCAAAAGGTAGACAAAGTGACAACCAATTGAAATGGTGTAGGAGCAGCCTTACAATCAAGCATGTGAAAGCAACGAAGCATGTCAAGAGCATACTTTTGCTGATACACAAAAATGCCAGTAGGAGACTAATGAATCTGAAGACCAAGAAAGTAGTGCAACAAACCAAGATCAGTCATCTCGAACTAGTCCATCAACGCACGCTTAACATCCTGGAGCATAGATGATGAGCTACCTATAAGGATAAGATCATCAACATACAAAACAAGAATCAGAATCTCATCACCAAGACACTGAATGTACATTATGGGATCGGAATGGCAGTGAGTAAAGCCAGTAGATAGCAAAAATGAGTCCATCTTCTCATACCAAGCCCTAGGGGCTTGTTTGAGACCATATAAACCAAGGTGGGATCTTGCACAAAACCTGGAGGCTGCTCCATAAAAATCTCCTCTGTGATATCACCGTGCAAGAAGGCACTCTTCACATCCATCTGATAAATTCACCATCCCTGTGAAGCTGCAAGGGATAAGAAAAGGTGAATAGAATTCATCTTGGCAATAGGGGCAAATGTCTCAGAGTAATCAACACCCTCGACTTGCGAAAAACCCTTTGCAACAAGACAATCCTTATGCTTATCAATGGAACCATTAGCAACATACTTAGTGTGATAAATCCACTTACAACACACTAGCTTTATACCCGTAGGAAGAGAACAAAGATCCCGTGTGTGGTTCTTCATCAAAGAAGAATATTCCTCCTCCATTGCACTATCCCATTCTGAATGTCCTGTCGCCTCTGCAAAAGTTTGAGGATCAGTACTAATAGCATGACTGAGTAGACTAGAACCTACAGTGTGAGAATAGGTGCAATGGGATGTGGATGGGTCACCAGCTAGAGATCCTGTAGCATCAACAGTAGCTCGAGCCCATTTAGGCATCTGGGGAGGATCCTATGGTGGAGGTATATTAGGATCACCATGATCATCTATGAAACAAAGTGGAGATGAAGAGGGAGTAGTGGGAATTAGAGGAGGCGTTGGAGGTGAGGAATCAACTGCAGGAGGGCTCTCATCAAACTGGACATCCCGTCGAAATAGGACCTCTCTGGAATCAGGATCAAATAACCTATAAGCCTTAACATCCTTGCAGTAGCCAACAAAAATTAATGGTCGGCTCTTCGGTTCCATTACTTTCCTCTGAGTAGCAGGTACAAATGCATATGATGTACTACCAAAAACTCTGAATGATGACACATCAGGCTTGACATAGGACCAAGCCTCCTCAGGAGTCATATGTCAAAGTGCCTTGTGAGGCATCCAATTCTGAATGTAGTTGGCACAATTGACTGCCTCTGCCCAAAAACATGAATCCATGGACCTAGATTGGATCATACAATTTGCCATCTCTCAAAGGGTTCTATTCTTCCTCTCGGCCACATCATTCTGCTGAGGAGTGTAGGGCACTGAAAGCTGATGTTGAAGACCATGCTCAGAACAGAAATCTCTGAAAGCCTGGTTCACATACTCTGCCCCATTATCCGTGCGTATGCGTCGAATAGAAAGTCCAGACTGCTTCTCTACAAATGCCTTCAAAAATCAAAATGATTTGAAGGCATCAGACTTATACTTAAGAAAGTACACCCATGTGCATTTGGAGAAGTCATCAATGAATGTAAGTATGTATCTAGCACCTAAAAAAGGAGTAGGAAATGACATAAGGTCACTATGAATCAGCTCCAAAGGTGCTAAAGCACGAGTGGCTCATCTATGTGGAAAGGAATCCCTATGTTTCTTGCCAAGTGCACATCCCTGACAAACACCATTTGGACAGGAAATTTGGGGAAGCCTAAGAAAAAGTGCCTGTGTGCTCATCTGCTATAGATATCTATAATTGACATGCCCAAAATGTTCATGCCAAAGTCTGCTTACAAAATCTGCATGTGTAACTAAACATGAACCTGTGTCATCAAAAGACTCAAATCCATCAAATATATAGAGGCATGATGCAAAGTCTACACTCCCAGTGGCCACAATCATCTCTGGACCATGCAAGTCCTAAATAACCACATCATGTGGTGAGAAATCGACTGTCTTCCCAGAGCCAGAGTGAAAAATCTGATAGACAGACAAAAGGTTCATCGAAATATCAGGAACACAAAGTACATCCTATAGAGAACCCCCAGCCAAAGCAACAGTGCTAGAACCAAAAACTAAAAGTTGTGAAGAGTTCCCAACTGCAATCTATGTGGTGGTACAAGGAGCAAGTGAAGTAAGCAACTTAGGAGTGTTTGTTAAGTGGTGAGAAGCCCCGAAATCAAGAATCCATAAAGGCACTGAAGGCATAGCTCATGCAGAAAGAGCATGACCTTTCCCTATAGATGGAGATGAAGAATGAGGAGTAGAATTTTTATGCTCCTTCATGTCTTCCTCTAAAGCCTCTAATCATTTCCAACACATGGAAACTGAATGTCCATCTTTCCCACAAAAGCTGCAGTTTTCACTCGATTTCTTCTTGGTCTTTCAGGTAGACTCACTCGACTTTGAAGAATCTTTACCCTTGGGAGGGTTTCCTGGATGATTAGTTGGAGGATTAGATTTGGATGTGTCTTTCTTCAACTTACCTTTCTTCTTTGATTTCCCCTTAGAATTTTGAGCAACCAAGGCTTCACTGGAAGAGCAAGAGCCATCCACCTGCTGGATCTTTGCTTGTTCCCTAGTCAACCTGTCACAAAATGTCTCAAATGTAGGCATCCTATGTCGATCTCCAAGAGCATCCATGGTGGAGTAGAAAATAGAAGAAAAGACCTAATACTGCCCCTTCAGCTTTGAGAGTATCAAAAATATGCACTCATTATCTGTTTTGTTCTTCCCACATCCCTGTAAAACTGCACGTAGGGATTTGAACTTCATCAAAAAGTCCTGAATGGTGGGAAAGTTGCTTGGTGACAAAGAAGTCAATTTTGCATCCAACTAAAGTGCTCAAAACTCATTCACCTATCCAAACAAAGTCTGAAATCTCTGTCAATAAGCCCATGGAGTAGTCAAACCATCCAGGTGAAACAATAGACTGTCTGAAATGTTGAGTGCAATCTGCCCCATGGCTTCATCCATCTTCTTCTTGTGCTATAGAACCTCATAAGGTTATGTAAGATTAGGCTAATTCTCATCCAAACAAGACCATAGACCTCTTGACATTAGAAGCCTAGTCATTTGTGCCTTCCAAGTGTGGTAGTTGTGTGGTGTGAGAAGGGATATAGATGGATCCACCATTGAGAGAAAGAAGAAGATGGAAGTAGAAGGGTCTTAACTGAAGTAAATTGTAGAAAAGAAAGACACCCCCCCACAAATGTAAGAGAATATCTCCCAAATACGACAAAAATAACCAGGGAAAGCAAAAAATTGGAAAAGAACCTAGATTTGTTGATGCAGAATAGGAGGAAACACAAGCCTCTACTTTGATGCCAAAAATGAAAACTCAAATGAACTTAGAATTTGACAAAACTAGCACCAATGTATCCATCTCTGAGTCAACTTTTTGACACTTCTTTCGGATCGAAAAAAGACCTCTATATGCTCAAGTTATAGCCAAAAAGTGACTGCTACTCCAAAAATGCACTTGCTAGAAAATTACAGACACTGGCTTAACTTTGTTGGCCGTATGCCCATCACGGGACCATTGCCAGAAAAAAATAGGTCACCAAAAAGATAATGTCAAAAACTAGGAAGTGACGCAAGCAAAGCCATGAAAATGATGTCAGCGATTGGGAAAGATGACGTCACTTGTCTGTGAATGACGTTTACTATCAAAAAGAAAACGTTAGCAAGTCGAAAATGCCGCAGAGTGGTGGTGGAGCAATAACCATTGGTGGCAGTGGTGCTTAGGAGGAAAACTCGGTGGCGATGCTATGCTGCACGACGGGTAGTTGGCAGTAGTGGCGGAAGGCTCTGCTACGGTGGCGAGTTGTCGGCAGTGTTGGCAGACTCTGTTGTGGTAGCGGCGAGTAGGCGAAATAACTAGGCTGGGAGCAGGCGGACGGTGGTGGTGGGGTGGCTGTCGGGTGGTGCTTTGGCATTGTTATGGAGGTCGCCCTTTTAAAATTTTTTTTGCCTTCTTCGTCCATCCAGTCCATACGACAGCGACTTAGAGGCTTCAAAAAATCTTCAAAAATGCCCTGTGTCCAAAATCAAAAAGTTTTATATGAATTCTAACTGTAAATGGCCTTCTGAATCCAATGGCGGTGTCCGTTTGGGCTGAAAATGCTCCAAAAAATTGCTCTACCCCAGATTTGAAGAAAAATTGGATAAACAAAATAGGGTTTGTGACTTCAAATCACGGCTTCAAAAATCCTTCGAACAAGAAGTAGTAGGGAGGCTCTGATACCATGTAGGAGTTGAGAATTTGACTCTGATAATGCACTAAGATCACCTGCAGTGTAAATAACTTGCTGAAGAGAAACTTAGGGAGCAAAGAGCTTGAAGCAAAACCTGCACAAGAATGATTTACAATAGGAAATTGGAATTTCTATGTGAAAAATGGGATGAATTTACAATGAGTGAGAGACCACTTATAAAGGCCTCATGGAAGCTTGTAGAACAAGCTGGAAGGAGGTAGAAGATAAGGATGACAACTCAACACATATCAACAAAATGGTGGAACATGTTAGAAGGGAACAAACTCCTGTGTTGTCAACAACTAACCTCAACATGCATTAAATACAAAGTATTAAATAAATGCATGAAGCTAAGTAAGCTTAAGTAAATAGAATAAATAATTAACGATTAATTAATTATTTTCTCTAACACTTTTTAATATATTAATCTATTACTGACCCAAAAAATAAATAATATTTAATTAATAATAAAGAATATTTAATTATATATATATATATATATATATAATTAAACACTAATTAGGGGTGGTGGTGTTGCCTTTTGGTAGTCTACATGCTTCCTTTGGTTGTCGCAACTACCTTAGGTAGCGTGTGTGCTTATTTTAGCTGTCACAACCTACCTTTGGCAGCAACATGTGGCCAAGATAGCCACACCTAGCGTGGAGCTTGGAACTCACTTCCCTAGAAAAAATATTTTAATTTTTTTTACAAAAAATAAAAATATTAAAGCTATCTATAATAATGTTTTTTGCTGAATTCTATCACAACAATATGCAAAATAATTTTTTTCAGCTAATCAAAATTTTCTTTACATAAATTGAATGATTCCTTTTATTGATCTAATGAATTATATCCATGTTATTTTCAAGTCAAAATAGATTCTAATTAATTTAGTTTGTTCTTTGTACAATTTTCTTCTAGAAAAAATATCAATTGAAGATTTGACAATGAACAAGTGTTCCAATTTTTCTTCAATTCTATATATTAAATTTCTTCTTGTTTTACATAGATCCAAACTATTAAATTAAAATGATAGTCAAACTTCTAACACCTAGAAGACATGAAGAATACAAATCTTTTTAAATGGGAAATACTATTACGAGTTCCAACATCTATGTTATGATAATGCTGACAATATGACAACTTTTTGGGAACCTCACTAAACCAAAACCCTTCAAAGCTTCGAACAAGTCATTTGCTCAAATTCCCAAAAGGATTATCTCCAAAACTTGTGTGTCAAATAGTGAACTCCTAGTGGTGGCGATGGTGGTTGGTGTCACTGCTCAACTTCTCTACCACACCACAGTTGGTCCCCAAGTCCGATGACTCCCCTTCCTGGTGCTCCTCAATGGTATTTTTTCTATTTCACCCTGGTGAATTGATACAAAGGATGGTGACTAGACCCCTCATGATGCTACTACTGGCTAGACTATTCCTAGTCCACCAACCAATCCTAGGAATGACTGTAGTTTTCATGATAATGATGAACCACCCCCTTAGCTGGCACTACTTTGGTAGCCTGATAGGTTGCTTAATATTTTTTTCTGCTGAATAGTTGTTGATTCTGGCTTCAGACATGTGAACTCTTGTAGGGTGATCTTGTATTCCTTGGCACTTTTTTGTGAATTGTAACTAGTATATTATTTATTAATAGAAAAGGACTATTCTTTTGAAAAAAAATAATGAACTAAAATCCTCTAATATAGAGCCCTAACTTTTCTTTATTATTTCTATCTTCAAAATCCCTAAAATATAATTATTTAATTTAATTAGATATTTCATGCAATTTGACTCACTTTCTAGTTATAATGTTATTTTATTTTCCCACTTCATTAGTTAATACAAACATGTTTACAATAATTATTTATTATTTTTATCAATGACAATAATTAAAGTATATTATTTAAATACAACTCTAATTTAGTCAATATTAATTAAATACTTATAGTAAAACAATCTTTAATATTTGATATTTAAATTCTTTGACTTTAATTTTCTAAATTAGAACTTCAAATTAAATCATTTAAATTAGTCATATATTCAAATAGTTCTAGGGAATTAGATATCATCTTGTTTTAATATTTTTCCCTTTTAATCAAATAATATTTATTTAATCAAATATACCAAGCATCGCAATAAAACAATTTACTAAGTAGAACCATCAAGTAAAATCCACAAAAATTGTGTAGGGAAAACTTACCAAAGTGAAAGTCATCAAACATATGCAAGAAAGACTCACAGATTTGAAAAGGGTAGACAATTAGATAAGATTCCTCCTTCTTAGGACAAGTATTTATGCTATGGCTGGAAATGTATCTGATGATTATCTTTTCATTCTTACCATTTAGCTATTGTGATAGAACACAATCATCCTAAAAATTTAGAAAATTTAATGTCTAGTACCTGCAACCTACATAAAATGTGATCATGTACATATGCATATATATCTAAGATAAATAGGCAATAGTAGGGAGTGGTACATTGTGTAGATCCCAACAAGCAGGTGACTACAACTTCCTATCTAAACCACATTAGACACATTAGATAGAAAAGTAAAATAGATATGCACACCATACACATGAAAGTATGGAGTAAGTACCATAGTAAATCTCATGTACAAATTAATGCATATTCAAACATAACAACTCATCATCACGAATACAAAATAACCATCATTGAAAGACTTATCATATGACATTATTAGTAGAGGAATCACATTTACTAACTAATAATAATTAAAACATCATTAATACACAAGTAATCATAATCATCAAATATAATTAATGAAATATAGTCAACTAAATAAAAAACACTGATATATAATTGAAGTCTTGAAATAATATCCTATAAAATATCTCTAAAACAAACACATACATAAGAATAGTCCTAAAAGAGTTTGGTGCAGAGAACGCAAAAGAAAACTATGAATAAGTATTACAATACAATACCCTCTTAAAATAACCTTATTTAGGCAAATTGAAAGTGTTATAAAAATCTAGTAACAATTAATATTATAAAACAATGTATTGTTAAAATATACTAAAATTTCTTATTAATTTTTATTACATCATGATTTATGTGAGACTGCTCGAGCTTACCTTTGACATGGCTACATATTCTACAAGGCGTCAATTTTCCATTTTTCACTATGCAACTTGATGTGTTTTGAGATTTCTCAAACGTTGTTTGTTATATTTATCCCATATAACAATATTTCATTCACTTCATTTGTTGATAATGTTGACATTACTTTTAAAGTTTTAGAGGAGCACTCATTCGTGCAATGTGTTTTATTTAGTGTTGGGTCTTTCGGAGCATTACTAAAACATATTGAACAAACAAGTCCTAAACATTAAAGATAATTTTAGAGTGGGTTGTCTTATAAATTGTTTGGGTCACCTATGCTTATAAGACATGTTAGAAAACTATGAAACGTAGTTGTTTCATGCTTATTTCATATCTTTAGTTGAAGAGAGTAAATAATCATAAAATACTTTACTAATTATCTAATTAAATTTGAAAAATTATGATAAATTGAAGATGCATAAGTTAGCAAGATACTTTCTACTCTCAATTAAGATTTCAAAAATGAACTATTTTATTGGAGGAAAAAATTTTGAGTAATAAAAGAAATTTTTGATTGTAGATACATGTTGCAAAGATTAAAATTCATTTTTGTTATATTTCAAACATGTATATAATAAAGTGGTAATGACATGTTATTAAGCTTGGTAGTCATGATGTTACCTAAATTAAGAATTTAGTTAATTCTAAAAAATCATTGTACTATGGAGAAGCTTCATTATCTTTTCAAAGAATTAGTTGGTCTCATTTTATGTGAAAAAATTCTATTAGTAGATTCTAGTTTGTAAGACTTTTTATTTTTATTTATTTATTATTGAATTGCTATTCAAAAAAAAAAATTACATCAAGTATCTATATCAATAGATAATCAATAAAAAAAATTAATTCAACTAAATCTAATTTTGAAAACTCTCATAACATGCAACAATAGTAGAAGAATTGATAATTTTAGAAACTGTCTAATCATAATTTCACAAAATTGAACTTTGAAAATTATTAAATTTTTCAATATTTACAAGGTTAAATCTTAAACATTTCAATTTCTGCAAGTATAAACTTAACAACAAAATTATAAATTGCTTTCTCAAATCCTTTATCTAGTGGCTATAATTGACTAATGTTCTATGAAAAATCTGAAGTGAGAATTTCAAAAGATTGTGGTTTAATTTGTTGCACACAATTGACAAACATAATAAATTTAGAAACTTATTTAATAAATTTAACATAATTGAAGAAAAAAATGTTCAATATTAATAATTGCTAAAATTATTTATAATTAAATAATTTTTAACAGTTAATATTTAGCATTGATAACATCAAACCGTCATAATATTTTCATGATAGGTAGGTGCTGACCGTCAAATTCCAGGCCTAGAAAGAAACATCTCGCGATCATAAGTTTCTTTTAGGGTTTTTATCATAAAACAGAAGAGAACTCGTGTACTATTGTCAGAGTTCTTGTGAATAGGGGTTTTACGGCTGCAGAATGGAGATTTCAGATGATGGCTTCTGGAGCAGCCTAGATTTAAAGGCATTCCCGCGGATTGCTGACATATGTGGCAGGTGAACTTTCTAAGCTCTTAATGGCAAATGCAGTGACCGCCGCAAGAAAACACTGCTTTTGTTTTAGGTTTCAATTTTTCTCTTTCATAGTTGAACCACGGTAAAACATACATCATTTTTCAGATTGTAGCTAAACAATTACAACGGCTAAGCAAATTAATGGCAGATTGATGCAGAGAAAAATATGGCCCGGGGGCAGCAATGATGGGCTTCCGGTGAGGCTCACCATATCCGATGTATCGCATGATGATTTCTAGGGTTTGATTCCTAGGGAGCTCGGGAATCCAACTTTGAACCTGCCAACTGCTTTATGGTGAACAAGAAGCTTTATGGTTTTTTTTGGTCGGGGCTATTGTCTGGACCGGGTTGGGAAGCGATTTAGCTTGTGAGCTTCAAAGATGTTTGTGCTTGGCATTTGGAGTAGCCGTTGAAGGAGGAGCAGAAATTACATCTCTGAGTTAATTGATCCTTGGAAGGATCCCCAAAAATGCATTTAATGGGCTGTTTTATTAGGCTGCGCATTTCATTGATTTGTTAGGTCCTTTAGTATGTGCATTTAATCGGTTGTTTTCTATGTTTGTGCATTGAAGGGGCTCGATTGCTTCTTGCCATTTACAGATCTGATTTGTAGAGTGTGTTTTAGTTTAGTAGCAAATACTCTAGGTTTTGATTCTGTTCTGATCTGAGACATGCATGTCAGATTTTCTTAAATCTACCGCTTTTTCACTGGTATTGAGATTATATCAGGGACTATGAAATCTCTTTTTTCTTTCACTTTTAAAAAGATTATGTAACTTCTTTTTTTGATGGAAGACGAGCGAGACACAAAGTCTGCGACCTATCAACGAGCGAAGACCACTACATAGACTTTTACTTTGACATCTAATGTTTTCTATAATAAGAAATTTTCTATATTTTTGTGATTTAATTATATTCTTGTATTTGTCTGTAATAATTTCGAGTCTTTCATATTGCAATTTAGGTCACTGCTGGAATCTTCACGGATACTGTTGTTGCTGTGTTTCTAGATCAATTCCATACATATATTCAATGTAGAGATATATTGAATAAATATATCTCTACTGCCAGTACTGGTGTTGCTGGTATCTGCTGGAGAACAATGATTTAGATGTATTTAAAGATATATGAAAAAGCATTTCTTTTAAATTGTATAGAAATAATTATTGATAAGGGAGAATACAAGGATCCTATGGAAAGACAGGCTTGTCTTTAAAATTAATATTTTCTAATAATCAATATGTTCTAATAATTTTACTATAGAATATATGAATTTTCAAATCTGAAAAGGGTACACAACTATTTCTTAGTACCAACAACTACAATTTAAGTATACATAACAAATTATAAGGAGATTTACTATAAACCCACCAAGTTGGTTACCTAAAGAAATTCACAAGTTATAAATATTTTAAGAATCTAGCGAATAAGATAAGTTATCAACTATCTACTGGGATTTTAAAAGTTTGGATTTTAAAAGTAGAAATGATAGTTATTGTAGCCCATAACATCTAAATAGCAATTCCAATTCCACCTCAACCTAGCCTCCTCTAAGATTGTGGAAATTGACATCCATATCCATCTGAACCACTGGCCCCAAATGGTTCCCCTTAGGATTATGTGTCCCAGAGCCCCTACCCCACAACCTTCACCTAGTGGGTCCTCGGTGAATCCCTCCCACATGGGGAAGAAAGGGAGGCAAGATAAAGGGAAGGGGAAGTAGGTGGTGGACTCGGAAGATGAGGGGAGAGGGGGTAGGAGGAGGTTGGGGAGGTTAGTTGAAGGAGGGAGCCTCACAGGAGGAGGAGTTAGATTTGGAGGATTCAAGCTGCCCCAAATGGAGGATGAAAGAAAAAGTGGTTAACTTTGGGGTGGGAGGTATGGAGGAGGTGGAGGAGGAGGCTTCAGACTCCTCTAGATCATATTAGGGTGATGGAAAGGAGAATAAGGATGTGTCACATGTTTTGGCGAGAATTGAGATACAGTGTGTAGACTAACAAAGGATTAGTTCCCTGATATAGTGGATAGGATGCCTTCCCTCATAACGATCTCCTCCCCTATATAGGTTGTTTCTAAAAATGCTACTAACCCCTTGTTTGTCCAGGATACCACAAAGACTAGTGTTGATGGCCATCTGAGTGGGTTACATAATGTTGGTAATGAGGTGTGGGAGAGAATTCATGCACTAAAGGAGAGAATGTGCCTATTGACCAAGATAAAAGTGACACATGTGGCTACTAGCACTCTGTGGTTGCTCAAGGATGTTGAAGGGGACTTGTGTAAGGAGAACTCTAGGATGCTATTTGACTTCCTGGTAGAAGATTGGGTGAACATCCTTCTGGGAAGGAAAGAGGCCAAGAAATCTTAAGGGCTCCCTCTTTTTTCCTTTTATGTTGTTTATTGGCTAGTTACCAGACTTATTAGTTTGCAAGGCTATTATGCCTTTGTTAATATTTTTCTTTAGTCTCTTAAGTTTGATAATAGAAATTTTGTTTAAGCCTATTAATACTCTCTTTATTATGGTAGAAAACTTTGTTTTTGTTTCTAGCAGTAGTAGGGGTTAGTTTTTTTTTTATGGTATTCCAATGGTAGTTGACCAATTTTTTGTTATGGGTTAGCCCCCTTTTTTTGGCTGCTTTTAATTCAAAAACATTTAAATAGCAATCAAAATTTAGGATTTTAAAAGTGGAAGTAATAGTTATTGTAGCCCATAACATCTAAATAACAATCAAAATGAGACATCCATTAACCCAATCATATAAAATTTATTTTTTAAAGGTGAAGCCAAATCACCCAAAAAAATTATATAAATCATTTTTTCAATCTAATTCAAAAGCACCATACATGGATACGAGAATTTATCCTCATAAATAAAGACAAAAATGTGTGAATTCAACAAATATTATCTCTGAAGACTCCACGAATCCTTCTAGCACCTTGGAAATAGGTACCAACACTACTTCAAAATTTATGATAGAGGCGGATGTCATAGTTTCTCTAAATGTGTAATATTGCTCAAGGCTTATTGATGATATATTGAAATCCTTATGAACATATCTCAAATATTATAGTTTTGACAATTTGCCCTTCTTCTTCTTTTTTTCCTTTTTTTGATATTGTACATAGGATGCCTTATCCTAAACTATCTTAATTGATTGGTGGCATGAGATAGAGTACACTTTGAAATATTTATTTTGATGATTAACTGATTGATTTGCCAAGCTATTTGTGATATATTTTGTTGAGAATTATGCAATTCAATTAAATGTTATAATTGATATTTTTTGAAACATTATGTGACAATATCTAGATAAAGTCAAATTTGTGTTTGTAAGAAATGATATACGTCTTATTCCTTTATGTTTTTTATTAATCTCATGAACTACTAAAGAATATAATGATTCTTTATATGCATGTATTGGTGAATATTCAATAATAAAATTAGGTGCTTAATTTATTTTTTATAAACATTTTACCCTTGACCTGATTTATTTAGGGTCTATATAGTTCTTTTTAATATGTGGACTACTTATATTAGAACATGGGTAGATCACCTTATGCTCTAAACTTGTTCATGTAAATTTAGATTCTATCTATAGGACACATTTACTAGTAACTAAGGAAATAACATAAAGAAATCATGAGATGATCAAATATTTATGATCTAAGAGAAGTATCACTCATAACTTTAATATTTTTCATTCAACATTTTTATTCTTCATATACGTATTTATATAATCAACAAAAAAATGGTCATCTAGACTATGAGCTCCATTTGTAGCGTAATCTATTGTTGCTTATTCTTGACCAAATCATCAATTATCTATTAGAGGGCTTGCTATTGGAGGAAAGATACCATTACGAGTGAACCAAAGGTGGAACAAGAAAAACCCATCTAATCTAACCCACTATAATTAGAAACTTCTTGACAAAGGTAAAAGCCTTAAGGGATGTAACACTTGACTTCACCTAGTGAAATTACTTGTGGGATTGTGACTATGAGGAAATCACTTGGTGGTTATTCTTAAGGTACTCTTGTGGCTCTGAGGTCCATTATTATGTCTCATATTGGGTGCAAGATGGGTGTTATGAATGAAACCCTTACTAAACACTCTAGGATTTAGAGGCAACCCTTTTTAGCCACTCAATGTTTGTATTGACAAGGCTACTTTTTCCCTCATCCAATTAATTGAAGATTGAGTTTGTGTGATAATTTCTTTAAAAAGAAACTACATTACTATTCTAAACTAAAACAAAAGCTTCAACAATCACATTGCTGAAATTGACCACAAAAATGAAGTCAAAATATAGGTCTTGTAGATACAAAGTCAAAAAGTTTATCTCAACTAAACTTTTATCATAGTTCCTATCTAAAAAGTATTGTACGATACTTTTGACTCTACAAAGTATCATACTAGTATACAGATTATATCATATTGTTGTTCTGCATTTTATTGTACTCTCTCTTACAAACCATTGTATTGCTACAAACTACTATCCTTCTATATTGTAAACTATTGTATAAAACTAGTTGTTAAACTTCTATCATATTGCTTCTTGAAGTTTTTTGCATGAACCTCCTACTTGCTCAATTTGGTTGTGACTATTCTCTAGCTGATTTAGAAGTGTACATACTTGGTCATATTGCATTTCTAGGCTAAAATCAACATGTTTGGTTGTGTCTTAAGCTAAAATAAATCACCTTGGCTCTTAAACTAGTTCATGTAAATTCATATTCTATCTATAGGAAACATTTACTAGTAACTAAGGAAATAACATAAATAAAGCATGAGATGATCAAATATTTATGATCTAAGAGAAGTATCACTCATAACTTTAATATTTTTCATTCAACATTTTTATTCTTCATATATGTATTTATATAATCAATAAAAAAGTGGTCATCTAGACTATGAGCTCCATTTGTAGCGTAATCTATTGTTGCTTATTCTTCACCAAATCATCAATTATATATTAGAGGACTTGCTATTGGAGGAAAGATACCATTATGAGTGAACCAAAGGTGGAACAAGAAAAACCCATCTAATCTAACGCACTATAATTAGAAAATTCTTGACAAAGGTGAAAGCCTTAAGGGATGTAACACTTGACTTCACCTGGTGAAATTACTTGTGGGATTGTGACCATGAGGAAATCACTTGGTGGTTATGCTTAAGGTACTCTTGTGGCTCTGAGGTCCATTATTATGTCTCATATTGGGTGCAAGATGGGTGTTATGAATGAAACCCTTACTAAACACTCTAAAATTTAGAGGCAACCCTTTTTAGCCACTCAATGTTTGTATTGACAAGGCTACTTTTTCCCTCATCCAATTAATTGAAGATTGAGTTTGTGTAATAATTTCTTTAAAAAGAAACTACATTACTATTCTAAACTAAAACAAAAGCTACAAAAATCACATTACTGAAATTGACCATAAAAATGAAGTCAAAATATAGGTCTTGTAGATACAAAGTCATAAAGTTTATCTCAACTAAACTTTTATCATACTTCCTATCTAAAAGGTATTGTATGATACTTTTGGACTCTACAAAGTATCATGCTATTATACAGATTATATCACATTGTTGTTCTGCATTTTATTGTACTCTCTCTTACAAACTATTGTATTGCTATAAACTACCATCCTTCTATATTGTAAACTATTGTACAAAACTAGTTGTTAAACTTCTATCATATTACTTCTTGAATTTTTTTGCATGAACCTCCTACTTGCTCAATTTGGCTTTGACTATGCTCTAGCTGATTTAGAGGTGTACATACTTGCTCATACTAAATTTCTAGGCTAAAATCAACCTATTTGGTTGTGTCTTAAGCTAAAAAAACTAAAAAAATATCACCTTGGCTCTTTGGATACACACTTGATTTAAGAGATTTTTAACATGTTAGATCTACTTACTCTATCTATTTTTCTATTGGGATTCTTTCCTAGCTCCCTACTTGAGTCACTAGTGTTGTAAGTTGCTTGGTCATTGCTACTTTCATTGCTACCCTCGTCTTCTAATGTACAAGAACATCTTGATCTTCCAAGTTTGAACTTCAAATGTTTTTTTTAATCCCATTAAGCTAAAAACTAAGCTATTAGGTGTTGGTTACAACTAAGATTCGATTTAGTCAAGGTAGCCATCATTCTTTTAGTTTTAAACAACTACCTTCTCAAACTAGAAATCCACATAAGAGACAATTTGAGGGTGAACCTATCTTTAGAAAAGTTGACAAAGATAATTCTAGCCTTAGGTATGATCCACTTAGCTACTTTGGTAGTTCTTTTGATATCCTTCTTGATACCCCTAGAGCTGAAAACAAAGTGTCTTTCACCATGAATCTAGAAGAGTGAAAGTGCTTCTTAGATATCTATTTTTCATATAGAAGAGAGTAAATTTAAAAGAGAAAGAGATCTTACCAAGATGAACAAGAAAGGTTAGGACAAAAGAATCTTATACATATTATTTTGAGAATAAAAATGCTAACACTACCTATAGAAATAAATTTGCAAATTATGTATACTTTGGCAAAAATGGCAACAATACCCGTACACAGACTCAAAGTCTCATGTTGAGGGATATGTCTCACCACCTAGAACTCCTATTAAGGAAAAGTTTCACATCATGAGAGTGAAGTTGATGATTACTATCAGGCCTTGGAACAAAATTGGAATCAATATTTACAATACATGAATTCTAGATGTTGGAAATTACCCAATGAATTTGATCTCCAAAGGATCATTCAAAATAGAAAACCTTTAAATAAAGTGAGATCTTGAAGAAAGAAGTCCAAGACTTATGAAATCAGTTTTCATGCATGAAGATAGAAAAAAAGAAACCTCAAACTTCATTTATTGAGACCATAAGTGCAGTACCTTTTGAGAAAGGTCTTTACATTATGCCTTTTCAAAGTGATGTGGAAATTCCTAAATATGACAAGTATGATTGCAATGGAGATCCACATGATCATGTAATACAATTTTAAGCACCTAGTATGTACTTTATGCATTAAGACACAAAGCTTGAAAGGATAAGTCATGGAGTGGTTCAAAAAAATATCTCCTCCTCTTAGATCATTTGATGGGCTTGCAAAATAATTTAGTCAACATCACTCATACAACTTATAACACCCCATAACTATGCTTGAGTTATGTAACATTAAAAGAACAAGGGGAGTCTTTTGAGACCCATTTGAAAAAATGGACGACATTGCACTATAGGTATCCTCAGAAAATCCTCAAAAATGAGAAAATTTATATATTCATTAGCACTCTTCTACTTGATCTATATTATCACCTTAGGAAACAAGTTTTTGTCACACTCAATGGCATGACTAAGATTTTGTATCCTATTGAATATGTTACTATTAAGAAGGGTGATATACTCCTAAACAAGGATAAATATGGTAAGGAAATAGGAAACATTGGAAAAGGAATAAGTATGTTGTTAATGATGGGGTTATTTATGCAACTATGACCAAGGAGACCTATTTCAACATAACTAATTCTATCTCATCTACCAAACAAGAAGAAGCTACAAAAACAAATGATTCAGGAAAATCCCATGCTGATGAAAAGCCTAAGTTCACTCAACCTCCTCAGCTTAAGCTCAACTTCACTCCATTGTTTGATTCATATGATGTGATATTAAAGACTTTTGGTGATAATAGGATCATTTCTTTGCTAGAAAACTCAAGACCCTATGACCCTAAAATTAAATCTTTATGGTGGAGGGATGATTACTTTTGAAAATATCATTAGAAAAGTGTCATAATACCAATAATTTTCTTAATCTTAGGGACATCATATAATATCTCATAGATGAACAAAAGGTTAGCCTAGATGATCTTGTTAAGAACATAGACCACAAAGCTATCAAACCATCTCTTCCTAAGTATGAACAAATGGAGACCTCCAACACAAACAAGAAAAATAGTGATTCAAAGAAAAACTACACATACACAAATCTTAACAATTTTATACATATTCTTGAGTCCTTTGGTGAAAATAGTGTTTAAATGATGGGGTCTAAATTTGATGAGGATGCTAGCTATGATATAGACGATGAAAGGCATAAAAAGATCTTCATGGGAACTCACGATTCCTCTCAATATTTTGATCACACTAGACCTATGATTTCATTTAAGGTTATAGATTCCTCTTACTCTTATGATGAAAGACTAGAAATTTTGTTAGTAGGGGTTAATCTAGTGTTTTCCTTCAGGTCACATATAATCCCAAACAAGATAATTCTAAACAAGTGGGATCTTCCTCAAATGCTAATTCTACCTATTATTTGTGAACCAATTTAAACACAATCCTTATATTTCTATTTTTGAGTGGATAGAGTTATCTCTTTTGCACAAGGAGATCCTAGAGAAGGCTTTACTCATGACTAGTGTCCCTAGTGACATTGATGTGAACAAGTTCCAAAATATTGTTAATCACATGTCTACTTTGTATCACCTATCATTTTTTGAGGAATATGACGAGTCTCTTAGACATCCACACAACATTGTATTGCACATTGAGTTCTAAATCTATCATACATGAGTCAGACAAGTGTTGATAAACAATGATGGAGGGTTAAATATTATTTCTTTTAGCATTGTTCAAAAGTTGGGTCTCAAAATTTACCATTGATCCTCGATGCAAGATCACTATTCAAGTATATGATGAAGTTGAAAAACCCTCCAAGCCTCTTATTATTCTACCTATTTGGGTTGGTCCTATGGAAAGCATGCGGTATTCTAAGTTCCTAATATTCCACTCATATACAACATTTTTCTAGGAAGGCCTCAGCCTCATGACATGCAAGCTATTCCATCAAATTTTCACAAATGCATTAAGTTCCTCTTTAATGGTATTGAATTTTCAATCTCTCAAGATAATTCTATGTCAATAAATATGATCACTACAATTGAATTCCTAGTTTCAAATTGTATCATCTTAGAATAGAAGAACTTCCATCTAGATATGTTTAGCACCCTCTTTTAGTGCATTTATTATGATAGACATGCATTTAGGATGCATTCTACACTTGATTCTTTCATTCTAGGTGAAATTAGGGTTAGGATCTCAAGGATTCTCCTTAGTTTCCATCTTCTATAGATCAATTTTATAGGTATGACTTAGGCATAGGTCCTCCTAACCTTTATCATATTCATCATGGGATTTTGTGTCTATTTCTATCACTTTTCCCTATTTTGATATCATTTCTAGGTCTTTGGGCATCCCCATGACCTCCTATTTTCTATTTTGATAGGATCTAGACCCTTAGGTCTAGGTTGAGGCTGACCCTAACCTAGGTCAAGGTCAAGGTTGTCCCTAACCTAGATCAAGGTCGAGGTCATCCTAAACTTCTTTTAGGATTTGATCCCCCTTTTCAAACTTTGGTCTACAAGGGGCTTGAAATAAATGTCAGGCGTTCAGATCTGAATACGAAAGGATTTTAATTTGAGGTTCATTTATTTATTTTCCATCTTTTGTTGTTTATTATTATTGTACCATAATTGAAGGTAAATTTTGAATTATGGGTCCTCACATTAATGTAGGAGCCTCACTTCGAAACCTCTATATAAAGACTCTCATTTTGCATTAATTTACAATATGAAGTCATGAGAAGCATGCAATTGATGGTCAAATGAAGTTACAAGATTGAAAGTGGATTATATAGAAGATTAAACCATTCTTGATATCAAGCATTTTGTGAACACACCATTCAGAACACAGGTATTTGGAGCAAGAGAGATCCTATTTTTCTTGATCTACCATTATCAATATTCAAGCATTTACAAATACAATCATGGGGTAGCAACTACAGATTATGAGTATGGTAGCGATACATTAGCCTTAGGGGATTGTTATGCTTTCTTATCTTATTCCATTTCTTTTTGATACATACTCATGTTAGGGTTTTCAATCTAGAGGATTATGTCTTGACATTACAAATTCAATACACAAACATATTATATTATAACTGGCTATTCATGGAGGTGTTGGATACAATTGTTCAATTGTGTGTTGTCTTTGATCTCACACAAATGTCATATTAGTCATCAGGATAGTGTCTACCGAGCTCAGAAGGTCAGCAAGGCAAAGGATAGTATCTATCGAGCTTAGAAGGTGAGCAAGGAAAAGGACAATGTCTACCAAGCTCAGAAGGTCAGCAAGGGAAAGGACAGTGTCTACTGAGCTCAGAAGGTCAGCAAGACAAAGGACAGTGTCTACCGAGCTCAAAAGGTCAGCAAGGCAAATGATAGTGTCTACCGAGCTCAGAAGGTCAGTAAAGATAGTTTTGTAATGTCTATTGAGTAGACAATTGATTACCAAGCTTTCAAGGTAATCAAAGAAGTTTAGTTCTTATCGAGCTCACTCAAAAATCGAAGAAAATGTGACAAAAATAGTTCTTACGGAGTTCCCTCGGTCATCAAAGGTAATTTGGAAGAAGAAATTCTTACCAAGAAAACTTGATAGCCAAAGGATTTTAAGGATATTGCAATGGTAACTGAGTCAAAACGGTTAACTCAGGAAATTTCCAGAAGCAGTATTTATGGAGCAGGGTCAGCCAGTAAAGGATTTCATTGTCTTATGAAATGACGTTTATTTGTTTAGAGTAATATCTAAAGCTGACTGATGTATGATTTATTGGTAAATGTAACATGTAAATGAGCCAATTTGACAATCTGAATGGTATAAGTAAGAAGTCAAGTTGTGAATTTTAAAAGGTATGAAGTGGAAAAGAATGTGGAATTAATGCAATATGAAGATTGATTGTTGTGGAAGAGGATTTGAAGAATGATCAGAGATCATTGAGGAGCAACAGAGCCATATTTGATCAAAGAGGATCTAATGATGCTGAACAAAGACTTGTAACCAGAAAATTCAGTTGCATCTTGTTCAGGTCAATTCATTGTTTCTTTCTAACCATTGTAGCAGTGATTTCAAATCTCTTAATAGAGTTGTTTAACGGCCATTTTGTAAATCCTCTAACAAGGTGACAGTTCAGTTGAATTGTTCTAAAGACCTCTAGCAAGGCCACTCCTAACAGGGTGATTAAATCCTCTAATAGGGTCACACCTAATAGTGTGTATTGTAACCTTTAATAGGGTTGGCTCCTAATAGGGCTCACTTCATAAGAGTGAAAAATTGGTGACTAGTTACTTGGTGGTTTTTTCCATATTGGGTTTCCACATTAAATCTGGTGTCTCTTGTGTTCACCTTATTTTTAGTTACATGCATGAATGCTTGAAAAAGTAATAGTTTAATCTTATCAAGTTACAAAATTTGTTTACCGAGTAAAAGTAGTAACTAGATCTTTAAGACATCTAAGGGAACTGTTGAAATTAATTTTTGTGAGTAACTGATTCACTCCCACCAACCCCCCCCCGCCCCTCTCAATTACTCTATCTTTAATTCCAAAAATTGGTATCAGAGCTATTGGTGCTTACAGGAAAAGATTTCAAGGATCTAAGCTAAAGATTAAGATGTCTTACAAAAGGGAAATTCCAAGACTTAACAGGGACAACTTCTTAGCATGGCAAGGATTGATGAGGCTTCATCTAGCTTCGATTGGTGATACAGGGCTGAAGTACGTTGATGAGAAATATGAAGAACCTTCTGGTACATTATCTGTCAATGATATTGATAAGAAAAGACTCACAATAACATTATGATAGATATAGCATCTGCTCTAAGTTATGAAGAATTTGATGACATCAAGTATTGCAAAATAGCCTTTGAAATGTGGAACAAGCTAAAAGAAATCTATGGAGGAGATGATAATGTGAGAAGAGCCAAAGCAGAAAGTTTGAGAGGACAATTTGATCAAATGAGGATGAGAGAGGATGAAAATATTACAAAGTATGTTGAAAGAGTTAAAGCATGTGTTAGTGCAATCAAAGCATCTGGGGGAGCTATCAATGAGGAGACAATTATAAGCAAAGTTCTTAGAACACCAGTTCCCATTTATGTAATCAGAGTCTCCGTAATTCAAGAAAGAAGATGTGAGGAAAATCATAAAATAAATTTAGAGGCCATAGTTGGAAGATTGACTGCATTTGAGCTAGACAACTATGACAATTATGTTCCAACTGCCAAGAACGTTGAATCAGCATTTGAAGCCAAGCTTTCACTCAAAGAAAAAGGGAAAAAGATGAAGGATCCACAATCATACAGTGATGAAGAATCAGAAAAAAGTTCAAACAATGATCTTGAAGTGGTTGAAGCTCTACTAGAAAGAAAATATTCAAGAGGCAAAGGGAAATACAAAGGTAAGGTTCCTCTAATCTATTTCTCTTATGAAGAAATTGGACATATTGCTGCCAGGTGTCCAAATAAACAAAACAAAGATGAGAAGAAAGGTCACAAGTACAATGACAAGAAAGACTTTAAATCATTCATGGATAAAGGTATGAAAACATGTTTTATGACGAAGGATTCTAATGATTCTGATAATGATGAAGAAGATGAAATTGTCTACATTGTTGTAAAAGATGAATCTGATAATGATGAGAAAATGGCACTAATTTTTCATATGAGTAGAAATGATACATGCATCATAGATGGTGGTTGTTCTCATCACATGATTGGTGATAAAACTAAGTTTGAATATTTTGAAGACTATGATGGTAGCAGTGTAAGATTTGGTAACAATGAACCTTATGTATAAGAGGAAAAGGAAGAATCTCACTAACCAATGAACTTGTATGTGATAATGCATATTGGGTAGAAAGACTAAAGAAAAATTTGTTAAGTGTTGCATAACTACTTAATAATGGATTCAAAGTAAAATATATGCATGGAAAAAAAAGATTGATGGATGGCAAAAGAAAGCTGATTGGATCAGGCACTCAAACAAAAGGTAACTTATTTTATCTTGAACTTGGTGAATGTTCATGTTTCATTGCTCAAATTGAAGAAAGTTGGTTATGGCATAGGAGGTTGTGGCATGTAAACTTTGACAATTTAATAAAAATCAATAAATTCAGTAAAGTAAGAGGTATTCCTAACATAAAGAAACCTGAGGTTGGCCTATGCAAGAATTATCAAATTGGTAAAATGGGAAAGACTAGTTTTAAAAGAAAGAACTATTAGACTGAAGAAGTTCTAGAAATTGTGCATACTGATTTGTGTGGACCTATTGGCATTGAAATTTATACTGGTGAAAAAATCTTCATTCTATTCGTTGATGATTATTCAAGAATGATGACTATCATGTACCTTACAGAGAAATCAGAAGCATTTGAAAAATTCAAATGGTATTTGGCCAGAGCAGAAATGAAATAGGCAAAAGACTAAAATGCTTAAGGTCTTACAGAGGAGATGAATTCATTTCACATGAGTTCAATAACTTTTGCATTGAAAGGGGAATCAAAAGATAGGTTTCAGCACCTAGAACTCCAGAACAAAATGGAATAGCAGAAAGAAGGAATAGATCTATAATGGATTGTGCAAGAACCTTAATGATTGAGAAAGACATTGCTATCAAATACTGGAAGGAAGCTATCAGCACTATAATTCATATCTTGAATTGAGTGTAGCTAAAAAAGGACTCATTCAAAATACCTTATGAGTTTTGATATGGCTACAAATCCAATGTAAGCTATCTAAAAGTATTTGGAAGAAAATGTTACATTTTGAAAGAATCTAGAAAAGGTAAATTTGATGTAAAAAGTGATGACGAAATATTTTTGGGATACTCTTGCAAAAGTAAAGCATATAGATGTTTGAACTTATCTACTCACAAAGTTATAAAAAGTGCACATGTGAAAGTTGATGAGTTTGTAGAAAGAACAGAAGAAAAAAGAAAAAGGGAACCTAAAGATTACATAAGATTTGTTTGCATTGAACCTGATACACTGCCAAGTATACATATTATTCAAGAATCCTCAATTCTAGAGTCTTTAGTTACCGATTCACAAGAAGTTCAAACCAAGCTAATGTCTCCTGAACTGTAAGAGCTCGAGTTACAAATAGAAGTTACTCAGTTAGCATCTATCGAGCCTGAGAAACTAGAATTAGAACCAAAAGTTGAGACATATAAAGATAAAAATGCAAGTCATTCAAAAGGAAAGGAGCCTATGTTAGCCAAGTATGTCAAAAAGCATCATGCACCAGATCAGATCATTGGTGATAAATCAGAAGGAACAATGACAAGAAGTAAGTTTAAAGGCACTTGTTTACTTGCTTATTTTGAACTAAGAAATGTCAAAGATGCACTAGACAATGAAAGTTGGATTAAGATCTCCAAAAATCCAGTGATGCATTCAAAAACCAAGCATATTGCCATAAAATATCACTTTGTTAGAGAATTGATGCAAGAAAAGGAAATAAGATTGGAATATGTGCATATAAAGGAACAAATTGTTTACATATTCACAAAGCCATTACCTAAGGATGCATTCTTGTATCTAAGAGGTAAGTTAAGGGTAATTTCCCTATCTAAAGCTCACTAAAATATAGTTTTAGTGATGCATCAATGGGATTAGAATTAGAAATCTATCATTTGATGCAACAAACCAATAAAGATATTGCATATGAATCAGTACATCAAGTACAATCTTATTCAATTGTTTTTTAGTTGTCTTTGGTATATGTTGTTAAAGAGGGAGAATATATTATCATATCTTTCTAAAATTTGCAAAATAATAAGAGTATGTGTAAGAGGGAGAGATTAGTATGAAAGACGGAGTTTTGTTTTCTGTCATTAAAAGACTTGGTTTCAAATTCCATTTTTCTATGACATGTTGTGTTGCCATCAATGCCAAAGAGGGAGATTGTTGGATACAATTGTTCAATTGTGTGTTGTCTTTGATGTCACACAAATGTCATATTAGTCATCAGGATAGTGTCTACTAAGCTTAGAAGGTCAGCAATGTAAAGGACAGTATCTACCGAGCTCAAAAGGTTAGCAAGGCAAAGGACAGTGTCTACCAAGCTCAAAAGGTCAGCAAGGCAAAGGACAATGTCTACCAAGTTTAGAAGGTCAGCAAGGCAAAGGATAGTGTTTACCAAGCCCAGAAGGTTAGCAAGGCAAAGGATAGTGTCTACCGAGCTTAGAAGGTCAGTAAAGATAGTTTTGTAGTGTCTACCGAGTAGACTGTTGATTACCAAGCTTTCAAGGTAATCAAAGAAGTTTAGTTCTTATTGAGCTCACTTGGTAATCAAAGAAAATGTGATAGAAACAGTTCTTACCAAGTTCACTAGGTCATCAAAGGTAATTTGGAAGAAGTAGTTCTTACCAAGGGATTCAGTTCTTACCGAGCAAACTCGACAGCCAAAGGATTTTAAGGATATTGCAATGTTAACTGAGTCAAGATGGTTAACTCAAGAAATTTCCAAAAGCAATATTTACCAAGCAAGGTCGTCCAGTAAAGGATTTCATTATCTTATGAAATGATGTTTATTTGTTCAGAGTAATATCTGTGGTTGACTGATGTATGGTTTATTGGTAAATGTAACATGTAAATGAGCCAACTTGATAATCTGAATGGTATAAGTAAGAAGTCAAGTTGTGAATTTTAAAAGGTATGAAGTGGAAAAGAATGTGGGATTAATGCAATATGAAGACTGATTGTTGTGGAAGCAAATTTGAAGAATGATTAAAGATCATTGAGGAGCAACAGAGCCATATTTGATCAAGGAGGATCCAATGATGCTAAATAGAGACCTATAACTAACAAATTTAATTGCATCTTGTTCAAGTCAATTCATTGTTTCTTTCTAACCATTGTAATAGTGATTTCAAATCTCTTAACAGAGTTGGTTTAACAACTATTTTGTAAATCCTCTAACAAGGTGACAATTTAGTTTAATTGTTCTAAAGACCTCTAGCAAGGCCACTCCTAACAGGGTGATTAAATCCTCTAATAGGGTCGCACATAATAGTGTGTATTTTAAACTTTAAAAGGGTTAGCTCCTAACAGGGCTGAGTTCAGAAGAGTGAAAAATTTGTGACCAGTTATTTGGTGGTTTTTCCCATATTGGGTTTCCATGTTAAATCTGGTGTCTCTTGTGTTCACTTTATTTTCAGTTACATGCATGAATGCTTGAAAAAGTAATAGTTTAATCTTATTGAGTTACAACATTTTTTTACCGAGTAAAAGTAGTAACTAGATCTTTAAGACATCTAAGGGAACTATTGAAATTATATTTTGTAACTGATTCATCCCCCTGCTCTCAGTTACTCTATCTTTAATTCCAACAATGGAGATCACAAAAGAGGGAGTTTGACTAAGGAAAAACCCTATATAGCCACACAAAAATACCATTTATATATATTTGTGTGTGTGTGTGTGTAGTCATTGTTTCAAGAATTGAAGTACATATTTGGATACCCTTTCTAGGGAACTTCTAAGATCTACAACAATAATTTCCATTTGAGTAATCCTGGTCAAGGTCAATATTTTTGGGTCAAGGATGACATTTAGTGAGGGGTACAATTTTTCCCTAGGGTAAGATTGTGTCCTGCATTAGGGTCAAGGTCAATCTACTTTTAGAAAGACAAAATTTTTATGGGTTTTCTCTATCTTGGCATTTGTAGTCTGAAGAATATTGTAGAATTCCTTGAAACCATACATATACATTAGAAAACATATATTTTTAGATTAATTCCATCCTAAGGTATGTATCTTATCTTGTCTAATTTCAAGCATTTCCAAATTTACATTACTTATTCAATTTTAATTCAAAAGTACAAATGAATAATGTGGAATGTTAGATGCATTTTAAAGCTCCCCATTTTCATCCTATTCATTTAGGTGAACCCATTTATGACAACTTTTTCTTTGTGGTTTTAGATTTAAATCTTGCATTTCTTACATTTATATTTAAAAAATACAAAAAAAAGTCCAAAATTTCTTTTTAAAAACAATCTACAAAAACATTTACATTTTCATGCTTTTAGTATTTCAATATTTATGATTCATGTTTTGATTACTTTGATGAGGCTTTTATTGAAATGGAGGATAGATTCCCAAATTAGGTTCATGAGAGTGAGGATGAAAATGGTCTAGATAAGATCTCCATTTATGCTATTCCTATTTCACTCTCTTTCACAACATCTCCAATTGACCTTTACCATAGGGTGTGTTTATGATTTCCTTAATGTTCCACTATATAAAACATTGATAAACCTAAAATGACATATCCTACACTTTTTATGATGGTAAAAAGATGTCCTCAAATAACAATTAAAGGTAAACCTAGAGATCCTTTGGATTTATTTGATAACACCAATTTTGTTTCACATGTCTATCACATATGGAATAACCCTTAGCCTACTATTCTAATTTCTTTTCTGCCTTCTCAAACTATGCTTCATAGAGCTCCTAGGTTTTCTTCTTCCTTGAAGCAGTATGACTTAGTTGACCAATTACGTGCTACTCCTACTAAGATATATTTATGGGCATTACTTCAAACTTGCTTGACATATCATGAGGCATTGCAAAAAGCTTTATCCACTCTTTCTACTTCACCTCCTAATGAAGAGAATATTCATTCTATTTTAGATTGCATGCATACTATGTCTTTTATACCTTCTATAATGTTTTTTGATAATGATTTAGCTTCTCTTGAGGTGCAGAATCAGTACTATGCTCTTATAGTTGTTGTCTCTATTAATTAGACTATCATTTGAAGAACATTAATTGATAATGTATTTGGACTTAATATTTGTAGCATGGATATAATTAATGCAATTAAGGCTGATCTCACCACTATTCAACCTCATAATGTTCCTTTACGTGGATTTTGTTGGTGTTTGAAAACTACTGAACAACAAAATGTTCAATACCAGAATGATAAAACTCACATAACCTAAGGATCAACCAATTCCTATTATCAATTATATAATTAAACCATTTGGACCAAACTTCAACAAAACCAAAGGATGGTTTCCTACTCTTTTGGCTCTGCTAAACCAAGGCGAGTGTACCTAGGGATGATTCTAGTGCAAACTGCTATGTATAGATTATTTTAGTTTCATTCTGATTCTCATATATTGCCCACTAACACATGAGCAATTTACTTCACTTCTTTTAATGTTCTCAAACTTGTATGCATCCCTTATTAGCAGATTTGGTCGTTATTCTCCTTGAATTTACAAATATTCCTAACAATAGTAGCTGCCTAAAACTTAGAGAATAGATATAAACGAGTATTGACCAGCATTTATAACTTTGGAAAAAATTGAATGAAAAATGATTTTGATTTTGAAATTTTTTTGATATGTAGCAATAAAATTTATCCTTGTTCACTTTTGACTTATATGACCAGTGCCTTATCCATTGGGCAGAAAATTGACTATTGGTGGGAGATCTAATTCAATTAACTTGTAGATGAATTAATCAATTGTAATCACCCATTTCCATTCTTATGAAGTATCCTTTCAATAAACTCATAAATCCCACTGATTCATTGAAGCATTTCTATAATTCCTTGAATTAAAAGCAACAGTGATATCAGCATACAACCCATCCAGATTACATTTAACCAAGTTAAACCTTATTTAAAATGACTTCAAAGTAGACAAACCCATAAAAAGGAGATAGAAAATGATAACACAAATATAGTGTAAATAACCCTTTGTATTATCATTTCAGATGACTAATACAATAACCAATAGAATTCAAAGGACAACCTAGAACAACTTGCTGGTTCTATCATTTCAATATATCTTCAAAAAGTACAACTAGAGAATAAACTCAAAATAGCTAGACACTATTGGACCAACTGTATTCTCTTAAAGACTTAAAATTGTACAAAATTTAGACCCTCACATTGCCTTGAAAACTCATTTATATAGGCATGAGTTGCAACAAGCAAAGGGAAAATGTGATTGACAGGTGTCCTTTTACAACAATGAATATACTACCCCTTTACAAAAGTATCTGGACACCTTAACTCAAAAAGAAACAATAAAAAAAAATCGAAGATGATAGCTATAGCATGAAATCTTTAAATTTGTCTTTTTCTCTAACTGCTCCCTGTTGGTAATGCTTTGATTTTTGCAATTGTTTCCCAGGAAAATACTTCTCTTTTGGTGGGCCATTCACATCCCTTGACCATTGTTAATTCATCAATAGTTTTCTACCAACTGGCATTAGTAATCACCCTTCCTTCTATAGTAATAACTTTATCTGGGAGATCTAGCTTCTTGGCTAACAAGGGTCTCAACCTATCAAGGAATTGCATATATGGCCCCCATTGTTGAAAAATAGGCTCAAGCCATCCAATTGCATCCTTGCATACCTATTTTGCAGATTGTAGATTAATGAATGCATTATAAGAATCTTGAGATATTCTTTTCAGAATGCTTATTCTATGATTTAATACATTTATCAAAGCATTTTTATTGGTGGCATTGTCAGATTGGAAAACTCATGTTTCCACACTAATCATAGGCACTGGCACTATTACCCCTATAGGTATTTCTTCTATTTGGGCCTCTGCTTCTACATTGTGCTTTCTTTCTTCCTCTTTCCTTGGTGCGTGTTCTACCTCTGCTACTATCTTGAGTTGTTCCTTGAGGGATATTATTTCTGTTTCTAGAATTTTAATTTTCTCCTCCAACTCTTCTATCTTCTGCTTCTGTACATGGCTCATTTTGAGTTCTTCTTCATACATTCTTCTAATGTCAAGGGACTCATTGCACATTATAGCTAGCTTATCCTCAATTTTATCAACTTTTTCTTCATTCATGAAGGCAAAATGTTTAACCAAACTAGAAATCTCTTTCCCAGTAGTGCTCTCGAATATCCACACAATCATATTGCCCTATGTAGTCTCCTCTATATCCATCATTTTTGGCTTCTTAGTGTCAAGGGCTACACTCCATACTTCTAGGGTTTTTGTGTCTACATTAAAACCTGACCCTTTTTTAAAACCTTCACTACTAGTGGCTTCATAGCTAATGGCCTTGTCTTGTCTTCTTATTTGATCTAGAAAAAAGGCCTTGTCAATATCCCAATGTGGTATTAGAATCATACCATTCCTATGTACCAATTCCCTAGCTTCTGCAATGGTCATTGTTTCACTCTCAAGATCATAAGCCAATATTTTTTTCAACTAATTCCTTATTCTTCTCTGGATCCTCTCTTGGCATGAGACTCAATGTGAGCTCATTTTGTTTGATTTTATAAAGAAAAATTTTAAATTTTGATGATTTAATGAAATCATCATCTTCCATGAAATTTTCAGATTGAATGAGCCTGTCATCCAATCTTGATGCTGCAATCGGAAGATCAGTAGAGACCTTCCCTTCTTATGTAGCCCTTTGGTGTTAATAATTTTGCCTAATATCAGGAAAATACTCACTAGTCCCTGACATTACTTGTAAGGCTCTGCTTACCACCTTTTCTGGGATGTGCATTTTCTTTTGTCTCTTATTTCCTTTTGGCACCCGAGTTGAAGCTGATGGTTGCTCCTCTTCTAACTCAATCTCCAATTGTGTATCTAGCTTAGGGGATTCTCTATTTACAATGGCTTCTTCTCCCTCTCGCTCATGCTTCATTTGTGACATAATGTGGTCAAAATTATCCTCCATTCTTCTCAAGTTATTAGCATATGGAATCTCTATATAAAAACCCTTAAAATCAGGTTTACTCTTCTTCAAAGCCTCCTCTACTCTCCTTGTGTCCTCATATTTCCTTTATAACTCATCTACCTCCCCAGTTGCTACTATGTTTTAAATTAGGTTCTCTACATGGATTGGCTTGCTTGGAGGTGGAATGTATCCCCTAATGGCCTTAATGTCACTGGTAATGTAATTGTCAGGGTCATACATCCTATAGGGCCTAGTAGCAAATTTGTACTGGCCTAAATACTCACTTAATTCCTCAAATGCATTCTTGTGTATTTCAAAATATCCTACTTTAAAGGTTCTACAGAAATTAGTAGGCTTGTGCAAAGAGGGAGGGATCATTTCTTTATTCATCAATAAAAATTGCCAAAAGAATTCAATAATATCCAATCTAGGGGGTAAATATTTATGTAGAAGATAAGGAGATTGTGGGCATGCAAACACTCTGATTAAAGTGTGCTCCTTAAAAAAAAAGATACTCCCCAAGTTATGATCTAATTTGGTTTTTTCATCTAAAAATGAGGGCCTAAGAAAAGTCTTCAAAACATTTGGTGCCCTAAAGAAAGTATGATCTAATTGCCTCATGATAGCAGAACTAAACAAATTAAAGAACACAAGGAGCTTTGAATAATAGAAATCCTTATGCCAAATACAAGTCCAATAGGTAACTCACCAAATTCATCAAAATTTTCATTAATGAAGTCCCCACTGATGTATACAATGTTGTTATATAGGATAAGGGGCATCAACAATGAATAATGGTGGAACTTGGAGTCTTTAAACTCTCCCTTCTTTGCATCACAAATCTGCATACGTATACTGTCAATGATTAAGTCCACATAATCATACTCCTTTAGGTAGTAGGGTCATGTATATCACATGCCATCAGAAAAAGATAACCGTACGCACGATCTTTCGCACCATCACTTCCCAACACTTTGTGCAACCCATACAGTGTGTTTTTGAAATAATTCTTGAACCTACTCAAAGGTAGAAAGCCTCCTACCTTTTTGGAAGTTACCCTGTCTTTTTTTACCCTATAAGGAATATGTGGTAGCATAACATTGTTCACAAAATAGGTATTATTCCTGTCAAACTTTCCCTACAAATTTGCAATGTCAATAGGTACATCCATTTTTCCTATTAATCCAAAGGCTTCAACAAAAGAAGTTTTGTCCAATGTGCATAATACACTCCCATTATGCCTATGAAATGTTCTAGTTATTGGATTCTAGGAATTTATTAGGGCCTTTAACAAATCAACATCAATGAAAACTTCTAGAAATATCAAATTTTCCATGTTTTTGTTCCATGGGTTACACACTATCACATTTTTTGTTCTATTTTAATAAAAGTACATGAAAAGATCATAGCCAGTCACTCTATGGGTTTCAGCATCTCGATCAAAAACATATGGGTCTTAGAAAATATGGTAATTTGTAAAAATTGCATTTGATGATCTTGGGAGAATTTTCAACCAATCCTTGGCATGCTTATTTGGTTTCCTGACCCTTGTCTTCTTCTCAGTCTTAGCAACAAATTTTTTTCTTTTTCCTTCAGGTGTGACCTCTACAACATCATCACCCTCGTCTTCAACTTTAACTTCTTCTTCATGTATCTCTTCAACTTATTTGTTAGCCACGTTCTCTTCAAATTATATTTTGAATTCTTTCACAGTAGCACAGAACACACAAAGTTCTACAACTTTCAAATTTCATAATGGACCAGAAAACAAGCTTCGTCATAGTGGCAAATACGCTAACATTCAATCAAATCTTTGATATTTTAATCATAAAACTACCAACGTTTTAATCAATTTAGCACACACAAGCTTTAAAACCATTCATGCAAGTTGTCATCAAGGTATATTAGCTGCAAAATTTGATTTTGATGTACTTTTCAAAGCTCTATTTTACTTGGCTATGGTGATTTTGTCTTTCCTTCTTACTTGGCATGACACATCATCTGCTTTCTTTCAAATTATGGTCTCATGTTCTTACACTGAGTCAAACCTTCAATCTTCATAACACTGGAAATGCCCTTGATGAATCTCTATGATCACTCGAAAATGCTTCAACATACCTTAATCATAAGAATGTAATGATGTCTTGGCACTGTATTGAAAATCCCTTTTACATTCTTATGATTCTCTTTACCCTATATGACCTTAAACCTTTTCACTTGATACTTCCATTTTTATGATTTAGGCTTTCATTGTATATGCATAAAACCCTTATCTTAGCCTTCTTCACCTTTTACGCCTATATGCAACCCTGTACATCGTAAGATCTCAAACCTTCTCAACTAACACCTTCACTATTATCATTTAACCACTCCTCATATGAGCGTAAAACCCTTGTTAAGACTTTCTATTTACCCTTTACGCTCACACGTACATGTATTAGTGAAAACCCTAAAAATTTCTTCTACATTTTTCTGCTTACTTCATTACCTGGGACACTATAAGACTTCAAAATTTATCTTCTGATCCTACACTCTTAGCTTCACCCATAGCATCGAAATATCTTTTAGCTTTCTTTTACTAATCCTTTATGCCTTTATGAGTTACCTTTACCTTGTATGCCCTGAGAGCCTTCTCAAATGATAGCCCACTCCTATGTTTACCTTTTCTCGTGAAAGCATAAGGCCCTTTCCTTTATTTCTTTTATTTACCATTTTATGCTTATACATTAAGATTGAACTCATAACCATAGATAAAGGATAAAATAACCCTTTGCTCATATGCTCACCTTGCAAGTGTAAGGATGTAATGACAAAACTTCTTTTTCCAGCTATGAATGACCTAGATCTAATCTAAAAAATGAAAAAATAACATTGCCATTGATTTTGTGCACATGTAGAATTTAGCACTTAAGTTGTATGCCATGCGAGTTGGGCCCATCTGAGATGGCTGTCATGTCTTCATCTGATTTTCTTGCACTAGGGCCCATCTGACACTTCAACAGGTCTCAGTCGACACTTTTACTACTAGAACAGGGCTTTACAATTGTCTGTGACCTCAAAAAAATATGCACGTAAACACATTTGAACCTTACTTTCATTCTTATAGAATCCTTTTACCCGTAGAACCATAAAACCTTTCATGCACCCACTCAAATCAAGCTTTATGCCATGCCGAGGTATCACACCCTTACACTATCCATTGAAACATATATGCGTAAATCATAACTCAATACCTCTTCGTCCTTTTGGTCAAATTGCTTACTCGTAAGCTCATAATAATATATTTCATAGCGCAATAGATCTTTATGCTTCTTCACTCTAAGACCATTTGTATGATCGGGAAGCCTATGGCCAAACCATTTTGCTACTACAAAAAACAAAAGTGTACCCCCATAGAACATGAAATCCTTTATGCGATTACAATACATTATGAAACGTGATCACAGAAACAAAAGGAATAAGGTACTCCAGTCTGACGTGAAACCCTATAGTGTAAGACTATAAAGGATGAATTTTAGGCACTTTACAAATCCTTTTCAAAAATTTGAAAGGAAATCTAGGGTTTTTCACACTTAGGGTATTTTCATGGCTGCATTAAGGGACAAACCTTGAGTATTTAATAGAGTTTGATAGCACATGAAATAGGGCATGACTAGGGCAACATAAAAATTAAAAAAAAAAAGAATAATGAAGACCCTAATCTTCTTAATTCAAAAACCTAAATGATTTTTCACCAAAATTTCGGAGTTATTCTACACTGTGAAAAATCAGACCAACAGATTTGACAATATTGCAAAGAGAATGTTGGGCATTATTACCTTACCTATTAAAGTTGGTATAGTTATTCTAAATACACCTATTCATGTTGTGCTTGGACCTCTTAATTGTAACCTTCTTTTAGGAAGACCATGGTTACATACTATGCATGCAGTTCCTTCTACTCTTCATTGCAAGGTTAAGCTCATTTATAACAACTTAATGTATACGTTACATGTAGATGATGAACCAAATCCTTGCCTGAATGCAAAATATGCTAAAATCTTTGAGCCTCTTCAACCAAGTAAAGAGATTGAAAAAAAACTTGAGATTAAACAACTACAAACTCCATATTTTTCTTTGATTGGGAATGATTGGGAGACATTGGATTTTAATCCTACTTTCATTAGAGAATATAAGGTTTCTAATTTGGAATTCATAAAGCAACAAAGTGAATTTGAGAAACAAGTTTTCATTCCTCTACCACTTTCTAAGGAATTAAAAAGTAATTTTGTTGCTTCTTTGGATTAATGAAATGATTGAAACAATAAAACTTGATTGTTATGACATGGTGAAATATACCACTCCTTGGACTCCATCTGGTATGGTTGATCGGTATGGTTCTAGTTATGATTTTCTTAAGCAATATGGATTTAATGGGAAATAATGTGGGAAATATGAGCAAGGTATATAGGTGACTTTGGATAATGAAATTCATGATCATATGTATGGATTAGGATTTAATCCTTATAGAAAACCATTGACTTTTCCTCTTAATGTTAGTTATATATGTGATGGACAATTAAAATTGGTTAAACTACTTCTTATTGACATGAATCAAGTGCCTACATTGGATGAAACCTTAATGGATTTTTTATGGGTTTGTGAAGATTTACCTAAGTTCCATCACAAACGATGAAAACTATATTGTTTAAGTATGTATGCTTATTTTTGGAGAACACAATAATCAAGATATTCTTCCTTCACCAATGAATCCTCTGATACAAAGTGATTTTATAATATCTGAGACTACTAGTATTCAAATGGATGAGAATAATCCTAAAAATTTGATAAAGATTGGGAAATGTTTGAATCAGGATGAAAGTGATCAGTTTGTTTCTCTTTTACTTAAATTCAAGGACATTTTTTCTTGGACATATTTTGATATGCTGGGTATAGATTCTAAGATTTTTACTCATAATATTGTTTTAAAACCAAAAATGAAACCTGTGAAGAATAAAATTTGAAAGATGAATCCATGAATTTCTTTATTGGTTAAAAGTGAAATTTAAAAAATATTGGATTATGGATTTATCCATTGTATTGATTACTCATATTGGATTTCAAACATTTTTGTTGTTTGAAAAGGAGAAAATAATATAAGGATGTATACTAATTTTAGAGATTTAAATAGGGGATCTTTAAATGATGATTTTTCATTACCCAATATTTATATGATTATGGATTCAATATTGGGTCATGCCTTGTTATCTTTTATGGATGGTTTTTCTAAATATAATCAAATCTTTATTCATTTAGAAGGTCAATTTAAAACTATATTTTATAACACCTTGGGGAACATCTTGTTGGATCATGATACATTTTCAAATTAAAAATGTGGGAGTAACTTATCAACAAGCAATGACTTTGATTTTTCATGATTACATTCATAAGATTCTTGAAGATTATGTGGACGGTATTTTAGCAAGATGTATACAAAGAGAATATCATGTTACTATTTTACAAAAATTATTTGGAAGGATTATAAGCTACAACATGAGATTAAATCCTAAGAAAGTTGTGTTTGGAGTAGATTTTAGTAAATTGCTAGGATTTATAATCTCCAACAGAGGCATAGTCATAGATATTAAAAAGATTGATGTTATTGTTAATACACCTCTTCCTAAGAATATTTCATAGCTAAGGAGTTTACAAGGTAAAATACAAGCTATTCATCACTTTGTTTCTAATTTAGCTGATTGAACTATTCCTTTTACTTCCTTACTTAGAAAGGATGCTACTTTCTCTTGGAATGATGAATGTAAACAGACTTTTGGCAAATTTAAGGAGTACCTTGCAAATCCTCCTATTTTGCAGCCAACTAAATATGATAAGCCCTTTCAACTGTATACTTTAGCAACTTCAAAGGACACTACTGCCTTGTTATCTCAAAGTGATTATAATGGTAAGGAAAGACTTGTATGTTACATTAGTCATACTTTACTTGATTATGAAAAAAGGATACAAAGATTTGAAAAAACAATGTCTAGCTATAGTTTATCCATGTCCAAAACTCAAGCATTATCTTGTAAATGTTGAAGTTAATGTAATTGTCAAGTTTGATTATTTGAAACATCTTTTCTCACAACCTAATCTCTCTAGCCATTTGGAAAAAGTGTGTGATGTTACTTACAAAATTTGATCTTAATTTTATTTCTTAGAAGTCTATTAGGGGACAAGCTTTAATAGATTACTTAGTTGAAGCTCCTTGTCCTCATTCAGATATATGTTCTAATTTAATAGAATTTCTTGATGATAATAGTTTAGCTATTCAATAAGATGATATTTGGGAATTGTATTTTGATGGATCTAAATCTAAGACAAGCTTTGGTGTTAGTATTATTTTAATTCCTCCTATGAAAAATCTAATCCATTTATCATACAAATTAACCTTTCCTTGTACTAATAACATTGTAGAGTATGAAGCTCTTATAGCTAGCTTGTGAGCAGCTTTATCCCTTAATATCAAATACTATCAAATTTATGGAGATTCCCAATTGATTGTTGAAAAAATAAAAGGAGGTTATCAAACTAAGAATGATAAAATGACACAATATAGAGATTTGACTCTTGATGTGCTTTCACAATTCTCTTCTTATACAATTCAAGTTTTACCCAGGAAAGACAATCGACATGTAGATGCCATGGAAAGTGCAGCTTCTTTGGTGTGTCTTGAGAATAATGCTAAAAGATTTCAATTTTTTATACAAACCCTTAAAATCCCTACAATTTCTAAACATATTACCTCTAATTGTTTCAATTTGCAATTAGATGAATGGTGTTCTCATATTTATCATTTTTTGAAAGATGATACTTTTCTTGAATTAACAACAAGAAACTCTCCCAATCATATTAGGAAGCTTGGAACATGTTACATTATTTTAGGAGATACACTTTACAAACACTCTTATGAAGGATTATTATTAAGACGTCTTAATAGAACTAAAATCCCAAAAACTTTGGTAGAATCTCATTCTGGTTCTTGTAGCATGCATTTTTGTGGAAAATCTTTGGTTAATAAATTGCTTTGAATGGGATATTATTGGCAAATGATGGAGAAAGATTATTTCATGTTTGTTAAGAAATATCCTCAATGTCTACAACATGGTAATTTGATTCATTATTTCTTATGAACTTCATAATCAAGTTTCTGCATGGCCTTTTAGTATTTGGGGTTTTAACCTTGTTGGAAAAATATCAACAACTTCTTCTCAAGGACATACTTACATTTTGACTGCTACAAATTACTTTAAAAAGTGGATTGAAGTTGTCACTCTTTGTTCAACAACTTCAGATGTTATTTGTGATTTCATCCCTAATATTATCATAACACAATTTGGTATACCTTCAACGATAGTTTCAGATAATGATACCCCCTTTTAAAAACAAATAAGTCATGAAATTATTGGAGAAATATCAAATTCAACATAGATTTTCAACTTCTTATTATCCTAAATCTAATGGTCAAGATGAAGCATCAAATAAAATCATTGAACAAATTCTAAGAAAAATAGTTAAGAAAAATGTGAAAGATTGGAATACTCCATTAACCTATACTTTGTGGGCTTATAGGACAAGTTTTTGTAATACTGCAAGTACTTCCCCTTACAATCTTGTTTATGGTACTAATGATATTATTCCTTTCAAATTAGAAATACCTTAGTTACATGTTTCATTTCATGGGATAATTGATAAAGATACTTATCGGGAACAATAGTTACAAGAGTTAGAAATCTTGCATGAACAACAAATACATGCATTAGAACATATAAAAGTGTATCATCAATGTCTACACAAACAATATAATCATAAGGTAATTGAATGGACATTTTTTGTTTGGTGATTTAGTCCTATATGAGAATCAATGAAATGTGAATTGTTTACCTTGTAAAAAGGGAAAGTTTAGTCCTAATTGGCTTGGACCATCTGTTGTCATTGTAGAATTTGGTTTAGGGGCTTATAAACTTGTTGATATGGATGCTGTTTCTTTTAAGAAACCTATTAATATTATGCATCTTAAATATTATTATACTTAAGTTCATTCTTTATTTTCTAGTGCATTTATGTATTCCTTATAGAATTTTTTAAATATGTTTAGTAGTTCTAGGAAAATTACATATGGAATATATTTATGCACCTTCTTTCTTTTTGCTAAATTAATCAAACGTAGAACTAATTAGTAGGGAAATTTTTTCATTCATCAAATATATTTCAAGTTTTGACACATATGTGGCCAATGGCCCTATTTATTACTATGTCTATCACTGTGCTCTGATGGCCAATGGATTTCATATCTTTCTGGCCTATAATAGGAAGATGTAGATTTGTGTGTCCGTGTGTGGCTCCTCAATATGCTCATGCCATGCAAAAACTCTTGGGAACTCTGTAGCTTAGCTATTAGCTTCTCCTCCCTCTCTTTGTACATCTTAGCTCTCATTGGACACATGCAAAGATATCAACATGCCTTGGGATCTTTGTAGCCAAGAGATGATTCTCACTTACTTACTAGTAGTCAGTAGAATATGCATGTATCCTTTAGAATCTTTGATACAAAGCTCCTCCATTGTGATACACTAGCTATAGAATGAAAATTCCATTTATTAATTTAGTACTTTTTCACATAAATTTACATATTTAATAAAATTTCATATTTCATACTTGGGTCTCCCTCTTCGACATCACTAAAAGGTGTGGATGATGGAGCCATGGAGTGACTACTCTCTCCACACTAACTATTTCTATGCCTCATTGGTGGTGTCTCTATGTGGTCACATGGAGGTTTTCATGATCTTAGTAGTGATCCATGGAAAATGTGTACATCTACACTAATATCACCAGTCAGGGGCATTTCCTCAAATCTCTCCTCCACTCTCTCCTACTCCATTGGATCTCCCTTACAGGTTTACTCCTCTTCATCTCTAGCATCCTCATCCTCCTCTAATATACCACTATCCTAGTATCTCCTCTTTGAAAAGCATAGATCACATGTAGGATAATTATTAAGGAAGTTGGGGCGGGTCCCTTGTAGACTCCAGTATATGATGTAATCTTAGAACATGCCTGAATAGGTCACATTTGATGTTACCTCTATATCATCTATCTCATCTACATCACTATTCTTTATGTCTTCTATTGATGGGTGATGTATGGCACTTGGTCTCTGATAGCACCTCATCAGATGTACATAGTGAGGCACTACTCTAGGGACTGCCTAAAATAGGTCAAATTGTCTCATCACCTGATCATAATAATATGCCATCACTATATGATTCTAATGACCCTCTAGTAGCTTCCACCACTATGAGAATCTCATCTAGTATCATGTATATGTCTACTCTATTATCTGGTAGTGGGGTCTCCATATCACATTATTCTAGGAATGTAGTCTAGACATACCCTCCAATAGAGGATATCTCTAAACTACTAGGTATTTCTTAGAAGATAAGAAAATACTCTTCGTGTACTCATTTCTACCATCACTAGAACACCTTATGGATGTGTACATGCAAAATTCTCAAACAATCAAATCTACAAGAGTGTGCATATCAAAAGACTCTCTGTCTCTAGTATCTCACTAACTAACATAGCTCATGGTATAGCTAGGGTAGCATGTTGTGACCCCATGAGAATATGGTCTTCTCATTTTCCATCCTTTCTATAAGATGGGTAAGTGGTCTAGAAAATATGGTACCCTTTGATTTGGGTAACACAACCAAGGGTACTATACTGAGCATCACTCTGTGTACCAAAGGTGTAGGGCCTAACAGTAGGGATGAAAAAAGGACTTGATATGATTAGGTTCAAATATGTGGAACTTGTCCCAAGAAATACTCTTTATTTGCATGGATCTCCTCACAAAAAGGTTGTGCTCAAGGTTTGATAGTCTCACCTTAGACTAGAAGCTGCAACATCCTATAGATATCCTCTAGTGTAATTGTGATCTCCCTAGAGGGAAGATGGAAGGAGCATGTATCTTCATCCCACCTCTCTATCATATCCAATATCATGGATTTGTGTAGCCTGCTCCGTGTTAGGCCTAGTACCTAGTATATTCCTACATCTCTTAGTATTTTTATCTCATCTTCATTGAGATTAGAAAACCTCTCTCTGATAGTTATGCTAGAAACTCTCCAAAGGGATGCTCTCGAGGATGGACCACATCCTATAAGCACAAAAAATAATCATATCAATATTCTGCATCATCAAAACTATAAATACAACTTGATTTGGTCAACATCAATCTTACTTAGGTCAAGTTTGACCTTCCTAGGTCAAGGTTGACCTACTTGGGTCAGGGTCAACCTTCTTGGGTCAAGGTCAACATCATCCCAAAATAGGTGGAGACCTTCTAGTCCATGTTGACCTTCTTGGGTCAAGGTCAACATAGCTTATAAAAATCAAGAATTTGGAAAGTATAGGAACAAACAACAGCAAACTCACCTTAGGAAGTGACCATCAGGTAGCTAAGCACTATCTTAGAAGCTTTGTGTGCATTGCTCGAAGTTCTTCTATCCTTGAAATCTTGGTTCATCTTTTCGAATTTGAAAATGCTAAGAATGATTAGATATAATTTCCTTTTTCATTATTTATAGTTAAAATTAGGGTTTCTTATAGTATTTACTCATGGTAAACATAGATTCCCCTTTTATGCATTTAGATAGACATGCACTCTTGTCATCATAACTTGAGTTTTGTAACTATTTTTTAGTGTCGTCAATGGCTTTGGAATTTTGATTTAGGTACCTAACTCCTTTAATCAATTTTGGAAGCATAGGAATCCTTCTAATTTTTTTGGGAAAGAACTTTTTATCAAACTACATATCTAGTAGATAAAGTTATCCTTATCACCTTGTTTCACCCTTCAAAAGTAAAAATCCAAAACAAGGGTGGCATCACTGGATTTATGCACATCTCAAGTATCATTTATTAAGTTTTATGTGACTTATGGATTTTCATTCGCCTTGTGTGTTGCAGGTTCTAATAATTTTTTTATAGCAATCCTACATCAAGGACCTGGCTACATCCTTTTTATTTACTATGATGTTTCTTACTTTAGCTTGGATATTTATGTCTAGTGTAATATCTAAGCTAAAGTGGGGTCTAAATGTATCATCTTAAAATGGAATAAATTCTATCTTAATAAGTTTAGCACCATATATTAGTGCATTTATCCTAATATACTTTAATCTAGGATGCATTTTGTACTTGATTCTTTTATTCTAGGTGAAATTATGGTTAGGATTTCAAGGATTCTACTTAATTTCCCTCTTCTACAACTTTATTTCCTAGGTAGGAATTAGGCATAGGTCCTCCTAGCCTTCATCATACTTATCATAGGATTTTGTATCTATTTATGGCATTTTTCCTTTTTTTCAATATCATTCTAGGTCTTTGGGCATCCCTGAGACCTCCTATTTTCTATTATAGCTAGATCTAGACCCCTAGGTCTAGGTTGAGGTTGACCTTGACCTAGGCCAGGGTAAAGGTCATCATTGAACCACTTTGTGACTTGATTCCCCTCTTCATATTTTTGTCTTAAAGGACCCCAAAATCAATGTCCTAGTTTTAGATATGAATGTGGGAGGATTTTAATTTTAGATTAATTTATTTCGTTTCCCTCCTTACTTATTGTGATTGGAGCATAATATGAGGTGAAATTTTAGTTATGGGTCCTCACATGACTCTAGGAGCCTCACCTTGAAACTTCTATATAAAGACTATCATTTTACTTTCATTTACAAGATGAATTCATAAGAAGCATGCAAGCAATAGTGAAATGAAGATACAAGTTGATGATATAGAAGATCAAGCCATTGTTGATATCAAGAATTTTTGTGAACCAAACATTGTGAACAACTATTTGGAGCAAAAGAGATCCTATTTTCTTTTATCTATCATTAGCAATATTCAAGCATTCAAAGATACAATCATGGAGTAGCAATCACAGATTATGAGTTTGGTAGGGGTACTAATTCAGCCTTGGGGGCTTGGTATGATTTCTTATCTTATTCAAATATATTACAATCAGCTACTCATGGAGGTAGAGATCACCAAAACGAGGGTTTGAATAAGGCAAAACCCTATATAGCCACCCCAAAACACCATTTTAAAATATATACAGTCACTATTTCAAAAATTGAAGTACATATTTGGATGCACTTTTCAGATCTGTGAACAAAATTTGTGTTAGGGTAGTGCAGGTCAAGGTCAAATTTTGGGGGTCAAGGACAACCTTTAGTGATGGGTAAAATTATGCCTTGGGGTAATATTGTGCCCTACTATATGGATTAGGGTTGAACAACTTTTAGAAAGACAAAAAAAATTTGGGTTTTCTCTGTCTCGACATTTCTAGTCCAGAGCATGTTGTAGAATTCCCCAAAACCATGCACATAAATTAGAAAATAGATATTTCTAGATTAATTCCATCATGAGCTATGTATCTTATCTTGTCTAATTTCAAGAATTTCCAGATTTACATTACTTCTTCAATTTTAATTCAAAAGTACAAATTAATAGTGTGGAATTTTAGATACATTTTAAAGCTTCCAATTTACTCCTATACACAAATAACAGAAATGCTAATGATAGATATAGGAAATACTAAGGGGGCGGGGGTGAGGGGGTGAATCAATATTGCATAAATGTTTGAACAAAATTGAATATCATGAATATCATTATTGCGGGCCACTAGTTAGCCATCCGTTTTAAAGGGACTTGTAATTTTTAAATCGCATTCCTACTAATATGATTGTGAATTGTCTTTTCTAATTTTTTTATAATATAATTAGATTAAATTTAGTTTTTTTTTTAATTTGATAAGTTTAATAATTTTTAATTAATAATTTTATTATTATTTATTTAATTAATTAATGATTAGTAAATATTATTTATTAAAGAATTTTGTTAATAGCTTTTTATTATTAATTAATTAATAACTATTAATTTAGTAATGTAAATGATTATTGGAATTAATTTGAATTAATGATAAATATCAAGTAATAACGTTAATTATATTTATTATTTTAATAATTTGATTATTAATTGTATTAGGAGTATTGTATTTAATAATTAATTATTATTATTTTAATAATTTAATAGATGATTATTATTACTTTTAAGCCATGTTGTGATTTTAATTATAAGAATGAGAATGGGTTTAATTGCAAGGGTAGAACTATAATTCTTATCTACTACAAAACTTATATTGAAATGAGAATTGAAACCTTACTATAAACTGAAACTATATGTTTTCAAAATTAAACCTAACTATGAAACCTATACATTGTTATCTTTATGTTGTCTATGTTTTGGGTATGGGTTGACTATACTATTGATCAGTTTATGACATCTACCAAAGGCTTCAAAGTTTTGTGTTTCTGATGTTGTGATGAATTGATCTTGATATTTTAAAACTCAACCATGGTAATGTGTTATTATGCTCTATGAATAGTTGTATTTTTTTTTTATTGCTTCCCAATGTTCTTGTGTGAAGTTGAGGTGAATGTTATGACATATTTTACTTAAGCATTTTGAGTCTTTGATCAGTATTTTTGGGATGCTTTCTAGTTGCTCATAGAGAACTAATGTGTTATTGTGAATTGTCTTATGATGCTTTCCAATCCCTTGTATGGGACTAAGGTGATCTTATGTGATTATTTGATTTATATTTTTATGAGCCCATGATAGCTAATTTCTATGTTAAGTTGGGAAGTTGCTTGCCATAGTGGTTGGGGCCCAAAGTGGCTACCAACATAACTCATTGTAAGTAGTTTAATAAGTGATGACATTTCATTAAATGGGTTTCAAATGAATTATTAAGATATTGGTACCACAAAAAGTCACTAAGGGGCTAGAGGATTAAAAGACTAGCTAGGTAACCTTAGAGTTCACTGGTTAGTATGCCTTGTAAGTACAAAAGGATACTAGTGTTGCATAGGGTCACTAGGGGGGCAAAGGATTAAAAGACTAGCTAGGTATTCCTAATATTGATTTGTGTAATGATAGTTTCCCACTAGTAGTATAGATTTCCTATGTGTCTATGTTTACCTCTAGGTCTAGATGTCGATTGTATCTTGCAACCTTTGAGTTAGATTACTTTTAGGGTTTCCTACACTTAGAGAGTACTTTTGATATTTGGATTGATATCCTATTTGGGACTTGAGAGTATCTCCTTAGTGTGGTTGGAGTGTACCATTTAGGTTCCATGCAATTGGGTGGTAGTGCTTTTTACTCTTACCATTGAGATCCATCCATTGATACTATGGCTAGAGTTTCCTTGTCTGCGTTTCCTTTCATTCTATCTTTGTGTATTATGATGTATGGTTAGATCTTTACGATATATGATTTCACTTATTGTATTATACTTTGTTTCATGCATCCAAAAAGGATTATGTAATCTATTTTTATAAATGTATATTCTTTTAGCCTTTCAAACCCTGTGACACGTACAACGGATGATTGAGGATCCTGAATTCTATTGCCAAGTGGCATTAGGAACAGATATATATTATTTAAATCAGACTTTGGAATTTTGATTATTCTTTCATGTGGATGTGGCAATTGCTAGACTTAGTAATAATTAAATCTAAATGTGAATCAATTCCTTGGGATCCTTACAAAATGTAATCAATTATGTTTGTTTTTATATGAATGTATATTATTGCTCCAGCTACTTTGTGTTTGACATGTATGTTTTTTTTTCTTTATAAAAAAAATGTTTGGCAAACTTAGTAAAACTTTAGGTTAATTCTTCTAGATCCCTTGGTGGGGCATTACATATGGTATCAAAGACTGAGCTTGACATTGGGAGCTCTGGGTATATTGGAATACCACTAGTTGTTAACTAATTGAGCAAAAGAAAATTTTTAAACTGTTATGTATATCTATTTCAAACTAAAACTTGAACTAGTTAAACTGAAATAGAATTAAAAATTTTATTTGTATACTTTCAAACTTGAATATTTAGACTTAAAAACTAAAATATATGTAAACGTAAAAATAGGCAAAATTGAAAATTGAACTTATACTATTTTTGAAACATGTGTCTTTTGTATATGCTTTATAGCAGTATGTTTTATGGTTATTATAGCATCTTGCATCTTAGATATTATTATAGGATGGTATCTATGACAAGATCTTTAGTTAGAAGTCATTTCCTAGGCTATGGAAGATGCCATGTATTAGACAACAACAACAATATACATGATTCTATCCATGAAGGCCTTAATCAGGAAGGGAATAGGGAAGAGCATGTTAGTGAGCATCAGGAAGAGAACCATAGATAGCAGCAAACTAACTCAGAGGAAATTGACTTGAGACAAATGGTGAAGACTTTCATTGATTTCCCATCACCTCTTCAGGGTGTTGATTAGGATGGAGCACATCAAGTAGGACATGAGCATAGACCTAGGTCTAGGAGTCCTTGGAGGGATCAATAGAGATTGATTGTATCTAATCAGATGAAGGACATTCAAAGGTCCAAGGACAAACCCTTTAATTAGTTGGGTTCAGGTTATGTAGATAAGAAGTGGCTTATTGCTCTTCATAGGGTTTTTTCTATTTAGGACTTTGATAGTAATGTCAAAGTGAGGCATTCTCTTACCAACCTCTAACTCTTTGGAGCCACTTGGTGGACTATCAAATAAAAGAAGCTGGGCATAAACATGAACAATGTCACATGGGAATTATTCTTGGAAAGCTTCTATGAGTGATTCCTACTAGAAGAATGGAAGTAGCATAGAGAAGATGAGTCCCACAGCCTTAGACAATTCACTATGACCATAGTAGAGTATGAGCACAAATTCTATGACCTCATGCCCTATTTGAGAATTAGTGATAACCCAACATACTTGGCACAAAATTCCATCAAAGGCTTGAATGACCATCTAGTTGGGGTTTTCAAGGTGTTTGAACCTAAACCCCTCAAAGATGTGGTACATTGAGCCATCCTTATAGAGCAGAGTGTTAACTTATGTAATGGGGGTTTTGTGAGAGAACCCATAGTATTAGGATCCAAGAGTAATCTGGGAGTAGGTGGTAATAGGAAACCTCCTTCTAGAGGTAATCTATAGAAGGGAGGAACTCATCCTCCAAGTTAGAGTGGTGGTAGTTGTTCTAGTGGTAGGAGCTATCGTAATGCACAACTGAATAAGTGAAATTGGTACACTCAGCCTGCATAGAGTAATAAGTCTTACACTAGTGTGGGTAGCATTCAACAGACTAGTGCACCTAAAGAGTAGGGGAGTTTCAATGGAGAGTTTTTCTCATGTGGACAACATGGACACAAGTCATCTCTTTGCCCTTAAGGGAAATCACAATTCATATATTAGTGACCTTCAGTTTCAAAACCTATGATAGGAGACATAGGTAAATCTTAAAGAGTGTTCTTAGAGGAATTATATCCTCCTATAGGGGGAAAGGGTCTAATGGAACCCAAACAATGAGTTTTTTAGCTTTACCATTCTTGTAGGCTTCTAGGAGTAAGCCTAAGACTAAGGGGGGTGGATGTAGTGCTTGCCCCTAGTGTGCACTTTGTTATTGTTGTTGAACTCTTTTAGGCTAGTTTTATGATTGATGATTAGTAGCATTGTTTTGAGATTATTAGATATTGTTTTAGATTCAGTTGATATATGATGAGATTACTTGGCACTCTATAGTTCATGTATGCATTTTATGATGATTAGTTAGATGGATTATCATGTGTTTTCTTATAGATACTTACCCCATACTACATGTGTATGGTGTGAGTGTATGTTTTCTTTATATATGACATTTATGATGTGGTTAAGGAATGGAGTCTTAGTCACCTGCTAGTTGGGATCTACACAATGCACCACTTCCTACCATTGACTATTTAGTTTAGAATATTATGTTTGTACATGCATGAGTTTTGTGTAGATTGCACTACTGGGTATCAACTTCCTTTAATTGGCAGGATGAGCGTAACTTATCGCATTATCTCAATGGTAAGATAGAGGAGATAAATTTTTAAGTCTAATTCCTAAAACTTTAAGCCATTTCTCCTAGAAAATTGGGACAAGTATCTGAGTTGTTTACCTTTCAAATGCATCAAATGATGTTAATTCATGAATAAAACCCTTTAGTTTGCTTTTGTATGTGGTTTTCTATGATGGGTTTTCATATTTTGTCCTATAGGTCTTTGGTGAATTTTCAATTAATTAAGTCAAACAAAATAATTAAATTAATTATTTAATTAAATAGAAAATTATTGTCTAATATTTAATATTTAATTATATTAAAATAATTAGGAAATTGATTAAATAAAAAGAATTAAATTGAAAGATAAAAGTTATAAGTTTAATTTTAAGAATGTGATAATATTTATTTAATTTAATAATAATATTTTTAGAGTTCATTTTTAAATACATTCTAAATACTATTTTTGTTTAAGTTGATAAATATTTTATCAATTAAATATTTTAAAAATAAATTAAAAAGTGAAAAAGATATTAATTTTTTAAAAGTTAAAAGTTTTAAGATTGCATGAAGTGTGCATCAGATTAAAATTTAATAAATTAATTAAAAAAAGAAGTCAAGTGAAATTTAAATAAAGATATTTTATATTCATTAAATATGCATGAAAAAGATAAAGAAAATATAATAAAGAGTTAAAGTCTATTAACCAAGGAGTCCTCTCGGGTAATCACACAATTAGTGCCCCGATTTTAGGAGAGAACTCCATATAACAATTTGAGGGTTCATTTTTTAGGGACTGTGAATTTTGGAGGAGCAAAGGATTTTAGAAGAGAGAAGCTTTTGAGAGGAGAAATCTCTCTCGCAATCTTCTTGGGCCTAGCAATTAGCATCAGAGTCCAAGTAGATGCTTGTGATTATTCGCACAATTTATTACACTTTTCCTTTTCTTGTCTTCATCGTGTCTACCAAATGGTTATCTGAATAATTCTTGGAACGAATGTTTAAGTATATTGGATTTATAGTAAGTATGTTAAATCTTCTATATATAGGAAAATCAAAAGATTAATATTATCCTTTTTCAATATATTTTAAAATAGGAAATTTGATGGGTTTGTTGTATTTCCTCTATCAAATTTTATGCTGGGATTGTTACAATATATTCTAAAATTTTATGAAATAAAATTAATATGGAAACATAATTATTTAAAATCAATATATATATATATATATATATATATATATTGGAGGGAGGTTTTACCCCACTGCCATGCCACCTCGGCTACCAAGGTAGGGGTTGTGTAGTAGCCGCTACCCAGGTAGCGGACCACTAGTCGACTGTCCCCTTTAAAGGTATTTGCAAATTTTAAATTGCATTCATACTTATATGATTATGATTTTCTTTATAAAAAAATAATTTAGTTTGTTTTTAAATTATTAACTATTAATAATTTTTTATTAATAATTTTATTACTAATTATTTAATTAATTAATGATTAGTGAATATTATTTATTAAAGAATTTTGTTAATAGCTTTTGATTATTAATTAATTAATAAGTATTAATTTATTAATGTAAATGATTATTGGAATTAATTTTAATTAATGATAACTATCATTAATAATGTTCATTATAATTATTATTCAATAATTTGATTATTAATGGTATTGGGAGTATTGTATTTAATAATGAATAATTATTATTTTAATGATTAAATAGATGATTATTATTACTTTTAAGCCATGTTATGATTTTAATTATAAGCACAAGAATGGGTTTAATTGCAATGGTAGAACTATAATTCTTATCTACTCGAAAACTTATACTGAAATGAGGATTGAAACCTTGCTATAAACTAAAACTATGTGTTTTCAAAATCAAACCAAACTATGAAACCTACACTTTTTTATCTGTATGTTGTCTATGTTTAGGATTTAAGTTGACTAGAGTGTTGATCAATTTAGGACATCTACTAGAGGCTTGGGAGTTTTGTGTTTTCAATGTTGCAATGAATTGATCTTGATCTTTTTAAACTCAACCATGGTAATGTGTTGGTATGCTATATGATGAGTTGTATTTATTGTTTGTTATTGCTTTCTAGTGTTCTTCTGTGAAGTTGTAATGATTTTTATGGCATATTTGACTTAACCATTTTGGGAATTTGATTAGTATTTTTGGGATGCTTTCTAGTTGCTCATAGAGAACTGATATGTTATTGTGAATTATCTTTTGATGCTTTCAAGTCAGGTATGGAACTAAGGTAATTTTATGTGATTCTTTGATTAATATTTTTGTGAGCCTAGGGTAGGTAATCTGTAAGTTATGTTGGGAAGTGGCTTGCAATGCGGGTCATGGCACAAAGTGGCTACTAGGGTAACTCATTTTAAGTAGTTTAATAAGTGATAACATTTCATTAAATCTATTTAAAATGAATTAATAAGATATTGGAACCAAAGAAAGTCACTAAGGGGCAAGAGGATTAAAAGACTAGCTAGGTAACATTCAAGTTCACTCGTTAGTATACCTTGTTATTATGAAAGCATACTAGTGTCACATAGGCTCACTAGGGGGCCAGAGGATTAAAAGACTAGCCTAATAACCCTAGAGTTGATTTGTGTGATGACACTTTCCCACTAGTACTATAGATTTCTTACATGTCTATGTCTTCCTCTTTGTCTAGATGTTGATTGTAGCTTGGAACCTTTGAGTTAGATTACTTTTAGGGTTTCCTAGACTGAGAGAGTAATTTTAATATTTGGATTGATATCCTATTTAGGACTTGAGACTATCTCCTCAACGTGGACAGAGTGGGCCATTTAGGTTCCATGTGGTTGGGTGGTAGTGGTTTCTTCTCTTATCATTGAGATTTGTCCATTGATAATGTGGCTAGAGTTTCCTTATCTTCATTTAATTGCATTCTATCTCTATGTATTATGATGTATGGTTAGATCTTTATGATAGATGATTTCACTTATTGTATTATACATTGTTTCATGGATCCAAAATGGATGGTACATTCTATTTTTATAAATGTATATTCTATTAGCCTTTCATTGCCAAGTGGCATTCAAAATGAATGTATATTATTTAAATTAGACTTTGGACTTTTGATTATTCTTTCATGTGGATGTGGTAATTGTTAGACTTAGTAATAATTAAATCTAAATCGGACTCAACATCTTGGGATTCTTCAGGAATGTAATTTGTTATGTTTTCTTTTGTATGAATGTATGTTATTGCTTCCACTACTTTGTGTTTGATTTGTATGTTATTCTTTCTTTATTAAAAACTATTTTGGCAAATTTAGTAAACTTTAGGTTAACTCTTTTTAATTTTTTGGGTGGGGCATTACATTTGGTATTAGAGGCAAAGTTATACATTGGAAGCTCTTGGTATATTGGAACACCACTAGTTGTTAAATAGTTGAACAAAAGTGAAACTTTATGTTGTTATGTATATCTACTTCCAACTGAAACTTGAACTAGTTGAACTAAAATAGAGTAGTAAACTTTTAGTTGTATATTTTCAAACTTGAACATTTAGAACTCAAAATTGAAATATACTTAAGCCTAAAAATAGGAAAAACTAAAAATTGAACTTATACTATTTTTAAAACATGTGACTTTTGTATATGCTTTACAGTAGTATGTTTTATGGTTAGTATGGCATCTTGTATATTGAATACTATTTTAGGATGGTATCTGGGATGAGATCTTCTATTAGAGGTCATAGCCTATGACTTGGTAGAGGCTTTGGATGAGGTAGAAACAATAGTGTACATGAGTCTATCAATGAAGGCCTTAATTAGGAAGGTAATAGGGAAAAACATGTTAGTGAGCATCAGGAATAGAACCATAGAGAGAAACAGGCTGACTCAGAGGAAGTTGACCTGATACAAATTATGAAGACCACCATTGATTGCCTACCTCCTCTTTAGGGTGTTGGTTAGGATGGAGCACATCAGATAGGACATGAGCTTAGACCTAGGTCTAGGATCCCTCAGAGGGATTGACAAATATCAATTCTATCTACTTAGATGGAAGACCTTCAGAGGTCCAAGATCAAACCCTTTAATGGGTTGGGTTCAAGTTATGTAACTAAGCAATGGCTTATTGCCCTTGACAGGGTGTTTTCTATTCAGGACTTTGACAGTAATGTTAAAGTGAGGTTTGCTATTACCAACTAGGAACTCTTTGGGGCCACTTGGTACACTATGGAAGAGAAGAAGCTAGGTATAAACATGAACAATGTCACATGGGAGTTATTCTTAGAAAACTTCTATAAGTGATTCCTACTAGATGAATGGAAGCAACATATAGCAGATGAGTTCCACAAGTGGAGAGAGTTCACTATGACCATAGTAGAGTATGAGCACAAATTCTATGAGCTCATGCCCTATTCAAGATTTAGTGATAACCCAACATAGTTGGCACAACATTTAATTAGAGGCTTGAAAAACTATCTAGTTGAGGGTATTAAGGTTTTTGAACCTAAAACCCCCAATAATGTGATACATCGAGGCATCCTTGTAGAGTTGAGTGTTAACCTAGGTCATGGGGGTTTTGTGGGAGCACCCACAGTATGAGGATCCAAGAGTAATTGGTTAGCAAGTGGTAGTAGGAAACCTCCTTTTGGAGGTAATCAGTAGCAAGGAGGAGCTCATCCTCCAACACAAAGTAGTGGCAATGGTTGCAGCACTAGGAGCTATCATAATGCACAACCCAATAAGTGAAATCAGTACATAGCCTACATAGAGTAACCAATCCTATGCTAGTGGGGGTAGCGTTAAGTAGTCCAATGCACCTAAAGTATAGTGTTTTTTAAATAGAGTTTTTTTCTCATCTGGACAACACATACACAAGTCTTCCCATTGCCCTCAATGGAAATCACAATTCTCAGAATAGAGACCTTCAGTTTTAGAATCTACGATTGGAGATATAGTTAGATCTTAGAGAGTTTTCTTAGTGGACTCATATCCTCCTACAAGGGGAAAGGGTCCAATGGGACCCAGACAGTGAGTTCTTTAGCTTTACCATTCTTGTAGGCTTTTAGGAGTAAGCCTAAGTCTAAGGGGGTAAATATAGTGCCTACCCCTAGTGTGCATTTTGTTATCATTGCCGAACTCTTTTAGGCTAGTTTTATGCTTGATGATTAGTAGCATAGTTTTGAGATTATCAAATATTGTTTTAAATTTAGTTGATATATCATGAGATTACATGGCACTCTATATGTCATGTATGCATGATGATTATTATAGTATTTTTAGTTATTGTTGATGATTAGTTAGATGGATTATCATATGTGTTTTCTTAAGTATACTTATCATGTACTACATGTTTATGATGTGTGTATATGTTTTTTTTATGTATGGAATTTGTAATGTGGTTAAGGAAGGGAGTCATAGTCACCTACTAGTTGAGATCTACTTGATGCACCTGTTCCTACCATTGTCCATTTATTTTAGAATATTGTGTTTGTACATGCATGGATTTTATGCAGATTGCAACTACCAAGTATTGACTTCCCTGAATTGCGAGGATGAGCACACCTTATCACATTATCTCAATGGTAAGAGAGGAGAGCTAAATTCTAAAGTCCAAATCCTAAACCTTTAAGCCATTTCTCATAGAAAATTCAAAAAAGCATCTAATTTGTTTAACTTCTAAATGCATCAGATGACATTAATTTGTGATTTAAACACTTTATTTTTATTTTGTATGTGGTTTTCTATGATGGGTTTTCATATTTTGTCCTATATGACTTTGGTGATTTTTCTATTAAGTTGGTCAAAGTAAATAATTAAATTAATGATTTAATTCAATGGAAAATTATTATCGAATTTTTAAAAATTAATTATATTTAATTAATTGTAAAATTAATTTAATTTAAAGAAAAAAGTTAAAAGTTTAATTTTAAGAACATGATAATATTTATTTTATTTAATAATAATATAGTTAGAGTTCATTTTTAAATTAATGCTAAATACTATTATTATTTTAGTTAATAAATATTTTATCAGTTAAATGTTTTGAAAATAAGTTAAAAAGTGAAAAAGTTATTAATTTTTTAAAAGTTTAAAGATTGCATGAAAGTTGCATGAGATTAAAATTTAATAAATTAATTAAAAAGAGAATTCAAATGAAATTTAAATAAAGATATTTTATATTCATTAAATGTCCATGAAGATAAAAGAAAAGATAATAAAGAATTAAAGTCTGTTAAGTAAGGAGTCCTCTCAAGTCATTGCACAATTAGTGCCCCAATTTTAGGAGAGTACTGCATATCACAATTTGAGGATTCATTTTGGAAGGACCATAAATTTTGGAGGCGCAAAGGATTTCAGAAGAGAGAAGGTTTTGAGAGGAGAAATTTCTCTCACAATCTTCTTGGGCGTAGCAATTTGCATCAGAGTTCAGGTAGATGCTTATGATTATTTCAACAGTTTATTATGCTTTTTCTTTTCCTCTCTTCATCATGTATGTCAAACGCCTATCTAAATAATTCTTGTGACTCATGTTTCATTATTGTGAATTTCTAGTAAGTATGTTAAATCTTTTGTATACAAGAAAATGAAAAGATTAATATTACCCATTTTCAATAGATTTAAAAATAGAAAATTAATCAGGGAAGCGATTTAATCAAAATAGAATTTTTAATTTTAAAATTAGATGGGTTCGCTATATTTTCTCTATAGAGGTTATTTTTTTCTTTAAAATTCTATATTATAAAGTTTTATGAAATTAAATTAATTAGGAAATGTAATTCTTTACAACCAGTATTTTTTTAAAAAAAATATATACTGGAGGGGGGTTTTACCCCACCCTCTTGCCACCTTGGCTACCCAGGTAGCAACTACTGAGGTAGCAACTATCATAGAAACAATTGCTAAGGCATCAACTACCTTAGTTAAAGGGCCACTGGTCAGTGATCCCTTTTAAAGGGACTCACAATTTTCAAAATCATATTCATACTTATATTATTAGTAAATATTATTTATTAAATAATTTTGCTAATAGCTTTTGATTATTAATTAATTAATAACTATTAATTTAGTAATGTAAATGATTATTGGAATTAATTTAAATTAATGATAAATATCAACTAATAATGTTAATTATATTTATTATTTAATAATTCGTATATTAATGGTATTGGGAGTGTTGTATTTAATATTCGATAATTATTATTTTAATAATTTAATAGATGATTATTATTACTTTTAAGCCATGCTATGATTTTAATTATAAGAATGAGAATGGGTTTAATTACAAGGGTAGAGTTGTACTTCTTATCTACTCGAAAACTTATACTGAAACAAGAATTGAAAACTTACTGTAAACTGAAACTATATGTTTTCAAAATCAAACCAAACTATGAAACCTACACTTTGTTATCTATATGTTGTCTATGTTTTAGGTTTGGGTTGACTAGTTTAGGATGTCTACTAGAGGCTTGGGAGTTTTGTGTTTGTGATGTTATGATGAATTGATCCTGATCTTTTTAAACTCAACCATTGTAATGTGTTGGTATGCTCTATGATGAGTTGTATTTATTATTTGTTATTTCTTTCCAGTGTTCTTATGTGAAGCTGGGGTGAATGTTATGACATATTTGACTTAACCATTTTGAGTCTTCGATCAGTATTTTTGGGATGCTTTCTAGTTTCTCGGAGAGAAGTAATGTGTTATTGTGAATTATCTTTTAATTCTTCCCATTCACTTGTATGGGACTGAGGTGATTTTATGTGATTCTTTGATTTATATTTTTGTGAGCCTAGGGTAGGTAATCTATATTTTAAGTTAGGAAATGGCTTGCAATGGGGGCCAAGGCCCAAAGTGGTTTCAAGGGTAACTCATTGTAAGTAGTTTAATAAGTGATAACATTTCATTAAATGGGTTTCAAATGAATTAATAAGATATTAGTACCATATAAAGTCACTAAGGGGCCAAAGGATTAAAATTCTAGCTGTGTAACCTTAGAGTTGACTCGTTAGTATGCCTTATCAATACAAAATGATACTAATGCCATATAGGGTTATTAGGGGGCTATATGATCAAAAGACTAGCCAGGTAACCCTAGTGCTAAATCATGTGATGAAACTTGGCCACTAGTAGTATAGATTTCCTACATGTCTATGTTTGTCTTTGCGTCTAGATGTCAATTGTATCTTGGAACCTTTGAGTTAGATTACTTTTAGGGTTTCCTAGACATAGAGAGTACTTTGGATATTTTTCATTGATATCTTGTTTGGGACTTGAGACCATCTCCTCAACATGGTGGGAGTTAGCCATTTAGGTTCCATGTGGTTAGGTGATAGTGCCTTTTACTCTTATCATTAAGATTTGTCTATTGATACCATGGCTATAGTTTCCTTGTTTGCATTTCCTCTCATTATATCTCTATTTATTATGATGCATTGTTAGATCATTATGTTAGATGATTTCACTTATTGTATTATACTTTGTTTCATGAATCTGAAAAGGATGATGTAATCTATTTTTATAAATGTATATTCTTTTAGCCTTTCATACCCTAAGACATATACAGTAGATGATTGAGCATTTCAAATTTTACTACCAAGTGACATTTGGAAAAAATGTATATTATTTAAATTAGACTTTGGACTTCTTATTATTCTTTCATGTAGATGTGGTAATTTTTAGACATAGTAATAATTAAATCTAAATGTTAGTCAATGTCTTGGGATCATTAAGGAATGTAATCTGTTATGTTTTCTTTTGTTTGAATGTATGTTATTGCTTTCACTACTTTGTGTTTGATGTATATGTTATTCTTTCATCATAAAAAAAATGTTTGGCAAACTTAGTAAAACTTTAGGTTAGTTCTTGAAGATCCCTTGGCACAATGTTACATCTAGTTTGAGAGCTCGAGTTCTACATTGGGAGCTCTAGGTATATTGGAGTGCCAGTAGTTGTTAACTAGTTGAACATAAGTGAAACTCTAAACCATTATGCATATCTACATCAAATTGAAACTTGAACTAGTTGAACTGAAATAGAACTTAAATTTTTAGTTGTATACTTTCAAACTTGAACATTTAGACCTCAAAACTTAAATATACTTAAACCTAAAAAAAGGAAAATCTAAAAATTGAACTTATATTAATTTTGAAACATGTTTCTTTTGTATATGCTTTACAGTAGTAAGTTTTATGGTTATTATAGCATCTTGTATCTTGGATATTATTGTAGGATGGTATCTGGGATGAGATATTTAGTTAGAGGTGATAGCCTAGACCATGGTAGAGGTCATGGATGAGGTAGAGACATCAATGTACATGAGTCTATCCATGATGGCCTTAATAAGGAAGGGAATAGGGAAGAAAATGTTAGTGAGCATTATGAAGAGAACCATAGAGAGTAGCAGGCCTACTTAGAGGAAGTTGACATGAGACAAATTATGAAGACCATCATTGATCACTTATATCCTCTTCAAGTTGTTGGTCAGGATGGAGCACATTGGACAGGACATGAGAATAGACCTAACTATAGGAGCCCTTGGAGGGATCAATAGAGATCAATTGTATCTATTTAGATGAAGGACTTTAAAAGGTCCAAGGTCAAACCCTTTAATGGGTTTGGTTTAGGTTATTTAGCTAAGCAGGCTTATTGCTCTTGATAGGTTTTTTTCTATTTAGGACTTTGATAGTAATGTCAAAGAGAGGTTTTCTATTAGCAACCTGGAACTCTTTACAATTGAGATCTATCTTTTGATTTAGGAATTTGATAGTAATGTCAAGACAAGGTTTGCTATGTCCACATGGTCGGCTGGTAGTGCTTTTTACTCTTATAATTGAGATCTATTCGTTGATACCATGGCTTTACTTTCCTTACTTGCATTTTTTTTCATTGTATCTCTATGTATTATGATGTATGGTTAGATATTTATGATAGATGATTTTACTTATTGTATTATACTTTGTTTCATGGATCTGAAAAGGATGATGTAATCTATTTTAATAAATATATATTCTTTTAGCCTTTCATACACTATGACATGTGTGGCGGATGATTGAGCATTACAAATTTTATTACAATGTGGTATTCAAAACAAATGTATATTATTTAAATTAGACTTTGGATTTTTTATTATTCTTTCATGTGGATGAGGTAATTTTTAGACTTTGTAATAATTAAACCTAAATGTGACTCACCATCTTGGGATCCTTAAGGAATGTAATCTATTATGTTTACTTTTGTATGAATGTATGTTATTAATTCTACTACTTTGTGTTTGACATGTATGTTATCATTTGGTATCAAGACCTGAGTTCATCTATTATCATCCCTTAGTGGGGTGGTACATTTGGTATCAGGACCTAAGTTTGACATTGGGAACTTTGGGTATATTGGAATGCCACTAGTTGTTAACTATTTGAACAAAAGTGAAACTTTACACTATTATGTATATCTACTTCAAACTAAAACTTGAACTAGTTGAACTAAAATAGAACTTAAACTTTTAGTTGTATACTTTCAAACTTGAACATTTAGACATCAAAACTGAAATTTACTTAAACCTTAAAATAGGGAAAACTAAAAATTGAACTTATACTATTTTTGAAACATGTGTCTTTTGTATATGGTTTGTAGTAGTATGTTTTATGGTTATTATATCATCTTATATGTTGGATATTATTGTAGGATGGTATCTACAATGAGATCCAGTTAAAGGTTTTAACCTAGGCCATATTGGATGCCATAGACAAGGCAGAAATAGTAGTGTACATGAGTATGTTCACAAAGGCCTTAATCAAGGAGAGAATAGTGAAGAGCATGTTAGTGAGCATTAGGAAGAGAACCATAGAGAGCAGCAATCCAACTTAGAGAAAGTTGACCTAAGGAAAATGATGAAGACCATCATTGATCACTTACCTCCTCTTCAAGGTGTTGGTCAAGATAGAGCACATTAGGCAGGACATGAGCATAGATCTAGGTTTAGGAGCCCTTAGAGGGATTGACAGAGATCAATTGTATCTACTCAGATGAAGGACCTTCAAAGGTCCAAGTTATAACCCTTTGATGGGTTGGGTTTAGGTTATGTAGTTGAATAGTGGCACATCACTCTTGGTAGGGTTTTTTCTACGTAGAACTTTGATAGTAATGTCAAAGAGAGGTTTTCTATTACCAATCTAGAACTCTTTGGATCCACTTGGTGGACTATTGAAGAGAAGAAGCTAGTCATGCACATGAATAATGTCACATGGAAATTATTCTTGGAAAACTTCTATGAGTGATTCCTACCAAAGGAATAGAAGCAGCATAGAGTAGATGAGTTACACAACCTAAGACAATTCACTATGACTGTAATAGAGTATGAGCAAAAATTCTATGAGCTCATGCCCTATTAAAAAATTAGTGATAACCTAGCATAGTTGGTGCAACATTTCATTAGACACTTGAACAACCATCTAGTTGGGGGTGTCAAGTTGTTTGAACCTAAGACCCTCAAAGATGTAGTACATCAAGCCATCCTTGTAAAGCAGAGTGTTAACCTAGGGCATGGGGGTTTTGTGGGAGCACCCACATTATCAAGATCAAAGAGTAATCAGGGAGCACGTGGTAGTAGGAAACCTCCTTCTAGAGGTAATCAACAATAGGGAGTAACTCATCCTCCAATATAGAGTGGTGGCGGTGGTTAAAGTGCTAGGAGCTATTGTAATGTGCAACACACTAAGTGAAATTAGTACACTCAACCTATGTAGAGTAACCAATCTTATGCTAGTGTGGGTAGCATTTAGTAGTCTAGTGCACCTTGAGTGTAGGAGAGTTTCCACAGAGAGTTTTTATCATGTGGAAAATACAGACACAAGTTATCCCATTTCCCTCAAGGGAAATCACAATTCTCAGATTAGAGACCTTTAGTTTCAGAACCTATGGTTGGAGATGTGGGTAAATCTTAGAGAGTGTTCTCAATGGAGTTATATTCTCCTACAAGGTGACAGGGTCCAATGGGACTCACACAGTGCATTCTTTAGCTTTACCTTTGTTGTAGGCTTCCAAGAGTAAGCCTAAGTCTAGGGGGGTGGATATATTGCCTATCTCTAGAGTGCATTTTGTTATCATTGCCAAACTCTTTTATGCTAGTTTTATGCTTGATGATTAGTAGCATTGTTTTGAGATTATCATATATTGTTTCAGATTCAGTTAATATATGATGAGATTACATGGCACTCTATACTTCATTTATGCATGATGAGTATTATAGTATTTTTAGTTATTGATGTTGATTAGTTATATGGATCATCATATGTGTTTTCTTATGGATACTTACTCCATAATATATGTGTATGGTGTGCATATATGTTTTCTTTATGTATGACATTTCTAATGTGGCTAAGGAAGGGAGTTGTAGTCACTTGCTAGTCGGGACCTAAATGATGTAATAGTTCCTACCATTGCCTATTTAGTTTAGAATATTGTGTTTGTACATGCATGGATTTTAAGTAGATTGCAGGTATTTGGTATCAACTTCCCTAAATTGCTAGGATGAGCGTACCGTATCACATTATCTCAATGGTAAGAGAAGGGAGATAAATTCTTAAGTGCAAATCCTAAAATGCTAGGCCATTTGTCCTAGAATAATTTGACAAGTATTTGAGTTTTTTACCTCCTAAATGCATTGGATGACGTTAATTCTTGATTAAAACCCTTTAGTTTGATTTTGTATGTGGTTTTGTATGATGGGTTTTCATATTTCGTCCTATAGGACTTTGGTGATTTTGCTATTAATTAAGTCAAATTAAATAATTTAATTAATGATTTAATTTAATGGAAAATTATTATGGAATATTTAATATTTCATTATATTTAATTAATTGGGAAATTAGTTAAATAAAAGGAACTAAATTAAAAGATAAAAGTTATAAGTTTAAATTTAAGAATGTGATAATATTTATTTAATTTAGAGCCCATTTTAAAAACAATGCTAAATACTATAATTATTTTAGTCAAGAAATATTTTATCAATTAAATGTTTCAAAAATAAATTAAAAAGTGAAATAGATATTAATTTAATAAAAGTTTTAAGATTGTGTGAAGTGTGCATGAGATTAAAACTTAATAAATTAATTAAAGAAACAAGTCAAGTTAAATTTAAATAAAGATATTTTATATTCATTAAATGAGCATGGAAAAGATAAAGAAAAGATAGTAAAGAGTTAAATTCTATTAAGCAAGGAGTCTTCTTGGGTGATCGCACAATTAGTGCCCTGATTTTAAGAGAGAACTCCATGTCACAATTTGAGAGTTCATTTTTGAGCAACTGCGAATTTTGGAGGAGTGAAGGATTTTGGAAAAAAGAAGGTTTTGAGAGGAGAAATTTCTCTCACAACATTCATGGGCGTAGCAATTAGCATCAGAGTCAAGGTAGATGCTTGTGATTATTTGTATACTTTATTATGCTTTTTCTTTTCTTGTCTTCATCATTACTCTCAGATGGTTACCTGAATAATTCTTGTGATGAATGTTTCAGTATTGTGAATTTCTCATAAGTATGTTAAATCTTCTATATATGAGAAAATCAAAAGATTAATATTATCCTTTTTCAATAGATTTTAAAGTAGGAGATTAATCAGGGAAGGGATTGAATTAAATTAGAATTTTTAAATTGAAAATTTGATGGGTTTGCTATATTTTCTCTATCAATTTTTATTTTGGAATTGTTACAAATGTGTGTGTGTGTGTGTGTGTGTGTGTGTGTGTGTGTGTGTAATTTAAAAGGAGGTTATTGTTTTCTTTAAAATTATATATTCTAAAATTTTATGAAATGAAATTAATTGGGAAACATAATTCTTTAAAAAATGTATTAAATTTTTTAAATATATATATATATATATTGGAGGGGGTTTTACCCCACCCTCGTGCCACCTTAGCTTCCAAGGTAATAGCTACCAAGATAGCGGTTGTCGTAGCAGTAGTTACCAAGGTAGTGGCTGCCTTAGATAGTGGGCCATTGGTCAACCATCACTTTTAAAAGGACATGCAATTTTTCAATTGCATTCATACTTATATGATTATTAATTATTTTTTTAATATAATTAAATTAAATTTAGTTTGTTTTTAAATTTATTAATTATTAATAATTTTACTATTAGTTATTTAATTAATTAATGATTATAAATATTATTTATTCAATAATTTTATTCATAATTTTAATATTAATTATTTAATTATGTAATGGTTAGTAAGTATTATTTATTAAAGAATTTTGTTAATAGATTTTGATTATTAATTAAGTAATAACTATTAATTTAACTATAATGTAAATGATTATTGGATTTAATTTGAATTAATGATAAATATCAATTAATAATATTACTTATATTTATTATTTAAAAATTCAATTATTAATGGTATTGGGAGCAATTTATTTGATAATTAATAATTATTATTTCAATAATTTAATAGATGAATATTATTACTTTTAAGCCATGTTATGATTTTAATTATAAGAACGAGAATGGGTTTAACTGCAAGGGTAGAACTGTAATTCTTATGTACTCGAAAACATATACTAAAATGAGAATTGAAACCTTACTGTAAACTGAAACTGTATTTTTCCAAAATCAATCCAAATTATGAAATCTACACTTTGTTATCTATATGTTGTTTATGTTTTGGGTTTGGGTTGACTAGAGTGTTGACCAGTTTAGCACATCTACCAAAGGCTTGGGAGTTTTGTGTTTGTGATGTTGTGATGAATTGATCTTGATCCTTTTAAACTCAACCATGGTAATGTGTTGGTATGCTCTATGATGATTTGTATTTATTGTTTGTTATTGCTTTCCAGTGTTCATGCATTGATATTCTGTATGATGATTTGTATTTATTGTTTTTTATTTCTTTCTAGTGTTCTTGTGTGAAGCTGAGGTGAATGTTATGATATATTTGACTTAACCATTTTGAGCCTTTAATCAATATTTTTGAGATGCTTTCTAGTTGTTCGTAGAGAACTGATGTGTTATTGTGAATTATCTTTTGATGTTTTCGAATCACTTGTATAGGACTAAGGTGATTTTATGCAATTCTTTGATTTCTATTTTTATGAGCTTGGAGTAGTGTTGAGTTGTCGTTATGGACGATTCAGGTGATCTCACGACCTACTAGAATCTATTCAGTTGAAGATAAATGTGATTGTTCACAAGAAGGGCTTTGCTAGTTCATTTTGATTTTGGATGAAATGAAGAATCTGCATAGTACTTCAAAATAAAACACATAGAAAGAACTATGTTGTAGCATTTTCATGTTTTTATGAATGCAATCGAAGAAAACAACTAGTATGAAGTCCTATTCTAACAAGAGGGTTGGTAAAGAAAATAACAAAACTTTAATGCAAATAACATGAAATTGAAATCCTAATGAACATAGTCTATAGAAAACAACACATCTGTGAGTTAAGCTTTCAAAGAAATTAGTGGGTAACCAATGAAAGAAGGAGCAGTACTTCCTTGATTCCACTAGTGGAATCATTGGTGAGAAACATAGAAATCATATGATATTTCACTCTTCATCAAATTGCAAGGCTACAAAAAGTGCGCTCATGCCAAGCGAAAAGTTATACATGCATAATTTGATGATTTATTTTTGACCTAGATACATTAGCAAAATTTGTCAAACCCATAGCAAACACCAAAATTAATGAATCACACAACCAAAAACAAAGCAATAAACTTTTGGCTCAATCACAATTACACGAACATTAATTCACAAAACAATGACACATTTAGGCAAGAATCTCTACGCTCCAAATGTGAGCACCAAAAGCATGATTTTATTGCAAAATAATGGCAACCCCAATTACATATTACAATGGATTATTTAAAAGAAATCATCTCCCCAAATTGTGTTGAGAGTGAGAGATATCTTCATGCAATAAAATGCTTTTAATTTAATAAAACAAACTAATTATATACAAACTAACAATCTAACTAGTGCTAAGTAGGACTCTATCCATTTTATATTTATTATTCGGATGCATGAGCCTTTACATTTGAAATAATAATAATTTATGAGAGGAGAAAGAATAAAATAGCCCTCAATCAAAGTGGAAGTTTCTGGAAGTGCCAAAAATGGAAGTTGATCCTTCACTGGGCATTTGTTAGAGTTAAACTATTGTTAGAATTCATTTCTAATGTATGGAAAGCTCTATTTTTGGAACTGGCAATTAGCTATTCGCACAGCTCTAGAAAATTAGACCTACACACCTATCGACCTATGGAGTTGTGCACCTCTGGAAAAGTGGACCTATGGATTTGGACGACTGCAAACCTCAATAGGGTCCAAAATCTAAAAGTTTTTTTGAGTGTCAAAATTGAAATTTTGGCATCTAGGTTTTGTTGCCCTTCATCCCAAAGCTATGTTTGGATGTTTTCCTTTGAATTTCTCTATAATCTCAGTAATCTTTTCCATTTCTAATAAATTTAAAGGCTCATATTTGTCTTGGACCTTCTATCTATAGTTGTCTACCTCAATTTGAGTCTCAACAAAATCCTTGAGTTTGGTATCCAACTATAGTAGGGCTTCGTCTATTCTAAAATCCTGTGAAATGTCCTCATCATTAGAAGCCTCTTCAAGAATCTTTTTAAATTTCTCCACTACTACCTCCATAGGCATTAACTTCTTTTTTTCCTCATCCTCAAAAATCTCTAGACACGCATCACTATAATGCCTCTCTTCTTCAAAAATTTGCACTCGGGCTTGGTCCTTGAGCTAGTGGATCTCCATGTATAATGTTTCCATTAATTTTTTTTTTCTGATATCTTTTCAATCCAATCATCAATTAAATCTAACTCTTCTACTATATACACATCTACCAAAATACAATATCTTTGCCCTTTTATGGCTTGCAAAACCTAAAAATCCTTACTCCAACCCCATACCTCATCCATTATGTTGAAATCTTGCTTCAAAATCACTACCATCTTATTTAAATTCTCCTATGTAGTGTACATTAACTTTAGATTCCCTTGGATGATCAAGACACACTTTTCTTCAAAACATTTTCTGCTATTGCTAATAGGCTTTCAAAAATGGGTCTAGATGCACACCCCTCCCTTCTTTGAGTACATCATTTAGGGTCTCCTTCAGGTGGTCGGAGTCTAGGGGACCAAAATATTTGGCTACATATCCTTTTAAGATTTCATTTTTTCCTTTCAAGTGTTCTAAGCTCAGCCCCTTCCTAGTCCATGCTTCTAAAAATGTCCTTTATTCCCATAGTCACCAAGAATCTGGCCATAACCAATGTGGGCCTGCCAAGCATGACCTCTTTGATTTGATAATCTTGTGGGCTCAAGATTTTTGCATCTACATCAAGAGGATGGATGGCCACTTGAGAAAAAAAATCCTTATCTTGAGTGCTATTGATAAATGCCAACAGCCTCGCTTCATGTGATGGGGACTTAGGTTTATTTAGGACATTGGCCAATTCAATGATATCTTCCTCATTAATATGGAATTGTGGCTTCATGTTTCTCACAATTTCTTCCTTAGCCATCTTGGAATCTATTCAACTGATGGCCTACCTCAAGAGGATGAAGGAGTATGTTTAGCTACCTCCTTTCCCTTATCACTCCTCCCTAGAGTTCTTTCTCTTTGCAAAGGGTCTCCTTCTGTGGCCTCCATTTCTATGGAACCTACAGTTTAAATCTCAGTGTCTTGGGAGGCTTGTTGAGAATATTCAACCATTTTTCCCTCTTTTGACACTTCATCAGTTTCCATTTTTTGTGGCCCCTCCTCTACTAATGGCTCCTTTTGAACATGTTCCTCTTTTGAAATTGGAGTTGGAGGAGTAACAGAGCCTTTATCCACCATTAGAACCTACATTGGGGATGGAGTAAGATTAGGACCCTATGATTCTGGTAGCATCTTCATCTAATCTTCCTATTGGGGTTCACATGTTGGGGTGTCCTTGATCTTATCCCCAACCAATTTTTTTCCCATGGGCATGAATTCAAAATCTGACATCTTGAATATGCCATCACCCTCTTTACTCTACTCATCAACTGATTGTTGTATGTCATCTTCTAAAGAAGTTTCTTCCAAAGGTTCCTTTGGGGTAGATGGTGATGTCACCGTGGAAATTCTCCTTTCATGTTCTGTGGCTCTAGCTAGTTGAGTTCTTTGTATGGGCATATTCTCCTTGTCACCTTTGTCTTCTTCTTCTTCTTCTTCTCCCTTAGAAATAGGTTCCAAAATAGATGGGAAAGGAACCATTCTTCTAATTACCATGTGCCTCTTCTTCATTGGGATCTTAATATTCTTCTATTTCTTAGAGGTGAAAGGGGATTCCAATTCTGTTAGTGGAGGAGAAATTTGTTGGGTTTCACCCTTTGTTTGGCTGGGCACAACTGGTGGCAATTGAGAGTTTGGCTAGTCTTGAGAAGCCCTAGTGTCATTTGATCCCTACACATCTCCTTCCTACTACTGAGGGGCTTCTTATACTTCACCCTCTTCTATTTTAGCCCTTTGAGGAGAACTCCTCTTTCTTTTTCCCTTTTCTTTCCTCTTCAAAAGGTGATAGTATCTAATTGGCTTGTCTAGTTGGTATACTATTCCTGGCCTTATTGATGATTGGGCTACAAAGGTTTGAATATTAAACTTCTTCCCTCTACCTTTTTCTAGGTGGGCTTTTGCATGAAAAACCATAGTGTTAGGTATTGGATCAAGCTGGAATGGTTTCTTGATCCAATCCTACATCATCCTAATGACCTTCTTTGCCTTGTGATTTATATCATCACTCTCCTCTCTATTAACCTCAACATTCATTATAGGTCTCTCTACAATTTTTTCTATGTTGAATAGAGGGTCCAGCAACTCCCCTAATTCTTGCATCAATATCTCATCAAGAATCTAAACCTTTAATGTCTTATTAGCTAGAGACAAAGTCATCCTACAATGGTCCCTTATACAGATATCATAGTCATTTTTTGCATTAATCCAATGATCTTCGATAGCCTCTTGATGGTGAAATTCCCTACCTGCTAGACTCTCAACTTTCCCAATATTGTCAAAAGAAGGCCTAGGAGAATTGTACTCCTCAAGGGGATATTGTTCTGACTCCCATTCATAGGATGGAATATCCTATTTCTGCTTTACCTGATATGGTCCTATAACCAGGGGCCATGTCCAACATGATCTTAATTGTCTCCTTACCCTGTCATGCAATCTTCAATAGAACCAGTCTATCACTAGGATCTCTAGAGAGCTTCTTTGGATTTATAGTGGCACTAGCTACCCTTAGATATTTGAATATTTTGAACTGCATGTAATAGGCCCTACGAGCTATTAGCTATGCTACTACATCATCAGATAATCTTTTTGCATACTCTCCCTCTATGAATTATATGATAGCAAAAAGGAATGCATCATTCATGATTCTGTATTCTTTTCTCTATCACAAGAGCTTCTTCTTCACCAATTGAGGGTAGACAATATAAGGCCAAGCATTGGGATCCTACATGCTACCCTTCTTATACAACCCTAGATAGTTTATTGCCCTTGTAGCTAACAAATATACCAAATATTAAGTCATGTAGAACTTCTTCTTGTCCTTGACTACCTCCAGTTCTTCGCAAAATTTTTTGCTCAATGTGGTGGCCTAGTCAAGTGGCATCCTTTCCATCTTGATTATCTCAATAAAATTTACCATGAAAACATTTATGTGCCCAGCTGCCGGTAAACCCATTACCTTACTCAAAAGAATGATAGAATATCCAATATCTTCCTTCATATACCCTCTCGTCATATCCATCTTCCTTGTTACCTTCCCTAAAGGAGTCTTCTTAATAAGACAAGAGGATTGAATGATATTTGTAGCCTCTTTTAGGTCTTCCCTATACCATCTTTCACCTATCTCATAGGTGAGTTTGATGAATTGATCTGCCTTATGGAGATGAAAGACCCTTTCAATGTTGTCAGGTCAGAGGTCAAGAACAACTTCTCCTATCAAGCTCTTCACTACCCTTTCCTTAGGAACAAAGTGTTGTGCCAGTGTCATGAATAACTTTGAGGATTGTACTAATGTTGGGTGTGAAGCTATTTTCACCAATCCTAATCGCATTAAAGCAGATACCAAGGCCAATCTTTCCTTAGGCTTGTTGGATATCCTAAGGAACTCTCTTATACCAATGTGCCCCAAGATTATATCCTTAACTTTTGAGTAATCATCTTAGAATCTGAAATGTCCCTTTTCTGATTTTGTATGATATTTCCAACCTTTAATCAGATCTTTAAGATCAAACAACTGATATCACAAAGATCCACCAAATTTCTTAAGAAACCCCAAATCGGGTATGTCGAAAATAGTGCCAAAAAGCTTCACAGCTTCACCTGTTATTAATAAATCTGAAAGTAGACATTTTTACAGAAATTTGAGCAGCATAACAGCCTATAAAATTTCATTTCCAGATCTATATAGCCTTTACAAAATAGCTCACAAATGTAGGACAAAAACTATGCTCATCGGGCTCCCGAAATTAACACAAAAATGCCCGGAAACACCATAAAAACACTAATAAACTATCTCAGAAGTTTAATCACATCCCAATACATATATTCAGCTCTATTTTAACAGCTTAAAGTCTGAAATACAGCAGCAACCAAAACTGATATGAAATGCTCAACTGAAAACACCAAACTCATGCAAAAAACCACACCCAAAAACCCACAAATCTACACTGTTCAGCACAAAGGCAAACTCTGTATGAGCATGCACATGGAATGGCTTCAAACTCCCATCCTTAGCCTTCTTGGAAACCTACAAACTCCCATTCTTGGGTCTCCCTAGAAACCTGCAAACTCCCGTTCTTGGGTCTCCTTCTCCATAGGTTTGGCAGCCTCTGAAGAATAACAAAGAATGAGCAAAAATCAAGTTCTGGAATGAGCCCAAAATGCCTCCAAACCCCTTAAAAGAGGGCATAACTGTAACTCACGTCCAAGAGAGGTTAATGAAACTTATTTTAATAATAATTTTCATTTATTAGTCCAACGGTTTCCAAAGATTAACCCCCTTTTTCCGAAACTTCACTTTCTTGGGCCTGCCTGCCTTAGAAAAGATTTTTTTTTTTTAATTATTTGAAAAGGGGACATAACAAGTCCTCCCCTCCCAATCATTGCTTGTCCTCAAGCAATGGCTGAACAATAAACCAATCAATCCACCTGGATCCCAAATGTAGTCATGAACTATACTACTACCAATTAACATAGGTTCCTGCAATATCCTCTGCAATATGACCAAGAGGAATCCATAATCAAATTGACAATTATAGCTCAACCAAACTCCGAAATCACCACTACCACAATCAAAAACCCATGAGGCACAAACTCTTAGAACATCAGAACCCAAGTAAAGTGGACAAATCAAACTACCAACACAGTAAATACCATCAACGCATCCCATTGGCCTATGTGGAATGTACAATCCAACTCTGCAACAATGGTGAACCCTCTCGAATGAAACTGTACCAAGTATGGAGAATCCACACACTGTACAACTCCTGCAGTCAACACAACTCTGCAAATCATCGGCCACTATCTCATAACCATAACTCCCATACACTGCTGATGGTGAAAAGACATTACAAGATAAAGAGTAAGAAATGGAATCCAAACCAAATTTGTCTGCCATCAACTCCTCAGCACAAGGATCAAATGCTAACTGATGTACATACCCTGCAATATAATGTTGATAAAAAAACCAACAACAGTCAACAGCTCACCATGAAGAAGTGATACAACCCACTATGACTGATCACCAGCTAAGTCAAGAGATGTCATAGCCAAAGGAGTAGAATCAATAACAACACCTGCTAAAGCATCACTCCAAAACTCCTACTCTAAGTCATGTATTATCAACCTGTCAATTGCAGGACCTATCACCATGTCATGCCCATCACAACTCTCATCCCGAGGCATCAAACTATCCCATAACTGATGATAAGCACTAGGAACCAAAGTACATCTCTGTATCATCATCTCATCAACATGGTCATCAAAGGTAGATAGATGAGCATACCTCACAGTGTAATGCCGATAGAATGCACCAATCTCAGTCAGTGGCTCAGACTGCAATCCAGATGTAACTAACTGCAATCGATCATTAACCAAGTTGGAACTGACTACTACCTCTGAAGACATTGCGAAGGGAGTAGTATTACTAGTAGGAACCATGCCAACTATCAATTCACCAACGTCACACATGGTCTTTGATACAACATCTCTAGTCTTCGTGCCATTAGTACTAGAGGTCACCACCATGTTAGGTACACCACAAAAATCTGCTACAGCACCCAACTCAATTGAACCTGACTCTAGTGGGAATGAACCTAATATGCCAATGTTAGTATCAAGGATGGATGCATCCCCATCTCCACTGTCTCTAACAATCTCGGCCATGGACATCCTCGGATCACCAAACACCACAGCTTGTGACTGTATAGAATTAGGTAAAGACTGTAGTCACTCTAACTCCATGGTCACCTTAGCCAAATGAAACTGTGACTCCTTGAGAGACAACTGTGTACTCTCAAGAATCTCAGAAGTCACCTCAAGCTGCTCAGTAAGCTCACTCACCTCATCTTCCTTGGCCAACAATGCATCATATGCTGTACTGCCCCACTCCATAAGATAATCTCTGTCGGCTACCAAATGCATATAATTTTGTCTCAAAATTTGAATAGCCTCCCATAAAGAGTGGATCTCTGTCAAGGAAATATAACTTCCTCCCTGCTCATCACTAGTAGGAGAACCCCATCCATAAACTGCTAACAACTGACGAGCAGCATCGAAATGTTGGCAAGTGATAGCAATGTCTTGGTCACTAACTCTCAACTGATTAGACACATGATGGCACTGGCTTGACTGTCTCCTACAAACCTCCTCTGATGCACTGTCTGAAGGAGTGTCCTCAAAGTTACTAGTCTCTAGAGTATTACCATCCATATCCTGTGAATCAAATCTAAAGCTCATATCAACATACAGAGTATCAAAAACATTAGCATTGCTGTCCAACTCCTCTGTACCCAAGGAAACTAAGTCTTCAAAACTGCCCACTGCATCCTCCTGGATGTCATCAATGCCAATATGATCCTGGGACTCATCTATACACACTGCCAAATATGAAATATCATCAACACATTCCAGCAAGTATGGTCGACTGGATATATGAACAAAGCCCAACATTGGTGTATAAAAACTAATACCAATATCAAACAAGATACTGGCACAAGAAAAGACAACACCATGTAATCTGCTAATCAAATCCATGATAGCACCCAAACAAACACTGCTACCAAAAAGTGTTAAAGATCTCTAGTCAACTGAATCCCAAATGCCAATATAACAATCTCGAGTCCATATCCGTAAACTAGAATCAACTAGTAACTCAAGCAAACTCCTCACCTGAGTAATATGACCAATACCAACTAACTCCACATACCTGTCATGATGAGATAATGAAGTCACAATACTATCTTGGTTCACCTTCAGCTGGCTGGACAAATCATGTGAAGTACTACCAGCCTCAACCTCATGTGATGAAGCATCTAACTATGCCTGGTACTCTTTCTCAGCAAATTCATGAATGCTCAATGTCTGCTCATCTCTACCAGGTATCTCACCATCCTGCACAACATCCTCATAATCATCATCTGAACCCACTACACTGTAGTCACTGCCTGTTGTAACTATACCATCTTGAATACCTGTGGCATCACCCTTTGACGACCTATAAACAATTGTCTCAATTTGAGTATCAAGTTGACTGTTACTATCAATTTGTGTGATATCCTTTCCCACCACCTCCTGTGGCAGAGTAGAATCTGAGACCTCTACCTGGCTATCAGCTAGTTTCTCAAACTCCTCATGCAAGTTATTGGGAATTGTGTCATCTGTCCTATGAGAAAATCTGCCAAATAGAAATCTAGTCAACTTATCCACCTTAGCTGGGTTAGATAACATGTCATTTATATGGTGGTGGTCAACCAACTATTTAGACATGTCATGGCTTATTTTCATAAGTTTATCTCGAATGTCTAAATAACCATCCTTTCTACTATTTTGACTCTGGCTATCAATTGTCCAAGATTGTTCCCTCTGAGACTCTGTACTATACCTGTCCATTCTGGATAAAGTAGAGTGTAACTCCAATAGGATATAACTTCTTCAAGCACCAAGAACTAACATGCAAATGATTAGAAGTAGCATGCAACCATAGATTTAGACATGCAATTGATTAGAAGCAACATGCAACCACCAAATTATGACATGCAAGATCTGGGTAGTTGTCAAAACTGACATACAAGATCTGGGTAGTTGTCAAAACTGACATGCAAACTTCTACAACCACCAAATTCACCAAGAACTAACATGAAAATGATTAGAAGTAGCATGAAACCATAGATTTGGACATGCAACTGATTAGAAGCAACATGCAACCACCAAATTATGACATGCAAGATCTGGGTAGTTGTCAAAACTGACATGCAAGATCTGGGTACTTGTCAAAACTGAAATGCAAACTTCTACAACCACCAAATTCACCAAGAACTAACATGAAAATGATTAGAAGTAGAATTTAACCATAAATTTTAACATGCATCTGATTAGAAGAAACATGCAACCATAAATTATGACATGCAAAATCTGGGTAGTTGTCAAAACTGACATGCAAGATCTGGGTAGTCGTCAAAACTGACCTGCAACTTCTACAAACCCTCAGGCTGGCAAGATCATGGCTCTGATACCACTGAAATGTCCCTTTTCTGATTTTTTATGATATTTCCAACCTTTAATCAGATCTTTAAGATCAAACAACTGATATCACAAAGATCCACCAAATTTCTTAAGAAACCCCAAATCGGGTATGTCGAAAATAGTGCCAAAAAGCTTCACAGCTTCACCTGTTATTAATAAATCTGAAAGTAGACATTTTTACAGAAATTTGAGCAGCATAACAGCCTATAAAATTTCATTTCCAGATCTATATAGCCTTTACAAAACAGCTCACAAATGTAGGACAAAAACTATGCTCATCGGGCTCCCGAAATTAACACAAAAATGCCCGGAAACACCACAAAACCACTAATAAACTATCTCACAAGTTTAATCACATCCCAATAAATATATTCAGCTCTATTTTAACAGCTTAAAGTCTGAAATACAGCAGCAACCAAAACTGATATGAAATGCTCAACTGAAAACACCAAACTCATGCAAAAAACCACACCCAAAAACCCACAAATCTACACTGTTCAGCACAAAGGCAAACTCTGTATGAGCATGCACATAGAATGGCTTCAAACTCCCATCCTTAGCCTTCCTGGAAACTTGCAAACTCCCATTCTTTGGTCTCCCTGGAAACTTGCAAACTCCCGTTCTTGGGTCTCCTTCTCCACAGGTTTGGCAGCCTCTGAAGAATAACAAAGAATGAGCAAAAATCAAGTTCTGGAATGAGCCCAAAATGCCTCCAAACCCCTTAAAAGAGGGCATAACTGTAACTCACGTCCAAGAGAGGTTAATGAAACTTATTTTAATAATAATTTTCATTTATTAGTCCAACGGTTTCCAAAGATTGACCCCCTTTTTCCGAAACTTCACTTTCTTGGGCCTGCCTGCCTTAGCAAAGATTTTCTTTTTTTAATTATTTGAAAAGGGGACATGACAGAATCTTGACTTTGACAACACATCCTAGAACTTGAATACAATGGGCTTTGGTGTCATTTTCTCACTAAATGAAGATATCATTTTATCTGCATCACAAAAGAAAGATGTCCATTAGTTCAAAATCAAAATAACAAGATTATGATAATGTTTAGTCTTATTTTGAACAAAACCCAAAAGGTTAAATGCATGAAAAACACCTCATACCCCTCTTTTCTTAAATTTTTTTTAAGAACATAAGGTGTTGACTTGTGCCCCAGATCAGGTCTACAAGTGCACCCACTATTTTCTCTAGGTGTTTTATGTTATGTAATGGATTTGGTGCACACCTATGCACCATGTTAGGTGTGAAAATGTGCACCAAACATTTTTTTTGAAATTTTCTTTTTTTTTAAGTCTTAACAATTCTTTCTAGGTTTGTTGACATTTCTATTAAGTAGAGGTGCACACTAGCCCACCTGAGCAGCTGTGCAAGTGCACACCTCATCTTGGAGGTTTTGCATTTTTTAGTGTGTCAGGTGTGTAGTAGTGCCCCAAGCCATGTGTGCGACTGCATAACCCTTAATTTTTTGAAAGTTTCATTTATGTTTTTGATGTTCTCTTTTGCAAAGGTGCGCACTAACATAGCTACCTGGCTATGCAAGTGCACATCTCATCTTTAGGGTTTGTGTCTTTGTCTTTTGCATTTTTGTGAGAAATTTATACCTAGTCAAGTGCGTAGATGTGGTCATGGTTTCAAGAAAAGCTCACATTTGGAGAGGATGCAGCATGTTCGAAGCATGTAGATGCAAGATTGATGTGGAGAAAATGAAACAAGGTAAAGGAAAAGAGGGGTGGGGGGTTCATATAACCCTCACTCACCTTCAGTGGTGTGATAGTGCATGCCTACACAACTACACAAGTGTGCATTATTACATCACCAAAGGTGATGTGCACTTGTGTAGTAGGGAAGCTACATTGATTCACAAATTAATTTTTTTTTGCAACTTTTCTAACTTTTGACTTTTGACTTTTACTTATATGATTTCTCAACCAGGACTCAAGACATCAACTTAGGGATAGGAAAGACCAAAAAATTTTCTAGATCCTATATTAGGAGCCCAACATCCCAAAGAGTAAAGTAGGAGGTCCCTATTCCTCCAAAAGAATGGGTATTCCATTGTGGAACCACAATAGGTAGGTATTCTATATGTTAAGTTGTGAAGTGGCTTGGAATGGGGGCTTGGGCCCAAAGTGTCTACCAGGGTAACTCATTTTGAGTAGTTTATAAGTGATAAAATTTCATTAAATGGGCTTAAAATGAATTAATAAGATATTGGTACCACAAAAAGTCACTAAGGGACTCGAGGATTAAAAGACTAGTTGGGTAACCTTAGAGTTGACTCATTAGTATGGCTTGTCAATACAAAAGGATACTAGTGCCACATAGGGTCACTAGGGGACTGGATGATTAAAAGACTAGCCAAGTAACCCTAGCATTGATTTGTGTGATGACACTTTCCAACTAGCAATATAGGTTTCCTATGTGTCTATGTTTTTTGCTGGGTCTAGATGTCAATTTTATCTTGGAACCATTGAGTTAGATTACATTTAGGGTTTCCTAGACTTAGAGAGTACTTTTGATATTTGGATTGATATCTTGCTTGTGACTTGAGATTATTTGGTCAACGCAGTTGGAGTGGGCCATTTAGGTTCCATGCAGTTGGGTGGTAGTGCTTTTTACTCTTACCATTGAGATTTGTCCATTGATACCATGGTTGGAGTTTCCTTGCCTACATTTCCTTTCATTCTATCTTTGTGTATTATGATGTATTGTTAGATCTTTATGATTGATGATTTCACTTAGTGTATTATACTTTGTTTCATGGATCCAAAAATGATGATGTAATCTATGTATGATTGAGCATTTCAAAATTTATTGCCAAGTGGCATTTAGAACAAATGTAAATTATTTAAATTGGACTTTGGACTTTTGATTATTCTTACATGTGGATGTGGTAATTGTTAGACTTAGTAATAATTAAATCTAAATATGACTCAATGTCTTGGGATCTTTAAGAAATGTAATCTATTATGTTTTCTTTTGTATGAATGTATGTTATTGCTTCTGCTACTTTGTGTTTGACGTGTATGTTATTCTTTCTTTATAAAACAATAAATGTTTGGAAAAATTAGTAAAACTTTATGTTAATTATTTTGGATTCCTTGGTAGGGTGTTACATCTAGTATCGAAGCCCAAGTTCTACACTTGGAGCTCTAGGTATATTGGAACGCCACTAGTTGTTAACTAGTTGAACAAAAGTGAAACTTTAAACTATTATGTATATCTACTTCAAAATGAAACTTGAACTAGTTGAACTAAAACAAAACTTAAAATTTTAGTTGTATACTTTCAAACTTTAACATTTAGACCTTAAAACTGAAATATACTTAAACCTAAAAGTAGGCAAAACTAAAACTTGAACTTATACTATTTTCAAAACATGCATCTTTTGTATATTCTTTACAGTAGTATGTTTTATGGTTATTATAGGATCTTGTATATATTGTAGGATGGTATTTGGGAGGAGATCTTTAGTTAGAGGTCATAGCCTAGGCCATGGTAGAGGTGATGAATAAGGTAGAAACAATAGTGTACATGAGTCTATCCATGAAGGTCTTAATTAGGAATGGAATAGGGAAGAGCATGTTAGTGAGCATTAGGAAGACAACCATAGAGAGTAGTAGGCCAACTTAGAAGAAGTTGACCTGAGGAAAATTATGAAGATAGTCATTGATTGCCTACCTCCTCTTTAGGGTGTTGGTTAGGATGGAGCACATCAGGAAGAACATGAGCATAGACTGAGGTCTAGGAGCCCTTAGAGGAATTGATAGACATCAATTGTATCTACTCACATGAAGGACCTTTAGAGGCCCAAGTTTAAACCCTTTAATATGTTGGGTTTAGGTTATGTAGCTGAGTAGTGGCCTATTTCTCTTTATAGGGTTTTTTCTATTTAGAACTTTGGGGCCACTTGGTGGACTATCAAAGAGAAGAAGCTGGGAATAAACATGAACAATGTCACCTAGGAGTTATTCTTGAAAAACTTATGTGAGAAATTCCTATAAGAGGAATGGAAGCAACATAGATCAAATGAGTTCCACAACTTGAGACAATTCACTATGACCATAGTAAAGTATGAGAAAAAATTCTATGAGCTCATGCCTTATTTAGGAATCAATGATAACCTAGCACAATTGGCACAAAATTTCATCGGAGGCTTGATCAACCATCTAGTTGGGGCTATCAAGCTGTTTGAGTCTGAAACCCTCAAAGATGCAGTACATCAAGCCATCCTTGTAGAGAAAAGTGTTAACCTAGGTCATGGGGGTTTTCTAGGAGCACCCACAATATCAAGATCCAAGAGTAATTAGGGGGTAGGTGGTAGTAGGAAACCTCCTTCTTGAGGTAATCAATAGTAGAGAGAAACTCATCTTCCAACACAGAGTGGTGGTAGTAGTTATAGCACTAGGAGCTATCGTAATGAACACCACAATAAGAAAAATTACTACACTCAAGCTATTCAGAGTAACCAATTGTATGCCAGTCGGAGTGGCGTTCAGTAGTCTAGTGCAACTAGAGTGTAGGGGAGTTTCAATAGAGAGTGTTTCTCATGTGGATGATGTAGACACAATTCATCCCATTGCCCTCAAGGGAAATCAAAATTCTCAGATTAGAGACATTCAACTTCAGAACCTATGGTTTGAGACATGGGTAGATCTCGGAGAGTGTTCTCAATGGAGTCATATTCTCCTATAGGGGGAAAGGGTCCATGCATAGTAAGTTCTTTAACTTAACCGTTCTTGTTCCCTTCCAAGAGTAAGACTAAGTCTAGTGAGCGTGAATGTAGTGCCTACCCCTAGTGTGCATTTTAAGACCATTGCCAAACTCTTTTAGGCTAGTTTTTTGCTTGACGATTAGTAGCATTGTTTTGAGATTATCAGATATTGATTTAGATTTAGTTGATAAATGATGAAATTACGTGGCACTCTATACTTCATGTATGCATGATGATTATTACATTATTTTCAGTTATTAATGATGATTAGTTAGATGGATTATCATATATTTTCTTATGTATACTTACCCCATACTACATGTGTATAGTGTGCGTGTATGTTTACTTTATGTATGGTATTTCTGATGTGGTTAAGGAAGTGAGCCGTAGTCACCTACTAGTCGATATCTACACAATGCACCATTTCCTACCATTGTTTGTTTAGTTTAGAATATTGTGTTTGTACATGCATGGATTTTATGTAGATTGTAGGTACCAGGTATTGACTTCTCTAAATTCTAGGATGAGTGTACCCTATCACATTATCTCAATGGCAAGAGAGGGGAGCTAAATTCTTAAGTCCAAATCCTAAACCTTTAAGCCATTTTTCCTAGAAAATTGGGACAAGTATTTGAGTTATTTACCTTTCGAATGTGTCAAAGAACATTAATTCATTATTAAAAGTCTTTAGTTTTATTTTGTATGTGATTTTCTATGATGGGTTTTCATATTTTTTTCTATAGGTCTTTGGTGATTTTTCTAATAATTAAGTCAAATTAAATAATTAAATAAATGATGTAATTTAATGGAAAATTATTATGGAATTTTTAATATTTAATTATATTTAATTAATTGAGAAACTAATTAAATTTAAAGATAAAAGTTATAACTCTAATTCTAAGAACATGATAATATTTATTTAATTTAATAATAATATATTTAGAGTTCATTTTTAAATAAATGCTAAATACTATTATTATTTAAGTTAATAAATATTTTATCAATTAAATGTTTCAAAAATAAATTAAAAAGTAAAAAAGATATTAGTTTATTAAAAGTCTTAAGATTTCATGATGTGTGCATGAGTTTAAAATTTAATAAATTAATTAAAAAGAGAAGTCAAGTGAAATTTAATAAAGATATTTTATATTCATTAACCATCCATGGAAAAGATAAAGAAAAGATAATAAATAGTTAAAATTCTATTAAGAAAGGAGTCTTATTAGGTAATGGCATAATTAGACCCTAATTTTAGGAGAGAACTCCATATCACAATTTGAGGGACCACAAATTTTGTAGGAGCAAAGGATTTTGAAAGAAAGAAGGTTTTGAAAGGAGAAATTTCTCTCACAATCTTCTTGGCATAGCGATTAGCATTAGAGTCTAGGTAGATGCTTGTGATTAGTCACACAGTTTATTATGTTTTTTCTTTTCCTTTCTTTATCGTGTCTATTGAATGGTTATTTGAATAATTCTTGTGACAAATGTTTTAGTGTTGTGAATTTCTAGTATTTTAAATCTTCTATATATGGTAATATCAAAAGATTAATATTCTACTTTTTCAATAGATTTAAAAATAAGAAATTAATCAGGGAAGGGATTGAATTAAAATAGAATTTTTAAACTAAAAATTTGATGGGTTTGTTGTATTTTGTCTATCAAATTTTATGTTGGGATATATGTATGTATGTATGTATGTATGTATGTATGTAAGTAATTTAAAGAAGGAGGTTATTGTTTTCTTTAAAATTATATATTATAAAATTTTATGAAATAAAATTAATTTTGAAACATAATTCTTTAAAAATAGTATTAAAACAATTTAGAAAATTAAATTTGAAAAAAAAAATTTAAAAAATAAACCAAACTATGAAACCTACACTTTGTTATCAATATGTTGTCTATGTTATGAGTTTGGGTTGACTGAAGTGTTGACCAATTTGGGACATCTACTAGAGGCTTTGGAGTTTTGTGTTTGTGATGTTGTGATAAATTGATTTTGATCCATTTAGACTCAACCATGGTAATGTGTTGGCATTCTCTATAATGAGTTGTATTTATTGTTCATTATTGCTTTTCAGTGTTCTTGTGTGAAGCTGAGGTGAATGTTATGACATATTTGACTTAGCCATTTTGAGTCTTCGATCAGTATTTTTGTGATGCTTTCTAGTTTCTCATAGAGAACTAATGTTTTATTGTGAATTGTCTTTTGATGCTTTCTAGTCACTTGTATGGGACTGAGGTGATTTTATCTTATTCTTTAGTTTATATTTTTATGAGCCTAGGTTAGGTAATCTATATGTTAAGCTAGGAAATGGCTTGGAATGAGGGTTGGGGCCCAAAGTGTCTACTAGGGTAACTCATTGTAAGTAGTTTATAAGTGATAACATTTCATTAAATGGGTTTAAAATGAATTAATAAGATATTGGTACCATAGAAAGTCACTAAGGGGTGAGAGGATTAAAAGACTAGTTGGGTAACCTTATAGTGGACTCATTAGTATTCCTTTTCAGTACAAAAGGATAATAGTACCACATAGGGTCACTAGGGGGCTAGAGGATAAAAATACTAGCTAGGTAACTCCAGCATTGATTCATGTGATGACACTTGCCCACTAGTGGTATAGATTTCCTACATGTCTATGTTTTCCTCTGGGTCTAGATGTCAATTGTATCTTGGAAATTTTGAGTTAGAGAGTACTTTTGATATTTGGATTGATATCCTATTTGGGGCTTGAGACTATCTCCTCAACACAGTGGGAGTGGGTTCCACGCATTTGGGTGGAAGCACTTTTTACTCTTAGCATTGAGATTTATCCATTGATTCCATGGCTAGAGTTTTCTTGTTTGCATTTCCTTTCATTCTATCTCTATGTATTATGATGTATAGTTAGATCTTTATGGTAGATGATTTCACTTATTGAATTATAGTTTCTTTCATAGATCTAAAATGGATGGTGTAATCTATTTTTATAAATGTATATTCTTTTAGCCTTTCATACCTTGTGACATGTACAGTGGATGATTAGGCATTCCAAATTTTATTGTGAAGTGGCATTTATAATAAATGTATATTATTTAAATTGGACTTTGGAATTTTGATTATTCTTTCATGTGGATGTAGTAATTTTTAGTCTTAGTAATAATTAAATCTAAATGTTACTCAACATCTTGGGATCTGTAAGGAATGTAATTCATTATTTTGCTTTTATATGAATGTGTGTTATTACTTCTACTACTTTTTGTTTTACGTGTATGTTATTCTTTATTTATAATTTTTTTTTTGGCAAACATAGTAAAACTTTAGGTTAATTCTTTTTGATTCCTTCCTGGGGCATTACATTGAACAATGAACATAGAAATGCAATAAAGTAACTCATAACATCATATTTTGATAACTAGGGAAACCCTGGCTAAGGGAAAACTATGGTGGGGATGTAACCCAAAAAGTAATCCACTAAGAAAAATTATCTGGTTACAGATATTGACCTTGTTAGGAGTCTATTACATCTCCATCTTTTTCTAGTCCTAGTTAGAGGACTACACCTTGTTTGAAGCCTCAACAATATTACAACTTGTTATATACAATTACAAAATGTATGGAAGATGAACCCTCTACCCAAAGCTGCAATGTACAATGAGTTTCTTCAATACAAAAGGATAGATACAAAAACCTTTGCACTATATTTGATATCTTTAATATCTTATATTTCCTATGTTACTAATCATTTTTTTTTAATTACAACTCACATTCCTTTGATCATACGTGAGATTTTACATCACAAAACTTTACCAGACTTTATCAACATAACTTCACATTTGTATTCTTCCTTTATAAAATAAACTCTATCACACTTAGGGTTAACATCTAGGATGTTGTCCCTAAATTAGTTAAGTAATTATTTCCTAATCAAAACAATTCCTTAAACCAAAATCCTTTCTTCCTTATCATACTATGTTCTTCCTGTACAATACTGCATCTAGTAAAATCATCATATCTTTATTTTCACTAGTTATACTAACTTGCTCTCTCAGATATAGAATCCTCATATTATTTATTAACCATCCTCAAGTGCACATATGCTAATATGACTTCTATGAACCATGCTGAACAAAACTCTAACTATTATGACAAATGAACTATGTAATACTGAGACATATTTCTAAGTTTAACAATGCTAACTTCATCTTCATGCTCAAATAATTTCATATGACTAATATGTTACCATTAATGACAATATTAAAATTTCTAACCTACACAAAAGGCCAAAAATCTCCCCATTGCATTGATGGTGTCATATGGGAAAATTAGATAAGTCCCATCATAAATTTGATAAATTTGTAAAACTATTCCATGGCCTTTAATATCAAAACTATGTAGCATATATATAATATACCTTCTTTCTTTATATCTCCCAATTAAAATTTTCTACACTACTCCCCAATACATGTATATACATACAATTTTCCTTATCTCTCCCCCTTTGACAATGATGAAATTTTTATCAAAACTTATATACATGTCAAAATTGTAGTACCTTTCTATTCATGGTGACTTTGAGATCCTGGAAATATAATGTGGAAATTTTTATTTTAGTCTTTCAAACTCTTCTTTCCATGTGTCCTTGACTTCTTCTAATATACTAATTAAAGCACACAGTCCACAGGATGCTACTTCTATGACATTGAGATCATAGTAAACAAATTTCTCATAAGATGCCTTTGTTGTAAGGTAATTATCCAAGTGCTTTTGTACATTACTAATATTCAATGTCTAATTCTCTCTTGATGATGAGAATCTCTTTATGATTCTCTCCTTTGTTAGCTCAATGATGTATGTGCCATCATTAATGAGTGCAATGGTTGCATGAGCTTGTTCACTAGATTCTACAACTTACTCAAGTTTCCATTCAGCCTATCATTTTTATACTAAACATGAATGTATGACAGCATGCACTATTCATACATGTCCTTCCTTCTATCAAGCATCTTCTTAGTTCCTTGATAAAAATATTAAGTGTTACTAGGTCATTTCTAATACTTGTGCTTCAATAGTGCTTATATTACTACCACTTCAAATAAATGAGTAAACTCATTATCCAAATATTTTACCTATTCCTTAGCTCTTAGTTGGAGATCTGTCTCTATTACTTTGACTGATATTACATCTTATCATTTCTTTATAACTTCCTACAAAGTCTTTTCTAGGCTTTACATCTTATTCCTTTCAAACAATTTACTCAAAGATAATAGATTAGTGTTAGAAATATTTAGAATAATTGAAAGGGGTTAGGGGGCTTGGGGGTTGAATCAATTAATCAAGGTCTATATGTACCACTTGAACAATTAAACATTAAACACTTAAATTTTCTACTAGTCCTATTGTTACTTAGTCTCTACTATAAAATTGTCATAAACATAACTTGCATTCTATCATGAAAACATTAACAAATGTAAATATTCATCATAGTTTGACACAAGGATTTTACGTGGAAACTATATTTGGGAAAAGCCATCAACAACATGTCATTCTTTTACACTCTTTCAAAGTGAGTTCTATTAGTAGCCAACCATGTTAAAGGTTACAATACACACTATTAAATGTGACCCGGTTAGAGAATTTAATCATGCTTTTAGGAGTGCCCATGTAAGAGGACCTTGATCATTCCATTTAGAATGTCACCTAGTTAAAGGATATACACAGACTGTTAAGCCTTCAAATCATCGTTAGTCAACCTTTGTTAAAAGTATTTCAATAAAAACTATTTTTAATGATCAGAAAGAAAATAGTAGGTTTGATCTATGTGATTACAACTCACTTTGGTTAGTTTAGATCTCTGTTCAGTCCTTATGCTAGTTAACTGATAAGTCTTTGATTGTCATCTTTGATCTTTATTTTCTTAGACACCCTTCAAGAAATCATTCCACTCTTCTAATAAACACTTCAGCCTTCTACTTTAATTCTCTTATTAAAAAAAAATCATATTTGCAAGGTTTCTCCTTTGGCTTCACATTCACACACTTCTTTGATTCTAATCAACCTTTCTCTTTATGTCTCTTAAACTCACTCGTACATACACTAAATAGGCTTTTCTGAGCTTGAATAGACATTGTTGGACATGGCACAAAATGATTGATTATCTATATCTTTAAATAGGCAATTCATACTTTATAGTTTTATACATCCACCGTAAATCTTAGGGTTTACAATTAAATTCAATTTGATTCAATGTATCTATGCATCTTCCTGATCAACCTCTAGAAACTTCTCTAGAATCCATATATTAGGTATTTACCTAATGATCTTCTTGAATTTCATGATTTAACTCATCAATCTTATTTTCAAAATATTTCACATGACCCAAGAAATCAACTGAGTCGACTTGATCTTATGATATATTTGAATTTGTTCTCTTGTTGTCACTTGACAATCTGATACTCGATGAACGCTAAAATAATTAGTTGTTTTAAAGCTTATTGGCTTGATATTAACCAACTCTAAATAAATGTTCTTTTTCTTAGTTTGTATCACTAGATTCTTTAAAATGTTGATAGTTCACTTGCGTCATCACAATAGATAACTACTGGATCTATAATTTATTCTTTCATAACTTTCAGTAATTTCTTAATCCACATTATGTCTGAAACATTCATTATAGCTACTACATACTCTGCTTTAGTTTTTGATTAAGAAATACAATTATTCTTCTTGATTGTCCATGACACCAATCTCTTTCCTAGAAAGAATGCACCTCCACTAATGCTTTTTCTATCATCAATATTTCAAGCCCAATCTATGTCAACAAAAATATTCAGTTCAAATCTATCACTTCTCATGTAATATAATACACAACCTTCTGTACCTTTTAGATATCTAAATATCCTTTTTCCAACCATCATATGATTCTCTTTAGGATTTTCTAAAAAAGTAGTAACTTTCCCAATTGCCAAAGTGATGCAGAAGCATCAAGAGGTATAAGGGCAATCCTATGTCACCCAAAAAAAATGTACCTAGACATAGTTTCTGTTTCATGCGTTTTCATTTTTGGATACACATTTGGGTCAAATAAAGGTTCCAACTCTCACAGCTCCACTATTAGTGTTCTGGGTTAGAGTATTTAAGCACCTTGGGATATGTGTAAATGCTAAAAATATAGGACTATGTAATTGAGCCATAATTATGGTGAATCAAAAGGTGTAAATTGGAGGGAGGATTAAAATTGTAATTTAGAACATTCCAAAAAAAGAATCAGGTCAAAAGGCTGTACAGTTTGAAAGTTATCGCAGTTTTTCAATTTTTGGAGACCTCCTAAGAATGCTTCAAAGTTAGGTTCGAGGAATTAAATGACCTTGTGAAGGGCCAAAACTTGGGCGTTGAGAAAATTTAGTCCATTGGGCTATAGAGAACTCTAAGAGCTTTCCAGAAATGTAAACAGTTTGTCAATCGGAGCTACGGTTCAAAAGTTATGCCTCCTGAAAGTTCAGCTACCATTTCTAGATTCTTCTAATTTTATACTAATTTCTAAAGTGACTTCTGGAGCCTTCCATTTTGGTGGTGGATGCCAACTAGCACTTTATAGAATGTGTTCCTAATCCTTAACCCTTTGGGGTCTATTTAAGGACATTTCTGGCATTGTAAAAGGCAGTTCGAAGTGTAGTTTGAGAGAAGGTACTAGGAGAAGAAATTATCTCAAGATTTATGCTATTGTAAGCCCATAGGGCATGTTTTGGATTCTAGTTTTGGAGTCTATTTTCTCTGCACTAAGTGCACTAGCATATTTTCATAGTTAATAAAATTTTCCCTTTCCTGTTGTGTCCATTCTATGTTTGGGTTGTGTTCCCATCACAAAGAAATGTCTAGCTTGTTGTGAATAACATATTATAATATTCCTAACATGGATATGTATAGGGTCTAGTTTTCATTACTAGAATAATAAATATTAGGTAACTTATGTCCTATACAGATATAGGTATACTCACTAGCCTTTAATATTCCATACCAAAAGTCTTTAATATTTCCTTGATGTATTTGGATTGTGAAATGAAAATACCAAACTTCATTTGACATACTTGTAATCCAACAAAATATTTGACTTCACCAAACATAGAAATTTCAAATTTCTTTTTCATTTCATCAACAAATGATTTACATAATGCTTCCCTTCCTCCAAATATAAGATCATCAACAAATATCTCAGATAATAGTACTTCATCTTTTATCATTTTTGCGTTCAAAACTTCCACTAAGTAGTTATGTAGTCTTTCATACCATGCTCTTGGGCTTTCTTTAATCCATAAGGAGCTTTGTTTAGTTTACATAACATGTTCCTTTTGTCTAGATCTATAGATCCTTTAGATTGGTCAATTTGTCCTTCTTCCTCTAGTATAGTTCTTTTATGCTGAGTATGCAAGATGAGTTCTAACTCCTTCAAGTCTAGCTATTGGAGAAATTTTTTCTCCTTAATAAATTCCTTCTTCTTATGCATAACCCTTGCATACTAGTCTTTCCTTGTTTCTTTTTACTTCACCATTTTCATTGTGATTGTTCCTAAAAACTCACTTTGTCCCAATTCCACTTTTGTCTTTTAAGTCTTGGCATTAAGGTCCAAGTATTGTTCTTCTCAATCTGGTCAATTTCTTCATTCATTTATTGTATCCAATCTTCATTGTCTAAAGCATCCTTTATTAACTTGAGCTCAAACTCACAAATTAAGCATGTATTATCTTTGAGTCTTCTTGTCATTACACATGATTTAGCACCGCTAATGATTTCATTAGGTTTATGATGTCTTCTCACATATTTTTCTAACATAGGTAGTTTCCATTTTAGTCCTTGTTCAGGTTCATCTTGAAAAAAGAATCGCAGGCTCATTTCCACTTCCTTGCTTTGGTTCAAGCTTAGGTTTTGAAAGCTCAGTATGCACCAACTGATGGTCAACATTGCCTATCTATGGCTCAACACCTTTACTCTATTGCTTGGCATGTAGTCTTGGTTCTTTGATAATTTGCATTTGCACTATATCATTTCATGTATGATGGGAACTTGTAGTTTGACTATTGGGAACATCATCATCCACATAGATGAATGTACTATAGACTTCAAGTTCTTCATTACATGAAGTATCATCCCTTTCTACAAACCCATCAATTTTTGCATTTGCAATTTCCAAAAATTTGTTAACGTTATAATTTAAATGCTTATAAGCTTTTCTTTTAGTTGAATAACCTAGGAATATGCCTTCATCACTTTTTGCATTAAGTTTTCCATTCCTATTGTCTTTCAATAAATAGAATCTACTACCAAATATTTGGAAATATTTACTTTGGGATTATAGCCAGACCATAGTTCAAAAGGTGTAGCATTAGTACCTTTCTTAACTTGTACTATATTCAGGGTATAGATAGTAGTACTAACTACTTTTGTAGTGCCTTCCCTCATTTACATTTTTCTAGATACATTGTTGCTATCATTGCTGAACTCTATTAGGTCAATTTTATGTTGATAGTTAGCAGCATTGTTTTGAGACTATCAAATATTGTGTTATAGACTGAGTTGATATATGATGAGATCACTTAGACTCTACATCTCATGTATGCATGATGATTATTACATTATTCTCAGTTATTGATGATGTTTAGCTAAATGGATTATTATATGTATTGTTTTATAGATACTTACCCCATATTGCATATCTATGGTGTGCGTGTTTATTCTCTTTATGTATGGCATTTCTGATGTGGTTAAGGAAGGGAGTCGTAGTCACCTGCTAGTCAGGATCTACATGATGCACCACTTCCTACCATTGCCTATTTAGCTTAGCATATATATATATATACATATATATATATATATATATATATGTATATATATATATATATGTATATGTATATATACATATATATGTATATACATATATACATATATATATATATATATACATATACATATATGTATATATATATATATGTATATATGTATATACATATATATGTATATATACATATACATATATATATATATATATACATATATATATATATATGTATATATGTATATATATGTATATATATGTATATATGTATATATGTATATACATATATATGTATATATATATATACATATATATGTATATACATATATACATATATATACATATATATACATATATACATATATATACATATATATATATATATACATATATACATATACATGTATATATATATGTATATATGTATATACATATATATGTATATATATATATACATATATATGTATATACATGTATATATGTATATATGTATATTATATATATATGTGTATATATATATAGATATATATACATATATACATATATACATATATATACATACAATATGTATATATCTATATATCTATATATATGTATATATATATAGATATATATATATAAATATATACATATATCTACATATACATATATACACATACATTATACATATACATATATACATATATGCATATATACATATTGTATGTACATGCATGGATTTTACGTAGGTCGCAAGTATTGGGTATCGACTTCCCTGAATTGCCAGGATGAGCATACCCTATTGCACTATCTCAATGGTAAGAGAGGGTAGATAAATTCTCAAGTCCAAATGCTAAGCCCTTAAACCGTTTGTCCTAGAAAGGTAAGACAAGTATTTGAGATGTTTTTACCTTCCAAATGCGTCGGATGATGTAATTCATGATTTTAACCCCTTAGACTGATTTTGTATGGATTTTTCTATGATGAGTTTTCATATTTTATTTTAAGAGGTCTTCGGTGAATTTTCTATTAATTAAGTCTAAAATTAAAAGATTTAATTAATAATTTAATTATTTTGGGGAAAATTAATATAATGTTATGATATTTTGATATCTCGTTTTTAATTAATTAAATGGGAAATTAATTGAGTAGAAGAATTAAATAAAAGAAATTAAAATTAATAATAATAAAAATAATAATAAAATAATAATAATAATAATAATAAAAGAATTAAAATAAAAGTTATAAGTCTACCTAGGAGTAAGTGCACCTCTTGATTTAATGTATGTCTACGATGCAAGAGTTAGCACACAAATTAAGCACATGGTGTCTACAACCTTGTGACTCATCTAGAAGGTTAGAAAAGGCTCGTGCTTAGTTTTCAACACTTATCTTATCTTCTACTTGATTCTAGAGACATTCTAGGTGTTTCCTAAGAGGTCCTTATATTTAGGCACTCTTAGAAGCTCGAGGAGTGTTTTAGGGTGGATCTGCGAATGTTGGAGAACGAAGGAGCTTGCTCTGCAGATTCTGAGAAGTGAATTAGCATCAATGTCTAGGTAGACACTTGTGATTTTGCATATGATATTTTGCATCTTGCACTTCCTGTCTTCTTTGTGTTTTTTGAATTGCTTTATGAGGATTCCATGCATGAATATTCTAGTTATATGTAATCTTCTCATGGATATTTAAATTTTTGTATGAGAAAACCACATCATGCGTGGATCTAAAGGATCTATTGTTTTGCGATTTAAATGCTTATGGACAAAACCTATTAGAAGGATTAAATAGGTGAATTTTAAAGGGATATGTTGCATGCATACCTCAGAATAGGTCTTGATCTCAATATATAGGTAATTGTTATGAGGAAGCCTATAGATATATTTATAGGATGAGATCATTATCAATAAAAGTATTTATTTTTAAAAAAAACATGTAGAAAACGTATAATAAAAGATCGAGGTCCCTGCAAGTAAAAATTGTTTATAAAAAAAAATTTATATGCGAAAATGCTTTGAGAAAATGTATATATTTAAATAGCAAAAAAAATTATTAAAAAAAATTTATAAAAAAGAAATATTTAAAAAATTTGAGGGATGGAGGAACCCGTACCCCTTACTCTATGGATGGCAGAGACTGCGATGACAAGGGTACTATGTACCCGCTATTAGCACAGACCTACGACAACAGGTACTGCATACCCGTGACGGTGGTACAAACAAAGGTTTGTATTTTTAATTTTAAAAAAAAAATTTATGTTATGAAATATGTGAAAAATTTATTAAAAATATTTCAATTATTATTATTTAAAGAAAGATTAATATTAATAAATATTAATAAATTTTATAATTAATTATAATTATTAAATATTATATTATAAATAAAATATTATTAATGATTACTTCTTTTAATAATTAATCATTTTAGTGTAATAATATAAATTTAATTTAATCAGATCTAAGATGAAGGATAAATGAGGAAGAATGGTATTCATTCATATTGATTTTTCTATGTGTCCTATTAATACATGATAAGGACTATTGTCTAAGTAATGTGTATATAATCTATTCTTGGGCACTTTAGAAAATTGAATTCTAAGAGTTATGGGGAGGAAACTTTTATCTATCAAAACAAATACATGGGTTAGAGAAAAATGTATAAACGTTCCCTCACTTGATATCTAAATCCGAAATGAAAACTAGAACCCCATATTTCATTCAATTAAGTTATTTTAAACAAACCAAAAAATGTGCTTGCATTTTGTGTTTTCTCTATGCTATCTGTTTTGGTATTTTTGGGTTGACTAGATCATTGACTAGTTATAGGATGTCTACCATAGGCTCGAGGGTTATGATTTGTGATGTCTTTTAATCTCAATCTTTTTTAAAACTAACCATGGCTATGTGATGGCATGCTCTATGGTGTGTGTGGTTTACTGATTTATATTGCTTCCAGTCTTCTTGTGTAAGATGCGATATTTGCAACCATTTATGAGTTATGAATCAGTTGTATTTGGATTACTTTTGAGTTGCCTTGATGGGATCGAAGTGTTTATTTGATCTTGGTGATGTCATGTTGTGACATGTTTTGACTCGACCATTTTGGAGTCTTCGATCAGTATTATTTGCTTAAAGATGCCTTTTTGGTTGCTTGTGGAGAACTAATGGATAACATGATTTATTTTGAGATTCCTTATGGTTGCTTGTAGAGAATCAATGGATATTGTGATTATCATTGATACCTTTAGTTGCCAATAGAGAACTGTTGTGGTCATGATTATCAATGGATGCTTTTCAGCTGCTCATGGAGATTTGATGCTCTTATTGTGGATTATTGTTTGGTATTTTCCCAATCGCTTGTATAGGACTGTGGTGATTTTTTGATTTATGATTCCATGAGCCTAGGGTAGGTTATCTACTTGTAGTGTTGGGTAGTGGCTTGCAATGGGGGTCGGGGCCCTAAGTGGCTGCCAGGATAACTCATTGTAAGTTATTTAATAAGTGAAAACATTACACTTAATACTGACTTAAATGAGCCTAATAAGATAATTGTTTGTTCTCACCCATGCCTCAAGTGCTAGTACAGACTAGGATGGGAGTAGAGAGAATTCTTGGTTGCGACCTTGCTTTCCATAGTATGCATCATCAATACGAGAGGATACTAGTGGCCGCATAGGGATCACTAGGGGGCCCGAGTCTAGTGAGAGACTACTAGGGTAACTCTCGTGTGATCTATGTGTTAGGAACCTGTGTGTTCCTTCTGTTTATTTTGTTAGAGTAGTGTTGTTGGACGCATATGCTTTGTAAGTCGTCCCGTGAGTATATTTTATTATCCCACATGCATAGGTAGTATTACTTTTCTAGATCGTACCCAGTATATAAGAATAGGTTGAGGCCCTTGATGGGCACGGACGAATTTATTGTATTGAGCTTGCTCAAAGGAGGTTACCCCCTCGAAGTGGCCTGCGATCAGTAGATTCATTCTGAGTTCTGCTATCACTTTGTATTCTGTTATTTCGAGCATTCTCACGATATTGCTATAAGGAGGTTCTTCACACTATGCGATGACACTTTCCCACTTACATAGTAGGTTCTTATGTGTCTTGTGTGCCTCTAGGATTAGATGTCAGTTTGTGTTGGAACCTCTGAGTTAGTATACTTTTAGGATTCTTAGACTTAGAGAGTACTTGTGTTATGTGATTTGTTATCTTGTGCTATGTGATTTGATAACCTGTTTTGGACTTGAGATTATCTCCTCAGCATGGTGGGAGTGGGCCATTTAGGACCCACGTGGTTGGGTGGTAGTGCTTTTTCACTCTTACCACTTGTGATCTATCTAAGACATTGTGGTTGATGCATTCTTATTGACATCTATCATCCAGCTATTCATATCCTGATGATGAATCACAGAGTGTGATTCGAAACGTTGATGCAAAAAAATGGCACACAATCGAATCCAGAATGCGCATCTTCATAATCTATCATCATTTTATTCTTGGTTTATGATGGAGGAAACGTATCCTTATATTGATGATTAGCATATGAGAGATGATGTTATTTTCTTATCTTATTCTTTATTGTGCATTATTAGATTTATTATGCATATGTTGTAGCATGTTAGAGTTCTTTCTGCATATGATGTAGTATGTTTAGAAAATTCCTAGTATGATAATACTGATGATCTCTTCGGTGATTTTGGATGTTATGCATGGAGGAATGGCTAGGACCCACGATGGTCGAATGATGCTATTTACGGTTGGGAGGAATTGTGCACTTAGTTAGTTGTGTTTATGATGCATGGTTATCTTTATGATGGATGTTTATATCTTCTATGTTGATTTATCATGTATGGAATTTTGTTTCATTTACTTTATTGCACTTGCATCATGGATTAGAATAGGATGATGTACTTTATTTCATACATGTATATTCTTTTATGTCTTTCATTCCCTGTAGCATGTACAATGGATGATTGAGCATTTTGAAATGTAATTTATTAAGGGACATTTGGAACAAAAGTACATTGTTTAAGAACATTGGACTTTCATTATTATTTCATATGGATGTGGTATTAGATGGAATCAATATTAGTTAATTTAAATGTGATTCAATGTTAAGGGATCCTTAAGGAATGTAACTTGTTAGTGATGTTGATGTATACTTTCAGTTGAAGGTTTTTACTGCTTCCACTTCTTTGTGTATGTTGTGAATGATTTAAATTTCATGTTTCAAAGAGAAAAAAAATGATACCAAACTTAGTGAAACTTTAGGTTAATTCTTTTGGATCCCTTGGCAGGGTGTTACAACTTCTATCCAACATTTTCATGACACATTCTTCTCCATCATTAGTGTTCTTTCATAGTCCATTATTGATTTGTTTCTCTTTCAACTATCACATTCTAAGAAGGGGTGCTTGTGATGTAGAGGTTAGGGTACACTAAGCACAATGTTGATATCAATCCAATAGGATAGACTATACACCCAAAATTATACACCTTGACACAATAGTAACATGAATAGATCATCATAAATCCATACAACTTTACACAAGAAAACTGGATTAAATACCAATGAATGGTGGATCTTCACAAATTAATATTCTTAGCACATTAAGGGGTTCAACACATTAGCAAAACCAAAGAATCGAGGCCAAACAACAACTTAAACATGGGTCTCATGGTTCTGTGCAGATAATGCAACATTTTGGGCTACTAGCCCTTCAAAGAAAAAATACACAACAAATACAAAATATTCCAAAGGACCAAAGAAACCAAATAACATTCTAAATACCTTTTATTGAGTTTGTAAAATCCTCAAAAGGACAAGTGTTGAAACCATTTATAAGCCCTCCAAACTAGACTGTTGTACAAGCCTAATAGCTTCAATTAAGTCACCTTAATGAAGTACCAAAAATCCAATGGGAAATACCAAACCAATGCATCAAAAAATTAGGTTAGGACAAGGGAAGGCAGATTCCAAAGTTCCACTTACTAATTCAAACCCCACGACATGCAAATCCATGGCTTTTATAATGCAACAGAGTTGTCACATGAGGATGCCAACTGATTTGTGCAAATTCCATACATCCATCATCAACACCTACTTGGAAAACACCAAAATCTTAAATTACATTGGACAACCTCTCATTCCACCAAAAATCAGAATTTTCCAATAGTGGAAATGGGATAAATCAACATTTTTGTTCAAAACCCTAGGTGGCAAGGGTTTGAAAGCAACTTTCACAAAAAAACCTTATATCTTCCACCTCACAGTGTTTCAAGAGTTCAAAGTAGGCTCATTTAAAAGGTGATTTAGCAATCTTCAATAAAAACTTATTCTCCAGGCCCTTTGATCTGTATAGTCCATACAATTTATGAAAAAATAGTCTTTCTGTAGAAAAATGATGGTTTTCTTTATTGATTTCAAAGAAAAAGTACATCTATGTCTTCCACCCTCCTATAAGAGCTTATGAAGACCTTCCTCCAACTGGTCCAACTAATTTTCAAAGGTTGTGACCATTGGAGGGAACCATTACAAATAACAAACCATATTATTGCATAAATGTTGCATTATTGTTGTAGTTATGCAAGTTATTTTACTTTTTATGTCCTTATTAAGACTTATAAGGATTCTAACATCTCCTATGACTTCTAATAAGACCCTACAAGTCTAATAAACCCCTATGATCTCATGAATCAACTAGTTTATAGAAATACCAAAGTTGTCAAGGGGTCACACAATGGGCCATATTGCAAGAAATAACCAAAAATGCTAAAATCAAGTTTGGAAAAGGCCTAGAAGACCTTATGACTACTTGGTTTGATGGGGTGCTCCTACACCATATCTACCCAAGCTATTTGAAACTCAAGTTCCCACTTGAGGCTAGTTGTTCCAAAGTGTATCCATACTTATTGATGTCTTGTTCTATCATCCAAGTGGCATCAATGTGAGGAAGACCTTTCCACTTGACAAGGTACTGTAAATAAGTCTTCTGCTTGATCTTCTTGTAGACTTTGGTGTCAAGGATCTTCTCCAATTGAAGGGGCTGACTTGGTGGAAATTCCTACAACCAATCAACATGTGTCTCTTCCTCATCATTATTACCTATCACATCAGCATTTCCTTTGAAAGGAGTTAGATCAGAAATGTTAAAAATAGGGTAAATTGAAAGAGATGGTCGGAGAGTGATTTCATAGGTATTTTCACCAAACTTGTGTATTATTGTGCAAGGTTCTATTTTCCTCATTTGAAGCTTGGTGTGCTGATCCTTGGGAAGCCTCTCCTTTCTTAGGTAAGCCCATACCTTGTCACCTAACTTAAAGGAACTTTTCTTTTCTTCTTATCTTCCATTGCCTTATAAATCTATGATGGTTGTTCTAAATAGTCCTTTACCTATTCATGCACTTGTTTTATCATCTTTTCCAACTCTTCTCCTTTAGCACTGATTTTAAAATCATTTGGAAGTTCCCTCAACTCCATTAGACCCCTGAGATGCATACCATAGATTGTTTGAAAGGGTATTGAAGGAATCATTAAAGGCAAATTCAACTTGTGGCAACAAAAGATCCCAACTTTGAGTGTATTATTTTGTCAAACATCTAAGGGGATTGCCAAGAGATCTATTTATGACCTCTATCTATGCATCCATTTGAGGATGATAAGTAAAACTATACTACAAGTTTGTTCCCAACTTCTTATGAAAAATTCTCCAAAAATGTCCTTCGAATTTGGTATCCCTATCTAGCACAATAGACTTAGGTAACCCATGAATTCTAACAATTTCCTTGAAGAATAATTGTGCAATGTGTGATGCATCATGAGTACTCTTGCATGGTATGAAGTGTACCATTTATCTAAAATGGTCCACAACCACAAAAATGTTGGCATACCCTTGTTTTGTCCTTGGGAGGCCCATAATAAAGTCCATTGAGATAGCTTGCCATGGCCTAGAAGGTATAGGAAGAGTTTTGTAAAGACCTTGGTTAGTAGACATTCCCTTGGCTTGTTGGCATATGACACAAGTTTCCACAAATTTTCTTACATCATTTTGCATCTTTGGCCAATGGTGATACCTCCTAACTACCTCTAATGTTTTGTCTAGGACAAAATGTCCACTCATTGCCCCACAATGCTTTTCTTTATAATATTATCCCTCAAAGGACACCTAGGGATACATAACTGATGTCCCTTGAAAATTAAACCATCTCGAATGAGAAATTTAGAGAAATTAGTATTATACCTACCCACTAATTTAGTACAAACCTGATAAATATGGCCAAAATTAATATCATCTTTATAAAGGTCCTTAAGAGCACTTACCCCAATGCTTTGGAGTTGGATTTTCTGCACCAAAGTGATCCTCTTCCTAAATGCATCAGCCACCTTGTTGGCTTGACCCTTTTTATGATTAATGTTGGAGGAATATGCATACAACTATTCCATCCACTTAAGGTGCCTGACATTCAACTTATCTTGTGAGTTTAGATAGCTTAATGCATGATTATCACTGAAAACTACACATTGTTTAGGTAGGAGATAATGTCTCCATTTTCTAAGAGCTTGAACCATGGCATAAAGTTCTAAGTCATAGGTGGAATACTTTTTCTTGGCATCATTTGGTTTTTGTAAAAAAAAATGCTACTGGTTTGCCATCTTGACTTAGGACTACCCAAATGGCTAGGTTGCTAGCATCTATTTCCATTGTAAAACATTGTTGAAATCAAGGAGGGTTAGTATAGGATATTGTGCAATCCTACATTTGATGTATTCAAAGGCATCATTGGCTTCTTTTGTCCACACAAACTTTACCTTTCTCCCTCCTTTGATGGTTTCTAAAATTGGAGTACATACATTGCTAAAATTCTTCACAAACTTCCTATAAACTGTGGCTAATCCATGGAAGCTTTTAACATCACTTTGTGTTTTAGGAGAAGGACAATTAACTATTGCTTCAACCTTTGAAGGATCCATCTTCAAAGTTCCTTGAGAGATCAAAAATCCCAAGAAGGTAAGTTCCTTTTGCAAAAAGGTGCACTTTTCAAGGTTGATAATTAGTTTATGTTCTTGTAATCTTTTGAATACCATGTTAAAATTTTAAGGTTCTCTTCCAAACTAAAACTAAATATCAAAATATCATCAAAGTAGATAACCAAGAACTTTCCATTGTAGTCTTGAAAAATTTCATTCATTAACTTCATAAAGGTTGAAGGTGCATTGCTTAATCCAAATGGCATAACAACCCATTCATACAAACCCTCTGTTGTTTTAAATGATGTTTTCCATTCATCCCTTGGCTTTATTATTATCTAATGATAACCATATTTTAAATCATTTTTTGAGAAGTAAGAGGCACCCCCTAGTTGATCAAGTAGATCCTCTATTCTTGGGATCAAAAACCTATATTTAATGGTGATCTTATTGACTGCCCTACTATTAGTACACAACCCCCATTTGGCATCTTTCTTTGGAGCCAAAATAGTAGGCACTGCACATGGAATCAAACTTTTTTGTATCAAACATTTTCTTAGCAACTCACTGATTTTTTTAACAATCTTAGCATTTTGTGTAGGTGTCATCTTGTAAGGGGCTTTATTCAGCAAGGAAGCACTGGGAATAAAGTCTATTTGATGACTCACATCTCTGATTGGTGGCAAGGAAGAAGGTAGATCAGTTTGCGCTATGTCATGGTACTCTTCAAGAAGTTTTTGCACCTCTTTAGGGACTGGTTTAACTTTATCAAACTTTGTTTCCTCCCTTGGTTTATGGATCAGCACACATTGTAATGCCCCGCCAAGGGATCCAAATAATTAACCTAGAATTTTTCACTAAGTTTGGTAGCATTTTTTTTTTCCAACATGAAAGTAAATACCACATATAACTTATGCACCATACGAAAGCAATAGCAATGCCCATCTAAAAGTAAACATAACATACATAATAGATTACATTCTTTAAGATCCCTTAACATTGAATTATATCCAAATTAACTAACATACATGAATCCATCTAGTACAACAACCACATGAAATAATAATGATAAGTCCAATATTTATTCATTACATTTCAAATGCTCAATCATCCACTATACATGTCATAGGGTATGACAAGCTCAAAAGAATATACATACGTGAAATAAGATACATCATCATAGAAGACGTATACATCCATCATAAAGATCAAACATAATAAACTAAGTGCACAGTTCCTTCCAACCATTAATAGCATCATTAGACCATCGTGGATCCTAGCCATCCCTCTGTTGGTCTGACTTTTTGTGTAGTAGAAGTTTTTTGCTAAATCATAAAAAAGTCAAATGTTCTATTGCTAAGTGAAGCATAGGGTTTTGGATAAATCATCCATAAGAAATAATCATCATGTAAACCCTATATCATCTCTATTCATAAATTGTTGGGCGCGAAATTTTGAATTTTCAAAAGAGACAAATATGCTGTCATATTCCTTTTCCTTTCCTCCTAGGTTACCTTTCTTCCTATTTGTCCCTTCTGTCAGATCCGACTAGATCTACTGTTGTTGTTACCTCACTTATAAGAGTTGCAAGGGAGATAATTATAGCGACATAGCGAGTTGGGCCCATCGCCTTCTTTCTTAAGAAGCCCTGTAGCATATCTTTCGATCATTTTCGGATCAGATCAACGATTGTCGCCACTTCACTATGGCAAGGTGCTCGTTCTTTATGCATAACGAAGTAGCTATATGCTGACACGTGTTCTCAGTCATCAATGGGTCCAAATATAAGCACAATCAAAGAAAGAATTCTATAAGTGGCAAGTTCTCATTGGGTAAAATAACTGACATGGAAAATTAAACTCCTAGTTGGAAAATGGCCAGTCTCATAGATGATGTTTATTATTCTGTTATCAAATAATTCATCCATTTCCTTTTTCCATTTTTCTTTTTCCTTTACTATATCAACAGATTCTAAAGCACAAGGAAATAGGGTGAATTTTTTAGCAAGATATTTTGAAAAACAGAGTATCAATCTTCTCTGTAAAGAATCTCTTTCATTTTCAAAATTTTCTAACTTATTCGATAAATCAAAAATCTTTTCAACTTGATGATAAGGCATTTGGACTGCAGATATACATATAATTGCAACATCATTATTTCTCTGTCTCCATTTCTATGCAAGAGAATCTAGTCCATCCTTTTCTTTATTCAACTTATCCATGAGGGTTACAATCCTTGTCAACTGATCATAAAAAGTCGACCATTGTATTTTATCCCTCAAATATGTCACACCCTGCTTCCATTTTTCTTCCTGCTGATTTCTATGTCAGTTATTAAACTCCTAGTTGTTTCTCCAAGGCCTATGCATGATGACAACCTAGTGAAACATGGAAACAACCTCCAAGCTATGGGACTTGAACTACGAGGTTGAGTCTCTGAAGAAGGCCAGCTTCCTCTTACTGTCAGGGTGCACCTCTCTATTCTCAGAAGGGAAAGGGAGAAAGAAAGCGTCAAAGAAAATCTACCTAGTCTAATGTAAGGCGGTGATGCACCAAAATAGAGTATTCAGACTCATTCCTACCCATATATATACTACAAAACTAGAATAACATACAAAAGTCATACACATCCAGACTTGTATCGATCAATAATCACATACAGATCAAAAAAAACCAACTGAATGACACTAGGAAAAGGAGATTTCACTTATGTATTATTCGATAGGCCAAAGATAGATATAGTATGCAGATCGTTCATCTCAACAATACACCAATGGGAGGAAAAGTGATGCACATTCACACTGATGGCTGAAAGAGATGATACGGGATATTACATGGCTCAGAGATAAAGGGGTTTTACACTGCAAGTCTACAAGCAGTAGCAGAGAAAATTAGGAAGAATCGACCTTTAGAATAGATCACAAGACTGCCTTTATAGATCAGGCATAACTGAAGATTTCCACGTTACATTCACTTCTTACCTACTGGCATTAACTTCCCATCTCGAGAATCCAATCGGGGATCTGATTGAAATCCTGGCCTATATACCGAGAAATCTCATTTCTTCTGAGAAGAGCCTGCAGAAGATAGAAACGGCACCACAACATTCCTTGACATGATAGATAGATCGACTGGATGGGTGGAGTGTCCTTATGTCATGCATTCATTCCTGGTAGGTCAGAAATGATCGCAAGATATGTCGATCGCCTCTGCATCTTGGTTCATGAATCAAATTGGCCTATTAGCCGACCCGATTTCTTATATGCCAACTGGGCCACACGGGCCAATCATAATCCTTTGTCTTGCCACTTGGAGAGTCCTTCTGCGATTGATCGCCTTCATCGAACTAACTGTGCCACCTTATCACCTAACTGCTAGCCGTCAGCTAATGGCCACGTTGAAAATTGAAACGCGAGGACACGTGTCTTTCGAGCACTAACTCGCTATTGTAAAATCCGTGCAGTTCCTCCATGGCGAGATAGCGCCGACCCTAGATTCCTACAGATCTGATGGTGGAGAATCCACCCCTTAATACGTTGATTGTATCAAGAAATTTGGCCGCTCAACATATCTGTGTTCTGACTCGGCACACATGGTTGTTTCTGATTCACCATGGACTCTCTTTCCTGTGACTGGGCCCCATCCGAATTAGCGCCACCTCGATGATGCATCCAGCGAGACCTGATCCCACTGACACGTGTCAGTCAGGCATGATGTCACCATGGTAAAAATCTTGCAACTTCACTAAGGCAACATGGCACCTACCGTTCATCTCTTCAAATCTGACGGTGGAGAACCTGACCTTCTGTAACCCTCTGTTCCTATTGATTCACTGGGCTCGCCAACACGTGGTGTCCCCCTGTTGGTTCGTCAGTCACCCTATCCTATCTGCTTCTGATGGCATGAAACGTAGCCCCGCCAGGACACGTGGCACACAGGCGCTATGTCATCATGATAATATCTGCGCATCTCTGCCATAGCAAGATGGCGCCATTCGTCGATGCAATCAAATCTGACAGTGGAGATCACAAACTTTGACTGTGCCAACCGTACTAATAGAGACTCCAGCCTGGTTACACGCGACGATTCCTCACTGGTCCATTGGAACACCACTAGGCAATCTTGTGACTTGGCCTCACAAGGTGACCACGTGTCGACTAGGCGCCATGTCGCTATGGGAAAATTGAGGTTAAATTTCCATAGCGCCATAGCGCCCAACTGATGACATGTCCCTATCTGTGCATGGTTCTTTTTGATTCGCTGCCGTGACACGAGCTTCGCCAACTGGGCAGATGAGGTACGCAATGGGGCCCAATATTTGTGTGAAGTTCTTGCCATTTATTTTCTTCGGCCCACCAAACTTTACCCGATCATCGCAACATTTTTTAACAACGTGACCCGCCCGTCGATGTGAGCATCTCTGTCGGGCGCTATGTCGCCATGGAGATTTTTTGGTTGGCGTGTGATAGCACCATAGCACCTGCGGCGCCTGAAAACTTTCCGACCGCTCTTCGTTGTGACCCACCCGTAGAGCCCACCAAACACATGTCATTCGGGCGCGATGTCGTCGATACTATCTCCCATGCAACTTTCGATGACGAGATCGCGCCTACCGTCAATCCATCTAAAATTTGATGGTCAGAGAACCTTGGCGAGTCAGGGCATTAAAATAACAATTTTTTGGCTAACCGTTGAACAGGGCGCGGATTTGAATTTAAATCTTTTGGCGGTAAAACCAGAGGTAACAGGTATACAGTCCTTTTTTGGCTAGGTTAATTTTCTGAGGAGGTTTGTTACCAATTTCGCTGAAATTAGTAGACCCATTTCAAAAATGCTCAAGAAAGGAGCTGTCATAGATTGGAATGGTGAACCTTCACAAGTATTCCAAGATATAAAAGCTGCAATAAAGAATGCTCCAGTGTTGAGTACCCCAGATTATGCAAAACCCATGCATATTTTTTCTTTTGCATCATTCCATACTGTAGCTACAGTTTTATTACAGAAAAATCAAGAGGATATGAGCAGCCTATTGCCTTTTTCAGCAAATCCCTGTAGCATGTTGAGCTGAAGTATGAAATAAATGAAAAATAAGCATATGCTTTGGTAAAGGCTGTAAAAGCATTCAGAAGTTATTTGGTAGGTGCTACTATTATTGCTTTTGTACCTAGTGCTGCAGTTAAGGATATATTCTCTCAGCAAGAAGTGTCAGGAAGGAGATGTAGATGGATCAATAGAATCCAAGAATTTAACATTGATATGCAGATAAGTAAGTTAGTAAGAGGTCAAGGTTTGGCCAAACTCATGGCTGAAACTAACCTAGAAGCTAATCAGATAAACCTAGTAAATGATGATCTCAGAGCTGACTTCTATGACATGGACCAGTGTGACTGGTACACCAATGTTATACATTACTTGCAACATATGGAAGTTCCTCCCCATCTGCCTGATAATGAAAAAAGGAATACTAAATTGCAAGCCATCAGATATGTAATTGTTCAAAATAACTTATGGTGGAGAAAATTTGAGGGAGTTCTGTTGAAATGTGTTGACAAAGAAAGGGAAAAAGAGATTTTGAAAGAAATGCATGCTGGAGTATGTGGAGGACATTACATGGCCAAAACTACTGCACATAAGATAATGAGGGCTGGATTCTGGTGGCCTTCTTTGTTCAAAGATCCTCAAGTTATGGTTAAGAAATGTGATCCTTGTCAGAGGTTTGCTGGAAAGCTGAAATTCTCAGGAAATACTCCACTGAATCCAGTTGAAACTCAAGCACCTTTTCAACAATGGGGTCTGGACTTCATAGGAGAAATTTTCCCCAAGTCTAGCACTGGCTATTCTTGGATTCTGGTTGCTACTGACTACTTTACAAAATGGGTAGAGGCTATCCCTACCAGAAATGCAACAAGTAAAGTGGTAAATAATTTCCTATTGAATAATATTATTTCTAGATTTGGATGTCCACAGAGAATTGTCACAGATAATGCTATGTGTTTTAGGTCTGAGGAGTTCATCAAGTTTTGTGATAAATACGGAATGACAAGATCATCATCTACTCCATATCATCCACAAGGGAATGGACAAGCTGAGTCCACAAATAAAAGCATGTTGAAAATCATTAAGAGAACCTTGGATGATAATAAAAAGGCATGGGATTCCAAGTTACAGTTCGCAATATGGGTTGACAGAGTAACTATAAAGAAGGCAATTGGGGTAGCTCCATTTGATTTAGTGTATGGAATTCAAGCTAGAATGCCCTAGAACAACTTGATGGGACTATACAATTACATCTAGTCATATGATGAAGATACTACTGATGAAATGAAAGAAAGAATGGATGAATTGGTAGGATTGACCGAAGCTAGAAGAGAAGCATCTCTAAGGAACCAAAAGTTGCAGTTGCAAGTCAAAACACTCTATGATAAAAGAACTGTAAACAAGAAATTTGAAGATGGAGACCTAGTCTTAATGTGGAATGCCAGAATTGAAGATAAAGGAAAACATGGCAAATTTGATCCCATTTGGTTAGGCCCATATCTCATTGAGAATGCTTGGGGTGAAGATTCTTACATAATCAAAGATATATTTGATAATATTCTTGAATTTCCAGTTCATGGACAGTTCTTGAAGAGGTATTTTTCTTGAAAAAATACTTATTTTCTTCCATGAACAGTAGCTTTAGGGTTTCTTGTCATCTTGTTTTCTGTAAATCCTTGTATAGTCTGGGTCTTTGTTTTTGTGTGTTGCCTTGTGCTCTCTGAAGAAGTTGTCACCTTACTGGATATGTGGTCTGCTCTCCCATAGATTCTGAATTCTTGCATAGACTCAAGTAGTCTATCATCCCCAGATAGAGCCACTGTTGGTCTGACTTTTTGTGTAGTAGAATTTTTTTGCTAAATCATAGAAAGGTCAAATGTTCTATTCCTAAGTGAAGCATAGGGTTTTGGATAAATCATCCATAAGAAATAATCATCATGTAAACCCTATATCATCTCTATTCATAAATTGTCAAGCGCGAAATTTTGAATTTTCAAAAGAGACGAATATGTTGTCATATTCCTTTTCCTTTCCTCCCGGGTTACCTTTCTTCCTATTTGTCCCAACCGTCAGATCTGACTAGATCTACTATTGTTGTTACCTCGCTATGACAAGTTGCATGCTTATTAAGTATGGCGAGGTAATGAGTGTTGAGTATTTTAAGAGGCAAGACCGTAAAGTGAAGATAGGGCGATCAGAGATTTTCTTATTAAATGATTTATTGTGCAGGTACACTTTGCAAGTTACCATCCAAAAAGGATAGGGACCCACTAGAATATCTGACATTAGAGCCGAAATGATGGTTTTTTCGGACGTTCTACCACCTCACTATCGGAAAAATCAGGCACTTTTCCATTAGCGAAGTAGCGAGGCCGCGTGAAAATCTGAAGATGATGACATTGCATCTTTCTTGTATCATAATTACACCAGGTGGCATGACCAGTCATAAATAACGTTGTCAGAATTAGTTTTAATTGACAGAAGTGATTACTGGGTAACCCTTGCATTTTCCAGCATGGAATCCTTTTAAGTGCAAGAGCTCGCTACCTCGCTATCAAAAAATTTAGGTGCTTCACCGTTAGCGAGTTAGCAAGGCCCCGTAAAATGGTAAAAGATCGGCAAGATCTTTAGTGACGTGAAATGATAAATGACTATGGTAAATTTTGACATGTGCCAACTATGTAGATATTTGATTCTCATTAATGCCTATCTGACTGAATGTACAAAAAAATCCTGAATGTCAGCTTGAAGTGGATCAACGGAGCTCGCTACCTCGCTATGACAAGTTGCATGCTTGTTAAGCCATGCGACATAGCAAATATAAATCAGGAGATCCTGTGCTTTTTCCTCACCTTTGATTTGGTAAGTGATCAACGGCTGTTGTCTCCTCACCATGAAGAGTTGCAAGGGAGATAATTATAGTGACATAGTGAGTTGGGCCCGTCACCTTCCTTCTTAAGAAGCCCTATAGCATATCTTTCGATCATTTTCGGATCAGATCAATGATTGTCGCCGCTTTGCTATGGCAAGGTGCTCATTCTTTATGCATAACAAAGTAGTGATATGCTGACACGTGTTCTCAGTCGTCAGTGGGTCTAAATATAAGCGTCATCAAAGAAAGAATTCTGTACGTGCCAAGTTCTCATTGGGTAAAATAACTGACATGGCAAATACAACTCTTAGTTCTTCTCTCTGCACCACATGATCGTAGGATCTTTGAAGATCGACGACGCAGTTTTAAATGAAAAATGTAGTGCCACTCTCTATATTAATTAGACAAGAAAGCTTTGTCCGTAAGGAAAAATAGAGTATAATACAGAGAGATTTCATCAGTTTCATCTCACACGAGAAAAGATTTGGAGCCATTCTTGTGCAGAAGCCATTACTGAGAGAAAAGCGTGCCAAGGTCTGATAAAAATTGTCAAGTTGTTTGTTCGTTAAAAATTTGCAAGAATACAGAGACAAAATTCAAGTAAGTAATACTACCATAATCTTCATAAGTTTTTAAGTTCTAAAAAGATAGCCCAAGATCCCTCTAAAGAAGGGATTTTCAGGTGCAATAAACTACTTGGATAGAAATGTCCATGATGATTTGCTTGAGTTTCTTCCTGAGTCTACTGTAGAAACAGTGCAAGTTAAGAGGTTAACCTCACTGAACCCTAGGCTAAGGATAGCTGATGGATTGTATGATAAGGGTAATTGGGTTCAGGATGCTCGAACTTCTCAAACTAGTTTGAGTTTCTTTAAAAAATGGTTTGCAGAAAGGAAGTTATATGCCCCTCATGCCAATATATGGAATTTTGATCTTGGAAGGCTTGTTGTCCCCAGTGTGTTTATGGATTTTGACCTGCTTGAAGCTATAGCAAAAAATTATGACCAAGCCACTAAGGTAGTGAAAAGAATGGATGGTGAGGCTTTAGTTACCATCAGTCCCGAGGAGATTGGGAAGGTTTTCAGTCTGGGACCTCTCACTATGTATCATGTGCCCATTAATTTGATAGAGCTAGAAAAAGAATATATGTCCAAAAGTGATGTAGTTAGATTAGGTGCACTGAAAGCCCACATAGGCCAGATTGGAGGCCTCCCAACCATAACATCGTCTTCTAAAGAACCATTCAAGAAATCATGTTTTAATGCCAGGGCAGTAGAGATATATAGGACCCTGTGCAGAGTCTTCGGAGAGGGCGAAGAAGATTTTATTCTGGTGAGCTTCATGTATATGATCACCCAAATCTCCTCTTTTGGTGTGGAAATAATTTTTGATTTTGCATCTTACTTGGCTAATGAGATTCACCAGGGATTGGTGGGGATTGCAAAGGGCAAGGTGGAAAAGGTTTGGGGTCAGTACTCCCTATTGATGCATATGTTTCTTTTTAAAGGGGCCACTTATTTTGGTAAAGAAATGGTTTTAAATAAGGAACAAGAGGGGGAGGCACTGCCAGTCCAATTATGGAGTGCAGACATGACTTGGGAAGCAGAAAATGCTAGCTTTGTTAGATTTGATAGGCACTTTACCTCCAAATTAAGATGCCTCATATTGAGTGATAATCCAAGAATTCCTAAGGCACTAATGCATCTTGTTAGGCCTATGGACAAACCCCATAGTCTAAAAGTTTCACATAATTAGGGAGATATTATCCCATATTCAATCTCAACTGTCATTAGGGTCTATGGATTCAAAGGAACACCCCATGTACTACCCTATCAGGTACCTTTAAAGGTAGGGATAGCTGAATTTTTGTGGTAGTTGGGAGGAGTGGAGGAGACCTTTTTGCACAAAAGGGGAACATGATCAATTTTTCCTACTTGCACTATAGCCCACCAATTTGTGATAACTAAAGAAGGGTGGATCTTTCTCTACAAAATTTTGGATCAATATAAGATGGTAGTGTCTCATGCTCATTTTTGTGATACAGAAGGTTTCTTTAACTCTGCTCTTAGACTTAGAATCAAGCTTCGTCCGGTTTAGCATGAATTCTATTTTTCTAAAGATATAATAAGAAATGAATATTCTCTCCATCAGCAAGAAATAAAGAAAGAAAAATGGAGAGTCTATTCAAAAGTTTTGGAGTTTATTAATTGTTTTGACAAAGATTACAGTCCTCTTAGTAATGCTGCATCCAATGCAGATAAGATAAATAAGCTCATGAGTACTTTCTCTGAGATAATGGAAGTAATGAATGAGAAGAAACAACATTTTATTGATTCTTTTCCAAACAAAGCCAGAGAGGTTATGAGAAAATTGGGTTTCACTCCCAATATTGGAATGGGTCCGCTAGTGGTACGAAACAAGATAGGATACACTATTGTTCGACAGCAGATGTCCATTGTACACAAAGAAAAATAGGTAGTTGGATCTACTAGTACTATCTTGGAAGAAAGACCCCCTGAACCTTCTCCCAAAAGAAGAAAAATAATAAGGGAAGAAGAATCCCCTGATGAAGATTACTCACCTTCTCAAACTCCAATAAGAATTGAGGAAGAGCAGCTCACCAATGAGCAATTTGAACAAATGGGGTCACAAGGAGAAATTTTTGTTACACAAGTAGAAATTGATGAAGGGAACCCCCAGGAACCTCATGTGCCAAGTTTTGAATTAACTATAGCAGATTTAAGAGGAAGGGAATTGGACCCTATTTTGGAACAAGCCAGTCAACATTTTTTGTCTGATAACAGTTTTGTAAGATCTAGGGCTTTCCATCAGTTTGCATGGAGGGTAAACATGCACATTTTTGAGCAAAGGTGTAAGAATATGAAAACAAAACATCTAGAAATGGATGAGGCCTCCATTCAAAATCAAATAAAGGAACAAATGATGCAAGAGTTCCAGAATATAACCCCTGATGAGGGTAGACAGATGGTAAAAAATGAAAATGTTTTATTATTGTCCAATTGGGATATTGCTGATGCATTAATTTTTAATTCTGTATCAAATAATTTAGGACTACATGATCCAAATAAAGAAGAATTCTTGGGTACAGCATTCAGCAATGATCAAGCTGCCCTTGTTATGTGGTCCCTGAGAAGAGGATCCAGGACTACTTCATCACAGCATTATGATTCAGGACTAACAGAGAGTATCATTGTAAGGAGAGTTGCTGATACTTCAAATGTACAGGCAGCCCACATGAATGTGGGTTATTCTAAATTTTTCTTGGCCACTGCAGAAAGAGAAGAGAAGGAAATGATTGATATGCAGAGTAAATATGAAATAGTGGTGGATGCTTATAATCAAGAGGTAAAAAGGAGAATTGAGCTAGAAAACAGGGTATCTCAATTGGAGAAGATACTTGGAAAAAGGAAAGTGGGAGAATCCAGTACACTGAGAATTGCATATCCTCCACAGTCATCTGTTGGATTAACCCGTATCATTGAAATACCTGACACCCCTAAAAGACCCCAATTCTATACTGCAAAGGAATTTGAAGCAGAAAAAACCAAATTACATGAGTGGCAGATAGAATTTTGAAATCAGCAGGAAGAAAAATGGAAGTAGGGTGTGACATATTTGAGGGATAAAATAAAATGGTCGACTTTTTATGATCAGTTGACAAGGATTGTAACCCTCATGGATGAGTTGAATAAAGAAAAGGATGGACTAGATTCTCTTGCACAGAAATGGAGACAGAGAAATAATGATGTTACAATTATATGTATATCTACAGTCCAAATGCCTTATCATCAAGTTGAAAAGATTTTTGATTTATTGAATATGTTAGAAAATTTTGAAAATGAAAGAGATTCTTTACAGAGAAGATTGATACTCTGTTTTTCAAAATATCTTGCTGAAAAATTTACCCTATTTCCTTGTGCTTTAGAATCTGTTGATAAAGTAAAGGAAAAAGAAAAATGGAAAAAGGAAATGGATGAATTATTCGATAACAAAATAATAAACATCATCAGTGAGACTAGCCATTGGTTTTGGGTAAAGACAAACGAGGAGCTGGTAAAAGTACAATTGTATTATACTGCTATGATAAAAGAATTTGATGATTTAGAGGAAAATGCAAATTCTTTAATAAAGATACAAAGAGAAACTCTAACTTTTGATTGGCCAGATGATGATACTTTTAATAAGTGGAAAAATCAGTTTAGTGAACAGATGTCAGGAGACAATAAGGAAGAAGATGCAAAAGTAATAGTTACCCTTGTAATCAGCAATGATGACATGGAAAATCCCCAGGTTAAAGTGAGTTTGCAAGTAACAGAAGATGATACATCACTTATAGACCTCATGGGTATGTACTCCGAAAGTGAAGAATGACTGCAAGGTCAGATTGTGCTCTTGTCTCAACAATTCAGAAGCATAACAGAAAGGGACCGACCAAGAAATGTTGTTAATCTTTCTATTATTTTGTTTTTGTCTTTCTTTTGAAAGGACACCTGTCACCTTTTTTAGCCTGAAGCTTGTTGCATCTCACACTATTTAAGTGAGATCCCAAGGCTAAAGAATGATCTGAATTCTGTTTTTAACTAAGTATTGTGCTTAGTCCTGTTTTTGGTCCAAACATTTGGAAAGCAAGTTTGTAGTATACTTTTCTGTCAAAATTTCTGAGAATACATGAATGTAGAAAGAACTGTGCTTCTTTTATAAAGGTCTTTCTGGGTCTATTGTAAAGGATATGCCATTTTCAAAGGAAATGAATACAAATTATGAACTGTCCCCATAACAGTTCTTTCTAAATTGTGTCTCCTTTTAAATACTTAGCTAACTTGATGTTGTATGAGTAAAAGCTTATGCAATTGATTGCAATCTAATAGGGTTGTACATCCATTTGTTATTGCTGTTAATTCAATGGATTAAATAAGGGCTCTGATGAATGTGATTAGATTGCTTAGGTATTGAAAAGGATTTTTGAATGATAAATTCTGATAAGAATTGTTGATAAGAATTTGTTGCAAAGCAATAAATTAGATCTAAGAATTTACTATAGACTCTGAACCCCAATGGATTAGGCACTGATCGAAAGTTATTTCAGCCAAAAGAGAAGTATATTATGACTGATTTTTTCAAAATACATCATAAAATCAAATTTTACTTTTATTTCCTGTAAGATATTCAAAGTTGGCCAGCACTTGCCTGCATGGAATGTTTTAGCTTCATTTAGCCATTGCTGTTGAAAACATCTGCAGATCTATAGAAGATTTCTTGGCCGTATCTGTTCAAGGGATATGTTTACCAATTTGGTAAAAGTTATGTATATGTTTGAGGATTTAGAAATGAGAATCAAAATGAAACTAAGAATAATTCTCATACAATTGTTCCATTTTTTAACCATCCTCAGGTACACCCGCCCTGGTTTTTACAGAGCCAAAAGAGTAGAAAACCGTCTGAGGTTTTGTTGAAGTTGGGTCCTAGTACTTTGCATAGGCAAGTGACAATGAGAATTGGCTATTCTTTAGGTTGTGTATGTACTGATATCTAGGTATTAAGCCTTTTGTCGCTTAGTAGTTTTAGCATTGTTTTAACATTTTCAAACACCAACTCCCTCCATGCATAAGATTCCAAATCACCGAAGAGATCATCGGTATTAACATAGTAGGAATGTCACTCCTAACATATACAACATCATATGTAGAAAGTAATCTAACAAAAGATAACATCATCAAACATATGCTAATCATCAATGAAAGGATACATAACCACCATCATGAAGGACGCATCAGCCATGATGTCTCAATGAATCTCAAATGATAAGAGTGGAAAATACACTACCACCTAACCACGTGGTATCTAAGTGGTCCACTCCCACCATGCTGAAGAGATAATCGCAAGTCCCAAACAGACTAACAAAATCACATAGCACAAATCTCTATAAGTCTAGGAATCCTAAAAGTATACTAACTCAAGGTTCCAAACACAAAATCGACATCTAATCCGAGAGGAACACAATGTCATGTAGGAACCTACTATGCAAGCGGGAAAGTTTCATTGCATTTGTCACATACAAGCTACCTTGACAGTCAACTAAACTCCACGGGTCCATACTGATCTCATGCGGCCACTACTATCCTCTCATACTGACGAGGCATACTACAGAATGCAAGGTCACAACCATGCGTTCTCTCTACTCCCATCCTAGCTTGTACAAGCACTCAAGGCATGGGCTAGAACAAAACACTTATCTTTTTAGGTTTATTCAGTTAGTATTAGGTGTGAATGTTATCAATTATTAATCCAACTTACAATGAGTTACCCTGGCAGCCTCTTAGGGCCCCGACCCCCATTGCAAGCCACTTCCTGTCACTACATGCAGATATCCTACCCTAAGCTCATGGAATCATAAATCTCAAAATCACAAAAGATAATCCATAATAAAATCATCAAATATGCATAAAAGTATCAAATCTCCATGAGCAAACATCCATAGAAAATCATGAACACAATAGCTATCTATTGGCAACTGAAGTATCACTAATAATCAAAGTATCCAATGGTTCTCAATAACCAAAATATATCTCAATCATACTAATTGAAGACTCCAAAAATGGCTGAGTCAAACATGTCACAACATGAAATCATCAAGGATAAATCCACATTACAATCCCATCATGGCGACTAGAAAATAACCAAGCATAACTGATCGATGACCAAAAATAATGGTTAAGTCAAGTGTCTCATACATAAGAATCTCAACTATAACAATCAGTAATCACATCCAATACATAGAGCATTCCATCACATAACCATGGTTGGGTTTATAAAGATCGAAATATGACATCATCATGACATCACAATCATAACCCCCAAGCCTCTAGTAGATGTCCTATAACTGGTCAACACTAGTCAACCCAAAACCCAAAACAATAGCATAAAGAATACACAATGCAAACACATGTTTTGGTTTTACTAAGTTTACAACTTAAATTTAAATGCAAAAGTCTCGGTTTACATTTCCAAGTTTAGAGAAAGAATTGGAGGAACATTTATACGTTTTGAATGAATACAAATATTCTTTAAAATCCATCTTTCAATTATAAGCTTTGATTCAAAACGTCCCCCACCAAACTAACAATTAAATTTCATATACTTAATAAAATAATTAATTTAAACCACGAACCTTTGACATAAATCATTTATCAGTTATACAATTATAAAACAAATTATTAATAATCATATTAACATATTATATACATATATATATATATGAATATATGAATTATTTTTACATTGAACAAAATCGAATTAACAAATTCGATTAATACCATTTAACACATATAAAATTTTAACAACAATTAAAAATGATTACATATGGCAAATGCTATAAACATTCATATAACATAATAGTTTTTCGGTACGTAGGATCCTGCAGTCGCAGTACCTGTGATGGCGGTACACCGTGACCGCAGTGGGGGCGTGAGTCTCATCCCCCCCTACTTAATGCATAATACATATATAATTTTTTTTTAAATCACTTACGCGATTTCCATTTGAGTTTTGCGATACCTAAGGATATATTATTTGGTTTTTAACAAATATATATTATATATACATATGTATGTATGTATATATATATGAAGGTATATATATATATATGTATGTATGTATGTATGTATGTATGTATGTATGTATGTATGTATAAATACATGCAGAAATAAGAAAATATCACAGCATATGAACATGTATACATATATATATATATGATTGCATATATATATATATATATATATATATGTATGTATGTATGTATGTATGTATGTATGTATGTATGTATGTAAATTGAAAAAATATGTATATATATAAATTTCAATTTTCAGAATTTCTCCATAAACCTTTGATCTCCAAAATTTCCAATAATTAATCTAATGGGTTTGGCTATGAATCTCAACCCTAGCCCCGTGTTCTTTTCAGATCTATGCATATAAAATTCTCAAATAAATTAAACTACCCATATAGAGAATGCATACAATAAAAATATGAAATTCCTCATAAGACATATGGAAGACACGAAGAAGACAGGGAATGCATGATGCAGAAATAGCATAGTAAAATCACAAGAATCTACCCGGATTCTAATGCTAATTCACTCTTCCTCAGAAAAACCACAAAGAAAGCTCCCGTCTTCAGAATTCTCAAATCCTCCAATGCTCCAATTGCACTCCAAACGCTATGTCTAAGCTTCTAGGAATGCCTAAATATAAAGAACTCTCAGGAAACACCTAGAGTGCTTCTAGAAATAGCTAGAAGGTGTCACCAACTAAGCATGGGGTTTTTCCAACCTTCTAGATGAACCGTAGGGTTGTAGACACCATGTGCTTAATTGATGCACTAACCCCCGTGTTGTTGACACATGAGAAATAGAAAAGTGCATTAATTCCAATGCAAGCTTATAACTACAATTCACTTTTTATATAATTTCTATTTAAATATTTATAACTTTCATTTTAATTTTTATAACTTTTACTATTATTATTTATTTATTACTTTATTATTATTTTATTATTATTATTAATTTTAATTTCTAATTTTCTTTTATTTAATTCTTTTTTTCTCAATTAATTAATTTATTAATTAAATCTATTTATTAAGACTTAATTAATAGAAAATTCACCATAGACCTCCAAGATAAAATATGAAAACCCATCATAGAGAAAATCACACAAAATCAGTCTAAAGGGTTAAAAATCATGAATTATGTCATCCGACACATTCAGTGGGTAAATTTTCCAGATACTTGTCCTACCTCACTAGGACAATTGGCTTAAAGGTTTGGGATTTGGACTTGAGAATTTATCTCCCTTCTCTTATCATTGAGATAGTATAATAGGGTACACTCATCTTGGCAATTTAGGGAAGTTGATACTCGGTACCTGCAACGTGCAAAAAAACCATGCATGTACAGACAATATATTTATAGTGCTAAGCTAAACAGATAATGGCAGGAAGTGGTGCATCGTGTAGATCTTGACTAAGCAGGTGACTACGACTCCCTTCCTTAACCACATCAGAAATGTCATACAACAAGAAAACACGCACACCATACACATGCAAGTATGGGATAAGTATCCATAATAAAACACATCAGATAATAAAACATCCAACTATTCATCAATAATAACTGAAAACAATATAATGATCATCATGTATGCATGAAATGTAATGTCTAAATGATCTCATCACATAACCACTGAATCCATAACATAATGTCTGATAGTGTCAAAAAAATACCACTAATCCATCAACATAAAACTAGTCCATCATAGTCTGATAATAATAGCAAAAATATGTCCAGAAAAGATGTGAACGAGGGTAGGCACTACACACACCCTTGGTTTGATTCTTTAATACTTTCAAACATTTCCTTCTCATTTACCACAATAACTATAGGTTCATTTTCATGCTTTTGATCAGGCAAGGGTTTCAAGGTATAATTTTTGCCATCCTTGATTATAGTATAGGTATTCTTCCTATAACTATAAGTGGCATCCATGTCATATTGCCAAGGTTTACCAAGCAGTAGATGGAAAGCATCCATCTCCAATACATCACATAGGACACTATCCTTAAAGTCACCCAAGGAGAATTCCACCATGGTTTTTTCAATCACAAGGGTTTTTTGAACTTTGGTGAGCCAAGAAACATGATAAGGGAAAGGATGAGGAGTGTTAACCAATTCTAACTTTTGCACCATTTTGTTAGAAACTAAATTTTTAGTGGAACCAAAATCTATGAGCAGATTACATACCTTTCCTTGGCATTTGACCCTTGCTCTACACAAATTCTTTCTTTGTAGAGGCTCTTGAGCATGTGGCACTTGCAAAAATACTTGTATCATCATCAATTCTATGCCTTCTTCTAATTCAACATCTCTTTCCTCATGGACCAATTGAGCTCTCCTTTCACCTTCATTCTTGCTTGCTTTCTCTGGGCATTTATTGGAGTAGTGGCCTAATTGATTGTAGTTGAAACACTTTGGAGGCCTATCAGACCTTCCTCTACCCTTGCCAAAGGATCTTCTACTTCTTGCATATCCCCTTGAAGTTGATTCTCATTGTTCTTTGGCCTCTTGATTAGAGGACTTATCTAATTTGTCTAATTTTCACTTATTCCAAGAGTTTGTTCTTGATCTATCATTCCTTCCTCTACCTCTTCCACCTTGTTCACTCCTCCTCTTGAACCTTTCTTCTACTTTTAAGCCAACATGAAGCATTGTTGGATAGTGGTTATAGTGGTTAGACACAATTCATCTTGAATTGACCATTTTAGCCCTTGCAAATACCTTCCAAGCTTCAAGTTCTCTAGTTCTACAATATAAAAATTTATCACAAGATTGTGGAATTCTTCAGTATATGTTGAGACATCCATATCTTTTTGTCTCAATCTCGTCCTCCTCTTATGGAGTTGCACTACATAATCTGTAGGTACATAGGCCTCTCGGAGCAAGGCCACCATTTTCTTCCATGTGGAGACTTGATTTTTGCCATTGTTTACCCTATCATCTTGGATTAAGTTCCACCATACCAATGCAAACCCTCCTAGCCTTGACTTGGCCATCTTTACTTTGTAATTTTTAGGGATAGTTTCACAATCAAAGAAACTTGTTAGGGCATTCACCCAATCCACTGCAGCATCATGATCCATCTTCCCATCATAAGTGGGCAAATCAAACTTAGCATGCAAGAATATTCTTTCCATGGACTTCAGAGGCTTTATAAGCAATCTCTAATTTGGAGGGCATTCTTCTTCTTCTTCCTCCAAAAGGGGTTGATCATCACTCACTTATTGAAGATCCCCCAAGTTCCCATTGCTCCTTCCAAGCTCTACCTTAAGCCTGATTATTTCATCCCTCATCTACATAATCTTAGTATTGCTAAGATTAGCCTTGCTTCTTTTCTTAGTCTCCTTTTTTTTTTCACTCCCTGAGATAGTTCACAATCTCAGCATTTGTCATCCTTGATGACAATCCATCTCCTTCTTCTTCAGACATGATGGAAAAACTTCAAGCCTTTAGATCTCAAGGTTTTGAAACCAATTTATGTAGAGGTTGAGGTATACTAAGCACAATGCTGATATCAATCCAATAGAACAGATTATACACCCAAACTTCTACACCTTAACACAATAGTAACACAAATGGATCATCATAAATCCATACAACTTTACACTAGCAAACTTGATTCAACACCCATGAATGGTGGATCTTTACAAATTAAGACTCTCATCATGTTAAGGGGTTCAAAATATCAGCAAAACCAAAGAATCAAGGCCAAATAACAACTTAAACACGAGTTTCATGGTTCTGTCTAGATAATGCAGTATTTTGGGTTACTAGCCCTTCAAAGGAAAAATATGCAACAAATACAAAATCTTCCAAAGGACCATAGAAACCAAACAAAATTCTAAATACCCTTTATTGAGTTTGTAAAATCCTCAAGAGGAAAAGTGTTGAAACCATTTTTATGCCCTCCAAACTAGACTGATGTACAAGCCTAATTACTTCAATTAGGTCACCTTAATGAAGGAAGTACCAAAAATCCAATTGGAAAGACCAAACCAATGCATCAAATAATTAGGATAGGACAAGGGAAGGTAGATTCCAACATTCCACTTATTTTTTCAAACCCCAAGGCATGCAAATCCATAAGTTTCATAATGCAACAAAGTTGTCGCATGAGGATGCCAACTCATTTGTCCAAATTTTGTATAGCCACCATCTGAACCTACTTGGAGACCACCAAAATATTAAAGTACATTGGAAAACCTCCCATACCACCAAAAATCATAATTTTTCAATGGTGGAAATGGGAAAAATTAGCATTTTTGTTCAAAACCCTAGGTGGCAAGGTTTTGAAAGAAACTTTCACAAAAAACCTTATATCTTCCACCTCCCATCATTTCAAGAGCTTAGAGTAGGCTCATTTGAAAGGTGATTCAGTAGCCTTCAATAAAAACTAATTCTCTAGGCCCCCTAATTTGTATAGTCTTTACAACGTATGAAAAAATAGTCTTTTGCAAAAAATTGATGGTTTTCTTTATTGATTTCAAAGCAAAAGTACATCTATGTCTTCCACCCAATTGTAGTGGCTTATGAAGACTTTCCTCCAAATGGTCCAACCAATTTTCAAAGGTTGTGACAATTAGAGGGAACCATTACAAATAAAAAACCATATTATTGCATAAATGTTGCATTATTGCTCTAGTTATGGAACTTATTTTACTTTTTATCTCCTTATTATGACTTGATGCAGGAGCATCCTGGGTTGCCTTGCCATCCTGCTCATTTTTGCTCATTTTGTAGTTGGTGCCAACACCTGAGAATATGAGTAAGGTAAGATCATTTCATGGTTTTGCTAGTTTTTACAAAAAGTTTATAAAGAATTTCAGTGCTATTTGTAATGCTATGACTGAAAAATGAGGGGAAATAAAAAGGAATTCAAGTGGATGCATGGAACTGATAAGAGTTTTGAGACTTTGAAACAAAAGGTTGCTGAATTACCTGTATTGGCTTTACCTAATTTAAAAAAAGTATTTAAGGTTGAATGTGATGCAAGCGGTAATGCAATAGGAGCTATGTTAAGTCAAGAAGGTATGCTTGTTGCTTTCTTTAGTGAAAAGTTGAATGATGCTAAAAGGAAATATTTTATGTATGATCAAGAATTTTATGCCATTGTTCAAGCATTGAAGAAATGGAGACATTATTTGATGCCTAAGGAGTTTGTGTTCTAAACTGATCATAAAGCTTTACAATACTTGGGAAGTCAACATTAATTGAATCAAAGACATATGAAGTGGGTTGATTATTTGTAGAGTTTTACATTTGTGATCAAGCATAAGAGTGGAGTTACTAACAAAGTTGCTGATGCATTGAGTAGAAGACATTCTTTGTTGACTAAAATGAAGGTTGAAGTTCTTGGTTTTGATGAGATGAAAGAGTTGTATGATGCTGATCCTAATTTTTCTGAGGTGTGGAGAGAGTGCAGAGCACCAAATCTAACAGATCACATAAGTAAGTATGATGAGTATTTCATTCAAGAAGGTATGTTGTTCAAAGGTATTCAGTTGTGTATTCCTAGAAGTCCTATGAGGTTGAATTTGATTAAGGAAAATCATAGTGGTGGATTAGCTGGACATTTTGGAATTGATAAAACATTGAGTTTGTTGAAAGAGAAATATTATTGGCCACAAATGTATAAGGATGTTCAAAAATTTGTAAAGAGCTGTGGAGTTTGTCAAGTTGCAAAGGGAGTGAGTCAAAATTATTGTTTGTATACACCTATTACTATTCCTGAGAAACCTTGGACTAATATTAGTATGGATTTTGTTCTTGGATTGCCTAAAATGGTGAAGGGCTATGATTCCATATTTGTTGTAGTGGATAGATTTTCTAAGATGGCTCATTTTATATCATGTAAGAAGACATCAAATGCTAAGAATGTTGCTGAACTTTTCTTTAAAGAGTTTGTGAGATTGCATGGATTACCAAGAAGCATTATTTCAGATAGAGACAGTAAGTTCGTTGGTTATTTTTGGAAGACTTTGTGAAAGAAGATGGGTACTAAATTGAAGTTTAGTTCTACATTCCATCCATAGATAGATGGATAGACAGAGGTTGTGAATAAAAGTTTGGGTAATTTTCTAAGATGTTTAGTTGGGAATAAACCGATCAATTGGAAGATGGTATTGGCACAAGCTGAATTTGCATATAACAATTCTGTGAATAGGAGTACAGGGAAGACACCTTTTCAGATTATTACTAGAATGCATCCTAGAGGTATATCAGATTTGAGAGATGTTGTTGGTGAAGAAAAGAAAAGCATTGCAAGAGAAGAATTTTCTGACTTTATGGAGTCCTTGCATAAAGAAGTGAAGTTGAGGTTGGAACAAAGTAATCAAAAGTATAAGGAGAATGCTGATCAGTCTAAAAGACACCATGATTTTCAAGATGGTGATGAGGTGATGGTTCATCTAAAGAAAGGAAGATTCCTAGTTCGAACATATAGCAAGTTGAAGATGAACAAATTTGAACCTTGTATGATCGTGAAGAAGTTTGATAGTGGTAATGCTTATGAAGTTGAGTTACTTGATGACATGGATAAATCTCCTATATTTAACATTGCTGATTTGTATAAGTATTGTGAGTCAGAGGATGAAGTTATTATAGCAGATGATTATCCTAAGAAATAGATTGAGGAAGTTGAATAGATATTAGATCAGAGAGTTGGGAAGAGTACACGAGGAAAAGATTACTATAAATATTTGGTGAAGTGGAAGAACAGACCTATTAAAGACGCTTCATGGATTTCTCAATTTGATTTGGATTCTACTTAGATTGGGACATCCCAATGATTCAAGAGAATCATTTCTTCCAACCCCAGTTGTCTAATGCAGGAGCATCCTGGGTTGCCTTGTCATCCTGCTCATTTTTGCTCATTTTGTAATTGGTGCTGAGCTACTGTAGCACTCTTCAAGTGCCAAGTTACTATAGCACTCTTTAGGTGCCAAGATATTGTTGCACTCTTCAAGTGCTAAGTTACTATAGCACTCTTTAGGTGTTGAGTTACTGTAGCACTCTTTAGGTGTCGAGTTCCTGTCGCACTCTTCAGGTGCCAAGTTCTTGTTGCACTCTTTAGGTGCCAAGCTCCTATCAAACTCTTTAGGTGTCGAGCTCCTATTGCACTCTTCAGGTGTTGAGTTCCTATTGCACTCTTCAGGTATCGAGTTCTTGTTGTACTCTTCAGGTGCCGAGTTATTGTAGCACTCTTTAGGTGCTAAGTTACTGTAGCATTTCTTTAGGTGCCAAGTTACCTAGTGGATGCTGAGTGATCCTTCATGTGCCAAGTTAACCAGTGTATGTTGAGTGCCAGTATTTGGATGTGATTTTGTGAGCTGACTCGTGGGATTTATTTCATTCGCTACATTTATGTTAAGATCTTTTCTTGGGATGAGCCCAAACCATTGTTGGGTCGGCCCTCCTCTTATGTAATGTTCTAGAATGTTCTGTAAGCCACTTTGGCAAGTATAAATAGAGAGTTTAGGCTTAGAGCTAAGTAAGTTATTAGAAGAAGAAAAGCTTTTGAGGGAGCAAAACTGAAAGTGTGAATTTTCTATTTGATCTTTGAATGTGAATGTATTGTAATTGGCCATAACCCAGAAGGTCTCATAGCTGGGCATGTATGAAGATATTTTGATGAATCAATAGAAGTATTTTTCTCTTCTCCTCCTTTTGGTTGCTGTCCACTTGTGTTTGCTTCCATTGTGTTAACTCTTGCAGGGTGGTTTGGATAGCTGGATGAGCCTTTGGTCCTGGTTTCCTTTTTCAACTCTAGCTAATACCACTTGAATAATTTAAAAGTATCAGATTTATGGTTAAGAAACATCACATTCATCATTCTAGAATAGTCATCTACAAATAGAATGAAATACTAATCTCTATAGTAACTTTTAACACTAATAGGTCCACATAGGTTAGTATGAAACAATTTCAAAATATTGCTAGCATATGTTTACACTTGAAACTAGACTTTGTCATCACTCCTAATTGACATTGTTTACACATAACATTTTCAAGCTTCTTTAGTTTAGGTAATCTTCTTACTTTCTTCATCTCATTGATATTCATTGAATTTTCAAAGTTCATATGACATAATCTTTTGTGTCATAACCAAACATCTTCTTGTAGTGTGAACATACATGTCTCACTTGATAGGTCTAGGTAAAATAAGTTATCTCTTGTCTACTCACCGGTTCCAATTATCTTACCATTACCATTATGTATATTGACCTTTCTATTGTGAAATTCAACTATGTAACCTATTTTATTCTGGTACGAAACCATTAAAAAAATTGTAGTTATGTCCTTCAACCCTATAAAAAATCTCAAATGTTATCTTGTAAATTAGTTAAATAGTGCCTTTTACCTTTTATAATGGTAGGATATCATTACCAAATTTAACACATCCACCACTATATGGATCAATACCTTAAATTTTTTCTTTATTGCTAGTCATATGATTGGAACATTGACTATCAATTATCAAACTATCACTTTTGTTCATATCAGAAATTAATTTAGTTTTCTCATCTTCACTGGAATCTTATTTCATGGAAATATAGAAAACTTCATCATCATTACTCTTAGATTCATTATCAATTTTTTCTTCAGCAATATAACAATATTTCTTACCATTTCAATCCTTTCTTCTCCTATAGTTTTTTTCATCTCTTCTTCTATTGTACTTTCTTTCCTTTTGTTCATCCTTATTTTCTTATCTAGGGCATCTAGCAGTAATATGACCAACTTTGTTGCATGAAAATAGATGATAGGTAATTTTCCTTTGTATTTACCTTTTCCTCTATCAAACAATTTTATAAGGAGGACTTCAATTTCATCAATCACATCATCAGAACTATCACTTTCACTATTCACATGTTTTTCTTTTTTCTTGCTAAGAACAAGTTGTGACTTAAAAGAAGATTCAATGGTAGTTTTGTGTATTTAACAAAATTAGAAATCTCAAGAGTAGTAAGTCTACCAATTCAACCTTCTAAGGTCAAGTTGTTATTTGGTGTGCATCTCAGTTCTTGGATTGCTGAGACTCTAATGACATAGATAGGAAGTAGAGTCCTCAATACTTTAAACCTTATTTATCATTGTTTCATCTTTGATTTCTCCATTTCCACCTTGAATAGCATTAACAACCTCTTCAATTTTTGTGCAGTATTGTACTATGTTTTCACCTTTCATTATTCTCATGTCATCACATTTTCCTCACAAGCTATCTTATTTATCTCTTAAAACATCGTCATTACCTTTATATATAGTCTTCAATCCATCCCACGTCTTCTTTGCAATACTGAAATCTTTTAGATCATAAAAATTGTCATAGCTTAGGTTTGAGGAAATTTGCAACATTGCTTGGTTATGATCTAACTTATGTCTCAATTCTTCAATAGTTAGAGGATAATTTGTTACTTCTACATATTCATTATCTAGAAATTTGACAAAAGAATCAATAATACTGGATCTGTGTAACTTCATCATGGTCTGCCATGCAAAAAAGTTACCCTAATTCATGTTGGGTACACCTCTCTTATTCATCATCATCTTTATCTTTAACTACCTTCAAAATTTTCTCTATAAAAACTATGCTTTGATACCAATTATTAGGAATATTTAGAATAGCTAAGAGGGTGGGACTGAATCAGTTACTCAATTTTCTAAATGTCACATTTGAAAAATTAAACATTAAACACTTCACTACTCTTCTTACCCTACTATTGCTTAGTTTCTATTGTAAAACTATCATAAACATAACTTACATTATATAATGAAAATATTGCAAAATGTAAACATTCATAAAATATTCATCACAATTTGACACTATTATTTTATGGGGAACCCAATTTAGGTAAACCAACCATTAACATGTCACTCTTTCAAAATGTGCTTTGTTAAGAGCCAACCCTATTATAGGTTACAATACACATTGTTAAATGCGACCTAGTTAGAATATTTAATCACCTTATTATAAGTGACCTAGTAAGTTGACTTTGATCATTCCATTTAGAATGACAACCAGTTAAAGAAGTTACACAGATTTTTATGTCCTCAAATTATTGTTACATCAACCACTATTAAAAGGATTGATTTGTGTGATTACAACTCACTTTTTCTAGTTCAAAACTATGTTCGGTACTTATGTTGGTTCACTGATAAGACTTGCACTATCATCTTTGATCTTGATCTACTTGGAAACCCTTTAGTAAATCATTCTACTCTTGTCATCAAGACTAAAGCCTTCTACTCTAACTTTCTTATCAATAACAACATCATATATGTAAGCTTTCTCCTTATGCTTTGTATTCACACACTTTTGTGCTTTTGATCGAGCTTTCTCTATATTTATGTAAAACTTACTCATACATACATTAGTTGGCCTTAGTTGGGCTTGACTAGACACAGCTAGACATGGCACCAAATCATTTATTCTATATCTCTTTAAATAGGTAATTCGTTCTTTACCATTTTCTACAACCACCCTAGAACTTCTCTAGAGTTCATCTATTAGGTCTTTACCTAATCGCCTTCTTTAATTTAATGACCCAACTCATCAATGTTATGTTCAACACATTTTACATCCCCTAAAAAATCAATTGAGTCAGCTTTATCCTATGATTTATTTGAATTTGTTCTCCTATTATCACTCGGCGATCTTGATACTCGGTGAAAACTAAAATACTCAATTGTTGTAAAGATTCTCAGTTCAACATCAACTAACTTTCTCAGTCAATGCTAATGCTCATTGAACACTAGATTTCCTTGGAACTACCTATAGCTTGATTGACACTAGCATTACTTGACACTCCTTATTATTTTACTCTTTTTCTCAACTTAGCCTAGCTTACTTGGCATTAACAATTACTTTTCCTTATTAGAGTCTATCTAAAAAAATGTTCATTGCAACTTCCTTTTCATAACTTCAACCTTTCCTCTAGGTTATATAATTATGAGTAACTTCTCAAATCCTCTTCATGAATCAAATAGATATGAAATTTAGATTAGCTAGCAATATGTCTCATGCATAGATTTTACATCAATGAGAAAACAACAATTGTTCCAATTGTAAGTTTCCAACAATTAGACCTTACAGATCATCAACATGTCTAGACATGTTCTCCATTGCAAATTCCATTGAGATTTGGACTTCTTAGTGGTCTATAATAAAATTTCTTCATCATGCTGAAATTCAATTCTACCAAATTCAATTTTTGTATGCTTCGACTATGGTAAAAATGTTGACTCCTGAATCACTATCGTCCAATTTTTTCTAGTCCCCTTTTCCTGTCTCTGGTCCTCAATTTTTTGCTCTTCATTTTTTAACTTTTCTTTCTTTTCTTATTCTTCATTCTTCTTCATCTTTCCTTCCTTCCTCTTTTCTTCTTCTACTCTTTTCTTCTCTTCTACTAATTTCTTCTTTTCTTCTTCTCTATTCTTTCTTTCTTCTAACCTCTTCTTCTTCTTTGCTTCTTTCTTTCCTTCTTCCTCTTTTACTTCCTCTTTTATTTTTTCTCATCCTCAAAACTAGTATAATCCACCAAATTGTCAACAATAGATTTTCCAAAGTCTTTAAATGTATCCCTTGATTTATCCAAGATAATCTTTGTATATTCTATATGCATAGTGTCACTAACAATCATTACGTATGGAGTAGCATCTATCATAACTATATATTTAGAAAACTTTTCCATTAATGGTGTCACTAATTCTGGTGCTACATGTTGGTGATTTTAATGCTACTAGGTTAGACAAGGCCTAATACTAGGATTTAGAGGACTTATCTTAGTCTAAGGGCTAGCTACTTCATATGTTTAACTAAGAAAACTTTAGATCTAGTTCCAACTTCACCATAATCACTAAGATTCTCTACTCTTCAAGCTTTTCAAATCTTAGGAAAGTGCACCTTAAGGATACATGGTTATATAATTGATTATTTGAAAATTTTCTCACAATTCATTTAACTAATACTTCTCTTTTCTAGATATCTTCTATACTTTACAGCTAATCCATGATAGTAGCAGCTAGCAATGACATTCAAGGGATTACTGCAAATAATTGTTGACTAGTAGTTTGACTCTTCATATAATAAAGTAAAATTGATTTGATTTTATATTTTATGCCTAATGAAACCCTATGACTTCTTCAACATTTAATTGAAAATATAATTAGTGCCCTATCCATTGGGATTTAGAGTCTACCCAAAAAAATATTTTTGACCTAATTAATTGCATTACAATTACTCATATCAACAACTGTCCCTAGACCGATTCTTACGAATATCCATACTATATAACTGGAAACCCTATCAATTTATTAGAACATTACTTAATTCTTTGAAATTAAATGAATAAAAAATTGATATACAACCTAATCTAGTTGCACTAAATTGCATCAAACTTTCTTACACAATCCCAACATAACCATTATATAAGAATTTAGAGACAAAAAAATGGTAGAATTTCCTCCTTTGTATTAGTTTTTCTTGAAAATTACATAATTATTGTAAAACTATAAAAACTTCAAGATAAAATAGAAAATCAATCAATTTTTACTTGTATTCTCAAACTTACAATAGAATACGTCATAAGGTTTTACAAAAGACTTAATGGACTGATCACAACAATAGCATAATGCTCAAAATTAAATTAAATTTAGACCTCTTCTCCTCATCTTGTAAATCCTTTTATAAGAAGGATTGATATGATCTTTAGATGGAAGGACACTTGTCAAAAAATTATTGGAAAATAAAATTTTTAAATTGTTACATCAAAAATATCCTTTATACTTGGCAAAACTCAAAGATACAATTGCAAGACTGGCAGGTAGCATTTTTTAGCAATTTTTTCTTTTAGAAAATTCAATTTTTCCTCAACCATTGTCACCATAAATATCCTTTTCCAATTTTATTCAAGTCTTTAACTATATGCTAACTCTATCTTCTAACTATATCAATTACTGCCAGCAAATGGAAAAGCCTTTATATCTGCAATCAACTACCATATGATGATATATGTGTCCAGATCCAACCAAGTGCTATTTTTTACTATTTCCAACTCATCTAAACATTTTTTCCACTTTGCATCTATCATGACTCTAACCTATGCATTTACTTTATACTTGTCTATTTCTATCTTGTAAAGCATATCAATCATGTCATAAACTATTGTAATACCAGCTTCATTGGTGCATTAAGACAAAATTCATGGGTGATCAAGGATATTAGAAAAGGAAGATGAATACTATACCTAGTCTTTATTTTTTCCTTGCCATCTAAAATTATAGGCACAAAATTTGGTATACTTGTAGCGATTGTCTTCATCTTGTTTTGGATCTGTTGTAACTTGTCATTAAAGAAGGTATTTAAATGTTTCACTTTATGAATCATTTTTCTATTGTTTACAATGATGACCTTTGGTAAGTCTTCCTTATGAGGAAACAAATGGATTAATCTATCAAATAATTTCATTTAAGGACCCCATGTATGTAAGAGCAGAGTTAGCAAACCAATAGCTTCTCAACATTTGAACTCAGCTCCCTCTAATGCCAAATAACTACCGTGGACATTCTTGGAGACCACTTTCAATGCATTTATGTCATGAGATAGCAAGTTTTGCATTGTTCTAATCTCTACATCCTTGCTTGCTTCTAAGTTTTCCTCATCAATTTCCATGAAATGGCTTGATGCCTCCCCTATCTCAATCATCTTCTCTTCTATCTGCACAACTTTATCATAAAGTTCTATAGAAATTCTAATAGATTTCTTTAATGATTCCACCTCCATCTCCAACTTATTAGCATTTTTTTGTAAGACAAAAGTCTTCTTCATCTCCTCTTCATAACTCTTTCTTGTTCTAGTAAAATTTTCATATGTTTTCTCAAGTTGGGCCTAAAGAGTGTCCAAATTATTCTTACTCATTAATACTACCCAAGTATGCATCCCAAATATTTGGTCACTAGAAGTACACTATACATGCCAAAATATAATATTTCCCCTGGGAAATTCTTTGATTTCCATGACAGTTGGCTTATCATCCTGTAGAGATAAACTCAAAATTATCATTGTTTGGGCATCTAAATTGAACCCTGATCCTATCATCTCCAAATACCAGATTCTCATCCTCAAATGAGACTAATTTTTTTGTCTTCTTATTTGATCTAGTAGAAAAGAAGAACTCAGATCCCACCCTAGGAAGATAATCATTCCACTCCTTGTTACCAGATCTCTAGCCTCTTTAGTGGTAAGGGTTTCACTTGTAGGATCATACTACTGCAAATTTTGTACCAACCAAAAAATTACTTCATCTTAGTCTCTAGGCTTCATTTATAATTTTAGTTCATTCCTTTTTATTTTGAATAAGTAGTGTATGAATTCATCTAACCTAATAAATTGTCACCAGTCAAAAACTCCATACCTTCACTAATTCTATCATTAATCATTTGAGCTTCTAACTATAATTTCTCTTTTCTCTACTCATCTTAAGATGCTTGTGATATTAAGAATCTTCTTCTAATATTATTATAGTATTTTGTCCCCTTTGGTAGAATCTAGAGAGCTTTTAGCTAAGCCTTTTCTAGTATTTCTACCATTTTCTACTTCTTATGTCATTTTTTGCCTATGCAAAACTCTCAAGAACATCTTATCCAAGTTGGTCATTTTCAGATTGATCTTCTTCATTAGATACCTCCAATATGAATTCATCATTAGAAGAGTCCACAACAATCTTATTTTTGGTTTCCTCTAGGATTTGAGACACCAATTCAAAAAACTTCTCGATACACTTATCCAATCTAGCCCAATATTCTTCATCAAGATAAAATCCTTTAAAATATTAGTCTTCTTTTCTCATCTTATGTTCATAACTAACAATATCTTTTCATTTAATCATTCTTTCCCTACAAACATCCTCACTCAACAAATCAACAATAACATCTTCTTCCTACATAGGCTTTATAAGGAGAAAATTATATCCTTTCATACTCCTCAAGGCATGCCTAAATACATTACAAGGGTAATAAGTTCTGGTTGGCTCAATTGGCATTTTAAAGTTTTGTAAAAATAATTTTTCTACTCAATGGCATTTTTGCGAGTGTCAAAGTCCCCCACCTTAGTACATCTACATAGAAAATGTTCCCTTCTTGACACATTTTCCTAAGTATTTCCTATTCAAAGAAATCAACTGCCAAAATATTTCTACCAACCCTAGCCTCTCAGGAACATATTTAGGAAAAATGTGAGGTCACTGGGGACATCCAAAAATTTGTATAATAGTATATTATTCAAACAAGAAAACAATACCTCAATCATGAGTTAGTTGTTTTGCAGCATCAAAACACCATTTAGGTCTAACAACTTTCCTAATATTCCTAGGGAATATTTCAATTATACACCCTATCAATTTGAAAATTGGATGAACAAAATTATTATAGAAATAGATAACATTTGAATATGGGTAGTAAATTTTCCATACTCATGTCCATCTTTTCACAAGATAATTCTCTCCCCACTCTAATGTAGACTCAAAGAAGATCTGGTCAAATATGTCAACATTCTTGGACAAGGTAAGGTGCATTATTAGGGAGTAGTGATGGAATTTGAAATCTTTTACCTCTCCTTGCTGGGCAGTTGTAATTTCCTTGTGAATACTCTAAATGACGTATTCTACAAAATCATAATCAACATAATGATTTGGGTGTTGAATATTCAAAGCCATGACATAATGTGTCCCTAAAGAATTCATGGTTCCATCTAAACCTAGGGCTTTTTTAGTCCAAAGCATAGTATTCTGAAAATACCTCTAAAAGAAACCCAAGGGTATAATTTTCTCAACATCTCTCTACTTTGGAATCTCTTCTACATTGTTCTTCACCTTAGGAATGCATTTGATCATATTTTTACACATATAAAAGCTCTTATGTTTTTTGAAATTCTCATTCAAATTTTCAATATCAATGGGTAATGACATAGGTCCACCCAAATTGAATCTCTCTATGAAGTTGTCCTTATCTACTGCTAGAAAAATGCTTTTATCCTTCCCGTGGAATGATTTATTAACAAGGTTATAGTATTTGATTAATGCTTTGACTAGGTCCATGTCTACAAACACTTCTAGCATGATACATTTTGCCAAAATTCTCACCCAAAGGTTGCATATTAGAACTTCTCTCACTCTATTCTTGTAGAAAAAGTAGAACAATTCATACCCATTTCTATCAAAGACAACTGCATCTCTAAACATTGCATATGGGTCATTGGCATTCTAAGCATTGGTGGAATTAGGCAAGATGTGTATCTATTCTTCTACAAATATGCTAGGAGCCTTTGAGTGTGTAGTTGGTTCTTCAATTACTGCTTGTGCAATCAATTTACCTTAACTTTGGATCATTTCTACAAGTAATTCAATTGATTCTATATATTGGATGCTAAAAAACACTTATAATCACTCTAGAATTCAAAATTTACTTTGGAAACTCTGAGAAATTATGAAAACAATAAAAAAAACTTCTTTATCTTTCAAACTTTATGTGCTTCTTCTATGGGACTATAGCATTAATGACAATTAAAACTTAACACTCTTGAAAACCTGTCAATCCTCAAAAAGGTAGCAGAATCTTTACCTTTTTCATAATTTTGTAACTCCAGCTCACTTCCTTTTATCCAGCTTAGATAATGGCCATTAAAACTATTTTCATGCCTTAAAATTGTTAGCTATGATGATACAAAAAATAACTCATCACCTCTTCACTACAACCTTGATGCTTTCCTTAATTCAGGCCACAACCAAGTGATTAGGGTTTTCTTTCTAATGCTTCACACTCTCATACCTAATCTTTGTTATTGTCAAAACCAACTTGCAATGTTACAAACCTTATGCTTCTCATTCGATTGCTACTTCAAAGCTACATTTTAACATACCTATGTGATTGTTGTGACCTTGTGGCAAACCTTTCATTATATATCTTGCAACCTTGCCATAGTCTAGCCCTTAGAACATTTTATTCTTGTGAGGTTGCAATGCTTTTGATTTCACCTTATTTCTCCTTCACAACTTCAAAATTGAGCATTCAATTTAACCATGTGATAGTGTACTCAACTGGCTAACTTAACCTTTCTCTTAGATTTAAAATTTGTGACTTATTATTTTGATTTCTTATGAAAGCTTGTGAATGTTCATTTCACTATCGATTGCCACTTTTCAACTTAAAATAGTAACATCATTTGGAACCATGTGAGGGTGCAATATGAACTTTAACCACAACATACACTTTGTTCACATGCTTCGTAACTCAACTTTCTCCCTTCTGATTCTAACATGTGAAGGCACAATCAATGTTTTTTTATACTTTTATCTAAATTTTGTAGCTTCACATCTTAATTTAGGATGTTACTTAAACTACATGCAACCATGCAATAGCCTTTAACTTAGCTTCCCTTGCCATTTTTCAACTTCAAATTTTTAATTGCAATTAAACTCTATGACAACACGATTACAAGCATTTGTGACTTCACTTCTCTAACCCATGATTCATTTACACTACCTGAAATGATGTGCTTTTCTAAAACCTTAACTTAGCATTAGCTCCTCACACTTTCGCATCTTATTCTTGACTATCTAAATAATCCTTTGCAATACTACACTAATAGTCTATATTGACTACCTTCCTTTGTTTGCACAATTGCAACTATAAGTGCCTTAAGTAGAAATAAGAATGTGATCATGTACTTCTCTTTATTTTTCCCTATCACAAAATAAAGAGATGCATTGGCAATGAACACAGTGAAACCATGTCTATCTATGAAAATAGATAGCCTCACTAGTTCACAACCTTAAAAAGTATTAGGGTAGAAAATAGTGCAATGTTGTGCTTAACAAAGGTTTTGCAAAGTTACAACTTAGTAAACATGAAGCTTTCATGAAATATAATATTAGAAGTATTTCAAAACTTAGGATAAGAGTGCATGCATGGAAAAAAATGCATATATTCTTTTAAAGATTAAAGTTACATTGCATGAGCTTCAAATGATCAAAATAGAAAAACTTTTCTAAGGGTTTTTCTTAAGGGCTAACACAAACTTCAAAAACCCTAGCTTATTGACAATACATTTCTTCTTGATTTTTAAAATCCAATCTTACATAAACTAAGTGAGTGAAAAATCAAGCTACTGGTGGCTCTATCCAGTGATGATGGGTAACTTGTATCCATGGAAGAAAGCAAAATTTATGGCAGAAGTAGACCACATGCTTGATACAAAAGCTGACAACTTCTTTAGAGAACACAACTAACCAAGCAGGAGAGAAATACAAGAACAAGAAGGAAAAATTTGTACAAGGATGCACCAAGAAAGAACAAGGATATACAAAAAATTACACAAAATATAGGGAGACCTAAGCTACTATTCATGGAAAATAATAAGAACTTTTAGCAAAAATATCTCTTCAAGAACTATCCATGAACTAGCAGCTCAAGAATATCACCAGATAACTCACTTACATCATATGAATCTTCTCCCTTATTTCCATGAATCAAATAAGGGCCAAGTTAGATGTGATCAAACTTTCCATGTTTATCCTTATCTTCAAGCTTGGCATTCCATAATAATACCATCTCTTTAGGCTAGAATTTTCATTCTGATGCTTTTCTATCATACAAATATTTCATCTATGCTTGAATCTTAGTATTTTGCACAAATGCATCTATCCTTGTTTCATCTAATAGTAAAATATCATCCATTTTTAACTTCATGCCATCAACAATATCATTATCATATACTTTGATGAATTTTTACACATCGTATATATCATTTTGAGGCAATATTACCTGAATACCAAATCTGGTAATAATGTTATTCAGTATGAGAATGGTCACTACTTTAGTTGTTGCAATTTCAGTAGGAATTTTTAGAAATAATAGTCCACCAAGATAACCGAGAGGGGGGCGGGGGGAGGGGGGGGCGGGTGGGGGGGCAGGGTGAATCAATTATCTAACAATTAAAAGATATATCTTCAAAATTACAAAAATCAAAATTAAATTCTCATAGACAAATACACTAGATATGTTGACTAGGGAAACCCTTGATTAGAGGGAAAACCTCGGTAGGAATGATGCCCACATGATGATGTACTAATATAAATATTCTATATTAGAGGATGGACTAGGTGTTAGGTGTCTATTACAACATTTAGTATAATGAGTCCCTATTAGGAGACTTTGAATCCCTATTAGGGGATTCTAACCTTGTTAGGAGTTGTGCCAACCATATTAGGAGTTGTAGTACAATGTATGCAAGAAGAGCCCACTACCCAAACATGCAATTTCAACCACAAGAAGAACTTACTATTCAAACAAGTGACTTATTGTTATCTTCCTCTTTCCTTTATCTTGTCAACCAAAGCAATCATTGTCAAACCTTGTGGACTAGGTCACAAACCTTAGATCCAAAAACCAAACTTTGGATCACTCAGGAAAACCTTGGCAATGAAGTTTCCTTTACTTCCACACTGCTCTACTCAACTTTGCACACACTCTCTATTGTTTAACATCAGTCATCAAATCATATTCACACTTGTTATTGATAAAGGAAAATATCCTTCCTTTATACTGAGTCCTCATAATAATTCCCTGAGTTGACTATTAGACCTTCTCAATTAATTATTATAGGACCACATTAAAAACATCTTAGACTTAGTGATAACATTAATCTTCTACCTTGTAACTTGAATAAATTTTAATACGTACAATATTATGACAAGTAATCTTAGCCATGTCATCATCAACATGTCTTCTCCATGTCCTCAACCTTGATCCTCAAGATATCAACTCTACTAAGAGATACAATAAGTTTACCAAAACATGCCTCTGTAAACTCTATCTTAGAATAGACATCACCAAAACTTACATAACTTCTTCTAGACTTATCCTTTATTATTGTAACATTAACTACATATACTAGATGTGTAGAAGTATCTCACATAACCTCAAGTGGTTATAATACTCAACTAGCCATCCATACCAACTTGATCTTTCCATTGTTCTTCTGTCAGATACCATAGAAAACTACAATGTTGACATCAATGAAAAACTCAGTCATGAATGCAACATATCATCATAGTAGTACTCTCCCATAAGAATATCATTAGAATTCATGCTTACAACCAATCTTCTAATGATCTTCATAGTCTTCCAACAATCTTCCCCTTTGGCATTGATGTCAACATATATGAAAAACATCTAGTTCCAAGAATACCAAAAAAAGACTATTCATCTTCAAATTCTCTTCATCAATCATTCTCCTGCATTGATATACCTCAATGTGCTCTATAAAAAATTGGTACATACTATTTTTCATGCCAAACTTCTCTCCCATTGATATCAATGCCAAATGTTTCGTCAACCAACATTTATGCATCAAATTTTGCAACAACTAATACTTCCTAGCTTGAGTGTCAAAAGAATTTGTTCAAAAGAATATCAACAAGAGTCCTAAATGACTATCCATCATAGATACTCCCCCATTTAGGAAGAATCAACATGCAGTCTAGACAACAATGGTGCTCTATTACACTAGACTAATGTACTCTTGCATCTTCTTCTTTGATGTAGGAAGAGGCATAACCCCAAGCATACCTCACAAATACTAAAAAGCTTCTTTGGGAAGAGGCTTAGTGAATATGTCTGCAATCTTCTCTTTAATACTAACATACTCCGATCTAATTTCCTTTTCTACAACTTTTTCTATCAACATATGATACTTGATAGAAATGTTCTTAGTCCTCAAATACAACACTAGATTCTTAGACATATTTATTGTGCTTGTGTTGTCACAATGTATAACAAGTTCACTAATTTCTATCCTTATATCTTTCAGTATCTACTTCATCCAAATGAATCGATTGCAATTATTTGTTTCAACATACTCTTCTTCTACTATAATTTGAGATGTGTACAATCTTAATTCTTTCTTAACCATGAAACCAATCTTCCTCCAAGAAAGAAAGCTCCTCCACTGGTGCTCTTTTTGTTATCCATAATGCCTACCCAATTTGCTTCAATATAAGCACTTAGAGTGAAATCATTACATCTATCCTACCATAATCCAAAGTTAGATGTTCTCTTTAGATATCTAAATATCCTTTTCACTGCTACATAATGTGTTTCTCTAGGATTAGCTTGGAATCTTGCAATAATTCCAATTGCATTTGCTATATTTGGTTGTTTGAGTCAAATATTGCAATCCTCCAATCATAGATCTGTACTTGTTTTGCTCAACAATAGGTGTCTAATCCTTTGTAGATAACTCATTTCTAGTTACCATAGGTGTTGTAATGGGTTTACATGATGTAGGTATTGTAATGGGTTTACATGCTTCTAGCCCAAACCTTTTTAGTAAATCTTTCGAGTACTTAGTCTGAGAAAAAAAGATTCCTGCGTTATTTTGTACAATTTGTAATCTTAGAAAATATTTCATCTCTCCTATCATACTCATTTCAAATTCTTTCTTCATTCCTTCTACAAACTTCTCACTTTCCTCATCATTTCCTCTGAATATGATGTCATCAACAAATATTACCAAAATCATTAAACCATCATCAATTTCCAATACAAATTACTATTTTTCATACTTTTTCTATATCCAAGTTTTGTCAAATGTTTGTCTAATCTTGTGTACCAAGTTCTGGGTGCTTGTTTCAATCTATACAATGCTTTCCTTGGTCTACATACTATGTCTTTGCCATCTATCAAAGGACACCCTAACTTGTTTCTAGTTACCATAGGTGTTGTAATGGGTTTACATGCTTCTAGCCCAAACTTTTTTAGTAAATCTTTCAAGTACTTAGTCTGAGAAAAAAAGATTCCTACTTTATTTTGTACAATTTGTAATCCTAAAAAATATTTCATCTCTCCTATCATACTCATTTCAAATTCTTTCTTCATTCCTTCTACAAACTTCTCACTTTCCTCATCATTATGTCTAAATATGATGTCATCAACAAATATTACCAAAATCATCAAACCATCATCAGTTTCCAATACAGATTACTATCTGCCATACTTTTTCTATATCCAAGTTTTGTCAAATGTTTGTCTAATCTTGTGTACCAAGTTATGGGTGCTTGTTTCAATCTATACAATGCTTTCCTTGGTCTACATACTATGTCTTTGCCATCTATCAAAGGACACCCTAACTTGTTTCTAGTTACCATAGGTGTTGTAATGGGTTTACATGCTTCTAACCCAAACCTATTTAGTAAATCTTTCAAGTACTTAGTTTGAGAAAAAAAGATTCCTGCTTTATTTTGTACAATTTGTAATCCTAGAAAATATTTCATCTCTCCTATCATAATCATTTCAAATTCTTTCTTCATTTCTTCTACAAACTTCTCACTTTCCTCATCATTTTGTCTAAATATGATGTCATCAACAAATATTACCAAAATCATCAAACCATCATCAGTTTCCAATACAGATTACTATCTTTCATACTTTTTCTATATCCAAGTTTTGTCAAATGTTTGTCTAATCTTGTGTACCAAGTTCTGGGTTCTTGTTTCAATCTATACAATGCTTTCCTTAGTCTACATACTATGTCTTTGCCATCTATCAAAGGACACCCTTCAGGCTACTCAATCTATACCCCTTCTTCAAGTTGTCTATTTAGAAATGTTATCTTGCCATCCATCTAATGTACTTTGAATTTCTTTTATATTGTATAACCTAAAAATAATATTATTTCTTCTATTCTAGCCGCTGGAGCATAAGTGTCCTCATAATCTATTCCTTCTTGCTATGAGTAACCTTTACATACCAATCTTGCTTTGTTTCTTACAACCTCACCTTGTTCATTCATCTTGTTTCTGAATACCCATTTAGTTCCTATCACATTCTTGTCTACTGGTCTAGGAACTAATTCCCATGTCTTATTCTTTACTATTCAATCCAATTTTTATTTCATAGTTCATTTCTAGTAATCATATTTACATGCTTCATTTGCATTCTCAAGATCAACTTGAGATATCAAGCATAGTTCTTCATTTACTCTGCTTATAATTACACCTTTATCTTAGCTTCTGATGATCTCCTTAGATGGGTGATTCTTTATCATATTCTTTCCTAAAGTGGGAGTTTCTATTGTAACTCTTGGCTCTATTGAAGGTTCTGAGCTTTGTTCCTGCCTTGGCTCTCCTTCATTGTGCAAATCATTATTAGTCTCAAGAAATACTTCATCTTTCCTTTGTTTAGTAATAATGTCATCATTTGAATTGTAATCAACTCTCTTGTATTCTAAATTTCTCATCAATTTTCACATTTTCACTTTCCATAATAGTCTTAGTTCTTTGATTATAGCATCTATAAGCCTTGTTTTCAATGAATAACCAAAAACCATACCTTCATCACTTCTAGCATGAAAATTACCAATATCATCATCTCTCTTTAGGTAACAATTACTTCCAAATATTATGAAATACTTAACTGTAGGTGAGTGACCAAACCATAGTTCATAAGGTGTCTTGTTTATGTCTTTCCTGACTTACACTCTATTCATAGTGTAGATTGTTGTATTCATAGATTCTCTCCAAAATGCCTTGGATACATCATTCTCTGCTAACATAACTCTTATAGGCTCTATGGGTATGTGCAAGATCATGGTGTGCCAAAAAGTGGCGATGTGAAAAAAAGAGAGTTTGAAGACACCTAAAAGCACTTCAAAATCCGCTTTGACTTTTTTTTACCTATCCAGGAACCAAACCTGGAAGGTTAAGCCGAGCCTTATCAGATATCCGATATCATATCAGATATTCAATATCATATCGGATATCTGATTTTAAATCCAATATCCGACTAATAATTAAAATCATATAATAGTATGATATATTATTTAATATTATTATTATAATAATTATTATACTATAATATAATAATATTATTATAATTATTATTATACTATAATATAATAATAATATTATTATAATAATTATTATACTATAATATAATAATATTATTATTATTATATTATAATAGTATAATATTATACTATAATAATAATATTATAATAACATATTATATTATAATAATATAATATAATATTTCATATATTATAATATATAGTAATGTAATATAATATATATATAATATAATATTATAATAAAAAGTAATATCTTATAATATAATATATAATAAAAAAGCATAATATATTATAAATTATAATAATATAGTATAATAATAATATTTTATATTATAATATATAGTAAATTAATATAATAAATATAAAATATAATATAAAAATATATAAAATGTAATATATATGTTATATTATATATATTATAATATCGGATATCCGATACCTGTGCATGGATTAAACACAAAATCACAGATCCGCGACCCTTATTTTCATGCAAATTTGGGCCAGTCAGATCGGATATCAGATAATAAATCGGATATTAGATAGCAAATCGGATATCAGATATCAGGTATGTTCCCCCCCCCGACTCATTTTTAACCTAAATTTAATAGATTTTAACAAGATTTTGTTTTTTTTAGTTGAATCTAGGGTTTTTTTGACAAAAATGGTTAAAATTTAAAATTTTTTTTAATATATATTACGTTTTGTAATTCAATAGGAATGGCTGATCAAAATGATGACACTGAGGCAGGGAATAATATTCCTCGCAACCCACCACCAAACGATCCAGTATCCCCACAAAACTGTCCACCAAATGATCCTCTACCTCCTCAAAACCCTCCTCGAATCGAGGATTTGATAAATGAAAATCTCACTGAGTTGAGAGGTTTGCATAGAACATACAATAATGTACCTGCACTGGCTCCCATGTTATCCACGTTAAACACCATAGTGGATAACATTGAAACTCTTACAAACCAACAAAATGCCGCTCTTCGTTGGGGTGATGAAATGCACCAGATGTTTGATGATGGTTTGGATTATGATGAGGTCGTGGCCCTCAATATAACCAAAGACAATTTGGCAAGCCTTTTTGCTAACCCAAAAACGGGTATACCAGTTGACCCAAAAAAAACCAAACTATAGATTAAATGGTGCACAAATGACGCCATATGTGCAAATTTATGTGACCGTTGGTGGATGGTCTTTGATATCCCTCCACATGGAAATTTAGACATACCATTTTATTTCCTTAAAAAATTATATGCAGAATTTGTGTTGAAACTTAAAGTGAACTATTGGAGCATGAAGCCCAACATGGGCTTAGGACTAGGAGCTCCTTAGGATAGACCCTCTTCCCAGCGGAAGAAACTTGGCACTTTTGTCCCCCCCCCCCCCCCCCGATATCTCCCCCCCTCCTCGAGTGCAGTATCCAGATATTATGGCAGAGGCTAGCTCTCAGACCATCAGAGCCATTCATAGGCTGAGTAGCCTAATGATATCTCAGGCTAGGTCAGTCTTGCCTCCTCGTGTTGATGATGTTGGTGCTAGTTCATCATCGGCTAGCTCATCACACATTTGTGTGCCTCACACTTGCATTACATGCAAGAATATTTGCCTAGGTCCCATAGGTGATCTTCCTGAGTATCATTTTGTATTAGACGAGGATACACCAGACGCACGTGCAGAGGCTACAGACCCTGATACGAGAGAGGAGGGGAATGTAGAGGCATGGACTCCTTCGGTGTTGGTACGTGTATACATTTTTTTGTTATGACATATGTGATTTAAAGTTAATTTTTATAATAGATTAATTTTAATTTTTAAGCCATACTGACTTTTACATGTATGTGATCTTCATTCATGTTTAGTTGATGACCGAGGAGGAGCTCAGACAAATAGATGATGCTACACTCTCGGCCATTTCATTTGGCCTTGAGACATCTACGGTACATTATGTTGTGTTCGCATTTCTTTTTTCTATTTGATATTGTAGCATATATGGTTGCTAATCTTTCTTTTATCTTGCAGATACCACCTGCCCCGAGGGGACAAAGTGCGGGGGGTGAGCCAGCATGCATTGACAAAGGAAAGGTAATTAGATGTTTTCTAATTGATTAAATATTGATGCATTCTTGTAAAATGTTTGTGGTAATCTCATTTAATTACATTATTTATTGTATATAGGGTGTGGCTACTGGTGATGAGCCTGTACAGATTCGGCGTCCTAGATCATCAGGGATTTTCATTCGCACAGAGAGCCCCATTGTATGTATAAGTATCATTTATTTTTTATTTTTTTAATTGATGCAGAGGAAAGTATGATTGTTGTTCTATACAATTTCTATGATTTTTTCTGTACCAATAATGATTCATGTCTTGCATATGTTCATTACAACTTAAATAGGCTTATATGCACCTGTCCAACCGACCAAGTTGGTTACAAAGGTTTATTTAATCAAACAAATACCAAATTACTACTTTCCCTCCAAAACTAATATGACCATTTGAATTTGAAATTCAAATTTCAAACTATAGTTTTTATGCATTCCCTAACTTTCTAAACTATTCCATTGACTCAAAATTGGTCATATGGATTTATTAAATGCAACTAAGTAAATTTCCAGAAAATTGAAGTTTTTATTATTTTTTCTCCAAACCACCGTACACTCTGATCTCCCCCTTTCAACTGAGATCACATATGACATATATAAAGGTCTACATGACCATTGGAACAACCATATAGGTGTTCCCAACCATAAAACAAACAAACAACCACTTTTTGCTAATACTATTTAGACTCTAAATACCCTATTCTAAGGCCTTTTGGTCCCATGGAGTCACTTGGTTTATAACCACACCAAAATTCTTGTGGGCCTTACATGTACCTTTATTAAAAAATATAGACCAACTTGTAAAATATGGACCAAACCTTTATTCCAACTTCCTAATCTACTTGAATCCTCGCTTTCATGGAGTGGCAAGGTGTCCGGCAAAAGAGATACTTGTTCCCCCCTGCCACATAGGTTAGGTGCCCTGCACCACCTTTCCTCTCTCTCATTCTGAACACTAGTCCACCAAGTGAGTGATGTTCCTCTCAGTATTTTTGTTGCTACTTTTACCTTCTTATCTACCTCTATGTCTTCAAGATCAAAGTAGTTCTCAAGGGCCTCTATCCACCCTAGCACTTCTTCACTATCCATTTTACCCTGGTATATTGGAAAATCAATATGGTTCTTCCCACCATTACCTTGTACTACCTTAATGATTCTCATAAATCTCCTTTCTTCAGGATCATCTGTTGTCTCATGCTCTTGCCTTGCATTACCAACCTCTTCTTCTTCATGGTTCTCTCCATGATTTCTTTCTCTAACCTCTTTTCCTCTAGGTTCTTGCCTTTACTTTTCTAAGGATTCTATCCTTGCAATAAGCTTCAGCCTCTCTCTTCTCATCTGTCTTTCTTCCCTCACTCTAGATGCTTCAAGTTCTCTCCTCTCTCTTTTCTCTTTTTCCAACTCTTCTCCCCATTCTTCAAGTTCTCTAGCCATTTGATTTTTAGGAGGCATTTTCACAACAAGTTTTCTTCCTTCCCAAGGGCCAACTCACTGATTCTCTTTCTTTCCTCACCAAGAAATCTCTGGACACCACTTATGTACCTTTCAACTCTGGGACACACAAGGAGGAATTAGACACACCAAGGCTTCAACAAAGGGACCAACACACTAAGGATTTTCAAGATTATAGGTCTTGGTCACACTCCTAAACACCCAAACTTCAAAACCCTCCTTAAAATGGCTTAAAAACCAGGGCCTTCTTGTTCAAACCCCAAAACTCAATTCTAGAACGTTTTGACTTGTCTAATGACAAGATATGATCATGACAACCTACATGAACCTATCAAATGACACATCTACCATATGAAATCCTAAAATCCTATCTCATGCCCAATTACAACTTTCTTCCACATAGGAGTCCAACATTATAACTTTGTATGCTTCCATGAGCCATAATTGGTGCAAGGATTGCCCAATTGACTTCAAGAGATGTTCCATGACCTCTGTAATGCCTTGGATCTTCAAAGTTCCCCTGATGAGCATGGGATGCTCTTGCATCACTTATCTACATAAATAAATTAAAAACTAATTTCCGTGATATTAACAACTACTATTTTGTATCTCATAGGAGACTCCTAGTGTACATGAGGTTCGACGGGACAGTTATGTAGATTTGATGACGTGGCCACTCACTCCTTAGGAGGAGCCTACAATAGTAAGTTGTAGTTTGAATTCATGATTAAATATGTTATAAATTTAGCATGTTATTAATTATAATGTTATAGTTTAAATTGTAGATTCATCTGACAAAGGTATTTGAACATATACAACCCACAATCACAGAGGTACCAGCATTGCCGAGGGCATACAAGAGGACTCTTGACCGGCGCAGGAGGTCGACGAGAGAGGTATTTATTATGAAATTTTGATAGTATTAATCTCCAATACAAAAAAGATCATTATGCATTTGAGTAATTCAATGTTAGATACGTAGAATCATATAAATTTAGTAGTCTAACTTTGGGTTTTCCTTTTTTGTTTATGTAGGAGGCATTTGATCCACCTAGTGCAGCGAAGAGGCTACATTTTGATCATCCACCAGCACCCTAGGATAGTATAGTTTTTGTAGGATGCATCATGAGACATTTTGAGATGGCATATGCCACATTGTATATAGAAACATTGATATTATACACATTCTGATGGCAGGATCAGCCACATTTTATATATGGATCTATGTATTTTGATATATATATATTTGAGTACTTTGTCTATGGATACATGATCTTTGATATATATTTGTGTAAAATTTTGTCTATGTATACATGTATTTTGATATATATTTTTATCATTTATGTGCACAATGATATACATATTAATTTAGTATCTAGTATTGTTCAATTTATCGTGGATCATGTGTCATGCCCTAAATTTTATTAGTAAAAACACAACAATTATCATTATTTTTTTAGCTTATGAAGTCGCATAAGAAATTACATATTGTAAAACAAGGTTATCATTGAATAGGAGTTCAAGACTCATGTGAATAGTGTGAAGGTGCTAACATTTTAGTCACAGGTGGTTTTCAAATAAATTGGATGACAGTCTAGTTCAAGTTAGTGTCACGAGTCAAACAAGCAAGTTCAAGATACAACACTCATAAAGTAGTGAGGTAATTCATATCCTAACAAGCCTCTGATACTAATATTCTATTAGGGTCTGTCAATTGTATCATATGGACTAGGTCGTGATTCTAGCATGTAAGGGAAGGGGATCAGAATTACTTATTATCCTCATTACCAATGTACACACATTCATTAATCATTACAATATATATTAATGTGACAATTAGTATATTACTATATCCTCATTATCTATCAACATTGCTTCCTCACCAAATTATTGAGTGCACAACAAGATTGTAAGCAATCTACTAAGTTTAAAATTTATACAATCAATGGTATCACATAACATCTACGGATTGTTATTATCAACTAGTCATTTACAATACCACAAGGAGAAAACTTTCTTTCACATTTTCAAATGATAACAATGATGTCAAAGCAAATCTATGACTCGTACCAATGCTTTCATAACAATATAAACTCCAAATGAAACATGCATATACAACCTTATCAATATTTTCTTCTACACGTACATTAGGTAACAATGATACAATCTCCTTCCATCACATTGGGGAAACATAAGGAACTTTTCAAAATCATAAGGAACATGGACATTGAAAGATATGGACAATGAGTAGCATGAACATTGTCCAACATGATCATTGAGAACATGAACAAGCTGGTGAATTCTCCTTCACAAATGAGGGCACAATGTCAAGTTTTCTCATCCAACATCAACCTGCAAGATGATCATTCCAAGCCATTTCCATTGCTCCCTTGGACACAAATCTACATATGCAACACAACAAAATAACAAGGACCATGGGTTCTTTCCACCCAACCATAGGCCTCAAAGAGACCACCCCCGCGCTAGGGAACAAGGCTCAAACTGGGATACACATACAATCTTTCAATGCATAAACATTACATTTCAAACTTGAATAATTTCCCCCCAAGACTATTTCAAAATGGCTTCACAGATGGAACCATAAACATAGGGTGAAGGTGTGTTCTAAAATGGAGACTTGCCATACCAAACCATATTTGCAATAAACAATTTTCATGCCCTCTCGGGGCTATCATAATTCACCAAATTTCATGCCCTCTCGGGGCTATCATAAATGAACCATTTAATGCCCTCTCGAGGCCTCCACATTTCCTCCTCCAAACCCACTACCATCAGCTGTAACTCCTCAAACTTCCTTTCTACACCATACTTTCCTTATCACTCCTAGCAAGATATGAAATGTTATGGCATACAATGGAGCCCATACTCCAAGGTTCTCAATACATTTTTTGAACCCAACTTAAGCCCTTCACCCTGGACTTCTCTTCCCTTCCCACAAGGGTGAGTGTAAGTCCCAATCCCATAACAATAGTCAAGCACAAAACAAGAAAACAAAACCAAGTAGAAATAAAACAAGAAATTTTGGCAAACACCCCACTAGTTTGGCCAAGACCCTCTAATAAAGCCTTCCCACTAACTTATTTTAGCAAAAACACTAAGCCACTCCATCCTTATGAACTTGTCTCCTCTAACGGTTCATCGATAGCCCTCACGAGCTCTGAGTTATGACCCTCGAAGGATCGACCTCAAAATGCACTTAGAGCACCTTGAAGACTCCTTGGTACAGGGTGGCCACAAATGATGGATGGTCTTCGTGGCCAGAACAAAGGTGTGACTAGGGTTCACCCGCTCATCTGGAGCTAATGGGACTGACGATTCGATGCCAAGATCAGCGGTTTCAAAGTTACGCTGTGGTGAACCTATGAACTGAGGCACACTACGAGTTTTGGCATCGAGCGAGATCGTTATGTTGAATCCAAATGGAATGTGATATCTCAAAAATGAGATAGGTTATTTTAGGCCTCAGGAAGAAATGAGATTAGTTGTAAAATGGAAGAAATCAAGTATTCTAATTGTTCATCCGTACTTTATGGATTTTTCTTATTTGATTAGTTTGATAAAAATAGTTTTAATAATCATAATGTCAGCTTTATGTCAAATAAGGAAAAAACCAAATTTGTAATAAGATATCCGCATGCAATTATCTTTCATATAGTTATAAATGCTCTTAAAATTTTCGTTATAGCCTTGTATCACATGCAAATATGATTTGGAAGAACTTGTTCAATATCTTCCTCTTATAATTCCTTACAAAGAACCTACCAAAATACAAAAACCATATACAAAAAACTACACATTTTACATCATAATACATCATAAATTTTAGAAATTCTCCCCAATACCACCCCCCTCCAACTCTTCATGATGTACCTACATTCCAATATCATACAAAAATTAGTAACTTATTGTATTAAACAAGATAATCATCAATTCATTAAATCATTATGAAGAAAATAACATAAGAAGTATATATACCTAGTCAAGTATTCCAATAGGGTCCTCTCTCTCTTTTAGGGTCTCCAACAAGGCTTCATGATCAGCATTAGCAATAGTAAAAATTTCTTTTACTTTTGGTCTTCCTTGATGCTTCAATAACTTTACATTTGTTGCTATAATAAGATGCAAATATATGAGAATTACTTTGTGCTTCTGATAGTCTTCGAATGCAGGAATTTCGTTCCTTCTAAGCATGTATGTCTGCAGCCATGTTCCAGCAACAACCACTGAACCAGTAGGATACATGAATCCATCATCATCTATGATCGGTTGTGCAAGTTTTTTTTTTCCTCTTACACAACATGCTAACCAATAATCGGATTTATCATCATTCCCCTATGGTGCAACCAATGCAAACACATGTCCTGGCTGAAGTAGATCTGATAGATGATTATGCTCAAGTGAACTTTCCATGTCATCATTTTTGATAGAGGGTATGATAGACAATTGAGTAAGATAATGTGGAGCCCATGTGTCCACCCACTCACTTGACTCACAGTGATCCCAATCACACTGAAAACAAGTACGACAAAAACAAGCTAGTTGTCGTGTCCAAATGGTCCATGTACTAGAATTAGAGCTCCAAAATGAATGCATTTTTGATGAGTCTGTCACTGTAGCACAATCTGATCTATCACCTATGGACCCTTCCTCAACCAACCAAAAGAACCTGCGTACCACTGAATTAAGAGTCCCCCCCTATGATAATGCTAAACTACACCAATCAACAATGCTACGAGCATCAAGAAGCTCTGTTGTTGAAATCTTCAGTTGCTCTTTAACTAGAGCTCTCTTCACACATGCCCCTGCTCCATCATGTTCCCCTTTTCCATGGCCGGACTCAAAAAAAATCCAAATATGAGGCACCCCTCTCTCTATGTGCATCCTACACAACCAATAAAACATGCGAGCATTCTTGAATTGACCTGTACAGTTATCTGACCAAATGATATGTCTATCCATAGCATTTGCATGCTCGTGTAAGAAATAAAAAAAAATCTCGAAACAATGTTGCACAAACTCATGAGAGTGAGATCTATCATCACTCATATAAAAATGATACTCTCTAATAATCTTTCGATTATCTTCCGCACTATTAGGGGCATGTCCATATGTTATGTGAACAAAAATTGCAATATGAATAGAGTTGTAATACTGAGATTGTGTCTCATTTTGAGGTTGCAATGTGTAGTTCTCAGCAAAATAAACAACTGATATAATAGTGCCAATGGGAAAAGTCTCCTTACACATTCTAAACTGTTGATCCAACCACTGAGACCTGTGACTATGTCTTGCATACTTGTAAAAAATATTTGCCTTAAAATTTGAAATAAAATTAGCCACATTGATATCTTTTCCAACCAATTCACATCTAGAGCTCTCACTCCCACTCTTCAATGTGTATTTCACCATTTCATAGACCCCTTTTTTCACTATTGTCTTTTCAAGATCTTGTTCACACCCCTCATGAAAACATGTGTCAAACTTGGATAAGCCACCACATTCTGAACACTTCTCATTTAAGAAAGCATTTTTATAAAAGGAACAACCATCTACTCTACGACATAAGAGTTGATCTAACAAGTCTCTTGATGATTTTGGAAGCCCACTAGCCCCACAATCCTCCAACATTTCTTTACTATGCAAAGTAGAACGGATGGAGCATAATATTTCATGGTGCATAGAAAACTCAACATGATATTTGCAACAACATGTATTTCGAATTTTGAGTGGCACACAATAAAATAGCTTCAAAGATTCAAAAGCCCTTTGTGATATATGAACACTTGGATGACTCTCTCTAAATTGTTTGAACAACATAGTTTGACTTACCTCCAAATAGTGTTTAGGATGTGGCGTGCAGTCTCTGATGCCAATTCTCAACTTTCAGACATCTTTAGCATTGGGTGATACTCGTGAGTTAGAGTGCCAAAATTGTATAATTTCTTCCTTCCCATCGTCGGATAGCTTCTTATCAAAACGTGGAAGTCTCCCACCAAATGCCCATGTTTCATTTTGAAGAGGATCATCAATTTTCTCTCATCGACTAAGTGCTCTTCTCAAAGTAGTACGATTTAGATTCAAATCAATACAAGTTTGTCTCATATATCTACCCTTTCTCAAATGATGACTTACCAAAGAGGTTGTAATAACCCTTCAAGCGGCTCTATTATCCTTCTCTCTGCTATTTTTCCCAACACTATTGAGAGCACTGAAAAGATTCTTCACAATAATGGCATTTCTTTCCAAATTTTTATTGACACGAATTTTCAATTTGGAAAGCATAGGTCTCATCTTTTGCATCTTTAATAAGTGCATGAAAAGCTGACATTGCTCTACCACTATCTTGTTACCAAAAAACATCTAATATAGTCTTGAAGCCCATAACCGAATGGTTCTTTCTAATTTTTTTCCTTCCAAACTAGTCATAATCATTTCATCAATTTCAATTATCCATTTTGGTGTTTTAGAACCTTCATGTCGATTATAATTAGGAGATATGTAAGGTTCTTGTGCATTAAGTTCTTGTGCATTGTCATCTTTGACATGGTCAATTATGCAATTTGGATTATGACTTGGTGGCATTTCTTTTTTAAAATTTTCAATCTCTACATTTTCAATTTCCGCATTATCATTTTCAATAGGTACATTTTCATTCCCCAACTGTACATTTTCATTATCTGACTCTATGATTTCACCTTCTATTAATTCATTGTCAACTTGATTGATATTTAGCATACCTTGTCTTTTTTTTTGGTGTTTCATTTTGTCCTTTTCCCTATATGTTGCAATGTCTTCATTGGATATCTTCCTTTTACGTTTATTCTTTCGACGACTGCTGCTCCCCATTCAGATGACAAATTCGAACACATAAGGTTATATTTTCGAATTTTTTTCGATTGGTAGGGCCCCAAAACACGACTTTTTACAAATCCCGTGAAAAAAGAGGTAAAAAAGTAATGTTGTCGGGTCTGTAGGGACAGTCAAACATTTGAAATTGATGCCAGTATAATCGGATATCCGATAAAAGATCGGATATCCGATCCAGGATCGGATGTCTGATATAGGAAAAGGACTTTTGGGGGGAAAACTTGCTAAGATTTCCCTCCTTTGCCACAATAATACTAATATTATGAAAATATTTGGAGGCGACTTTAATTTATAACTAAGTTAATAGTATATTAGTATTAGTATAAAATATCAATAATATTAATATAAAATAGTATTAATATACCTATAGTATCAATATTATTATTATACCTATAATAGTATTAATATTATTAATATAGATATAATAGTGTAAATATATAGTTTTTATTTATATTAAGCTACAATATATAATATTAATATATATTATTATTATAGCTATAATAGTATTATTATTATTACTATACATATATTAATATTAATATTTAGTGTTTATTTATATTATAATTATTATCCTAAAATAGTATAAATAGTATATCCTAAAATATTACGTCATATATACTAAAATATTATGTTATTATATAGATATATTAAAAACATATATATTAATATAATAATATTTATAATATATATTATATTTAATAAAAATATTACATTGTTATATATATATTATATTATTATACATATTAATATAATAATATATAATATAAAGAGGGTCGTCATTTAATGGGTCAAAGGGGGTCATAGGTCACCCTGTGACCCCCTTTGACCCATATGAACGACTAGACTATGTCCCTAGGGGTCCTAGGATTCCTAGGAACATACGTTGTCGTTTAATAGATCAAAGGGGGTCATAAGTCACCCTATGACCCCCTTTGACTCATATGAATGATTCAAATATGTCCCTAGGGGTCCTAGGACCCCTAGGAACATATGTTGTCATTTAATTGATCAAAGAGGGTCATAGGTCACCCTATGACCCCCTTTGACCCATATTACCCATTCGAATATGTCCCTTCGGGTCCAAGGACCCTTAGGGACATATGTCATCGTTTAATGGGTCAAAGAGGGTCATAGGTCACCCTATGACCCCCTTCGACCCATAATACCCCTTCGAATATGTACCTAAGGGTCCTAGGACCCCTAAAGACATATGTCATCGTTTAATGGGTGAAAGAGGGTCATAGGTCACCCTATGACCCCCTTTGACCCATATTACCCATTCGAATATGTCCCTAGGGGTCCTAGGACCCCTAGCGACATATCTCATTGTTTAATGGGTCAGAGAGGGTCATAGGTCACCCTATGACCCCCTTTGACCCATATTACCCATTCGAATATGTCCCTAGGGGTCCTAGGACCCTTAGAGACATATATCATCGTTTAATGGGTCAAAGAGGGTCATAGATCACCCTATGACCCCCTTTGACCCATATTACCCATTCGAATATGTCCCTAGGGGTCCTAGGACCCCTAGGAACATATGTCATCGTTTAATGCATCAAAGGGGGTCATAGGTCAACCTATGACCCCCTTTGACTCATATGAACGATTCAAATATGTCCCTAGGGGTCCTAGGACCCCTAGAGACTTATGTTTTTGTCCTTTGACCCATATGAATGATTGGAATATGTCCCTAGGGTCCTAGGACCCCTAGGGACCTATGTCGTCATTTAATGGGTCAAAGAGGGTCATATGTCACCCTATGACCCCATTTGACCCATATTACCCATTCGAATATGTCCCTTGGGGTTCAAGGACCCCTACGAACATATGTCATCGTTTAATGGGTCAAAGAGGGTCATAGGTCACCCTATGACCCCCTTTGACCAATACTACCCATTCGAATATGTCCTTAGGGGTCCTAGGACCCCTATAGACATATGTCTTTGTTTAATGGGTCAAAGGGGGTAATAAGTCACCGTATGACTGCCTTTGACCCATATTACCCATTTGAATATGTCCCTAGGGGTCCTAGGGGCCCTAGCGATATATCTTGTCGTTTAATGGGTCAAAGAGGGACATAGGTCACTCTATGAACCCCTTTGACCCATATTACCCATTTGAATAAGTCCCTAGGGGTCCTAGGACCCCTAGAGACATATATTATCGTTTAATGGGTCAAAGAGGGTCATAGGTCACCCTATGACCCCCTTTGACCCATATGTACGATTCGAATATGTCCCTAGGGGTCCTAGGACCCCTAGAGACATATGTTGTCATTTAAAGTGTCAAAGAGGGTCATAGGTTACCCTATGACCCCATTTGACCCATATTACCCATTCGAATATGTCCCTAGGGGTCCTAGGACCCCTAAGGACATATGTCGTCATTTAATGCATCAAAGGGGGTCATAAGTCACCCTATGACTCCCTTTGACTCATATTAATGATTCAAATATCTCCCTAAGGGTCCTAGGACCCCTAGGGACATATGTTATCGTTTAATGGGTCAAAGGGGGTTATAGCTCACCCTATGACCCCCTTTGATCCATATGAACGATTGGAATATGTCCCTAGGGTCCTAGGACCCCTAGGGATATATGTCATCGTTTAATGGGTCAAAGAGGGTCATAGGTCACCCTATGACCACATTTGACCCATATTACCCATTCGAATATGTCCCTTGGGGTCCGAGGACCCCTAGGGACATATGTCGTCGTTTCATGGGTCAAAGAGGGTCATAGGTCACCCTATGACCCCCTTTGACCCATATTACCCATTCAAATATGTCCTTAGGGGTCCTAGGACCCCTAGAGACATATATCGTCGTTTAATGCGTGAAGAGGGTTATAGGTCACCCTATGACCCCCTTTGACCCATATAAATGATTCGAATATGTCTGTAGGGGTCCTAGGACCCCTACAGACATATGTCATCGTTTAATGGGTCAAAGAGGGTCATAGGTTACCCTATGACCCCATTTGACCCATATTACACATTTGAATATGTCCCTAGGGGTCCTAGGACCCTTAGGGACATATGTCGTCATTTAATGGGTCAAAAAGGGTCATAAGTCACCCTATGACCCCCTTTGACCCATATTACCCATTCGAATATGTCCCTAGGGGTCCGAGGACCCCTAGAGACATATATCATCATTTAATGGGTGGTCATAGGTCACCCTATGACCCCCTTTGACCCATATGAACGATTTGAATATGTTCCTAGGGTTCCTAAGACCCCTAGAGACATATGTCGTCATTTAATGGGTTAAAGAAGGTCATAGGTTACCCTATGACCCCATTTGACCCATATTACCCATTCGAATATGTCCCTAGGGGTCCTAGGACCCCTAGGGACATATGTCATCGTTTAATGGGTCAAAGGGGGTCATAGGTCACCCTATGAACCCCTTTGACTCATATGAACGATTCAAATATGTCCCTAGGGGTCCTAAGACCCCTAGGGACATATGTCGTCGTTTAATGGGTCAAAGGGTTTCATAGGTCACCCTATGACCCCCTTTGACCCATATGAACCATTCAAATATGTCCCTAGGGTCCTAGGACCCTTAGAGACATATGTCATCGTTTAATGGGTCAAAGGGGGTCATAGGTCATCCTATGACCCCCTTTGACTCATATGAATGATTCAAATATGTCCCTTGGGGTCTTAGGACCCCTAGGGACATATGTCATCATTTAATGGGTCAAATGGGGTCATAGGTCACCCTATGACCCCCTTTGACCCATATGAACCATTCAAATATGTCCCTAGGGTCCTAAGACCCCTAGGGACATATGTCTTCGTTTAATGGGTCAAAGAGGGTCATAGGTCACCCTATGATCCCCTTTGACCCATATTACCCATTCGAATATGTCCCTAGGGGTCCTAGGACCCCTAGGGACATATGTCATCGTTTAATGGGTCAAGGAGGGTCATAGGTCACCCTATGACCCCCTTTGACTCATATTACCCATTCGAATATGTCCCTAGGGGTCTTAGGACCCCTAGAGACATATATCATCATTTAATGGGTCAAGAGGGTCATAGGTCGCCCTATTACCCCCTTTGACCCATATGAATGATTCGAATATGTCCCTAGGTGTCATAGGACTCCTAGAGACATATGTCATCATTTAATGGGTCAAAGAGGGTCATAGGTTATCCTATGACCCCATTTGACCCATATTACCCATTCGAATATTTTTCTAGGGGTCCTAGGACCATTAGGGACATATGTCATCGTTTAATGGGTCAAAGGAGGTCATAGGTCACCCTACCACCCCCTTTGAATCATATGAACGATTCAAATATGTCCCTAGGGGTCCTAAGACCCCTAGGGACATATGTCGTCGTTTAATGAGTCAAAGGGGGTCGTAGGTCACCCTATTACCCCCTTTGACCCATATGAACGATTCGAATATGTCCCTAGGGTCCTAAGACCTCTAGGGACATATGTCGTCGTTTAATGGGTCAAACAGGGTCATAGGTCACCTTATGACCCCATTTGACTCATATTATCCATTCGAATATGTCCCTTGCGATCCGAGGACCCCTAGGGACATATGTCATCGTTTAATGGGTCAAAGAGGGTCATAGGTCACCCTATGACTCTGTTTGGCCCATATTACTCATTCGAATATGTCCCTAGGGGTCCTAGGACCCCTAGAGACATATATCGTCGTTTAATGGGTCAAAAGGGTCATAGGTCACCCTGTGACCCCCTTTGACCCATATGAATGATTCAAATATGTCTCTAGGGGTCCTAGGACCTCTAGAGACATATGTCATCATTTAATGGGTTAAAGAGGGTCATAGGTTACCCTATGACCCCATTCGACCCATATTACCCATTCGGTCATAGGTCACCCTATGACCTCCTTTGACCCATATGAACAATTCGAATATGTCCCTAGGGTCCTAGGACTCCTAGGGACATATGTCATCTTTTAATGGGTCAAAGAGGGTCATAGGGTGACCTATGACCCCCTTTCACCTATATTACTCATTCGAATATGTCTTTTGGGGTCCAAGGACCCCTAAGGACATATATCGGTTTTTAATTGGTCAAAGAAGGTCATAGGTCACCCTATGACCCCCTTTGACCCATAATACCCATTCGAATATGTCCCTAGGGGTCCTAGGACCCTTAGAGACATATGTCATCATTTAATGGGTCAAAGGGCGTCATAGGTCACCCTATGACCCCCTTTGACCCATATATACGATTCAAATATGTCCTTAGGGATCCTAGGACCCCTAGGGACATATGTCATCATTTAATGGGTCAAAGAGGGTCATAGGTCACCCTATGACCCCCTTTGACCCATATGAATGATTTGAATATGTCCCTAAGGGTCCGAGGACAGCTAGGGACATATGTCGTCGTTTAATGGGTTAAAGAGGGTCATAGGTCACCCTATGACCCTCTTTGATCCATATGAACGATTCGAATATGTCCCAAGGGGTCTGAGGACACCTAGGGACATATGTCATCATTTAATGGGTCAAAAAGAGTCATAGGTTACCCTATGACCCCATTTGACCCATATTACCCATTCGAATATGTCCCTAGGGGTCCTAGGACCCCTAGGGACATATGTCTTCGTTTAATGGGTGAAAGGAGGTCATAGGTGACCCTATGACCCCCTTTGACCCATATGAACAATTTGAATATGTCTCTAGGTGTCCAAGGACCCCTAGAGAAATATGTCGTCGTTTAATGAGTCAGAGAGGGTCACAGGTCACCCTATGAGCCCCTTTGACCCATATTACCCATTCGAATATGTCCCTAGGAGTCCTAGGACCCCTAGAGACATATATCGTCGTTTAATAGGTCAAAGAGGGTCATAGGTCACCCTATAACCCCCTTTGACCCATATGAACGATTGGAATATGTCCCTAGGGGTCCTAGGACTCCTAGGGAGATATGTCGTCGTTTAATGGGTCAAAGAGGGTCATAGATCACCCTATGACCCCCTTTGACCCATATTACCCATTCGAATATGTCCCTAGAGGTCCTAGGACCCCTAGGGACATATGTCATCATTTAATGGGTCAAAGGGGGTCATAGGTCACTCTATGACTCCCTTTGACTCATATGAATGATTCGACTATGTCCTTGGGGGTCCTAGGACCCCTAGGGACATATGTCATCATTTAATGGGTCAAAGGAGGCCATAGGTCACCCTATGACCCCCTTTGACCCATATGAATGATTCGACTAAGTCCTTAGGGGTCCTAGGACCCCTATGGACATATGTCATCGTTTAATTGGTCAAAGAGGGTCATAGGTCACCCTATGACTCCCTTTGAACCATAATACCCATTTGAATATGTCCTTAGGGGTCCTAGGACCCCGAGAGACATATGTCGTCATTTAATGGGTCAAAGGGGGTCATAGGTCACCCTATGACCCCCTTTGACCGATATGAACGATTCGGCTATGTCCCTGGGGTTCCTAGGGACATATGTCATCATTTAATGGGTCAAAGGGACCCCCTTTGATCTATTAAAAGATGACATATGTCCCTAGGGGTCCTAGGACCCCTAGAGACATATATCGTCCTTTAATGGGTCAAAGAGGGTTATAGGTCACCCTATGACCTCCTTTGACTTTTATATATTAATAATATACAGATATATTAATAATATACATATCAATATAATAATATATATATATATACATATACATATTACATTATTATATTTAATGAAAATATTACGTTATTATATAAATATATTAATAACATACATATTAATATAATAATATTTATAATATATATTATATTTAATAAAAATATTACGTTGTTATATAAATATTATATTATTATACATATTAATATAATAATATATAATACATATTACATTTAATGAAAATATTACGTTATTGTATATATTAATAACATACATATTAATATAATAATATATAATACGTATTTTATATATATATATAAATTACGTTATTATATTTAGTAAAAATGATAATAATATATATTATATTTATAGATTGTAATAAGATTAACATAAGATATTATTATATATTACTAAATTATATCTTGTATGTTTACATTACGTTATTATATATATATAATATATTAAAATATGCCTTTACATATTAATATAAGTGAAATAATTTAAAAATAAAAAACTAGAACGTTTAAATCGAATTTCCCTCCAAAATTTAAAGATTTTTGGAATTTGACTACCGAGCCATATTGAATATCCGATGTCAAATCGGATATCCGATTTTGAATCGGATATCCGATTAGGCTTGGTATTTACCAAGCCTGCCCAGTCAACCCCAAAGACGTGTTTATAGAGAGTTTTAGTGATACTCAGACTTTGGGTAGCCGTCTGACAATGTTATTTTTATCAAAATTGAATGAAACAAAATGAGTTTTTTAATATCGCTCTCTAGATTCCATCAATATAATTTTTGTCAAATTCTGAGTTCGATAAGTATTTATTAGTTAATTATCAATGAAGATTATTGTAAAGTGCTGATTGACATACTGAATGAAAAATAGCTATAACTTTCAAACGGTATAACATTTTTTAAATCTAAAAGTTTCGTCACATTCTATACTTCACCTAGTATAAGGAAAAAACAAAAAAAGAAAAATTTGATCAAATTTTCTATTAGTTAGGGTGGTTAGACATGGGACTTTTTTAATCCAAAAAAGATTTGGTAGAAAATTCATATTTAATTATTTATTTGGAATAAAAATATCAAAAAATATGCGTCACATCCGGGCATGAGTCTAGTTTTCATATCTATTATTATATTAAAAAAATATTATGATTTGGTTTTGATTAAGGTGGTCAGACATACACCTACTTTTTATTTTCGGCTTGAAATTTTTTTAGTACTGCATTAAAATCCAAACTTTTGACCAATCAATTATTTTTTTCTCTTGATAAGGCCTAGTATTTTAGAAACTACATTCAATTTTCTACAAATTATTTTCTTACAACTTTTTGATATAAAGTCCATAACCACTTCAAAATTATGTGTCAAGTTGACATAAACCTGATTTGCTGATTTTTCACTGCCACTTAAGGCCATAGTTTGGTACACCATGATCTTGCACATACCCCTATAACTGACCTATTTCTTCTTTCTACAATGCCACTTTGTTCAAGGGTTCTCGAAGTTGATAATTGTCTTTTGATTCCATTTTCTTCACAAAGCATCATAAACTCATTTGAAGTAAATCCTCCTCATATATCTAATCTTAGACATTTAATTTTCATACCAGATTCATTCTCAACTCTATTTTTGAATATCTTAAAATTATCAAATGCCTTAGATTTCTCTTTGAGAAATGCAACCCACACCATTCTAGAAAAATCATTAACTAAAATCATAAAATAAATTTCACCATAGAATCCTTTAGTCTTTATAGGACCACTAAGATCTATGTGTACAATCTCCAACTTCATTGTAGTGGTAAACTTCTTGCTGGGAAAAGAAGTTCAATTATGCTTAGCCAAAACACACTTCTTGCAAATTATGTTAGTAGGATTTACAATCTTTGGAAAATCTCTAACTGAAAACATTCTATTAGTCCTCACAATACTATCAAAGTTTATACGACAAAATATCTTATGCCATAACCAAATGTCATCTACCTTTACAACCAAACATCTCAGTAGGATTCAACTAAAATACATTACCTCTAGATTTGTTTCCTATTCCAATTACCTTTCCATCTTTATCTTTGATCATGCATGTCTTTTTTGTGAACTGTAATTGATAACCTTTCTCTACTAGTTTTCCAACACTGAAAAGATTATTCTTTATACCATCAAAAAAGTATACATCATTAGTGTTAGTCTTACCATCAAGAGTTATAGATTCAATACCTTTAACTTGGTATGCTACATTGTTTCCAACTCGAACAATTGCTCCATCCTGACTTTTGAATTGAAAAAACTTGTTCATATCACTAGTCATATGATGTGAACAACCACTATCAATTATACAATTAGATTTCTTCTCAATGTGTGACACCAAAGCTACCTTCTCTAGAATTTCTACTTTGATTGCCACAAATCCAATTTCATCATCACTAGCACTTAATGCTTGTTCATGAGAATCATTATCTTCATTTTCATACAAACATTCTCTATCTTTTCTAGGTTTGTGATTTACCTTATACTTTTTCTCTCTTTTAGGACATTTACATGCATAATGACCATATTCATCACAAGTCCAACATTTAAAGATTTTCTTACCTCCCTTTTCTCTTCTTACCATAAGGGCTAGTACTTCAATTTTTATATCCTCCTCATATATACTGATGCTAGAAAAATCTCCTCTAGCACTTGTGCTCCTTGATAAATTAGGTCGAATATTCAAGGCATTGAAAGCTATCTCTATTCTAGTCAATTCTTCAGACTATCTAAGTTCATTCTCAACTACTTCAATTCTTATAAGAAATGTCTCTTTTGTGAAATATTTGGTACAAGATATCAATAACTATATCATCTAAATTTCTAACTTAAATGGTGGTGTTAGAGTCTTCAATATCTTCCATATAACCTCATCACCTTCTTTGGTTCCTCCTTGAGATTTAATACCTATAGTAATTTCTAATCTATTCTACCTATATATGCACTTATAGATTCATCTTCCAACATTTTAGCATCTTGAAATTCACAAATCCACCTTTGTGGTCTTAACTTCTTAGAATATGCATCACCTTCAAAACTATTGGAAATCTGATTGAAAAGATCATTGAAGATGATTGTTTAAAAGAGGGAGATTATTGATAAAGAATGTTTTCAATCATTATTTTGTCATTGATGTCAAACTTCCAATGTATAAGATCCAACTAATGTCACTTAGTTGATTGATGAAGAGGATTTAATCAACAAGATGTAACAAGAACACCGAAGCTAAAGGTTGAGTTATGGTTTTGTAATGAAGTGCAAGGATCAGCTAAGACAATGGTTAAATGATGTATTGATAACATACTTGAAGATATAAAGCTTGGTCACACTTAGAAATGCTAGAGGATTAAGTTGTAACAAGGTTGATTGAAAAGCTTAAACTAAGTTCATTAGTATGTGATGAGCAAGCTAGTTCAAGCCAAACAAATTTTCAGTTGGAGCTAAGCAAATGCAAAAGCTAGTGTGGGCGGAGTAAAATTCAGATGATGAGTGAAGTTCAAGTGCTGAGTGATATAGAAGGAGCCAAGAAAATAGAAAACTTAGTGGATGTCAAGTGAATCCATAGTAGGTATCAAGCATCAGTAAAATGTAGTTGATGTCGAGTAACATAGTATGTGCTAAGCACCAAAATTTCAATAGTGCCAAGCTACTACATTATTGAAAAGTCAAAGATTTGCCAAATCTGAGCCAACAAGTTTGCTACCTTGAATTTTGTGAACTAGTTGGAGGATAAGGATGATGAGCTGGTGGCACAAAATTCTATGTAAACCTTTTTTTAGTGAATTCAAGAGGATTCTTCATGATGTTTCTAGAAGAAACAAAATGTGGGTTAGATTCAATGAATCCTACCTAACCCATTCAAATAGAAATTAAAGGAGGGAAAAATTGAGCAGGAAAAAAAGTTTTAAACCTCTATTTAAGGAGTCATAGGCCAAGAAGAAAGAGTTGTTGGTGTGCCAAATTGTGAAGTGGTTGAAGGGTGTCAAAGAGAAGGCATCTAGGAGAAGGAAAACTAGAGTATAGAGACTCTGATTCTATAAGTGGTCAGAAAGAGAGGATTGCACTGGTACATTGAGCATGGAGACTCAAGAAGACAAAGCTTGAAATGAGGGAAAGTTGTCAAAGTTGCAAAGACTAAAAGCTAGACAATGTTATGAGCTGAATTGTGATCTAAAATTTGCAAGATAAGTTGTATATTGTAATCAAGTCAAAATCCCTTATTGTTACTCTCTAGAAATTGTATCAATTAGGGTAAAAATCCTATGGACTTAATTTTCTTTAATAGCCATTTGTAAATCCTTTAATAGGGTGACATTCCAAGTGAATATTCTAAAGTCCTCTAACTAGGCCCACTTCTAATAGGATGGTTAAATCCTTTATCTAGGTCACATTTAATAGTGTGTTGTAGCCTTTAACAAAGCAGACCTTTCATAGGGCATTACTTTAGAAGAGTGAGAAATGAGTAGCATGTTATTGGTGGTTTTTTCCAAATTGGGTTTCCACATAAATCACTATGTTATGTCTTGATCTTTTCATGTGTTATGCTTGCATGTTGATTTACACTAACTCGCTAAATAGGAAAGTTAAAGCATGGATGAATGAATAATTTATTGGGCACACTTCACTTGTTGAAAGTTTGAATTGGAGCCATCAACTGATTTAGTTTCAAGGTACTAGAAGTAGGAAGATCAAGATGTCCAAGAGAGAAGTACCCAAGTTCAACAAAGACAACTTCGTTGCATGGAAAAGTCTAATGAAATTACACCTTGGACCAGTAGGTGATTATGCAAAAACCTCAACTAGAGTGGATCATGCAGATTTAGCTAGAACCCTCTCTAGAGATGATTTGAACAAAAGGAAGGAGCACAATCAGGCAATGTTGGAGATTGCCTCTGCACTTAGTTATGCTGAATTTGATGACATCAAAGGATGTGACACTATATTCAAAATGTGGAAAGCCCTATTAGATATCTATAGAGGAGATCAAAATTTTCAGAGAGCAAAGAGAGAAATCCTTAGAGGAAAGTTTGATGACTTGAAAATGGAAGAAGGTGAGAATGTTGCTCAATATGGCTCTAGAATGAAAGAAGTGGTAAGTGTAATAAGAAGTTTGGATGGTCAATTGGATAAAGAAACTATCAATAGAAAATACTTGAGAACCCTACTCCATATCTTTGCTATTAGAGTTTCAGCCATCCAAGAGCTAAGGTGTGTACAAGGAAACACACTAACCTTTGAAGGCATAGTGGGAAGACTCACTGCATTTGAACTATCCAAGTTTGACAACTATAGATCTGAGAACCTTGAATCTACTTTCAAGGCCAAGCTAAAATTGAAAGACACTAAGGAGTTGAAATCAAAGAAGAAGAGTAGAAAAGGAAAACATCCATCTAGTGACAATAGCATAGATGAGGAAGATGTGGAACAATTGGAAGCACTACTGGCTAGAAGATTCAATAAAGGCAAAGGTAAATTCAAAGGTAAGCTTGTTATTATTTTTTTTAATTGCAATGAAGTAAGTCATATTGCTGCAAGATGTACATAGAAGAAGAACTACAAAGAAAACAAGTACAAGAACAAAAGAGAAGATAATAGCAGAGATTACAAGGAAAAAGGAAAAAGATGCTATATTGTGGAAGAAGATTATAACGAGAATGATGATGAAGTAGTTTATGTAGCCATTAAGGATGAATTAGATGAAGATGAAGCAATAGCATTGGTAACCTATGTGAACAAGAATAACAAGTGGATCATAGAAAATGGGTGCTCACATCACATGTCAGGAGATAAAAGTAAGTTTATTACCTTTACTCAGAATGATGGAAATAGAGTTAGATTTGGTAATGATGCTCCATGTAAAATCAAAGGAAAAGGCTCCATTAAACTTACAAAGAAAATTTTATGTGATAATGCATACTATGTTGAAGGATTGAACTACAATTTCTTGAGTGTATCATAGGTAGGCAATGTAGGTTGCACAGTAGAGTTTGGAAATAAAACTACCAAAATCTATGACACTAATGGAAATTTGTTAGGAAAAGGTGAAAAAACTAGAAGTAATATGTTTTACCTAGATATGGAAGATGTGACTTGTCTTGTTGTTAAATTTGATGATGTGTGATTATGGCATAAAAGATTGTGTCATGTCAACTTTGACAATCTGATTAGCATTAGTAAAAAGAAGAAAGTCAAAGGTTTTCCCAAACTAAAGAACCCTAAAAACATAATGTGCAAAAAATGTCAACTAGGAAAGATGACTAAGTCTAGTTTCAAAAGAAAAACATAGACTTCAAAAGAAGTACTAGAACTAGTCCATACAAACTTATGTGGTCCAATAGAAGTGCAAAGCTATCTAAGAGACAGATACATAATGCTATTTGTAGATGACTATTCGAGGATGATATCTGCCATGTTTTTAAAGCAAAAATCTAATGTATTTCAAATGTTCAAGTGGTATTTGACCAAAGTTGAGAAGGAAATGGGAAAATGTCTAAAGTGCCTAAGATCAGATAGAGAGGGAGAGTTTACATCAAAATAATTTGAGATATTCTGCAATGATAAAGGTATCAAAAGGAAAACATTAGCACCAAGAACTCCCCCATAGAATGGCATTACTAAAAGAAGGAATAGGTCAATAATAGAATATGCAAGAACCTTGATGATGGAGAAAAATGTTGCTCTAAAGTACTGGAGAGAAGCTATAAGTATACTTTTTACACTCTAGAAAGAGTCCAAATCAAGAAAGGAACAATTGCAAAACTTTTTGAACTATGGTATCATCACTGACCTAATTTAAAGCATTTCAAAATATTTGGTTGTAAATTCTATATTCTTAAAGATGCTAGAAATGGCAAGTTTGATGAAAAAAGTGAAGAAGCCATATTCCTTGGATACTCCACTAGAAGTAAGGCATATAAGTGTTCGAATGCTAACACTAAAAAAATTGTGGAGAGTGCAAATATGAATTTTGATGAGCATGTAGAAGTCCAAGTTGATGATTCCAAGCAATTAGAAGATTTTAGATTTTTTGTATAATTCTATGAAGGAATTTCTATTGAAGATGATGTTTCCAATAAAGTTGGAAATCAAGAACAAATTTTAGTATCAACCAAGTCACAACTAGTGAATGTTGAGTTGCATTCAGAAGCCGAGTTGAAGAATGAAGAAAATGCATATTTTAATTCTGAAAATAGTATACATAAAAGAAATGAAGAAGTACCATATGGAGAATGGTAAAATGACTCTAAAGTTGAAGAAATAAACATGGAAAGAAGGACAGAACCAAGACTAGTCAAGTATGTGAGAAGACATCACCCTGTAGAACAAATCATTGGTGATAAGGATGCCAAACCAATGACAAGGAATAGACTAAGAAATGAATCATGTTTATTGAGCAAGGTTGAGCATAATATAGTAAAAGATGCACTACAAGATGATGACTGATATAAAGCTATGGTAGAAGAGATAGACCAAATTGAGAAAAACAAAACCTAGATCCTAATTCCTAGACTAGCTAATAAGAATGTAATTGGTACCAAATGGGTGTTTAGGAATAAACAAGATGAGAATGGTGAGATAGCAAGAAACAAGGCTAGATTAGTTTGCAAATGTTATGCACAAGAAGAAGGACTAGATTATGGGGAAACATTTGAGAATGGATGGAGTGAGAACATTAATTGTATATGATGCCTACAAAGGATTCAAAGTCTACCAAATGGATGTCAAGTCTGCTTTTCTAAATGGTATGCTAGAAGAGGAAGTCTACATAGAACAACTAGAGGGATTTTTTGATGACAAAAACAAAGATATGGTTTGTGAATTGCATAAGGCACTCTATGGCCTAAAGCAAGCACATAGAGCTTGGTATGAGAGACTACACAAATATCTTGTGAAGATAGAATTTGAGAAAATAGATGACAACAACAACCTGTATATTAAGGCAAAAAAAGGTAAAGACATTTTGATATCTAAAATCTTTGTTGATGATATAATATTTGGAGGAAAAGATATTCTATGCAAAGGTTTTTTTGATCAAATGAAGCATGAGTTTGAAATGTCAATGTTTGGAGAAATCAAATTCTTTGTTGGATTACAAGTACATCAATTGAAGCATGGCATATTTGTGACCCAATCAAAATACATCAAGAAGATACTCAAGACATTTGGATTAGAAGATTCAAAACTAGTCAACACACCAATGGTAATAGGACATAAATTATCTAAGAATGATGAGTCAGCTGAAGTGAATTAGACATTGTATAGATCAATGATTGGAAATTTGTACTATGCTGTACATAGTAGACCAAACATTGCATTAGCTATTGGAATAGTGGAAAGATTTTCTACAAATCTAAGGGAAAATCATCTGATGGTAGTAAAAAGAATAATGAGGTACTTAAAAGGAACTGATGACTTTGGTTTGTACTACAAGAGGAGTGAAAAGTTTGAGCTTAGAGCCTACACTAATGAAGATTGGGGAGGTTATATTGATGATAGAAAAAGTGCCTATGGAGGAGCACTTTTCTTAGGTAAAAGATTGATTACTTGGACCAAAAAAAAGGAAAGTTGTACCTCACAATCAATAGTAGAAGGTGAATATGTTGCAGCTACTATCAATTGCAACAATATTGTATGGATCAAACATTTTTGTTGCAAGGTATGAAGGAAGAGGTGAATGAGCTTGTAATACTTTATTCTGATAATAGAAGTGTTATCAACATATCAAAGAATCATGTAATACATACCAAAAGAAAAGTGTATTGCAATCAAGAATCACCATGTAAGAGAATTGGTGGAAGATGGACAAGTGAAGATGGAATATGTTAGTTCAAAAGAACAGATTACTGACATCTTCACAAAAGCACTACCTAAAGATGCTTTTCAGTATTTTAGAGGTAAGTTAGGGGTGATACCCCTAACCAAGGCTACTTAAGTAATAGCTAAGACTACCATGCATCAAAGGAATTAATTGTTGAAATATTACACATTGATGTAGAGGATACTTACTTTAGGATTATTTGTGAACTAATTAAAGTGATGAAGTTTCAAATCAGCCACACGAAAGGTGACAAAAAAAGAAATTGAAAGAAATTGCAAATGCTACACTTGCATGTTAAAATGTTGAGATAATATGTCTTTGGCATTGATGTCAAAGAGGGAGAAATATCATAAACTAATAAATAGCTGAGCGAGAAGATGAAGAAGTTGATAAGAAAATATGGATAGAGAAAGAAATAGTAGAAAATGAGCAATGCATATAGAGGAAGAGAATGTAAGAAGGGAAAAAAGGAAAGGGAAAAGGATGCAACAACTAAAAGGGAGAAGTAGAAGTAAACCAATTAGGATAGTAGATCAATAGAGGAAGAAATTGTGTAATCCAATCCAATTTTCTTTTTGGCATTTGACATACTATTCTAACCTAGTTAGCATTATGATAACATGGTTGAATAGTTTGGTTTCATGGTTGATTAGTTTGATTTGCCATCAATGCCAAAGAGGAAAATTGTTGGAAATCTGATTGAAAAGATCATTGAAGAAGATTGGTTAAAAGAGGGAGATTATTAATAAAGAATTTTTTCAATCATTTTTTGGTTATTGATGTCAAACCTGCTATTTTTTGGAATGAAAATTACTTATAAGATCCAACTACTGTCACTTATTTGATTGATGACAATAATTTAATCAATAAGAAGTAACAAGAACACCTAAGGTAAAGGTTGAGTTATTCTTTTGTAATGAATTGCAAGGATCAGCTTAGATAATGGTTAAATGATGTATCGATAACATACTTGAATATATAAAGGTTGGTCACACTTAGAAACACTAGAGGATTAAGTTGTAACAAGGTTGATTGCAAAGCTTAAACTAAGTTCATTAGTATGCACCAAGAAAATTTTTAGTTGGAGCCGAACAAATGCAAAATCTAGTTTGTAACAAGTAAACTTTAGTTGCCAAGTGATATAGAAGGATCCGAGAAAACAAAAAGCTTACTGGATGCTGAGTGAATCCACACTAGGTGCCAAGCATCAGTAAAATGTAGTTGATGTTGAGTAACACAATATGTGCTAAGAACCAAAATTTCAATAATGTCGAGCTACTACATTATTGAAAAGTCAAAGATTTGCCAAATCTGAGCTAACAAGTTTGCTACCTTAAACTTTGTGAACTAGTTGGAGGATAAGGATGATGAGCTTATGGCATAGAATTTTATGTAAACCATTTTTGATCAAATTCAACAGGATTCTTCACGATGTTTCTAGAAGAAAAAAAATGTGGGTTAGATTCAATGAATCCTACCTAACCCATTCAAATAGAAATTAAAGTAGGGAAGAATCAAGTAGGAAAAGAAGTTTTAGACTTCTATTTAAGGAGTCACAGACCAAGAAGCAAGAGTTGTTGGTGTGCCAAATTGTGATGTGGTTGAAGGGTGTCAAAGAGAAGGCATCTAGGAGAAGTAAAACCAGAGTACATAGACTCTTCTTTGATAATTTTTTGAAAAAAGAGGATTGCACTGGTACATTGAGCATGGAGACTCAAGGAGACAAAGCTTGAAAGGAGGGCAATCTGTTAGAGCTACATAGACTGAAAGCCAAGCAATGTTATGAGATAAATTATGATCTAAAAGTTGCAAGATAAGTTTTATATTGTAGTCTGGTCAAAATCCCTTATTGTTACTCTCTAGAAATTGTATTAGTTAGGGTAAAATTCCTATGTAATTAGGTTGGTTTAATAGCCATTTGTAAATCCTTTAACAGGGTGACATTCCAAGTGAATTTTCTAAAGTCCTCTAACCAGGCCCACTTCTAATAGGGTGGTTAAATCCTTTAACCAAGTCACATTTAATAGTGTGTTGTAGCCTTTCATAGGGAAGGCCTTTCACAGGGCATTACTTTAGAAGAGTGAGAATTGAGTAGCATGTTACTAATGGTTTTTTTTGAATTCGATTTCAATATAAATCATTGTGTTATGTGTTGATCTTTTCATGTGTTATGCTTGCATATTGATTTACAATAACTTGTTGAAAAGGAAAGTTAAATCCTGGATAAATGAATAGTTTAATGGGCACACTTTTCTTGTTGAAAAGTTTGAATTGGACATAAAGACCTTGAATAACTGATTCACACCCTGCCCCCCGCCCCCCCCCCCCCCCCCCCCCCCCCCCCCAAGTTATTCTAAAACATTTCTAACAAAAACTATTCTCCAAAGATTTCCAAATCAAATGTGAATTAGTAAGTGATTTTACCTGATTGTACTCAATTTCAAGAAGTGTAGTCAATAGAGCTTCTCTAGCTCTCATGTCACACAGTAAAAGATCTCGCTCTACCTTAGTGAAAACTTCCAAATCCTTTTCAACTATGATTACTTTGGCTGATTTAGTTAGGATCCAATATCCTAGACCCATACACAACAAATGTGTCTTCATCTTTTCCTTCTAGCTATCATAATTTGTTCCATCAAACTTCAAACTATCTTTCCTAAAAATATTTTCTATGGATCTCACAAAGTTGTTAAACTTTACTTGCAAGGACCCAAGGCTTTGATACTAATTGTTAGAAACAATATTCCATCAATATAAGTGAGAGGGGGGGTGTGAATCAATTATCTAATAATTGAAACATTTATCTTCATTAACCAAACTTAACCATTCAACCAAAATTTTAAAAAGCCATAATAAAATGCTCATAGAAAAATACACCATATATGTTTACTAGGGAAACCCTTGATCAGAGGGAAAATGCTAGTGGGAATGATGCCCACAAGATGATATACTAATATAAATATTTCTTGTTAGAGGATGTACCCTATTAGTAGTCTATTACAACATTTAGTACAATGAGTCCCTGTTAGGAGACTTTCAATCCATGTTAAGAGATTCCAACCCTGTTAGAAGTTCTACCAACCCTATTACCAATTGTAGTACAATGTCTGGAAGAAAAGCCCACTGCCCAAACATGCAATTTAAACTACAAGAAGAGCTCACTACTCAAAAAAGTAATTTACTATTATCTTGCTCTATCTTGTCAACCAAGCCAATCACTTTCAAACCTTGTAGACCAAGTCAAGAACCTTAGATCCAAATACCAAACCTCAAATCACTTTGCAAAACCTTAGTAATGAAGTTTCCTTCACTTTCGCATGGCTCTACTCAACTTTGCATTCCACACTTTTTGTTGCTTAACATTAGTCATGAAATCATATTCACACTTTTTTATGATAAAGGAAAATGTACTTCCTTTATACTAAGTCCTCCAAATAATTCCTTAATTTGGTTCTTAGACCTTCTCAATTAATTATTACAGGACCACATTAAGAACATGTTACACTTAGCGATAACATTAATCTTCCACCTTGTAGCTTGAATATCCTTTAATATGCACAATATTATGATGATTGAGCTTAAGCCCATCATCCTCAACATGTCTTCTCCATATCCTCAGCCACAATCCTCAAGATATCAACTATGCTAAGAAGTATAACAAATTACATGCCTTTGTAAACTCTATCTTAGAACAGACATCACCAAAACTTACATAACTTCTTCTAGACTTATCCTTTCTTCTTCTAACATTAATTACATATAATAGATGCTCAAAAGTATCTTACATAACCTTGGGTGCTTATAATACTCAACTATCCATTCGTACCTACTTGATCTTTCTGTCATTCTTTTGTCGGATACCATAGAAAATTGCTATGTTGACATCAATGACAAACTTAGTCATGAATGTAACATATCATCATAGTAGTACCCCCCCATAGGAATATCATCAACATTCATACTTACAACCAATATTTTAATGATCTTCCTAATATTCCAATTTGAATTGCTTCTACCCATTTTGTAAATAGATAGTAGCAAATAAAATCCATGAATGTCCACCACAAGATTTATTCATGATTTCTCCAATGAAGTCCATGCCCCACTCTTGAAGATGTTCTTGCACGTCTAATAGCTTCAAATGCATGTTTCTGGAAAACTTCAGCTTTCCACTAAATCATTGGAATGCATCACATTTTCTCACCAATTCTTGAGTATCTTTGAATAAGGTAGGCCACTAGAAGCCAGATCTAAGAATCTTATAGGTTGTTATTTTAGCCATATAATACCCCCCACATACCCCTTTATGCATATCACTCAGGATCTTCTTTGATTTTTCCTTATTTACAAGTTTCAAAAAGATACCCTCCATGTCTCTCCACCATAACTAGCCTCTGACAATAATTTATCTAATACCTTGTAACTTCAATGCTCTTATCTAGTTTTTTGTAAACTCTAGTGGATTTTTCATCTACTGTAAATAGATCATATCTTTGTACCACTCATAGGTATACATGTCAGATATGTCACTTCTACAACCATCATCCAACTGGTTAATCTTATTTTCCTCAAGATTAGTTTCTACCATTAGCTTGGCAAGACCTTGACCTCTAACCAACTTAGTAATCTCCACATAAATATTGAACTCTTGGATCCTATTGATCCATCTACATCTTCTTTCTGAAACTTATTGTTGAGAGAAGATATCTTTCACTACAACATTTGGAATGAATGTAATCACATTGTCTCCCATCAAATAGCACCTAAATGCCTTTACTACTTTGACCAAGGCATATGCTTGCTTCTCATTTATATCATATTTATGCTAAATAGCCTACAAAGACTTAATTAAAAATACAATGGGTTACTCAAATTCTTCCTCAATTTTTTGTAATAGGCTAGTAAGCAAATGAAAAAATATGCATATGCTTAGAATAATTTGAAGCTCTAAAAATATGGGCATCCTTAATGGCTCATTTTATTTCATGAATTTCCATGCTTGGTTCTTCACTCCATTTAATCTTTGACCCCTTCTTTGACATTTTTGAGATGGGCCTACTTATTTTAGCAAAATTTATAACAAACCTTCTAAGAAAGTTAATCTGACCAAAAAATGATTGAATACCTTTCACATTCTTTGGTTTCTAAATTTTTTCAATTTCTTCAACCCTCTCAAGATCTATTCTATCCCCTTCCTTTCCAAAAAAATGGCTAAGAAACTTACTCTCTGTAACAACAAATGCACACTTTTTAGGATTCAAAGAAATGCCAAACTTTAGTGATTTGATGAAAACATTCTCTAAATATATGCAATGATCATTAGCATCCTTTGAGTAAGATATCAAGTCATCTTGGTATACTACCAATAATTTATCAATAATATTATTAAAATCTAGATCCATGACCCTTTGGAAAGTAGCACCAACATTTTTCAAGCCAAAATGCATTCTATTGTAAATGTAGGTGTCACAAGGTGTTGTGAATGCAGTCTTGTATTGCTCAAATTCTTTGAGACCCACTTTATTATAATATGAGAACCCATTGATTATGGACATAATTTATGATCGAGTAACTCTCTATAGCATTGGTTCCATATTAGGCAAGTTATAATTGTCCTTTAATGAAGACATGTTTAGATTTCTGAAGTCTACACATAGTCTTATATCTCCATTCTTTTTTCTAATAGGGACCATATTCAACATGTAAGATGAATTCCTTATAGGCTTGATAATGTCAAGATCTCTTAACTTTTTTAGTTCTTCTTGCATCTTGGTCCTAAGGTAGGATTTATTGGCCTTTTCTTTTGTCTAAAAGGCTTGGCTCCCTCTTTCAATGGAACTTCATGCTAAAAGAGGTCTTCAATATATGCTTTCAAATCATCATAGGCCCAAAAAAATACATTCCTATATTTTCTCAATAATCCAATAAATTCTTGCTTGATTTTAGGGGTTAACTTCTTTCTATAATAAAAGTTTTTGGGTGCTTCATTAGTCCCTAAGTTTATCTCCTCCAAATCGTTTGTACTATATTCTTTATTGTTCACTTTGAATCTATCATGACTATCAAAGACAGTCTCTAAAACCACCAATCCCTTTGGGAACTTTCTTGTTTTTAGTTGCAGAACCTCCTATCCAAACACAGTATCTTTACCATCAACACTTTCAACATAGGCTGTGTAATAAACTTCTTGTCCATAAAACTAGCCTCTACAATTCAAAAATTTAATCATATCTCTATCATTTTCAAAGACCTACCAATTATGGACATTATTAGGAATTGATGGTTTATTCTACACTTCAATCTCTTATATACCAATAAAAGCTATATCTTGAGGTTTAATGGCTACATTTGCTACCATATTTTCCATCTTATTATTACTCATATTCATCCAAGAGATAACAAAAGCATCAAATAGTTCTTTTGGTCCCATAAAACATTCCTATACTATTTCAATCTCTTATTCTTGGATGCATAAGTTTCTCTTATCTAAGAAATAATCAATTCTTAATCACCACTAACATGCAACATTTTAATTCCCTTGTTAGTCATAACTCTTAGTCCTAGTAAGAGTGCCTCATATTATTCTATGTTATTGGTGCATGAGAAGTTCAAAGTGAATGAATACCTAAATGTATTCTTTTCTAGGGATATGAACACTACCCTAGATACTGAACCTTCCTTAGAACATGCTCCATCAAAATACATAGTCAACAAAATTTGTAGTCCATGCAGCATGTTACCTTATGTGCAATCAAGAATGGCAGTTTCTCAACCTCTTGAATGATCAATTCTTTAGTGAATGTGTTAACATTAGCATCTATGAAGAAAGTGGAATATTTGTCGATACTATCCTTAAAAATGTGATTGAACCTTGGCTCTCTTTCAACATTAATATTCTTATGTACTATATGCAAAGTGGTAAGATTTAACCACAGACAAAAATAACAATTACATGCAAAGATAAACAATATTAGAAAATAATAGATCACATAGAAAAGAACACAAGACACTAAGATTTAACATGGTTCACCCAATCCCTAGGCTACATCCATCAAATAAATAGTCCAAGAGTATTATGATCTAGTGATTAAAACTTGATTACAATCCATAATCCCTTATAGCTCAATACTGTGATAAGAACCAATTTTTGCATCAAACCTTATGAAATAATCCCTTACCCTAAGCCCTTTTATACAAGTATTTTTCCCACTTTAGGGTTAAAATTAGTTACAACATGTTGGCAATAAATTGGTGAATATAAACAATAGCCAATTGATGAATAGTAGCCCAATTTTTTTTTCATAAAATATGTATAGTACTTCCCTAATTAGTCACCATAAACTAACAAAAAGTAGCATATGATAAATCACACTGCATACTGCCTCCCATTGCAACATTCATCTTTTTGGATAATAACATTCCATAATGGGGAGGGATGTCTACCACAAGAACAACTATAGTCAACTCAACCTCTAGATAAGCAACTAGGATAAAAGGCAATGCATTTATTGTATCTATGATAGAAACTTCTCTAGCATCCATTGCCCTAAATCCACCTTGTCTAGTATCTAGCCCCAAACCAAGGCCTTCCATGACTTTGAAGGGCATGATATTATTGGATGCTCCTAAATCTATCATACAAATCTTCAAGGTTTCACCTTTTATAACTAGACTAAGGGAAAAAGTATCTATATCATATAGGTAAGCCATAGACGAATTGTCCAAATATATTTGGGGTATTTGGGACATCACTCCATTATCTTTCTCTACAATTGGGATTTTTTGTGTATCGTTTTCCTTAAAAATATTATCATTACCTATTCCACCCAACCAAGATAAAGCCTTACTCTTATGCTCTTCAATTACAAAATGTTCTAGCAAATGAACTTTCAAAATTATCCAAGACAATATAACAATCATATCAAGTGAATCATAGATAGTAGGTTTTACAGAAATACCTAGAGCTTACATTTCTTGAACAATAGGCAATATTACTTGCATGGTGATGTCAAGCATTGACTTTTTATTTTGTACAATAGTTTTAGCTATTTCAACTACTTGGAATTACACTTTCTTCTTAGGCTCCCATTTCTTATTTTTATCATCCTTATCTTTACCTATCATTTTCTCTTCCTTATGACTATCATCTACCATCTTATGAGTGATATCCTTTATGAATATGCCAAATGGATTTCTAGTGTTAGTGTTGATAGTTTTGTTTCTAAGATTGTAGTTCCTATGCACTTGTGATATCATTTCTACAATAATCTTTTCAATCTCCTCTCTCAAATTTATGTGGTCCACTTTTGAAGATACAACACATAATTTTTCCTCATCATAATCCTCGTCATCTGATAGTACTTGCTGATGATGGGACTAGTAGAAATTTCTCTAACTTATAACACCATTCATAGGGTCTTCCAAGTCAGACTCCTCACCATTGTAACATAAATTTATCATGTTGTAGCCTATATCTTAATCATCCTTTTTTGTTACCCTTTATCTTGACTTTGTGTCTATGGACTTGCAGCAAGGGGTTAAGATAATACACAATGTTTAGGAGAATGGGAAACTTGACCTAAAATGCACCATGGCACACCATTAGTCATGTTGACTAAACTTCTTTGCAAAGGATTGAGTGTATCCTTATCCATATGACCTTGAACAATGTTAGGAATATGATTTTGCATCCTTCCATTATGATGTATATGGCTATATGGCTAATTATGCATTTTTGTCTACCTATTGTAATGACTATTGTTAAAAAGTGATTTCTCACTAGTATTGGACTTATTTGTAGTAAAAGCTTGGGGATTCATGTTTTTCAATAGAGTTAAAACTTGACCTATTGTGGCTTCTTCAGGCTTCTTTCTTGTAGTAGTTTTCTCAACTTCCTTCATGTTGTTTCTAGAATCAAACAATTTGGGATCATCTCTTTTCCCAAGCTTAGAGGCCTTCATATTATTTTCTATATTTACTACCATCTTGTAGGTATCTCTTTTTGTCCTTCAGCTCTTATCTCAGAGGTTGTAATCCATTTTGTGGTCAAATGATACATCCTCTCCAAGAGTCATCACTTGAAATAATTTATACATATCCTTTTGAAATCTCACAATAAAATTAAATGTGGATTCATTTGAGTTCTTCTTAATGTTGTCAAAATCATTTAGCATGAACCAAGAATTAGTGTTTTCCCTATATTGTTCATTAAACGTCTTTTCTAATTCATTCCAAGAACTCACACTACCATTAGACAATATTCTAAACTAATCCCTTGCATCCTCTATGAAATAGTGAACACATAGCTTCATGACTACATCCTTGTGCTCAACTTCATAGTCATTTGGCATGTCAATAAACATTCTCAAATGTTCTTTACTAGTGACAACATTATTACTTGAGAATTTGATGACTCTATCTCTAAGATCATTAGAGATGGGACAAGGAAATCCAAGGATACCTAGGAAAGACATTTGTCTATATTTTTTCATGTAGATGGGCCTTCTCTAGAAACTAACAACATTTGATGTTCTTTTTTTTGTTGCCTAGTTTTGGGTAGTGATATGAAGCTGTTGAGCCTATTGAACAAGAAGGATGTCCATACGAGTAGTGGAGGATGATGCATGGGCTAACTAAGATACATTTTGGCTTGGAATAATTAGTCCACAAGCGGGATTAGAGGTTGTAGCTAGGATGGGCATATTGGACCATGAAGTTAAAGAAAAATTTGATTTTATGAACATAATTTTCCTTCTAGTTTTAGCTTCTTGTGCTTCATTCTCTACTTTCTCAAGATCCTTGCCTAAATCTTCCTACTCCTTCTTAGCTTGTTCTAATTCTAAATCAAGTTTAGACATAGATATAGGAATATTTGTAGGATTGTTAGCAATAGCTTGAGGTTCATTGATCTAGATTCTGACAACTTTTTTTAACCCTTATCAATTGGTTTGAGAGTCATGTTTGTGAGTTCTTGCTAAATAGGCTTGTAGGATTTAATTTGAGCTATAATAGGTCCCTCCTTCTCCTTTATAATAGTTTCCTACTCCTGGACCTTAGATCTTAAAGCCTCAACATTTCCAAATACATATTAATGTACTTTGGAGGACCTTTCTTCTAATCTTTTATCTTTCTCTTCACGAGTAGCCATTCTTCAGAGCAAGCTATCTCTTTCAATAAGAGTGTTCATTGTTATATGCTCTTTCTTCCTTTTCTAGACAAATGTGTTTGGATTCTTCCTCAACAACTCTGCTCTTAAGCACCTCAACCTCAAAAAGTAAATCATCATGATCTTTGTAGTTTCTTCAGATTCAACAAGGACATCCAAATCTATTATGTTTCTTTCTATATAAGGAACTTTCTCAAGATTTGGTCTATTTGATTATGTATGCTAGGTCTGAAATGTTGGTTTATCTATGTTAGAAATAGATAATATTGAGGGGGTGGGTGGGGAGGGGGCATTGAATCAACATTTTCAATCTTTTTACCCACAATAGAATATTATTAATTACTTTGCCACATGCATAAGAAAATAAACCAACATTGCTGAATAGTAAAAAAAGACCATACCTAGAGAGAGCTCATAACTCCATATTTTGTCACTTAGGGAAACCTTGGCCAAGGGAAAACCCTAGTGGGGATGAAGCCAGCCAGATGTTTCACTATATAAAAGAATTTAGTGAAGGATATTGACCTTGTTAGGAGTCTATGAAGAATGTATAGTGTCTTGGGTCCTTGTTAGGAGACTAGGCCTTGTTAAAAGCCTCAAGCCTATTAGGAGTTGGTAGATCATATACAAATGTGTGCAAGAAACACCCACTACCCTAACATACAACTATACAATAAATTTTTCAAGATAAAAGGTATACATACAATACTGGATCACTTATTGTTCTTTGCAATTCATCTAATTGATAGTTCCTCATACAAAGAGTGATTGCACACATATCAATTTCCATGATAGCTCACATGACATTGCTTTGCATTACATATCATAATATCTCATCCCATTCACATGTTAAGTTCAAAATTGAAGTTCTTTACTTATATCATTATTATTAATAAATTATTCCTAAGTTGGCTCACATATCATCCTTAGAGTTGGCTCATCAAGATTTAGTAATCAAAACACTTTTGCGAGTCATACAAGTCAATTTGCTGACATGCTCTATTTTGCACCATAAGGTATCTACATAAGTATTTCCTCCATGACTTGAACTAGGTTAGTCATACAAACATGCACACTGGTATGCATCATCAAGTTAACTACATAAGAGAATATTCCATGGGAACATTCTACTATCAAGAAATCTTGTCATGCTACTATAACACTATCCAATACTTAGACAATTTTCCTCCACAAATAATCATGACTAAACTGTAAAAAAAATGTTGCCATAAATGAAAACCACATATCTCACCTTATTTGATTGATTGGTCATATTTCCAACAATCTCCCCCTTTGACATTGATGGTAACATTTTGGAAAAATTGGCTAAGTCCCAAACATATTGTCATACCAATCAAAGTAAATAAGCATAATATAGTAAAAAAAATTTATTCATGTTTTGAAAAGATTACATCCCTTATAACTCTAATTACAAATCTTTCCTAAAGCAAGACTTACTATTATACTTCAAAGTAAAACTATATAACTTACAATTGCAATTACAATTTTCCTTATTTCTCCCCCTTTTGACATCAATGAAAAAGGTGTCAACAAAAAGAAAGTCCTATCAAAATCTAAAAGTTCCATCAAAACTTGGAAAAATAATCACTGAAGTTAGTCTTCAACTACACAAGGTGTTTCTTCCAACTATTGTTTGGTGCATCAAACAGATTGATTAGCACACTTAGGGAATATGTAGCTAACTCTACTACATTCCAATATATAGCCACAAACTTTTCATATGAGGACTTGGTTGCCAAGAATTCCTCCAAAAAAAATTGTAATAATGTAATTTGTGGGAATAAATGGACCCTTAAAAGAGTAAGCCTTTTCAAAACTTTCTACTTTTCTGTGTGAGTATCTTAGATGCTATCATGAAGTGCTTGCATTATATGCTCAATAGTTTATAACTTTTGATTTTGTTTTAGAAATTTATCAGTGAGTGTTTGAAGCTTAGTTACCTTCTCTTTGATTTTCTCATCAAAAAAATGAAGATGAAGCTATGCCATGTTGCACTTAGCATATATCTTGTTCCCTTCCTCCATACTCTACCTTAGTGTCTTAATGCATTTATTTAGAGTTTCTATATCATTCCTTATATTTTTACACATGGTATTAAGAATTTTAACATCATGCTTAGTTTGTGCTTGAATTGTAGTCACATTGGTAAGTGTTATAAACTCATTATCAAAGGTTTTGCACAAAATTGCTGCTCTCTATTGGATGTCTACATGTGTATCAACAGAACTTACTATCTTCTCCAATCTATCCAAAATTGAAGTTAAGGTGTTCTCAATAGACTCGATAGATTTCTTCTTCTCAAGAAATTTACTTAAAGAAGATATAAGATTTTGTGTCTTGTCTTCTTCATCTAATTGTACGACTACTACTATGACCACTACCACTTGTGTAGGTGGTGAAGTTGGTAATATTTCTTCTATAGCTGTAGGGACACTTGTAGTAGCTACTTCAATGCTATATTAAAATTTCTTTGTATAAGGTGCATCTTCTTCCTTAAGCTCCTATTTTTTTTCTTCATCTAATGAGCTACTATAATCAACAATATTTCCAACAATGTTGCATCCAAAATCTTTAAATGGGTCCTCAATTCTGTCCACTATCACATTGGTTTCATCTACTTTGCATAGATTCACTACCAATGGTAATATGTGGTAAATCACTTGGTTTCTCAAAATTATGGGGTGGACTAACTGTTACCACCGTAAGAATTGTCTCCTCTATCTGCACACTCTTCTTAGACTCCTTAGGTATAGAGCTTTCCTTCTCTAGTTGTGCACTCTACTTTGGCATAGTAGACATGTATGTAACTATTTCCTTTTGAGTTTCCTCATTCACTTCTTCATAATTTCCTCCCATAGGGAGAATGGATCTCTTCTTATTTATTAATAATGATGCTATTCCTTTCATAATTTCTATTATTTCTTCCTCATTATTTACAATACATAGCTTTTTCACCATATTTATCCTTATTTATTTATCTTCCTCAATAACTCTACTTTTTCTATCTAAAAGTCTATTATACAAGTCTTCAGGTATTTGACCTCTGATGTTATCAAACCTTTTATCTTTTACGATCATATTTCTAGCTACAACATTCTCTAGCTTTCATCTATCCATGTTATTATACAATTCATAGTACTTATTTGATTGCACAAAGTTATTTTCATTAATAATTTGCAAGTTAAGATTTTCTAGCTTTGGTTTCCATGCCTTTCTTCCTTTTGAAGTCTTTGCTTCCTAATCTGCTAGTTCTACTATTCTATCACCAGTTTCTTCTTCAAAATTAGAGGAACTAATTTGCAAAGCTCTTCTCCTCTTCCTTTGTCCACTTGTAGTTTTCTTGTCTCTCTTCTTAGGAGGGGTTTTGGCCTTCTCAAGCCTTTTAGACTTCCTTCATGCTAGTGTTTCCTAAGTTTTCTTTGGATTCTTTAGAGGTTGATGCTGCATAGCTACTGCATATGATACTATAGGTGCTTGCACAATTGTCTATGCAACTATGACCTTTTCAGTATGCCCAACCATTGGAATAGGTGTAGGGGTAAATAATTTAGATTATCCACTATCCTTCATTTCCATTGCTATCCCTTTCACCTCCTCAAATTCCTTTCTTGACATTCTTGATTCCTTCAAGATAGAATCAATCACTTTTTCTACCTTCCTCTTGGAGTCCTTGATTATCTGACTTGTTTTGACTTCTCTCATCTTCTTAGTATATGTTCCCCATCTACAACATTTAAAATCAACTTCTAAGTGTATGATTATCTGCACACATCCTTTAATGAGTTCCTCATACATTTCATAACCCATAGATTCAATGAACTTTACTCAAGGAACTACTGCCTCCATACATTTGAAATTTTTTTCTACCATGAATTATAGTTCATCCTTACATTTCTTTACTAGTGCAAGAGGCATCCTATACCTTTGCTTCAATTTAGCTTGGAAATATCTCATCATTCTATCAATATCATTATCTTAGACTTTTTCTAATTTAGTTTTGTATGCACAAGTGATAGTTTTCATTGTGCACTCACTTCCATCCCAATCTGAGATACCATGAAACTTCTTTGTTGTGTAGAAGAATATATGTGTCAGTAGGGATTCAAACCTAAAAAATATGCTCCTAGAATTTTTTATTTTTGATATTTTATCCAACAACTATGTTCAAATAATATTACATAAATTAACCTCTTCACCCTTTACTGCCATATAAGCTGCATGAAGAAATCAAACAGGGACTAAATCTATCTTAGATCTATGGTTGAACTTACATCCCAAAATTTTACTAATAAGTCTCAATCCATCACCTTGAATAGAGTTTATCTTCATATTTCTATCATGAAAACATCTGTTGAGATTTGTTTCAACTAACTTGTGCACATTCTTTATGTTTTATGGATTGCATCCTTCATTGCTTAAACATGTGACCCTGTGAATTAGGTCATTGTCTATGCATATAATATAATCTCCCAACCATAGAAGGTCATCATGAACTTTGTTCAAAATTATTCTTGTCCATTCATGATTATCTAAGTCTATATAGAATATGTGCTTAACTAGGTTAAGCTCTTCTAGGTATGCATGTTTTGGCTTTAGTAACAAATCATTGTTGCACATTTTCTCTAATTCCTTTTGAATCTACATATCTCCTATTATTTTAATTTTATAGTGAATATAACCTCTTATGTCCTCAACATGAGGAACATTTTTTGGCACTTGCAGAAGTGCTCCAATGGGGGCATCAAGTAGAGAAACAAATGGGTGTTTCTTGAGGTTATATCTAGGTCTATTCCTTACATTAAACACTTTTTGTCTTGCTATTTCTAAAAATATACTCAAAAAATATGGAAATTACCTTAATTTTGTGTTTTAGAGTTTTCAATGATTTCACATATCTCCAAACTTATTCAAGACTTCAAATCTCTCTTCAAACATGAACTTAAGATTTTGCACAAACAAATGATGTTCATATATCAATTTGCATCCTTTAAATCTTTTGCAATTTGTACTTTGCATTAAATGTGTATCTACCACTAGTCCAAAATATTGTCTCTATATAAAAAAGAGGTTATTTTTCTTATATATCCTTATACTAATCATATTAAGCAATGTTTACTTAAGTATAGAGTCCTCTCAATGTCTAGTATATACTATTAACTGTGCAACTTGTGATATTCTTTCTAACATTAGTTATGATTAACTGACACACCTTTTACTAAGAATGATTAATGTAGGTAAGATGAATCATAGACAATAAGTGACTTTACTATCTTGTTATGTACATTAGGATGATCTTCTTCATGAACTATATGAGAACTTCCTACTTTTATTTTACAAATATTTCCTTAAATTCTTATGTCAGCTCCTTCATTTCTTATGTTGTTCCTTCTATGATTTTGATTCTTGTTAAGGTCTCTTCTATCCATTCTAAAAAAGTTTATTGTGTGTCTAAAGTTATTACATAGTTTGTATATAGGTACATTCCTTGTTTGCTCATTATTTTGGTTGCCAGGTGCACTGCAATTTCGTGCTATGTGTCCAAGATTGTTGCATCTATAACAAACAATTTGTCTTCTTTCTCCACTTTCATTGCTATGAGATCTTCTTCTATTTCCTACATAGTTAGTGTTCCTAAAAATTCTAATATTTGCATTATCATTATCAAATTTAGGTTTCTTACAATCTACTACATAATGTCCATACCCATGACAATTATGACAATAAAATTTTGAAATAGGTTTAAAAGACTTACCTTTGCAATCAGCTACAATATTTTAAAGTTCATTATACCAAGCATGAGATTCCTTTCTTTTGTTATCCTCATCTTGATCAGATTCTTTAGATTTCTCAGAGTGAGCAACATTCTCCTTGTCTTTAGATGTATCATTTGTTTTGCTTATGCTTAGATCCTTTTTGACTTTAGGGGTATCAGGTTCATTTCTCTTAATAGATTTCTTGGTGGATTGTCCAAAGAAGAATTCAAGTCCACTCTTGTCATAATAGGTCTCTATATAGATAGTTGTTCTTCAATCTTTTCATAGTTGGTATATAATTTTTGAAGTTGTTGTTTGGTTTGCACCAACTCAACTTTCATAATAGTTTTGTATTTCTCTAATTCTACATGCTCTAACATGATAGATTCCAATTCAAATGTTACCTTGCTTAACTATGATCTTAGTTCTACATTTTTAGCTTTTATTTTAGATTCAATCCTTGCTCCATTTTTCTAAAGACTTAGCTTGAGTTCAAATATTTTTAACTTATGTTTCAAGATCTCATTTTCTTTCTTTAGATCTTCAATATCATTATTACTAGTTTTCTCACTAGGTCCTTTTTGCTTCAAGTCATCTATCTTGTCCTTTAGTTCACCAATGTAAGATTTTGCATTGATTCTTCTTCAACTGTTCCATAATTATAGGGATCTTATTCAACATATTAAGCCTCTTCTGAATAAGTAAGCATTGATACCAATTGTTAGAAATAGATAATACTGAGAGGGACAATGAATTAGTATTTTTAATCTTTTAACACACAACTAAATATTATTAATTTCTTTGCCACATGCATAAGAAAATAAACCAACAATACTAAATAGTAAAAGCAACCATACGCAGATAGAGCTCATAAGACCTTATTTTGTTAACTAGGGAAACCTTGGCCAAGGGAAAACCTTAGTGTTGATGAAACCCACAAGATGATTCACTATATAAATGAATCCAATTAAGGATATTAAGCTTGTTATGAGTCTATGAAGAATGTATAGTGTCTTTAGTCCCTATTAGGAGACTAGACCTTGTTAGAAGCCTCAACCTTGCTAGGAGTTGCTTCAACCTTATTAAGAGTTGGTAGATCATATATAAATTTGTGCAAGAAGAATCCACTGCCCTAACATTCAACTATACAATAAGTTCTTCAAGAGAATAGATATACATACAATACTAGATCACTTGTTATTCTTCACAGTTCTTCTATCTAATAGTTCTTCATACAAGGAGTGACTACCCACAGATCAATTTGCATCATATCTCGCATAACATTTCTTTACATTACATTTTGTAATATCTCATTGCATTCAAACCTTAAATTCACAATTGAAGTTCTTTACTTATATCAAACATATTGATAAATTCTTCCTAAGTTAGCTCACATATCATCCTTAGAGTCTGATCATCAAGATTTAGTAATCAAAACAATTCTGCAAGTAATACAAGTCAATTTACTGGCATGCTTTGTTTTGTACTATGAGGTATCTACATCAGTATTTCCTCCATAACTTCAACTAGGTTGATCATATAGACATGCACACAAGTATACATCATCAAGGTGATGTGATGCATCTAGGACTAACTGTCCAAGAGAATGTTCCAAGGGAATATTCTGCTATCAACAAATCTTGTCATGCTGCTGTAACACTGTCCAATACTTAGAAATTTTTCCTTCACAAATAATCATGACTAAACTACAAAAAAAATGTTTCCATAAATGATAACCACATATCTCACCTTATTTGATTGATTTTTCATCTTTCCAACAATCTCTCCTATAACCTTGGTTCTAAAAATGACATCTCCTATAGATGAAATCATTTTATCCTAATTAGACCCAACTTCATGATAGGTATTGTGAAGACATTACCTAGAACTCTGGTGGTTTCTAATTTAGAACTATGAGATGAAACTTGTCTCTCAGCTAGGGGGTTGGCAAGAAGGGCTATATTTGGGTTTCAAAGTATGACTAGATTCCCCTTTCTTCTTAACCCAAGTTTTCCTACCACTCTTTGGTAACTCGGTATACAATGGGATGTTTACATTGTCTTTCAAATAGGCTCTCCTATTCTTTCTATTTTCAGTCATCTTTCACTTTTTTCAAATATAAGCACTAGTATAAAAACCTAAGATCGAGTTGCCACCCACTAAGGGAAAATATCTTCACTTAGCTAAAAGAAAAGGAACATTTTACAAGGGAAACTTTACTTTGGAATAGATGTGACAAATGGAAACCCAACCCTAATATTCCATATTGTACACTTGTTAGAAAACAACTTTATGCAACTAATAAGGCACTACACAAACTTGCTTTATGTTGCAACTCCTATGATTTTGGATATTTCTTCAAATTCTCAAGGTGTGTCACTCAACAATGGCCAATACCCAAACACTCCTTAGACCAACCAAGTTATGATGGTAGATATAGAATGTTCAAAAAGATTATAGAACTTTAGAGTTCTTTTCTTTTATGGACTCCCCAATAGAATCACCATTTTGTTGGTTTTTTTAGGCTACCAGGTAGGATAACACCTGATATTAAGACTCAAAGGACTTATCTCAGTCTAAGCACTGGCTACTTCCTATGTTTAACTAGGAAAGCTTTAGATCTAGTACCAACTTCAATAGAGTCACTAGGATTGTCTACTCTTCAAGCTCTACAAAGCATAGGTGGGTGCACCTTAGGGATACATGGTTATATAATTGATTATTTGATAATTTTCTCACAATTCATTTAACTAATACTTCTCTTTTCTATATTTATCCCTTTAAACCAGACAATGGTCACGTATATTCTATTCTTTACAACTCACTACTTAGAAGTCATAGGGTTGCATTTGGAATAAAATATAAAATCAAATCAATTTTACTTTATTGTATGTTTGTTTATATCTTGTAAAGTATATCAATCATGTCATAAACTGTCATAATACTAGCTTCATTGTTTCAATAAGACAAAAACCTAGGGTGATCAAGGATGCTATCAAAAGAAGATGACTACTCTACCCAGTCTTTTATTTTACCCACACCATATAAAATCATAGGTACAACACTTGGTATACCTGTAGCTATTGTCTTCATCTTATTTTGGATATATTGTAACTTGCCATTAAAGAAAGTATTTTAATCTTTAAGTTTATGGACCATTTTTTTGAGGTTTACAATGATGACCTTTGGCAAGTTTGGGTCAATCTTCTTTCAAATTGCCTCCAGGACTTCAAACACCAACTCATCAAAGTTCTCTACACACTTATCCAATCAAGCCCAATATTCATCATCAAGATAAAACCCTTTAAAGGATGGGTCTACCTTTTTCATCTTGTGTTAATAACCAACAATATGTCTACACTTAATCATTCTTTCCCTGCAAACATCCTCACTCAATACATCAACAATAACATCTTCTTCCCACATAGGCTTTATAGTGGGTAGATTATATCCTCTCATAGTCTTCAAAGTATGCCTAACTACATTACAACCCTTTCATATGATCTAGCTGGCCTAGTAGGCATTTTATAATTTTGCAAAAATGAATTGGTATGCTCAATGGTATTTTTGCCAATTTCAATGTCCCCACCTTAATACATCTACATAGAAATGTTCCCTACTTGATATCTTTTCCTAAGTATTCCATATTCAAAGAAATCAATTGCAAAAATATTTCTACCAACCCCAACCTCTTAGGAACATATTTAGGAAAAATATGGAGTAGCTAGGGGCATCCAAAAATTCTTATAACATTCTATTCTTCAAATAAGAAAACACTACCCCAATCATGAGTTAGTTGTTTTCTAGCATCAAAACACCATTTAGGTCTAACAACTTTCCTAATATTCCTAGGGACTCTTTCAATTATACACCCTATCATTTTCAAAATTGGATGAACAAAATTATTATAGAAAGAGATAACATTTGAATATGGGTAGTAGATTTTCCATACCTATGTCCATCCTTACATTGACAACTTCTCTCCCCACTCTTGTGTAGACTTGAAGAAGATCTTGTCAAATATGTGAGCATTCTTGGCCAACATAAGGTGCATGATTAGCAAGTAATGATGGAACTTGAAATCCTTCTGAATACTCTTAATGATGTATTCTACAAAATCATATCCACCATAATGATTTGGGTCTTGAATATGCAAAGCCATGACATAATGTGCCCTTGAAGCATTTACTATTCCATTTGAACCAAGGGCTTTGTCAATGCAAAATATAGTATTCTTAAAGGACATATGAAAGAAATCGAAGGGTATAATTTTCTCAACATCTCTCTTCTTTATAATCTCTCCTACATTCTTCTTCACATTGGGAATGTGTCTAGTCATATTTTTACCCATATAAAACCTTTTATGTTTTGTGAAATTCTCATTCAACTTTTTAATAGCAATGGGTAATGACATAGGTCCACCCAAATTGAATGCCTCTATGAATGTATCCATATCCAATGCTAGAAAAATGCTTTTATCCTTCCTATGGAATGATTTATTAATAGGTTTATATCATTTGATTAATGTCTTGCCCAGGTCCATGTCTACAAACACTTCTGGTGTGATCAATTTTCCCAAATTTCTCACCCAAGGGTTTCATATTGGAACTTCTTTTATTGTGTTCTTATAGAAAAACTAGAAAAAATCATACCCTTTTCTATCAGGGACAATTGTATCTCTACACATTGCATATGGGTTTTGAATACAAGGTCATTGACATTCTAAGAATTTATGGAACCATGAAAGATGTGTATCCATTCTTTGAAAAATGCGTTAGGCACCTTTGGTGGTACAGATGATTCTTCAATTACCACCTATGCAATCAATTCACCTTCACTTTGGGCTATTTCTAGAAGTAATTTTGTTGATTTTGTATATTAGATGTTGAAAAACACTAAGTATCACTCTACAATTTGAAATTTACTTTGGAAACTTTGAGTAATTATGAAAATAATAAAGAAAGGTTCTCTATCTTTAAGACTCTATGTGTTTCTACAATGGGAGCATAGCATTAATGATAATTAAACTCAACACACTTGAAAACCTTTCAATCCTCAAAAAATGGGCAATTTTTTTTCTTCTTTCATATTTTTTTTACCTACAGCTCATGTCCTTATATAAAACTCAGATAATGGTCATTAAAAATATTTTTATTTCCTAAAACTGGTAGTCATTATGATGTGAAAAAATAGGTCATCACCTCTTGGCTACAACCTCCATTATTTCCTTGATTCAATCCATGACCAAGTGATTATATTCTTCTTTCTAATGCTTCACACCCTTACACCTAATCTTTTGTCTTGTCAAAACTACTTGCGATGTTGTAAACTTTATGTTTCTCATTTGATCATTGCTTCACAACGACATTTTAGCATACTTTGTTTGCATGCTTCACAACTTAAATTTCTCCATTTTGAGTCTCACATGTGGAGGCACAATCAATGTTTTTTTTAACTTTCATATAACTTTCACAACTTCACATCTTAATTTAGGATGTTACTTGAACTACATGTGACCATGCGATAACTTTCAACTTAGTTTCCCATGCCATTTCATAACTTGAAAGTTTTAACTACAACTAAACTTTGTGATAGCACGATTACAAGCATTTGTGACATTTTTTCTCTAGCCCATGGTTCATTTACACTACTTGCAATGATGTGCTATAATGAAATCTTAATTGAGTATTAACTCCTCGCACCTTCATGGGTTATCCTTGATCATCTAACTAATTTTTTACAATATTGTGCTAACAGTTTGTATTGACTTCCTTCTTTTATCTACACAATCAAAACTATTAGTTCCTTAAGCCAAAATAACCATGTGATCATGTGCTTCTCTTTGCTTTTCCCCATCATAACTTAAACACATGCATTTACAGTGACAGTAGTGAAACCACACCTATCTTTGAAAATAGGTTGCCACACCATTTCGCAACCTTAAAAAGGAATAGGGCATAAAATAGTGTGATGTTTCCTTTAGTAAATGTTTTTCACAGTTGCAACTTAGCAAACATGAAGCTTTCATAAAATATAATATCATCAGTATTTCAAAACTTAGGATAAGACTGCATGCATACAAAAAAAAATACATATATCATTTTAAAGATTAGGGTTATTTTGTGTGAGCTTCAAATGATTAGAATAGGAGAACTTCCCCTAGGGTTTTTCTTAAGGGCTAACACATAATTCAAAAAACCTAGCTTATTCACAACACATTTCTTCCTAATTTTTCAAAGGATCTTACATAAACTAGGTGAGTAAAAAATTAGGCCATCACTATAGATGGTGCCTCTCACAATATTTTTTCTTTTGTTGTCTCAACTAATCATTTCAATTTATCCTATTTCTTTATTTCTATTGTAACTATAGGAATCACTCCCCTTAATTATTTGATTTCTTCTTCTTGGGTGGGTGTTGAGCTTGTGTATTTTAAAATTTCTTGCTTGATTTCTTTATGAACCTCTTCATAGTTCCCTCCAATTATTAATGTTGCCTTCTTTTATTCCTCAATAAGTGCTCAATTCCCTTCATTATATTCTCAAGCTGTTCATCATTCCTAATTTCACATAGTTTTCTTATTTGATTTTCTCTTATTTTCCTATCGTCATAAAATAATCTTGTCTTTGGGTAACATCACAAACCTATGTCACCATTTTACAAAGGAAAAGGCTAAAAAAAGTGTAGATTTCAAATGTGTAAAAATAGGTGGATTTTAGGATTATAATTTTTAATAATTATTTGGAATAAGAAATTATATATTTTCATATTTTTCAAAGATAAATTTTAGTCATTGAAAAATGTTGGAAATTAGGGGTCTAGTTTCCACCACAAAACTATATGTAAATAAACTTATTTCCCTTTGATCTTAGATTATGTTATCAATAATATGTGTAGCTAGAACAATCAAAAATAAAAATAAGCTTTAGACTTATATTTTCTCTTTTACAATGATTCAAATTTCAACTTATTCAAATTGATAGGTTTCATCTCCCACCACATTTTTCAAAATAAATCTATTCCAACCAAAAGAAAAAAATATAGATTCTAGAAGAGGACTCTCTCCTCTAGAACGTCATATAATTTTAAAATTTTTTGATATTATTTAATATCTTTTTCTTTCTCAAAATCAACATCTTCTCAAGTGTTATAATATGTACTTGTAGAATTTTTTATTACAATATATTATATATGATTAAAACACTATAAACTCTATATGAGAATATTCTTGACTTTGAGCTCTATAAAATGGTGTTTATAGGTTATTAGAAAAATATCATAATATAGAATTAAGATTTATTGAAATGTCAATTTTCATAAATAATTGTATTTTTTTATTAATTTGATATTAAAAAGTGTGAGACCATATATAAATTAGCTAGAATAATTTTAGCAAGATCATATGTTTGAAAAAAAATTCTTTTTAGATAGAAATACACAAATTCAATCATTCTGATAAGTCATCCTAATAGGTGACACAGCTTTGTACTTTTACCCCTTTAAATTTATCAATCTATCATAAAAATCTTTAGGTATTTTTGACTATTTTGATTAAATTGTGTGTCTCACTACTACATTTTCTAACTTGGTGTTTCCATATTACCATACAAATCATAAAATTTATTTAGTTGTACATAACTACTATTATTAATAATTGCACTATGAGTGGCTCTACTTTAGGCTTCTAGAGATTTCTCCAAGTAGGTAGCTTCATTTCTTTCTTAACTTTCTCTACTTGTTTTACCTCTTTTTCGCCATCCAAATCTTTAGATCTAGACAAAACTATCTAAGCCTTTCTTCATTTTTTCCATGGATATTTTTACTCTTCTTCTGATACCCACTAGCTATTTTCTTCATTCTTTTGTATGCAGGCGATTTTTACTTAAATAAATCTTGTGAAATCAGTTGGTTAACACTAAACTTTGAGTCCTTTTCACCAAGAACTTAGTGAAAACCATAGTAGCTTGGTTGATACCATGTCTCTTCATTCACTGTGTAAGTTTTCAAGTGCATATACATGATCTTCATCACTTTATAACAACATTAAATGATTGTAATACAATCAAACCACCATTATACTATCATATTCTATCTCATTTGAATACCCATTGAATACCATACTTACAACTCTTTCATCATTATACTTTCTGCAAATCCTCTTCATCTATCCATTGATCTAGTACTCTAGTAAATTAGCATAATATGTAACAAGTTCAGGATTGACATCAATGGAAACATACAAACAATGTGACTCTTTTACAAACAATAAGAATATTATCAGTTGGCATTAACATTGATAAAATGGACATAATCTCTAGTGAAAAGATATTTAGAGTCTATAAGGTTCTTAGTAAAGCTAGCTAAGTTGATCCAAGTCTGAGCATGGTTAATTTTAATAATGAAAGAAGCATGCAAGTTTGACTTATCACATCCTATTTGTGACTTTTCTTATGCTCTAGTTTGGTTAGTATGAGTATGCACAACATATACTCTTACTTTTTTTTTACACTACTAACAGAGAATTCCAGTCATACACATGTGAATCAATATTTTCTTCCCTTTGTAGAAAACATTCTGTGTTTCTATAAATTTGATCTCTATTAGGATCTTCAATGGCCGAATCTTCCTTTAGTTTTGATGTGAAGGAATCATAATCCTATTCTAGTGGATATTTTTATTCATTCCCAATAATGGAAATAGAGTGAACATATTTTTCCTCATCTTGATCAAAAGTGTTGGTAGGAACAATCTCTTCCTTAGATTCACTAGAATTATTAGAAGATGGATCAAAAATAGGCTATGCGTCAACATTCAAAAATCCCAATCTAGTCTTATCTTTAGACTTCATTCCATTTGTGTGGTTTAATGGTTCAAAACATATATGTTTCTTATTACTCGAATTGACAAAACCTAGGTAACCAATCTTAGCTAGAAACTTGCTAAAAAATCTCTATCTTTAGTGAGATAATATAGTAGTAAGTGTAACTTCCCCAAGATCTTCCTCTCTATAAATGGATTTCCTTACAACATGTTCTTCCTTTTTGTCTTTTATAGGGATCAAGGATTGAACAAAGGTCCCATAGATTATCATTGAAGAAGATGATGGCATCATATTTTCTAAAGGTTTACCATGAGAATGAGGGAAAACTAGGAGTGTATCTATAGAATCTAGTTGATATTCCCCCATCTGAATATTCAAAATCTATAATTATCTCCCACAATAAGAAAGTATCACCTTAGCTTTATTAGAAAATCTATTATGATGTACTAGGGATTCAATGGTAAAAGTATGGATGGACATGGAATTCTTCCCTTGAATAGAAATCTCAAGTACCATCGAAGCGGAAGTCTAGTGCCTCTCCCATTCAATTATTTTAAGTCATCCTCATGGATGTAGCTTTGATGCTCTTTCTTTGTGAGTGATCATGATTGGAAGTCATGAGTAGCCTACAACTTGGGGATGATTTGATTATATTATTGCATTAGATGGTTGATTATGCTTATTCCTAGTTTATTAGTTTATGATGTATGATATAGTTTCACTAAGCTTTATGTTCACCATAGGCTCCTACGATAGTGTTTACTCATGTGTTTGACTATGTTGAGTTATGTGTTTATTGTTCCTTAATTTGTATTGAGTAACTAGTTATTATAAATCTATTATTAAATGATTAGATTAATAGGAAATGAGAATTCATATTAGATTCATTGATTTATGTTCTATTCTATGAATATTCATCTTTTCTCCATTATTAATTTTTGTGGTTTCACACTGCATGGCCCATTTTTCTTAGAAATGGGGACCCCCTACTAAACTTTTTGCTTTCCTAGACCCCTAACCTAGGGTGTGAGTCTTTTTTGTTAGAGAAACCAACTAATTTTATTTTATTTATTAAATTACATTTTCTCCCTTCTTAAGATTTCTCCTTTATGCTTTTTTTCATTCACATTTAATAATTATTTAGTAATTATTAAATGGATTTTACCTCTTAGGGATTCCCTTTTAGGGTTTTGATCTCCTTCATAAGGATTGATCGGTTGTAATTTCATGCATTCCTTTTTTTGCACAAGTAAATTCAATTTTCTTGTTTATCAAACAAATCCTTCTCTCTCTCTTTGGCTTTCTTTCTTCCTTGTAACAAGTTATTTGCATGTAGAATATCCAAGGATCTATGAATTTGTTGATCATCAAATTCTACATGGTATTAGAGCTTTGCCTACAGTTGCCTATTCCTGTTTGAAGAAAAAGAAGAATGAGGGTTTGAAATAACATATTTGATATTTTTCTATATTTTTTTTGTGTAAATAGGGGAGTGTCTAAAAATTGGAGCTCTTTGAGTCCAAAAAAACACCACGGTTGGATTTAGAAGATGTCAAAACTCATATTTTCATATAAAATTTGTCCAATTTGGACACAGTTGACGTGTAAGGCAAAAAAATTGCTCCCAAATGTGGGCACACTTCCTAAGGAAATTATTTAATTTTTAATTAAAAAAGATATATATATATTATTTAAAAAAGTTATTTAAAAAAAAAGAAAGTAGTGTTACTTTAAATGTTTTGAAAAAAAAGTGCTTTCTTTTAAAAAAAAAAATCATGTGAGGCTACATAATCAAAGTATGTTTTCATTAGCAAGTATGTAGATACTAACAGACTTGCATAGTTGTTGATGTCAGTAGACTGCATATGCTGATGTCATCAATTTAGGGCCCAAATTTGATAGCTTTCAAGTTGTCATGTGTTTGATTTGTATTGTTCTAAAGATCTTGTTAACTTAAGCATACAAAGGTATTTTTTGGATCTAAAATGACTCCCAGAAAGCTAATTCTAAAGTGGAGATGATGGTGAAGGTATATTTTGCACATTTTTTTCTAATTTGGGACCTATTTTTGTACTTTAAGTCCAGTGATGACTTCTATCATCTGCGGGCATAACTTCTTTGTTATAATTCCATTTTTCAATCTAGAAAAAGAATTTCTCTTCACGAGCCCTATTTAGATTCACTTCTCTTTTTCATCTGTATTTCTCAAAGGTACATGTTATTATAAAATGAAGTTTTTTTCTCTCCTCTTGTTTACACATTCCTTCTAGCAGATGGGATTCAATTTTTGTATTGTGGAGGGTGTTTTATATTATTATTTATGTTATTTACATTAGTAAACTATAATTTTATTCAAAAACAATCCAACACCTTCTAAAACAATAGTTGAGACCTCTTCTTTTCTTGAACTTTCAAACCCTCATAACTAACACACATGGAAGACCTTGATGACATGACTTCTCTAGTCAAAAGTGTTGGGGTCTTGTTTAAATGGAGTTCAACCAATTTTATAGAGACCTTTTGAGGTCATGTACCATAGGAACAAGATGGTTGAGGCAATAGGATTGATTTATTATAGGTATTCAATAGTCTACAGTTTCATCTTGATGGGTGCAATATTCCTCTAGCTATGTGAACCAATCTTGAAGGTTGTTTTCCTACAATAAATAAGTTCAGAGCACTTCAGATTGAGGTAGAACTTACCTCACTTGTACCATATTTTTTTTCTTCCATTGAGGACTTCTTGATGAAGTTCAATCAATAGAGATATTTATCATAGGGTTGTGGGAAGATGAAGATTAACACTGATTACATTTATCTTATTCTTTCTAAGCTTCATGAATTCTTTTTAGATTTTTTCTTCTACCTTCTATTCCACCAAAAATGCTTTGGGTAATAGATTTTCCATGCCATCCTTTGAGGTTTTTTGTGATCGTTTGACTTTAGAGCAAGCTAAGATCTTTTATTTGGATTCTCTCACAAGTTCACAAACTCATGCATTGGTAGCTCAGTCATCTTCATGGATGAAGGAGAAGAATAAAAAATCTCATTCTATAGAGTCTCAAATTGATTCCAACACTCACAGTTCATCAAGGCCACCTCCTCCTAATGTGGGTTTAAACCAAAGCCAAAAAATAATTAAATGTGCTTATTGTAATAAGCCTAATCACGATGAGTCACATTTCTATGATAATAATTTAGATAGCTATGCCAAACAAGTTTTAGATTTGATAGCTCTCCTTTAGAAGAGTAGCAGTGATATTCCTTCTACTTTTCATAGATCCTTTTCAAGATATTCATTTCATTTAGATCATAAAGATATAAGATAGGGTCATGCACTATGTGTAACTACTATTCCTCATTCTTCTAGATGGTTATTGGATTCAGATACTTCACACCACATGGCATCTTCTTAGGATTTTTTCTCTTCTTTTGAGGCTTCTTCTACTCCACACATTTTGATGGGAACAACACTATTATGATTGTATGTGGGAAAGTTTCTATTGACATTGATGATGGTACATGTCATGATGTACTTTGTGTTCCATCTTTGTCCTCTAACCTTCTCTTTATTTACTAGATTATACATAGTGGGACAGGGAAGACAGTTGAGTTTGCACAAGATTCAATATATATTAGAGACAATGAGACATACAATATTATTGCTATAGGGATTTCTGATCATGCTTCCCATCTATATTCCTTCTCACATTTTTCTCCACCATCTCCACTATTAGAGACTCACTCTCTTTTTTCATGAGAGTCTACTGAGGTGAAGTCAGGTTTCTTAAACTTATGTGTTGCTCCTTAGATGAGCATTTTGACTTCTACACCTCCACCTCCTATTTAGATTCCATCTCTTGCATAGGATTACTCCTTAGTATTTCCTATTATTACTACTCCAGTCATTGAGCCACCTACTATAGTTGTTGAGGATATATCAAAGGACACACATATCCTCTCAGATGACAAATTCAGTCCACCTATTATCTCACCTTCATTGGAGATTCCATTTCAGGATTCTCATGCTTTCTCTTTTGAACATTAGCTAGGAATTTTAACTATACCTTACATATATTGGTTTTATCATCCTTGTCTACTACCTCTATTTCCTTTAGATTGAAGCAACATTGGTATGTTCATCAACATAGGAGTTTTTCCATTCTGGAGCTGCTATGGAGTCTCAAGCTTCTATCATGGGGGATTTCAATTTACTTATTGTCATGAGAGATTCTCTTGAGATGCTTCATTTGTGAATTCTTTTCTATCTCTTTTTGTACTAGATTTTTTCCCAAGAGTTTTTCCCTACTTCTCCATTTCATATAGATTTTATAATGATTGGGTACCTCATTAGGACTTCTTGCAAGGACCCAAGTTTGCTTTCAACATTGTAGTTTACTTGCATTATTTTTAGCTACATTATTTCTCATCTAAAGGGGGGTATTAGACAAACATGTTAATTTAATTTCATTTATTAAATTACCTTTTCTCTCTTCTTAATATTTCTCCCTTATGCTTTTTTACATTCACATTTAAAAATTAATTAGTAATTATTAAATGGCTTTTACCTCTTAGGTCTTCCTTTTTAGGATTGATCAGTGTTAATTTTATTCATTCTATTTTTTGCACAAGTAAATTCAATCTTGTTGTTTATCAAGAAAATCTCTCTCTCTCTCTCTCTCTCTCTCTCTCTCTCTCTCTCTCTCTCTCTCTCTCTCTCTCTCTCTCTCTCTCTCTCTACCTTGCTTTCTTCCTTGTAATAGGTTATTTGCATGTAGGATATCCATGGATCTATGAATTTGTTCATCATTAAATTCTACCCTTTTTAGGATTCTAACTATAGTCTAGGTCTTCTTTTTCCCTCTTCCTAAAAAACCCATGTACTAGAATTCCAAGACTTTAGGAGAAAGAGTGATTTATAGTAGGAGTTCACTAGTACACCTAGCACACATGTGCACCATCCAAGGTGCCCTAGTGCCCTAAGTCCACTAGTATGGAGCACTTCTCTTTAGAATTTGGCACCTACACACATGTGCAGGTGTGCACCCTAAAGGGTGTGCTCCATCTTGGGCCTATATAAGCTTGGGATCCCTCCCTTCATTGTCATCCATTTTTTCATCCAAGGCACAAATGAGCGCACTTCCACACCCTTTGAGGTATGTCATTTTCTCCATGTTCCTACACTAAAAACACTAAATGCAAAGGTTAGGAGGTGTGCACCTGGGCACCTATTCAAGGTGCACAAGTGCACGCCTTTTATTCACAAAACATCAAACCAAAAGAATACCTAAGTGTAAGGTGTGCATATGCACACCTATCCAAGGTGTGCATATGTGAACCTTACAAAACACAAATAAAGGACTTTAATATTATGGTGTACACATGTGCACCCTATCCAAGGTATGTATGCACACACCATTTTTTTTAAACACTTGAACAAATCTTTGCACATAATTAGGGTGTGCACATGCACACCCCATAAGGTGTGCATGTGTGTATTCTTAGTATTTTAAATATTTTTAAAGCCCTAAGGTGTATAAGCACACCTAACACACCCTCAAGGTGCACAAGGTGCACTAAAAATTTCCTATTAGGGCATAAATAGAGTTTTAAAGTGTCTTTAATGATGTTTTATGCTTTAGTGTTAGATTTTTTAGTAACTAGGGTTTGTTTACAATTTTATTTTCAACCTTTCAAACTAATGTGTTTTTATTTTGAGCAAATAAAATGGCTTTCTCCTCATCCTTCTTCATAGTGAAGATTTCTCCAAAACTAGTTGGCTTTATGTTTCAAGGTGTATAAACAAAATAATGCTTCCAGGATGCACATCTAGAGGTTCGAGACACTGAATTAGGCCATATTGATTAGAATATGTTCCTAGTGCTCTGCAACAAATTGAATGAGAGGTACACAATGATCTTGGCACTTATTAGATTTGGGTTAGTTAATGTGGCCTCACATCCTACATCAATGTAGTCCTCAGAGCTTGTTATGGCCTTTGTAGAGAATTATATGTCAGAGGAGAGAATGACAAAGAGCATGACATGGTAGATTGTCTTAGACCCAAGACCAAAGAATATTGAGAAAGATTTCCATCTCCCAAGGGTAGACCAATATGTAAGATTAACTTATCGTCAAGTAGAAAGGTGGTACAAGGCTAATGAATAGAAATCTATAGAGATTATTCAACCATCATATTTGATTGATACGACACCTATGGGATGAAGAGCTAGAAAAATTGACATGAATAAAGGGTACATGAAGTATGATATCAGATATTCCATTGTGTTTTTGAGTAGAATCATGGGTTCACTAGTAGTAGGACACTTGAACATATGGATAGTAAATTTCATTGAGACCATTAGAATGTCTAAAATTCCAACTAATTGGGCAATAATTCTTAGTGAGAATTTAGATGAACAACTGGTGGTAGTCAAAGTTGATCCTAGATTTTATATGATTTCTTATTTGGTGTATCTATTAGTAGTAAGGACCACAAATTATCCAAGGTTGTTTAAGAGGGGAAACATGCAAGATTCTAGTGCATTTCCATATGTTGTATACCTAGGCTAGTTTGTAAAGATGAAGCTCTTAGATCAGAGCAAAGAATACACAATAGTGAGTGATGCTTTCATTTTTACAATCATCCAGTTCAGTGAGGAAGATTATACAAAAATGATGTCAGTAAAGGCAGTAGTGAGAATTTTAGAAATAGGTTCCTACTACAAGAAATTCACCTACTTAAGGGTAGTAGGCACAACTATGAATCCAAAGAAACTCCTAAGATATCAGTCAGATATTTTGTTGGAGATTGTGAGACTACTCTCATTTGCATATGATAGATTAAGGAAACAACATAAGAAGACCTAGGCATGTCCCATCACCATAGGTTCATCTGGAGTCAAGAAAAAGTAGGATATCATGAATTTTGATTCCTTGGAGGATTATAGCTCCACTCATCCATGTTTTGACAATATTGGTAGAGTTCAATATTTGGTAAGAAATCAATTTCAACATGAAGATGTCATGGAGGATCATTGGATGAATGCAATAGATGACTACAATATCTGGATAAGTGGTTATTATAGGATGACTCTTTATTTTGTAAGTAATGCCTTGAAAATGAAAGTCCCATTGAAGGTTTTTCAACAAGACACATCAAAACTCTTGGATCCTTTATATAATCAAGATAAGATATATGATTGATCTATCATTAATGCAACAAAATGTTAAAGAAGAAAATGTAGATATAAGTTATAAGTTGAGGCATATCATATAGTTGACCAATGGATGGATTTAGAAGCCATTCAAGTTGGACCTAGTTCCTCAAACATTAGTCTTATAGGCCACAACCTACCCAATAAAGGGAAGAGGGATGAAAGTAATAGTACCAACATTCATAGCCCAATCTTCAATTGGATTGGAAATGGTGTATCAAAATGATAAGAAATTTGGAGACTTTAAAGTGAAAAAGGGTAAGAATAAGAGGAAAATATGTTCTCCTTGGCAAGTTGAGCCTAAAGTTGAAGGGACTCAATCCCAAGAGGCAACTCAGGAACTTGAGAACCAAGAGCCTGAGAATGTGGAAGTCGCTCAAACTCAAGATAATCCACAAGTGCCACCATTGAAATAAGGATAAGGACCTAAAGAAGATGAAAAAGACGGGTCCCCAAAGAATTTTAAAGAGGAAGAAGCATCTCCATCAACTCCTAAGAGAGCTAAGACTAAAAATCCAATCAAAATGACTAGAACACAGAAAGTGCAAAGAAAGATTATTTCTATTCCTTTAGTCCGAGAAACAATTCCTAAAGAGGATGAAGAAGATGAAGAGGATAACTTTCACTTGAGTTAGAGGAATTTTTTAGCTAGGGATATTGATTTAGAATGAAGGAAGAATTCCATGGTAATGCCATCATCTATTTCCACACAACCTATTTAGGTTATAATTTCAGACGATGAGTAGCAATAGTGAGTTGATGAACAAGAGGATCAAGGGACTGATGTCTTTGACATGTCACATTTTGACTTCATTCATATAGGTATTGAACTATTAGGTGATGGGATAAGGGATACACCAATGAATAAACCTTTACAAGAAGATTGGTGTCGATTTCCACCTTTTCCACAAGGACCTCTAGGTGCCCCACCATCACCAAGTCACTATTTATCTTTCTTGGATAAAGGTATAGCCACTCCTCTCCCTCATATTAATGAAGAGAAATTTAAAGCTATGTAGGAAGAAGAGCCACAAAAAAATACCCACCGACAAAATATCAGAAGAGGGGAAAATATATGAATAACCTCAACAAGCTTCTCAAGATATAGAGGTAAGGGCTATGGAATCAATAGACATAGGGATGCATGAGGTAGATCTCTCACAGAAAGAGAAGACTCTAGAGAGGAGTGATAAGGGAAAGGATTTAATGGTATGAACCCCCTCTTCAACTAAGTATATGTCTCCAATGAGAACTACTCCAAGCTGGTTGAAGAGGGAGGTGTTGGTTAGGTAGAAAAGACAACTATATTGTAGTGTGGATGAGGGAACAAAAGAATTATTTGAAGTGCTCAAGAGACTTGAGCCACCTATGGGTGATGCACAAATATTGGCCTTCAATATGAACAACCAAAATAAGTACTTATTTTCTTGTATTTCCATCCCTCCTCTACATGCCTATATTGAAGGTCTTACCTCAAAAGATTACCAAATTAAGGAAGTGTTTAGACACATGGAACAAGATGAGTTTGCATTGGTGATGCTCTAAAAATAGATTGAGTTTCTAAGAGGCTATTTTCATGAAGTGGTTGGTCCTTTGGACCTTGATCATTCTAAGGTGGCTCTAAGTGTGACACTTTATAGGAAGGAGAAGGCAAGTGTACAATTGGCTCCATTTTTGAATGCATGTGAGAAATGGTATGAAATTTTTGATAAAAAGGTGTGTAGATAATATAGAGAAACCTTGAAATATTGCACCATATGAAAATTAATGTAGACAAGTTGGTTGCTATACTAAGAAAAGTTTTTGGATTGATGGATGAGGTACACACTTGGGGTAAAGACCTTCAAGCATTACAGTCAATAAAGGGTTAGAGGTGTCATATGATTATGTATGTATACATGGGGGAAGAATTTGATAAGATAGATGATTAGATTAAGAATATTGCTTCTAGTAATAAACTAATTGAGACATTACATGCTGATATTCATAAGCTCAAGGATAAAATCCAAGAGCAAATTTTGGGAGCTAAGAAGTCTTACAATGATGCTTGGCTTGACATTTTTGAAGATGAGTGATACAGAGCATCTTAAAAATAAACCATGGGATACATGCTGATCCCTTCAAAATTCCTTTAACAATTCCATTTTTATACATCTCAAGAGGCAACAAAACACTTTCCAACACAAGTCTACCAATACTTCATAATTTGCATAGTATGATTTCTATTCCATAAAATATCATTCATAACTTTATTTTCTGATATTTAATTTCAAAAAAAATTGGAGGAATTATATAATATTATTATTTCTAAAACATATACAAATCTAAGCCCAATCCAATAACATAGTTATGAGTTATGATCTCTTTATTGAGAACCAATTTTGCTGTAAAAAATCAGAAGTAAAACCAAAAATCCTACTTGGGGCATCTAATATCTTTCTCAAAAAAAATCCAAATGAAACCATATGAGTTTATAATTCATCCATTATTATTTTAGTTCTATTTTCTATTAATATATTTATTTTTCCCATTCATAAATCATTTTACAAGCACAAATCACTACCTACAACTCCAATGGAGATCTTTAAAAACCAATTTCCACTCAAATGTATATAACTTTCACAAATATTCTCAAAAAAAAAGGTAATGAAAATTAGTTCACATATCTTTCCAATGAATATTATTAGAGGTTCTCATTCTCTAAAATATGTGCCTACCAAACATTTCATTTAGACTGTGGTCAAACAGTCTCAAATCTGCAAATAACAAATTTTTCCAAATCTGCTAAATCTGCTATAACTTATTCATTTCTCAACATAATCACTCCAAACTAGAACCAAAAGAAATATTATTCACCCTACTTGAAATAAAATAATTTTTTTACAAAATTTCTAGGCTGTATTGGTCTGTACATGAGTTGGAAACCACATAAAAATAATTTAACACCAATCAAAACTGCAAGTTATGAAGATGCCAATTGTTTCAAAATGATCTTCCTCTTGTCATTCATTCAAATCTGATTTGAAATGACCGATAAAATTATTTTATAGTGACTGTTGTTGTTTATAGCTTCCCAACCACCTTTTCAACCAATAATCCTTCCCCTTGTAACATTATGCACTTTTTTTGAGAACGTTATGCACTTTATGCATTTTTGCATTACAACTTTTTATGTTATTGTGACAACTTCACAATTTTAACTCCAAACTTAAAAATTATTTGAATGGACACTTGAATCATGCTAAAATGGACTTAAAAGAAATTTTACCTCAATTTTAGCTTTTATTAGACATTCTTTCATATATTGATCTTCTTCACAACACTAGGACCTTAACATGACAATATTACCAATGTCATACAAATGACTTCACATAGCCTTACATATCAAGCAAAATATCTCACAAATGAATCAAATATATTTTCATATCTGATCTAATGAATTATAACCTCATGTAACTTGGGTGCTCCTACACCATACTTTGGGCCTTCAAAATTTTCCAAGTCCCTTGGAAACATGGAACCAATAACTTGAAAGAAAAATTATTTTAAAATTATCTTCAAGTTTGCCTCTTCAAGTTTCACATTCTCTTGTCTCTTGTTCATGAATACGTGATATTCCTTACCATTTTCTTCTCTAGTGCCCTATAAGTGGAGCATCAATGGTTTTCATACAAGGGTTCCATAAATCCACCATTCCTCTTGCAGCTACACAACTACCAACCTATTACCATCTTACCCATCTAGGAACTTGGAAGATGCACTACCACCCTCTCTTAGTTGTTTCTCTCTTTACACCTTCTATGCAACTTCATCCTAATGGGGACAATATTAAGACCCATTCTTAAGTCTTCCACACACACACTTTCTTACCACATCTTTGATGGATAAGAACCCTGCAACCAAAACTCATCAACAAAACAAATACCAAATCTCTAAGATCCTAGTGTGGATTGCCTCCCTTGGCGCTCTACCCACACACTCAAGATCTTAAGGATCTTATACCAATTTGATGTAGAGCATCTTAAAAATAATCCAATCAGTGGGATACATGCTTATCCCTTGAAAATTCATTTAATAGTTCCATTGTTATACATCTCAAGAGGCAAAACAAAACACTTTCCAACACAAGTCTAACAATACTTCATCATTTGCATACTCTGATTTCTATTCCATAGAATATCATTCATAACCTTTTTTTCTAATATTTTATTTCCTAAAATTTTTGATTAATTATTTAAAATTAGTCTTTCTAAAATATATACAAATCTGAGTCCAATCCAACAACCCATTTACAAGTTATGATCTATTTATCGAGACCCAATTTTGCTGTAAAAAACCATAAGTAAAACCCAAAACCCTACCTGGGGAATATGATATATTTCTCAAAAAAAATTCAAATTAAACCATATCAATTTTTAATTCATCCTTTATTATTCTAGTTTCATTATCTATAATCTATTCATTTTTCTCATTCATAAATCATTTTACAAGCACAAATCACTGCCTACAACTCAAATGGAGATCTTTAAAAACTAGTTTCCACTCAAATGTATATAACTTTCACAAATATGCACAAAAACATATTTTTAAAAAAATGAATCAAAGTTAGTTCAAATATCATTCCAATGAATATTATTGGAGGTCATCATTCTCCAAAATATGTCTATACCAAATGTTTCATTTAGACTATGGTCAAGCAATCTCAAATCTACAAATAACAACTTTTTCCAAATGGACTTACTAGACATTTTACATCAATTTTAGCCTTTATTAGACTTTCTTTCATATTTTGATCTTCTTGATAGAACTAGGACCTTAACAAGACAATATTAAGAATATCATGCAAATGGCTTCACATAGCCTAACATATCAACTAAAATATCTCACAAATGAAACAAAAATATTTGCATATCTAATCTAATATCTCTTAACCTCATGTAGCTTGGGTGCTCCTAGACCAATGAGTTAAGGGATAAACTCATGTCTATGCAACCAGTTGTCGAGCAGTTTCAAAAGACCTTTAAAGAAGCTTCAAATGATGAAGACATTAGATGAGAATTTAAGACATAGGAGGCATTGCTAGAATTGGATGTAAAACTGGAAGAATTTTTAGAGTCTCACATAGAAGTTAGCAACTACTTGCAAATATTAAAGAATAAGTATGATGCTTTGGATTTTCTAAATGTAGCCTAGGTGATGGACATCATAGAGACATTCAAGAGAAAACATCTAGCAAACATTTGGTATTAAGGGGAAGAAAACCTATCAACTAGAATTTTAGTTTTGACACTTGGAAAATTTTTGGATTCTTTTGACTTGCCATTAAGGTGAACAAGGTACACAAGGTGTACTTCTCCATAGGTGACAAAGGTATCCATGGTGTGCTTCTCCAAAGGTGTACCTTAAGTTTTTAAAGAATTTAGAGGTATGCCAATAGCTAATTGCCAGATCTAAATTTAGAGCTTTCTATGCAATAGAAATGCATTTTAAATCCTACAAATATCCATAGAAGGTTCAAATTCTATTTTTGGCATCTCCAGAGACTCTCACATCATCTGACAACTTCCTTCTTCCCATCTACTTCTACTTTCATTATTTTTAATCATGTAAAGGCTCATTTACCCATTAATTAATATAAACAATGGTTGGAGTCCTACTTAGCACCATTTAGAGTGTCAATTTTTATATAATTAGATTTTTTGTATTAGTTTTAAGAATATATTTTCATGAAGGAATCTCTCACTCTCAACACAAATTGAGGAGACAATTGCCTATAAATTGAGAAATTAAATATGTCTTCTAGGTCAATATTTTGATGCAATAAAATATGCTTTTGATGCTCTCATTCTAAATGTAGTTATTCTTACTGGACTATGTTATATTTTGTGAATTCATGTTCATAAAATGTAATGGAGCCAATAGTTTTGTTGCATTTTTTTGACTATGTGATATTTTTGTTCTAGTATTTTCTACATGTTGATGAATTCCACTAATGTATAAAGTTGGAGAATAGATAACCTTTTTGTTCCTACATAGTTTCTCATCTTGCGTGAGCACACTTTCTGTGGCCTTGTAATTTAATAAGAAGTGAAACATCTTTCAGTTTTACTAAGTTTCCATTGACGATTGCATTAGTAATTTTTAGGAAGCATTGCTCCTACTTTCATTAATTTCCTACCGATCTTTTCAACAATTTAACTTGCATATATGTTGTTACATTGGTTTATGTTCATTAGGAATTCTCTTTCATGTTATTTAATTTCATCTCTTATTACCTTATCCTTTTTATTTTTCTTCGCTATCCCTTGGTTGAAATAGGAATTCATATAGTCACATTGTTAGATTGCATTCATTAAAAAACTAAAAATATGAAAAACATATCTTTTTTTGTGGTTGATTTTGAAACAACAAGAAGATTTTTCATCATATTCAAAATTGGTATGACCGAAGAAAGACCCTTTTGTGAACAAATACATTTATCTTCAACTGAGTGGATTCTAGTAGGTTGTAAGATTTCTTAGAAGCTTGGAGTTGATCCCAGATCAACCTTTCAAGGGAGGAGGTCGAAAGGATTCCTATCATTAAGCATCATGAAAAATGATATCTCAACAATAATTTATGCAAAATGGGTCATTTAAATAAAATTAATTAGATTATTTAATTATTTTATTTCATTTAATTATTTCTTTGGCTATTATAGATTGTGTACCAACACTTAATTTTTCTTATTTATCATGCATGTGATTGATATCCCTGGAAGTAGCACATGGACATAGTGTCTAGACCTTTCATGTTTAGCCTATTACACCCATGCATGAGTGATGTATCCTTATTGAGTTATTATGAACCTCTAGTACTTGGTACTTCGGGTTCATAATGCATTATGTGATAAGACCTGTGATCATGTCTTTATATTTAAGATTCCATAGTTTTTTTCAAGAAGAATAAATTATATGTTATTTCAATGGTTGATAGGGATTTTATTTATTTTATTACAAGCTAATTTATTGTAGTTAAATTCCAATGTAAATGTAATTGTTTGATTTAATTTAGGAATGGGGCCAATTCATTATATTAATTTATCTTAATAACCAAATTCGTAGGTCACTTAAAAAAAAGTTCTTATATTGGAAAATAAGAAGCTTATTTCTCACTTCTTAATTTTCTATTTCTTTGTTTTCAAGGAAATTCTTCAAAATTCTCCTATTATAATTTAGAGTTTTTCTCATTGCAAGAGTTTGGCTTGGAGGATCACTGTGAGATTAGTCTCATTGAATTAATATTAGAAGTACTCCACTATAACAATGGTTTCATCCAATTCTATATCCCTATTATTTTATGGTGGTATTTCTTATTTTGTCCTTCTGGCTATGAGGCAATGCTTTATGGTTTTATTGGTTTTACTTTTTTCTTAGCCTTGAATTCTTGTTGATAAATCTTAGGGAGTGGAGAACTTGTTTTTCGCTACATTTTTATCTAATTCCACCATTTAGTTGGGCGGGTGTGAGCATTTGATGCTTTGAGCATGTGTGTTTGAGATTTTTCTTGTTCTTATGCTATTAGATTTCTATGATGTGTCCACATCCAATATTTTATTTAGAAAGTATGATGTTAGGTGGATTTAAAACAATGGGCTTTAGTTTTGTCAATTTATTTGACATTTTATTTTTGGATTTTTGAGCATCATGTCATATTTGTGTTCCATTAGGTTTTTCCCATTTCTCTATTTGGCTTAATTAGAAACTCGATCATGTGCCCCTTTCTTTAATGATTAGGACTATGGAATTAGAATGCATATAGGAAATTGTGGGGTATTTTATTTCTCAATATAAAATTGTGCTCCAATATTGATTTTTTTGGACTTGTGTCATTTGCCAGAATTGCCAAATTGTGAATCTAAGCTTGCTTTATGAATTTTATTGGACCCTTGGTCTTACGATCATATCCTAGAGTTGGGATTTCAATTTATTATTCATTTGATAATTTTGAATTTTGAGCTTTTATTCTTACTCCATTTTGCATTTCACCCATTTTATGTTTGGATTTTCGTAATGTTTATCTTGATTGTGGAGGTGGATCACATTCCATGTTTTCCTTTAATATTGTGCTTTCACTTCATGAGCATTGGGGTTTTTGTAGAATAAATTCTCCCAAATTTAGTTTAGTTGAGTGAGTTCATGATGGTTGATGATTTGTTGTCTTATTAGGATTCATGTTGAATATGCACTCCAAGATATAGGATGGTTGAGTGACATTGTTATACTTGTATAATTTTTTGCATTTATGATATCCAACCCTTGTAGTGGTATTATGAAATTATATTCCTAAATTTTTTTATGCCTACACATGCACACATGTGCTTGTGTGTGATAGGATCTTACAAGACCCAAACTTCCAAATATAGTGAAGTTGAGGGATTTTTTATTTGGAGGTTGGGTTAGGAACTTCCATCCTTTAGGAACTCATCATGTGATGAGCATGGGTATGTAGGGTGGACATATGGAATGGTTTCTCTCATGTACCCTAGGATTAGAAGTATTATAAGAAGGTAACATGAAGAGGTTCTTACAAGTGATAACCAAAATTAATAAATAAAAAATAAAACTTAATGTTAAGATAAGAGAACACCTAAATGGTTAAGCCAAAGGTGTGTTCCTAAACATTTAAGGCAATTTGTGCACCTAAATGTTTAAGCTAAGTGTGTACATAGACAATTAAGCTAAGGGTGTGTTCCTAAATTGATAAGCTATGGGCATGGTGAGTGACATCCTAATTTGAGTTTATATTACCATATATAGTTATAGATCAGCCTTTTTGATGCAAATTGAGCTAGACTCCAGTATACTACCTAGATAATTATCCTATAGTAGGTGTGATGAGTGACCTAATCTACTATATTATCTTCAATGTATTTTAGCTAAATTCTAACTAGATCAAATAATTATTTTCTAAGGTGGTTGAAAATTGGTTGTGACATAAGAGATTTTTTCATATCAAATTTGACATCATTGTGAAGGTTAGTACTACATTGGCACTTGGATATTTTCCTAAGATTGTGAAACCTAGTAGCATGGTATGTAAGCAATGTGTAATGGAAAAGTAAAATAAAATTTTATTTCCAAGCAAGGAATTCACTACTGTAGTGAAGTGGGAGATTCGAATGTTGGAAACTACAATTGGAACAATTGTTATGTCATCATTGATGTCAAATATAATTGGTAAGACAATTTTCTCTCAGATTTGAGTGTAATATCTAAATGATTGATAAAGAGGATTTGAGAAGATAGACGTAACAATAGAACCTAGAGGAAAATACAAATGACATGTGATTATATAGTCTTTGAAAAAATGAAAAGATTGTTTAAATCATGCTACAAGGGAAGAAGATAATTGTACCAAATTCTTCAAAAAGTAATTAAGAATGACTAAAAGAATAGGCTTGACTAAGCAAAAGAGAAAAAGATTACAAAACTTGAAGCATATGTCGAGTAATTCTAATGTCAACTGAGAACCATTATGTATCGAGCATAAGTAGTGTTGACCAAGCATTGGTATTGACTAGGAATTAATATATGTGATTAACATAAATGTTAGCAGTGATTGAATGACCTAGTGATGATTGAGCATCAGAATAAAATGTTGATATAGGGACAACATTTAATAGTTTATGAGGAAATTATGATTTTTAGCTAACGGAGTTGATTTCTTGGAATATGTAAAATGTATTGAAGATAAGGAACAATGTGTTGGATCATTTAAATCAAGTGAAACTATGTTTGCATGTTTCTATGCAAGGATTCAAGGAGAAGTTAATAGAAATTTGTAGAAGAGAAAAGAGGAGACAAAATATTTGAAGGATTTAATTAATTTTTCAAAACCCTAAGATTTACTATAATGTTTAAGAGTAAAAAAACCAAAATTACCTATTTAATGAGGTGTAAGGGCTTACTTTAGAAGAAGTTGAGAATTGAAGAGCTAGTGAAGATCTTACTAGGGTTGGAGTAGATAGTATTGCTTGGAAAAATTAAGTAGAAGGTTGAAAAGAGTTTTGAAGAGGTGAAGAGTGATGGCTAGAATGGTTTCCATGAAGATAAGATATAGAGATGGTAATGAAGAATAATCAATGGATCTGTCTATGAGCCAAACTATGATCTGTATTTCCCAAGTGAGTTGTATCTATTAGATTAAAACTTATTGTTACTTTCTAACAATTGTATTAGTATTGAAATATTTTAATCGAGGTTGGCCTAAGAGTCATATGAAAATCCTTTAATCAAGGTGGTATTCTAATGGAATGTTCTAAAGTCCTCTAACAAAGCCACTCCTAACATGGTTATGAAATCCTTTAACAAGGTCACATTTAATAGTGTGATTTGTAACCATTACTAGTGTTATCTCTTAATAGAGCTCACTTCAGAAGAGTGAAAGATTGGCGACATGTTATTTTTGCTTTTTCCCAAATTGGGTTTCCAACTTAGAACCTAGTGTCAACTTGTGTTGATGTTATTTCTGATGATTAAATATTAATTTTTTACATTAAGAAATTTGATTATTATTATGGTAGTGGACTACTAGTTGTAGGTATTGATTATCTTCTATAGAGGTCAAGCTAATGGATACTTACATGTGAAGTAGGTGATTTTTTGTTTGTTGAATTGGCATATTTGAACATTTGATAACTAATTCACTCCCCCTCCCCCCCACCTCTTAGTTATTCTAAACATTCTAACATATGCACACTTGAGTGGTCTTACAAAGACTAGAGAATTCTACAATGAAAGGTATTTTATGGTTCATGTTGATTTTCACTAGAACAATGTGGGTAGCATTTTCTAGAGAAAAATATGAAACTTTTGAGAAATTCAAGATATTTAAGAGTAGATTTGGGAAGGAATCTAGTTTGAAGATTAGATTCCCAAGATCTAATAGAGGAGGATAGTTTATTTTAAATGAGTTTAACTAATGTTTGCGAAGATAATGGTATATAGAGACACATTTCAGCCCCTAAGATACCTAAAGAGAATGGGATAGAAAAAAGAAGAAAAATAATAATAACATAGACAATAAGTGAAATCATGCTTGAAAACAATGTATCAATTTTTTTTTGGAGAAATGTAGTCATACACTATGAACATAGTACAGATTAGACAAGGCACTAGTAAATCACCATATGACCTTCGGTTTGGACATACACCTTCTAGGAAGTATTTTAGAATAATTTAAAGAAAATGTTCCATTAAAAGTGATGAAAATGTTGGAAAGTTTTATTTAAGAAGTGATGAAGGTATGTTTCTTAGATATTCATTAAAAATTAAGGCATCTATATGTTTTAATCAAAAAACAAAGACTGTTGTTTAGAGAACTAATATGAGAGTTGATGAAAAGTTTAGAAATAGGAAGAATGTTGAGTAGAAATTATTTATAAGGCTTCACTAATTTGGAGACTAAAATTCAAAGATACTTATAGAGAGAACAATACAAACAAGGGTCTAGATCTTAACATAGAACATAAATTTAAGTTGAAGTAGTGATTCCTCATGGAAATTTGATAAATAATCACCCCACTAAAGGGATCATTGGAAGAAAAGATAGAGGAGTTATACCAAGAAACAAGTTACAAGAACTATTTTTAATTTCTCAAGTTGAACATAAGAATTCAGGAAGCTTATAAAGATGATTATTGGATTAAATCTATGAAAGAAGAACTAGAGAAGATTGAAAAGGAAAAAAAAACATGGGAATTAGTGCCTAGGCCTAATGATAAGAATATTGTTGGAACTAGATGGGTATTTAGAAACAAGATGAATGAACAAGCCAAGGTTGAAAGAAACAAACAAAGATTGGTATGTAAACATTATTCAGAACAAGAAGGAATTGATTTTGAAGAAAATCTTGCACCTATTTCTAGATTAGAAGTAGTAAGAATGTTTTTGGCATATGAAACTAACAAGAATTTCATAGTTTATGTAATGGATGTAAATCATCTTCTTTGAATGGATAAACTTGTAAAAGAGGTATACATTGATAACATGATGGTTTTCCTTTGGTAGAAAAAGATGATATGGTTTACAAATTAAATAGGACATTGTATGGACTAAAACAAGAACCTAGACCCTAGTATGAAATATTCAATAGGTATTTGACAAGTTTTGAATTGTTGAAAGGTGATATTGATATTAATTCATATTTGAGAAAAAAATGAGAGTGCCTTCATGGATGATATTATTTTTGAAGGTAATGATGAAGCAAGTAAGGTATCTTCAGAGCAAATAAATAATGAATTTGAAATGGTTATTATTGTTTTGATGAATTAATTCTTTGGATTATATCTTTATATCACAAGCTAAGCATCTTAAATACATATTGAAGAGATTTGGTTTGGAAAGTTGTAAACCTATTCAAAAAGCTAAGGTAACTAGACATAAATTGTCTTGAAAAGATGAATTTCCTATTTTTGGGAAGAAAACATTTAGATATATAATTGGTGGATTACAATATTTGGCACACACTAGAGTTGATATAGCTAGTGTAGTTGGAAATGTGCGTAAATTTTATGAAAATCCTAAAGATACACATTATTTTATAGTAAAAAGGATTTTGAGATACTTTGAAGGAACAACTAATTATGGAGTATCACATGATAGATCAAATGTTTTCACTTTATGTGTATACACTGATGTTGATTAGGAAGCAAGTGTAGATGATAGTAAAAGCACTAGTGGTGGAACATATTTCTTGGAAGGAAGATTGGTTTCTTGGATAAGAAAGAAATACCATTGTATATCACTGAGTACAACAAAAGAAGAGCACGTAGAAACAAAAAAATAGTTCTAATTAGATTATTTGGATGAAGAAATTGTTGAAAGACAATGACATCAATCTTATAGAAACTATTATCATACATTGTAATAAAACAAGTCTAATGAGTATATCAAAGAATCTAGTATTATATTAAAAATAGAGCTCATATATATTTTTTATATATGGTATCACTTTTTGAGAGATAAAGTTATAGAGAGATAGATAAAATTGAAGTATGTTAGCACAAAGATGGGGATACAAGACATATTTACAAAACCTTTGGCAAAGGACACAATTGTGTAATTGAGATGTATGCTTGGGGTTATGTGCCAACCTAATTTTGAGTAGTTGATATAGATATTGCATTAGTTTAGTAGTAGTGGAGCACTATTTCTTTTAGTTGGATTAAATTCTTCACTTTTCCTTTATGGAGGAGTATCTATGCTTGAGATGGGTCATGAAGGACTCTTGGTACTAGTATTTAATGCTATCTTTGCACACTTGAGCTTATTGCAGATCATACTTAGAGAATTCACATAATAATAGTTTTTTAATTGATGTCAATGGAGGTGAATCTAACATGATAAACATCCTTTTATATCAATGTTTAGAGACATATTATATGGGAATGTACCAAATTTTGAAGGAAGGATTCATGTTAATTGAGATGCTTTTATTGATGATGAGGCTTTGAAAATATGTTGGTGTATGGACAAGATTAACACCTTCCTTATGTATGATAGTTACATTACAAATGAAATTAATGGACAACATGAATAAAGGATTTGTTGTAGTAGAGACACATTTGGTATTCATGGAAATAAGATCTATTTCATCGATGTTGCAAAAAATATAAAATGAAAAGATTGTTATCTTGAATGTTGATTGTATTCCTATGGGGTATTATCCTAGCCATGTTGGAGACATGATTTAGTTATGATATCATATGTTTAGGAGAAAGTTTTTTTTATTGATGCTAGCATAAGACTTATTCTATGAAGACTACTATTATAGTAGACATAGATTGGATTTTCCTTGTTCAAGAATTTAAGAATAGCTTATGTGCACAGAGTATTATGTTCTAGAGTGTGTTGATATGGTATGATTAAGAGCACATATAGAATTATGAAGAATAGATACAATTTTGAAGGATTTGGTGAAAGTATCTTTTGGACAACATCTCTTCTAAGTTGATGCTGATGTTTTAATTTTATCTCCTAACATAAATAGAATCTACTTGTGCGAAATTAGGCAAAGGTTAAAGACATGTTCAATATTGTTTTGCTAAACCCACATACTCTAGATAATCAACAAGCATGAAATTATGAAGACTACCAGTTGAAAAATTATTTGTAATTGTGAAAATGATGTAATATTCTAAGGTAACATTTAAATGTAATAGCTTAAGGTTTTCCTATATGATTATTGTAAATTGGGAAAGATTCAAAGCTAATTCAATCATTTTTCTTAGAACTTGGTATAAAGCAAAGAGCATTTCCTTTTGGATAGTCATGTAGTGTGGATAATATGATATTATTTATTGTGAGAGCTTACATGTGAATATCTTTTGTATTAGGGAACAAATTGGTGTCATTAAGGTAGGGTGAGCTTAGAAGTTAGAAAGTTTCTAATGCACACTTGTATTATTTAGTGAGGATAGTACTAAAGTTGTTTGGGTAGTGGGTCCATCTATCTTCCTTTCAACTCCTAATAGGAACTCATAGTCATTGAATGTATAGCATTGATACTTAAAAGGTTCTATCCTTTCACAAGAGTCATTTATATTAGTACATGATGTTGTGGGAATCATTCCCACCATGGTTTTCCATTTGATCAAGGGTTTCCCTAGTTAACATATCTAGGGTTATTTTGTATGTTTGTCTTTCTATTATTTTTGCATATACTATGTACATGTTTTAGAATGAATATGGATATTGAGAGTTGTTTTAATTGCATATTTGATTTACCCCCCACCATTTAGTTATCTTGGTGGTATTTACTTTCTAAAAGTTCCTACCTCCAAAATCCTTGTAAATGGATTGATCAAAGCTTGTTCTTGCATACAATCCCTCTTTAAATACTCAATTAATAGTATTTTTTTCATAGCCAAGATGCACACAGTCTTATCTATGACTTCTTATTAAAAATAAGAAATATTCTTATTTGACCTCAAATGAAAACTAAAATATAGTGTAGACATTTTAATTCCATCCCTCAAAGGTTTGTACAAAATTAATGATGAGAAATGGAATTAGATCTCATTAGGTACATGCAACTCTATTAAGGCCATTGACTAGCAGTAAACTAAGAAATTTATTTTACCAAAGAAAAACATAAAAAATGTTCACACTAATATGAATGAATAGGCACTGATATAATCCTTCCTTTATGTTTATGAAACTCTTCCATTCATTTCCTTCTCCAATCCAAATCTAGCGAAATTCACTCTTTAGAGACATCTTTGTTAAATACATAGGTTTTCTCAAATAGTCTATAATATGGTCTATCCTTGGAAATGGAAATGTGTAGATGATTTTTATCTTGTTAATATCCCAATAATCTTTTCACATTCGCCATTCTATATTCTTCTTTGGTGCCAATACTTTTGGTACAAAAAATTGACTAAGACTCTCTCAAATCAACTCCTACAACAAGTCATGTACTTGTCTATTTAACTCTTCTTTTTATCCTAGTGTCATTTTTTTCATTTCTTATTTGAAATAATTTGACCTAGAAGCAATTCCATTTGATGGATAATCTTCCTTGCTAGTAATAATCTATCTAGCATGTTATTGGATACAATGTCTAGAAACTCATCTAGAAAATCTACAATTTCTATAGGTACATCATCTTCTTTTCTTACCATCTTTTGTTAAATTGTATAAAAACATGTATTTTCATGCCTAATACCTTCTATAATTTTTTTTTTATTAAAAAAACTTATTCTATCATTACTACAAACCTATTCTCAAATGTCCTTCATTGGCACTAGCTTATTGTTCACTCTGTCTTTTGTTAGATAATAGGTATTTGCATAACCATCATCTACATTATGCATGTTAAACTACCATGGCCTACTCAACAACATATGGTATGAATCCATGGGTATGATATCAAAAAGTACCTCATTATGGCAATCCCTCTTGAACTTCACTAGGAAATGTTCATTGATCGTGACCTTATGATCATCCTACACACAAGAAATTTGGTATAGAAGGTTTTGTTTTTGTATCTTGAAATTTAACACCATAACCATCTATTCTACTAAATTTTCAATTATTTTACTATCAATAATCACATCACTGTACTTTCTTTTTACTTGGACTTAATGTTAAATAACTTTTATCTAGTTCATTCTCAACACCTACCATGACTCTTTTATTAACTAGCACTTGTCCTCTTTCAACATCTTAAAAATGTGATGACTTGGCATCTTTTTCTACATGTGTAAATTTAGCCTAGCCTTTAGTTCTGATGTTAGTCCTTCATTGACATTGAGGATATTTAAATTCTCTATGACCTTCTTATCTATAGTGAAAACATGTTCCACAATAGCCTCCTCTTTGTGATCATTGTCCTCTTCCTCTTCCTTACCAATATCTATTATTTTGGTCTTGATAATGATTAATATTGTCCCCCTTCTAGTTTTGAACACTACTATTGGCATGATCCTTCTTCTTCTAATCCTTATTTTTGCCTCCATAAGACTGTGTGTGAGATCTTCCACCATAACCTCCTCCTCTTTGCCTCGTCTGAAATTTTTTATTTACCTTTTCCACTAACCTTAGGGAAACTTGGTGTACCTCTTCAATGTTGTTCACTCTAACCTAACTCAAATCCTCTTGAATGCTTGTCCTCAACCGATTAAGTTAACAATAAAATTTCTCCTTGCCATCTTCTTCATGACCTATTTTGTGTTATAATTCTTTAGAATAACTAAGAGGGGGGGGGGGGGGGGTGGTGAATCAGTTATTCAAGGTCCAATGCAACTTTTTCTCAAAATTCTTAATGGCACATAACTGAAACTATACTGCATGCAATTTGAACATTTAAACAACTATAAAAATTAAACATGCATTATACCATAATATTGAGAATTTGATAACCCAGAAACCCTCCAGGAATAAGAAGGTAAAACTAGAGTGGGGATGATACTCACAAAATGACTGCGCAATTGATTTCAACCACTTCTGATGGTCTTCCCTGTTAAAGGCATGCCTTTTTAAAGGCTACAACACATTGTTAAATGTGACCTTTTTAGAGGATTTCACCATACTATTAGGAATGGGCCTAGTTAAAGGACTTTGGAACATTCACTTGGAATGTCACCTTGTTAAAGGATTTACCACATGGCTATTAAACCAACCTAAGTCCATAGGATTTATTTTAACTATTACAATTTCTAGAGAGTAACAATAATGGCTTTTGATATTATACAACTTACAACATATCTTGCAGATTATAGATCACACTTTAGTTCAATCCTTTTCTTGGCTTTAATCACTGTAACTTTGTAAGATTTTCATATCAAGCTTCGTCACCTTGAGTCTTCTTACTCATCATACCAATGAAATCATATCTATGGTCACCTATTGAAGCAAAGTATCTATGCTCTCTTCCACCTTAGCACCTTCTTTAGCACTTCATGCTTTCATGCTCATCCACTTCCCGCTTGATTCTCCCTCTCCAACTTTAGGGTTTCAATAGATTAGGTAAGATACAATGTATCTATCCCATATCTTGATCTTATCTAGAAACTTTGTCTAGAGTACAATTATATTCATCAAAAATATTTTACATAGTGTTCTGTGTCACCAACTCATCATTCTTATCATCTATCTAATTCACAGAATTCTAGATAACTACCATGTTGGCTCAGATCTGGCGAGTCCTCAATTTTCAAAATAATTTAATAACTCGACATTATTGATTTATTGATGCTCAGTTTCTTCTGTGTTACTCAGTACTTGTATCTTGCTCGGCACCTATATCTTTACTCGACACCTATTTCTTGCTCGGCACCTGAAGACTACTTGGCATTTGAAAACTTACTCGGCACCTATTTCTTTTCCACCACTCCACACCTGATCTTCACTCGGAACACACTAAGTTGAAATTTTCTCGGCTTCAACTGAGAATCTATTTGGCACTAACCAGCTTGCTCGGCTCTTTCTAATGAACTTAGTTAGGCTTGACAAATGACTTAGCTAGACCTTACATCTTTGATGTGTTTTAGTGTGCCCATTCTTTGTGTCTGACATCAATGCACTATTTCATCAATGGCTTAGCTAATCCTTATACTTCATCACAACATCATAATTTCAACCTTTCTCTAGGTACTCTAGTTACATCTTATTGATTGCCACCTCCTTGTTAATCAACCAACTTATAGTATTTGGATTACTAAAGCAATTGTCATTCCCGCAAGTAGCAAGTTTGACATCAATGACAAAACAAAGATTGAAAATTTTCTTTACCAGTTCCATTACTCTTCATTCATGAGCTTTTCAATCATTTCCAACAATCTCCCTCTTTGGCATTGATGGCAAACCAAACTAATCACTTGATCAACTTAGTTACCACCAAAATTATATTTATTTTCTGCTACATTATGCTTCCTTCATGACTGCTGCATCCTTTACTACTGATCTCATATATCTCCATATCTTTACCTTTAAGTTTCTCATAAATCTCCCTCTTTCATGCATATCTCCCTCTTACTTTGTATTCATCAGTTTTCTTCCATATCTTTACCTTTCAGTTTCTCATAAATCTCCCTCTTTCATACATATCTCCCTCTTACTTTGTATTGATCATTTTTCTGCATATATCTCCCTCTTTGACATAAATGCCAAAGATGTAGCATCTTTTACATGCAAAATATAAGCTTTGCATCTCACGTTGTCTCCCTCTATCACCATGCTCGTGACTGATTTGGAGTTCCTACTCCTGCTATCATCCTTTGGATCATTCTTCTAATATTTCAATGATTTGTTATTGTTGATGTAGGGTAGCTTCTTTGCTTTAAACTACTTGAGTTAGGGACATTACCCCCAACTTGCCTCTAAGATATTCATAAGCATCCTTTGGCAATGGTTTGGTGAAGATATCTATATTTTGTTCCTTTGTGTGAATGTACTCCATCTTCACTTATTTGTCTTCTACCAATTCTCTGACATAGTGATACTTTTTTGGAATATTCTTGGTTTTTGCATGCATTACTAGATTCTTGGATATGTTTATAGCACTTTTATTATCACAATACAATATCATAGGTTTGGTTACCTCTTCTTTCATTCCTTTCAATAGATGTGTGAGCCACACAATGTTTGTGCAATTGACTATTGCTACCACATATTCTGATTCTGCAGTGGACTAAGATGTGCATGTTTGCTTCTTGCTAGTCCAAGTAACTAGTATTTTACCTAAAAATAATACTCCTCCACTTGTGCTTTTTTTCTCATAAATGTTGCCTCCCCAATCTGCATCTGTGTATACATTGAGCTCAAACTTTTCATTCTTTTTATAATATAGGCCAAAATCATTAGTTCCTTTGAGATGTCTCATTATTATTTTTACTACTATGAGATGATTTTCTTTAAGATTAGCAGAGAATCTAGCCACTATTCCAACTACTAGTGCTATGTCTAGTCTGCCATGTACAATATATTGCAATTTTCCAATCATGGATCTGTACATTTTTTGATTAACTTCAGCTGATCCATCATTTTTGGATAGTTTATGTCCTGTTGCCATTGGTGTGCTGACTGATTTGGAGTCTTCCAATCCAAATGTTTTAAGTATCTCTTTGATGTACTTTGATTGTGTCATAAATATACCATGTTTTAATTGATGTACTTGCAATCCAACAAAAAATTTGATCTCTCCAAACATAGACATTTGAAACTCATGTTTCATTTTGTCAGCAAAACTTTTGCAAAGCACTTCCTTTCCTCCAAACACTATGTCATCCACAAAGATTTTAGATACAATAATATCCTTACCTTCTTCTGATTTGATGTACATGTTGCTGTTATCATTAGTTCTTACAAATCTTATTTGCACTAGATACTTGTGAAGTCTCTCATACCATGCTTTAGGTGCTTGTTTCAGACCATAGAGTGCTTTGTGTAGTTTACAAACCATATCTCTATTGTTCTCATCAACAAATCCCTCTAGTTGTTCAATATAGACTTCCTCTTCCAATATACCATTCAGAAAAGCAGACTTTACATCCATCTGATAGAATTTAAAACCTTTATATGTAGCATATGCAAGTAAAGTTTTGACTCCTTCCATTCTCGCAACAGGAGCAAATGTTTTCCCATAGTCTAATCCTTCTTATTGAGCATAACCCTTATATGCTAGTCTGGCTTTATTTCTAGTAATCTCACCATTCTCATCTAGCTTGTTTTTGAATACCCACTTGGTGCCAATCACATTCTTGTCAACTGGTCTAGGAACCAAACTCCAGGTTTTGTTCTTCTTTATTTGATCAATTTCTTCTTCCATAGCTTTATACTAGTCACCATCTTGTAATGCATCATAGACTATCTTAGGTTCAAATTTATCTTAACAAACATGATTCATTTCTTAGTCTATTCCTTGCCATTGGTCTTGCATCTTTGTCACCAATTATTTGTTCAGCACAGTGATGCCTCTTCACATATTTGGACAATCTTGGTTCTGTCCTTGTTTCAATGTTTGATCTTTTAGATTCAGGATCACTATGCACTTCGTTGTCAGGTAGTTCTACATCTCTATCATGTGTACTGACTTCAGAGTTAGAATGAGCATTTTCTTCATTCTGAAACTCAACTTATGAATACAGCTCAGCATTCATTGGTTGTGACTCGGCTGAGATTGAAACTTGTTGTTGAATCCCAATTTGATTAGTAGTACCCTCGTCAATAGGCATTCATTCTCTTTGGTTTTTTGACTTGGACATCTGCATGCTCATCAAATTTTACATTTGCACTTTCCACAATTTTGTTAGTGTTAGTATTTAAGCACTTATACGCTTTACTTCTAGTGGAGTAACCAAGGAATATGCCTTCATCACTTTTTCCATCAAATTTTCCATTTCTAGCATCTTTAAGGATAAAGCATTTGCAACCAAATACTTTGAAATGCTATACATTGGGTGAGTGACCATACCATAATTCAAAAGATGTTGCATTAGTACCTTTCTTGACTTGTACTCAGTTCAATGTATGAATACCCACACTTATAGCTTCTCTCCAATATTTTAGAGCAACTGTGTTTTCAATCATTAATGTTCTGGCATAGTCAATCATAGATCTATTTCTTCTCTCAGCAATTCCATTTTGTGGGAGAGTTCTAGGAGCTAATGTTTATCTCTTGATTCCTTTGTCTTTGCAAAATATCTCAAATTCATTTGATGTGAATTCACCACCTCTGTCTGATCTTAGGCATTTCAAACTCTTTTCTATTTCCTTTTCAACTCTAGCCACATACCACTCAAACATTTGAAAAGCATCAGATTTTTGCTTTAAGAACATAATAGTCATCATCTTGAAATAGTCATCTACAAACAACATTATATATTTATCTCATTTGTAGCTCTATACTTCTATTGGACCACATAACTTAGTATGGACTAACTCAAGTACTTCTTTAGATGTATAGTTTTTACTCTTGAAACTTGACTTGGTCATCTTTCCTAGCTGACATTGTTTGCACATGATATTGTCAGGCTTCTTCAGTTTAGGTAAACCTTTGACTTTTTTCATTTTACTGATATTGATTAGATTATCAAAGTTGACATGACATAGCCTTCTATGCCATAACCATACGTCATCAAATTTTGCAACAAGATAAGAAGTATTTTCCATATCAAGATAAAATAGATTACTTCTTGTTTGATCTCCTTTTCCTATCAATTTACTATCAGAATCATAGATTTTTGCAATTTTATTTCCAAATTCTATTTTGCACCCTACATTGTCTAGTTGTGAGACACTTAGCAAATTGTAGTTTAGTCCTTCAACATAGTATGCATTATCACATGAAATTTGCTCTGTAAGCTTAATGGAACCTTTTCCTTTGATTTGACATGGAGCGTCATTACCAAATCTAACACTATTTCCATCATATTGAGTAAAGTTAACAAACTTACTTTTGTCTCCTGTCATGTGATGTGAGCATCCACTGTCTATGATCCATCTGTCATTCTTGTTCATACATGTTACCGGTGTTGTAGGCTCTTCTTCATCAGATTGGTCCTTCATGGCCACATAAACAACTTCATCATCATTATCATCAGAATGTTCTTCAACAATATAGCACTTCTTGCCTTTGTCTTTGTGATCTCTCTTATCATCTTCTCTTGTATGTTTGTACTTGTTGCCTTCCTTGTATTCCTTTTTTTGTGTACACCTTGCAACAATATGTCCTACTTCATTGCAATTGAAACAAATAATAGGTAGCTTACCTTTAAATTTTCCTTTGCCTCTATGAAATCTTCTATCTAGTAATGCTTCTAATTGTTCCACATCTTCCTCATCGCTACTACTGTCACTAGATACATATTTCATCTCTCTTCCCTTCTTTGATTTCACCTGTTCAGCATCTTGTAGTGATAGGTTTTCCTTGAAAGTAGATTCAACATTCTCAGGTCTGTAGTTGTCAAAGTTAGATAACTCAAATGTAGTAAGTCTACCCACTATACCTTCAAAACTTAGATTATTTCCTGGAACACATCTTAGCTCTTGTATAGCTGATACTCTAATAGCATAGACAGGGAGCAAGGTTCTTAAAAACTTATGATTAACAGTATCATCATCTAATTGACCACTCAAACATCTTATTGCACTTACCACTTCCTTTATTCTAGAGGCATACTGAGCAGCATTCTCACTTTCTTCCATTTTCATATCATTGAACTTTTCTCTGAGGCTTTCTCTTTTCATTCTTTCGACATTTTGATCACCTCCATAAATGTATGATAGGGCTTTCCACATCATGAATTCAATGTCACATCCTTTGATATCATCGAATTCAGCATAGTTGAGTGCAGAAGCAATTTCCAGCATTGTCTGATTGTGTTCTTGTTTGTTTTTCAAATCTTCTACAGTAAGAGTACCAGTTAGATGAACATGTTTAGTAACAATTGAATTTTGGGCATAATCTCCTATTGATTCAAGATGTAGCTTCATCAAGATTTTCCATGCAACAAAGTTGTCTTTGTTGAGCTTGGGAACTTTTCTCTTTGGTATTTTGATCTTTTCTGCTTCTAGTTCCTTTAAACTAAGCCAGCAGCAAAGATCTGATACCAATTGTTATAATTTTTTAGAATAACTGGGGGGGGTGAATCAGTTATTCAAGGTCCAATGCAACTTTTTCTCAAAAATTTTAATGGCACATAACTGAAACTATCATGCATGCAATTTGAACATTTAAACAACTATGAAAAGTAAACATGCATCATGCCATAATACTAAGAATTTGATAACCTAGAAACCCTCTAGGAATAAGAAGGTAAAACTAGAGTGGGGATGATACCCACAAAATGACTGCGCAATTGATTTCAACCACTTCTGATGGTTTGCCCTGTGAAAGGCTACAACACATTGTTAAATGTGACCTTGTTAGAGGATTTCACCATACTGTTAGGAATGGGCCTAGTTAAAGGACTTTGAAACATTCACTTGGAATGTCACCTTGTTAAAGGATTTACCACATGGCTATTAAACCAACCTAAGTCCATAGGATTTATTTTAAATGTTACAATTGCTAGAGAGTAACAATAATGAATTTTGATCTGATATAACTTACAACATATCTTGCAGATTACAGATCACACTTTAGTTCAATCCTTTGTTTGGCTTTAATCATTGTAGCTCTGTAAGCTTGTCATCTCAAGCTTCATCACCTTGAGTCTTCTTACTCATCATACCAATGCAATCATATCTATGGTCACCTCTCAAAGCAGAGTATCTGTGCTCTCTTCCACTTTAGAACCTTCTTCGGCACTTCATGCTTTCATGCTCGACCACCTCTCTTTTCTTTGTGACCTTATGACTCCTTAAAAAGAAATTTGGAATATGTTTCCTACTCGATTCTCCCTGACCAACTTTAGGGTTTCAATAGATTAGGTAAGATAAAATGTATCTATCCCATATCTTGCTCTTATCTAGAATTTTTTTTTAGAATCCAATTATATTTGTCAAAAAATTTTTACATAGTGTTCTATGTCACCAGCTCATCATTCTTATCTCCTGTTTGATTCACAAAATTCTAGATAACTACCATGTCGGCTCAGATCTGGCGAGTCTTTGATTTTCAAAATAATGCAGCAACTCGGCATTATTGATTTACTGATGCTCAATTTCTTCTATGTTACTCGACACTTGTATCTTGCTCGACACCTATTTCTTGCTCAGCACCTAAAGACTGCTCGGCATTTGAAAACTTACTCGACACCTAATCTTTAGTCGGCACACACTAAGTTGAACTTTGTTTGGCTTCAACTAAGAATTTTTTCAGTACTAACTAGCTTGCTCAGCTCTTCCTACAAATGAATTAGCTAGACCTTACATCTTTGATGTGTTTTAGTGTGCTCATTCTCTATGTTTGACATCAATGCACTATTTCATCAATGGCTTAGCTAATCCTTATTCTTCATTACAACATCATAATTTCAACCTTTCTCTAGGTACTCTAGTTACATCTTATTGATTGCCACCTCCTTGTCAGTCAACCAACTTATAGTATCTGGATTACTAAAGCAATTGTCATTCCTACAAGTAGCAAGTTTGACATTAATGACAAAACAATGATTGAAAACATTCTTTACCAGTTCCATTACTCTTCATTCATGAGCTTTTCAATCATTTCCAACATTTTGATGAGGAGTTAGTAGAAAAAAAAAATTATACTCTTGGATAGATCATCTTTCTTTCTTCAACCATTGCATTTTCTTTAGTAGATCAGGCTCATAATCAACAAGAATGTATTATCTCTGCAATTTATATATCATATAGTATGTTTTAATTTTCTCCTTTCCTCTTTTAGTTTTCTCTAATTAAATCTTGTGTAACCAAATCTTCACACACCCTTCCTTTTGACCTTCATGAAAATGACCCTATCAAAACCCTTCAAATATTCATATTAAAACTATTATTCAAGTACATTGATTCTATCAAGAAACTTCTTCAAGTTAAGGTTTCTTGAAAATGTGGTAATATCAATCTAAGGCATTTCCCAATCTTGGAAATCGCCTTGAGAAGAATTTCTCTCTTTGGGATCAAAACTTTGTCTTCACCTTCACAATAAACATTTCCCCATCCTTCTTCTCTTCCATTCTCACTTTCTTCTCTTATGAAAAAATTCATCTCTCTACAAATTTTTTCTTTGAATTCTTGCATTTGTCTCTAGAGAAATCTAATGCCATGCACCACAACTTTGGCCCTTCTACTACATTCTCTTCATGAATACATTTCCATGCCTATTTCTAAAAATAGAGTGCCAACTACCTCACTATTGATGATCTATCTACACACTCTCTTAGACCATAGTCCTCATGCAAATTGTTTCATAGTCCACGATCTATCTATAGACTCAATAACTATGCGTTTGATAACACCTAATGAAGGGTACTCTCCTTAATACAACAAGAACACCACAAAAATAGAGAAACAATAATTTTTATGTGAGAACTAAAATTATTCTTATTATCTCCAAGATTATTGAATTTATAAATAAAATATGTAAGGCCTCATGGGAGCCCTCCGTATAATATGCTACAAGATAGAGTTGTGAAGCATCACCCAAAAATTCCCAAGAAAACCTACAAGCTTTTCTTTTATAGCCAATTTCCACCACTCAAGAAGGTTCTAAACACTTATTGCTAACGCTTGAGGCCCATCAAACCTAAATTGTATTATTATATTGTCCTTTATTATATAGAATTGGCTCAAGATAAATTATACATTTTTTGAGGGAGACCAACTTTTGGAGACCATAACTTACAAACCATTAACTTGATTGTGTATTATAACCAGTTTTTCAAAACAACCACTCCTATTACACATTATTTGATAGTATATGTATCCATCAAGTCAGTTTGACCTCATTTTAGAACCATTAGGAACTTAAAAATTGAACCTACTATTTTTATAGTAAACATTTATACAAAAATATGTAAAAAATTCATCAATACATATGATCTAGAAATAATACTCTTTTTGGACAATTATATATCAAAGATGAACCTCCATCTATGAAATTTTTATTTTATAATACTCAAACTTCATATAAACAACTTACTAGAAATAGTGAGCTTCCACAAATAGTAACTCTAGACTAAAACAACCCTTATTGAAAAGAAATAAATGTAAACTTTTTGGGTGATGCAAGACTTTCCTTACACTCTGGTTGCTCCTGCATCATATTCAAATCTATTCATGAGGTTCACATATATAATTTTTTGAATATGCATAGACAATTTTATATATATGACTAGTAGGGTAGAAAACCTACTAGGATATCCAATTCAATCTCTCTTGCGTTCTCTCTCTCTCTCCCATACCACCCCACCCCCGCCGCCCCCCCCCCCCCCAAACAACATCATGGAATTACTCTCTCTCTCTCTCTCTCTCTCTCTCCCCTCCCTTAGAAAACATCATGGAATTGCTCTCTCTCTCTCTCTCTCTCTCTCTCTCTCTCCCCTCCCCCCCCACTCCCCACCTCCCTCCTTAGACAACATCATGGAGTTAGTATCTTTATTGAATATTCTCTTGTTCATTTTTTATGACAACTTGTTCTCTTGTAATAGCTCTCCAACTGTGATATTAATGGATAAGTCATTTCTAATCAAAGTCTCTCTTTGCTAGTTAATTAAAAAATATATTTTCTAGCCAACTTTGTTTTTTTATTCCCCTATGTGTGGATGTTATGTTATTATTCTTATGATGTTTGCTAATATCCTTATACTTAGCAATATGCCTCTTTTTCATTTGCTGCAATCATGTTTACCTCTTTTTGTTTCTTCTATCTATGTTCTTTATCATAAGCATGATATTTTCTCAAAACTAAAGTAAGAGATAAATCTAGAGTCTTAAAAAGTAGGAATGAACTTTGTAAATTTTTTAGACATTTTAAACTCCCCTTGATGTGTCTATTATATTAGAATCTCACATTTATCATAATGAAGGAAGTAATTCAAATCAAGAATCACCTTCTTTTTCAATTCTTGCTAAAAACTCTAAGTTGACTCTAATCATTATGTATATTTTCCCATTTATCTATCCACTCACTGAATTTATTTTCATTATTCACCCAATTTTGTCCTCTACACTTAAATTTCTCTCATATAAAGATTTTAAATCCTTCTATTATCATCCATACTTTGCTTTAGAATTAAGGGAAAACTAAATGAACATGGTGTACCAAAAACTAACCACCATCCCAAAAAAAAAGGAAAATACCCCTAACATGAGTGACGTACTTTAAATTCCAAGAATTGAACTAGGCTTAGGTTTGGAAAATGAATTATCCTAGAAAAGGGTATTTAATAGCATTGCACAACAATATTGATGCTTATGATGTTCATTTACCATAATTTAGGCCCATTTTCACTTAATTTTATCTTAAAAATCTATTTATCAAATTTTCTGCTATAAAATTTACACATCATCAAGTCAATATTTTTTAAATTACACCACATTTTAACACTTCTTCTAAGATTTCTAAATACACAAAGTTTCCTTTTTTTGGACAACATTAACATAGTAAACTTTAATTTTCTGTAGTAGTTTTTCCATGGTTCTCAAAGACATATGTGTGGCATTTTCTTAACAACTTTCAATTTTCTTGAGTAAATTTATTTTTAAAATGAAATATTATTATGTTACATTTTATTCTATGAACTTTAAAAAAAAATTTCCATTTTCAATTATTTTGAAGTAAGTAATATGTAGCACATAAACAAACATCAAATTTTCAAGATGCGCTCACTTGAAAAAATAATAAGAAATCAGATATGCAACTTCAATTACAAAAAAAAATGTACAACTTATGCATCCGATTTATATGTATCATTATATGCAAGAGTTTTTTGAAATACAAAATTTTACTACATTTGTGCCCAATGAATTTTACCATGTCAACCTTATTCATTTTTCACATACCATCTTTATGAACTTAACCGTTTTGATAGAAATTATACATGGGGTGACCATGACGTAGAGGCACCTTGACTTCATCAAAATGTGTCACTTTGATCATTTATATATCATAAAAATCCAATGTTATCTATTTGATTATCAAGTCAAAGTTAATGTATACTCTGCATTGACTACAATTCAAGGGAGCTTTTAGAAATGATGATTATGGGTTCTTTTGTAAACCCCTATAATCTAGATATGTACTCTTTTGTGGGCTCATAATCCAGGTTTTGTTTGGTTAATAACTTTGGGTAAAAATCTCTATGTGGTTTTGTTTGGTTAATAACTTTGGGTAAAAATCTCTATTTCATAAATGACTTTGTTTTGTGTTGCTGGTCTCAATTTCCATAAGCTGCCCCCTAACTTGTTTGTATTTGTAAGAATCTGAGCCCTCTCCAAATTTATCTAATCAGAATACATAAAGAACCTTTTAAAATCATATTTTAAAAATAATGAAGCACCAATAATTATGTTGAAATAATAGCTGAATTCCAAAACAACAATACGTTTTTAACCACTGTCTATTTGTTATGTTGAATTCTCGTTAAAATGTTCGGAATACTGTTCCATTTAAATATTACTTGCAATTGCATTCAAGGATACGTTTCCGTTGAATTCGGGAACGTTCTAATTAGTTGAAGATTATCATAATAGGTGTATTACGAATGCCTTTCAACACTTTTCATAAATAAAAATGATGTTTTATTCTGGCTTCGGCCGATTGAACTCATTTGCAGGGTGATTCTGTATTCTCCGACCCCTTTTCTGTAAATTGTAATCGTAGTAAATTTTTTTAATTAAAAAGGACTATTCATCAAAAAAAAATAAGACTTTATATTATAAATTAACTGAATTCCTAGTAATGTACCTTGTTCTTTCATCGTTTCATAAATATTCGCTTTCAGTCACCCCAAACAAATAATGTTTATTGAAGTAAAGTATCAGACCCCATTCCTGTCATCATATCACATATTTTAGTTGCAGGGAATACAAATTTGTTTTTATCGTCCTATCTTTTATGTCCACTGATAATGATATTTCAGGAAAGTATAAATTATTTAATTAACTGCTTACGTAAAAAAATCCACCAAAATATATTTTGAAATGATGGAAATCAGCCGGTCCACAAAAGTGGTTAGCTCCTCTGCACTTTGTGAGTAACATGGTAATGTTCTACATTCCACTCTAATCACAACCATTTTTATGTCGGAGAATATTTGAACCGTTCATTTAGTTCCATGGCTTTCCTCGTTGCTTCTACAGCGATACAGGATATTGTTTCCCAACCATTCACACTGCTCTCGTTAGTCCTACATCGAACAGATAAAATATATAGAACGGTTGATTAATCAATAATCAATATCAAAGAATATAATGGAGATCCCCGAGTTTCTCTCGATCTCTAAAATTTTATTCTTCAATATTTAATGAGAGTAGAACGATGAAAAGTGTATGAATTTTGGGTTTATTTGATTAAGTTTATGATGTATTTATTGTTATTCATGTGATTTGTGTAAAAATGAGTAAATCATTTTTTTAAAATATTTTATTAAATAATTTACTTTTTATTTTATGAATTTGAAATTGATTTAAAATACTTAAATCCATATTGAGTTTGATTTCATTCCATGAAAATAGTTGCTATCTAATTAAATTCTATAATTTATTTTTATTAATTAATGAAAAAATATTACTGGGCATTATTTACTTGTCATAGCATTGTGCATTATTATTTATGGATGATCCTGTAGATCATTGTTAATATCAATGAAAATTGAAAGGTTGAGAAAAATGAGAAGATCATTATGTTTGTCCAAGCATGCAATTGGGTACACTATGTTCCTTACTATACTACGAATAAAATAGATCCTAGGAAATGAAGAGTGGGTAGATAAGAAACAAATAGAGACACTAAATTTAATGGATAGAATATTTTCTATTAGTACAAATTTAAGTAAAACCATAATTCATTGGAACTAATCTATCTCATATTTGGATTCTAGTGTACTATTATGTGATTCTACAATAGACATGTCTTAATTGTTTATAAATAGTGGTAGAAAAATAAATTCAATATTCACTACTTAACAGTCTTGAGTACATTGCATTAATGAAGCTATTCAAAAATCTTTCTTTTTTTTTAAACCTTTTATTTGGGGGAACTTTGTAAAGCTAACTCCATGCTAAATCCTAAAGATCAATTTTGATTTTATATTCTCACAAAAATAGGGTTAAGATTTTATGCAATAACAAGAAAGAAGTACAGGGGAAGGAGAAACTTGTCCATTGCGATTAAACATTCCTATCACTATGCATTGCATGATCTAACAAAGAAATCATTTTAGAGGGTAATCACCCATGTCATCAATATTCCAAGCATATATTTAATAAGAAGTTCATACAGTGAAACATTCAACAACCTTATTCCACTCTCTAGAATTATGCCAATGAAGAACAAAATCAATAGAGCCACACAACCAAAAAGTCTATATAATAATCATGTATAAAAGCCAACCAACACTTGGATGTTTGAATGGGCATGTCAAAGATTGCTTATGTCTATTTCTAGTAGTGTTTTGTCTTATAAATGTAATAATACTATTCTTATTATAGATAGTACATTGTATTTATTTAGTTAAGGTGATTTTGGGTGCTCTCAATATATATTGACAGTCTATTTTTTCTATTCTTGTTGGAGATTTTGATTCCTTTTTTAATGAATAGAGTCAATTTACAGAGATTCACTTGATTGGTTGAGAGAGATATGAATGATTTATTGGTTCATGGTGTTTAATGATTGAGTTTTTAGTTTAGTGGCAATCATATCTGAAATTTTATAGGATTCATGACTAATTCTTGTATTAGAACAGATCATTGGTTCCTTAACAAGCATTGTTCAATATTTCGAGTAACATCATCTATCAACTTTTTATGAAAGAGTTTAATATTTGAGTGCTTCTATTGGTTAGTGTTGAAAGGGAACTTTTATTTTAAGATGGATATGATGCAAAGGTTTTTTATTGTATTCATGGTTCTTTTTGGTGTTCTTGGATTGTGTGATGATCATGTTTTTGGTTCACATTGACTGATGACATCAAATTTTATAATGTCCTAGATCAAACCCTTTAATGCCTTAGCTTGTCATTAGCATCATGTAACCATTTTTTGACCTCTACAAAAATATCTTTCATACCATGCACACATCATTATTCATTTCTTTCTTATTAGTTATAATTATGTATTTTTTGTATACCTAAATTATGTTTTTGTGTTGATTGGTATTCTCTAAATCTTAGTTATAAAATCCTAGTTAAAATAGTAGTTAGAAAAACCTAGTTAGAAAACCTTAGTTAAAATACTATAGTTTGAAAATATTAGTTTTAAAACCCTGGTTAGAAATTAATAAAAAAAATTAGTTAGAAAAATCTAGTTACAAAACATTATAAAAACCTAGCTAGAAAACTTTAGCTAACAATGCCTAGTTAGAATGTTTTAGTGTAGAAATTTACAAAAAAAAAGTTTATTTTTAAAACTAGAGAAAGTTTCATATATGCACATGCATATATCAGGTATCTAATTTTAGATTTTTTCATGATATGTTGAAATATCATTTATATGGTCTAGAACTTTCAATTTTAGACATAAAAATGTTATACATTGTAAAATTAGCAACACCTATATGGGCATAATACCCCTTGATAAATAATAGCATATGACCCATCATAACATTAAACCATTTAGGAAGCCTCAATATAACCTATTCTTAGATAATTGAACATATTACCCCTTAGTATGATATATTATTTAACATAAGACCCATTATGGCTTAACATTATCTTTACAAACCCTTAGAAAGACCTATGATAAAGGGTGATCCCCTTAATATGGCAAACATATAAAAAATAAATGCACAAACAACAATAATTTGCGAGGACAAAAGATGGACTTTCTATTATCTCCATAAATGAAGAATTACATAATTCAAAATTATAATATGCCAACACACATGAGAACTTTCTTACAATAATTTGCAAGATAGTGCTACAAACTATCACCTAGAGGTGTTCTAAGCAACCTACAAGACTTGTTTAAATAGGAAATTTTGCACCAGCCAAGAAGGTTCTTGACATAAATCCATAATTGTTGAGACAGACCAACCTTAAAATTACATATAGAATCAACGTGAAATAGTTATTACATTTAATGTAGAATTGTTGGGTGGCCCAAATTTGGAAGACAATAACTTACAAACTATTAACTTGATTGCATATTATAAACCCATTATGAAATCCTCAACTTTTTATCTATAGATCCTGACTCAAAAAGCTCTTGTCTAACTTCTTCAAGAGCCCATCCAAAGCCTCTAAGGTCTGCAAAATGGATCATAAATATTTTGTACCAAATTTTCACAACAAAAAACTGCAAGAACTTCATGAATACTCATGACATGGAAGTGAATGTCAACTAGGAGATTAATATATCCATGATGAACATGCAACTATGAAATTAGGACATTTCAAACTTCTATGACCCACTTACTACGTAGAAAGCCTCCATAAACAATAAGTGTTCTCTATGATAACCCTTATTCATGAAACACAAATGAAATATTTTTGGGTGATGAAAGTTTTTTGTTACGCCTAGGATGCTCCTTCATCAAACACCTAGGATAATTTGACAAGTGACCTTATCACATCAGAGGTGTTCAAAGGGAAAAAAAGTTTATCAACATCTTCCATTATCATCAATGATGATTCTTCTAATGGCCTTCCTTTCTATTTGACTAGATACTCTTCATATGTTTTTGTTGTTGTACTTATGCCAACACGATTGTTTAGTAGCTCGTTGATGTACTTTGTAGCTAAAGTAGTTAGTGGAATACTCCACTACACTTCGATGACTTCATATCCATAACCTACTTCATGATATTCCATTTGATCTAAGATATGAAATACAAGTGAAATATTAAATTTAGAAGGAAACTCTACTTCATGGTCATTTTTGGAATTACATTTTTTTAGTGTTCAACATGGGCCAAACTTCTTCATTTTTAGCTTATTATACATACCCACTAGAAAATACTCCTTCCTTAAATGTACTATGACTTCATCCCTAACCTAAAATTCCTTATACATCCTTTTCTCATCTTCCTTAACTTTGTACTATGTATTTATCCTTCTAATGTTCTTCCTCACCTCCTCATGTATGTTCTTCAAACGCTTTGAAATATCTCTAGCCTATGCACTACTTACCTTTCCTTTTCCCAACTTCCTTAATTCAAAAGAATTTCTAGGACTACTCCCATATACAATCTAAGATGGTTATTTACTAGCACTTCTACTGATGGAATTATTATAGACAAATTCTACCTATGGTAAAATCAAATGCTATCCTTTTGCCTTATATCCAACCAAACATCTGAACAAGTTTCCTAGAATCCTATTCAAAATCTCAGTCCATCCATCATTTTGTTGATGATGTAATAAACTAAAATTCAAATATGTCTTCAAATTCTTCACAATGTATTCTAAATGTATCAAAAAAACTTGGTGTCTATCTCAAACTATATTCTTTGGTAGACAATGTAGTCTCACCAGTTCTCTAAAAAAAAATTGTGCCACATAAACAACATCACTAGCCTTCTTGCATGGAATGAAATGTGCCATCTTTGAAACCTATCAATCACCAAAAAACTTATAACATGAATTGATTGATTCCTTAGTTAAACATGAACAAAATACATTCTAACATATTCCATGACTTCTCTGGTCCATGTATTACAACCCCATATTTTGTTTTATTTGATTTTTCATTTAATATAATCTATAACTATAAAAACTTCCTGACTTCTTCCTGTAATTATGGATAATAATAATTCTTAGCAACCAAAGCAATGGTTTTATCTCTACCAAAATTCTGAATCAATCCTCCACTGTGCTTCTCCTTAGTGGGGTTCTCCCTCATAGAACCTTTTGGAATAGACAAATGACTTTTTTTTAACAACATGCTATCTTGGACTATGAAATCCAACAACTTGTTCATGTCAAGTGTAATTAGTTATGTACAGTATTTCAAAGCTTCACCATAATCAGGATCCATTGAATAGAAATTCTTGGCTTTTTTATAAATCAACCACCCCAATCTTCATCTCTATTGGAAAACATTGTCTCCTACTCAGACAATATGAAACTCTTTTAGACTTCCCACTCCTATGTTTGAAAACATATGTATAACTCTAAAAAACTCAACCCATTCCAAATGCCTCTAATTCAATTTTCCTCAACTATTCAAAATTGCAAAGCTTGATGACTCGAGTACAAAATGAACTCCTTAGGAAGAAGATAACATCTCCACTTCTTCAATGGATGAACTATAGCATAACATTATTGATCATAAATGTAATACTTCTGACTACCTTACTCAAAGATGACTTCTAGGATCCCTAACTCCTTGTAGAACTCTCCACCATCAACATTGTTTCTTTGATGTTTAGTGTTGCTTATCTATGACTAGATATCTTTAGTCCATTACTCGGTACCCACTATATACAGCTTGGCAATCTATTTTTGTACTTTGTTATTTCTTGTCTACTAGAAAAAAAAAACTTGGTTTTCTTCTTCATTTGGAGTGATGGGAGCACCATCATCAACATATATTAATTTATTATAATATTTAGGTTCTTCATTTCGTGTAAGGTCACTTCTTTCTACAAATTCATCAACTTTCACATTTGCACTTTCAACAACTTTGCTAGTGTTAGAGTTCAAACACTTATAAGCTTTACTATTAGTGGAATATCCTACAAATATATCTCCATCACTCTTTGCATCAATTTTTTTAATATATAGCATTTGCTTCAAAATAGTTTGAAATATTTCACCTTAAGAGCATATCCATATCATAGTTCAAAAGGTGTAGAATTTGTACCTTTGTTACTTGTAGTCTATTCAGGGTATAGATAGAAGTGTTGATAGATTCTCCTCAATATTTCTTTGATATATTATTCTCTTTCATCAATGTTAGTTTGCATAGCTCATTATTGATCTATTTATCCTTTTAGTTATACCACTAAGGAGGGGTTCTTGGTGTTGACATCTATCTTTTAATTCCTCTATCATTGCATAATGCATTGAACTCATTGGAAATGAATTCACCACCTCTATTAGATCTCAAAAACTTAAGACTCTTCCCTAATTTTTTTCAACTTTGGCTAAATATCACTTAAATAACTAAAAGTCATCAAATTTAGATTTGCAAAACATCACAGTCATCATTCTAGAATAGTTATCAACAAAAAGAGTGGAATACATATCTCCATAATAGCTTTGAACATCAATAGGTCCACAACGTCAGTATGAACCAATTTCAAAATATCACTTGATGTATATGTTTTTCTCTTGAAACTATGCTTGGTCATTTTTCCCAATTGGCATTGTTTATACATAGCATTCTTAGGCTTCTTTAGTTTTTGCAATCCTCTTGTATTCTTCATTTTATTAATGTTCACCAAATTATCAAAATTAACATGAAATAACCTTTTGTGCTATAACCATACATCTTCTTGTGAAAAAAAACATGTCTCATTAGATAAATCTAGATAGAACAAGTTACCTCTTGTCTGATCACCACTTTCAATTAGCTTCCCATAAATATCATATATCTTGGCCTTTCTATGATGGAATTCAACTCTATAACCTGATTTGTTCAATTCTAAGATGCTCGCAGTATACATTGTCACATTTGATCTTGTCAATTAGTTGAATTGAACCTTTATCTTTTACAATGCATGAAACATCATTACCAAATTTAACACATCCACATTTTTATGGTCTAATATCATAAAAATTATCTCTATCACCAGTCATGTGATTGGAATATCCAATATCAATTATCCATCTATCACTTTTTCCAACCTTTAGCAGAATCTTCTTTCAATAGCAACAAACAACTTCATCATGATTACTTTTAGACTCATTGTTAGTTTTTTCTTTAGCAATATAACAAGATTTCTTACATTTTTCATCTTTATTTTTCTTGTAGTCTTCATCATCTCTTCTTCCTTTATACTTTTTTTCCTTTCTTTCATCCTTATCTTCTCTATCAAGACACCTAGCAGCAATATGACCAACCTCATTTCATGAAAAAGAAATAATATGTAGTTTACCCTTTTATTTATCTCTTCCTCTCCCAAATATTTTTGCAATAAGGGCTTCAAGTTCATCAAGCTTGTCATTAGAACTATCATTGTCACTCTTCACATGTTTTCCTTTCTTTTTTCTAAGAACTAGTTGTGTCTTAAAAGAAGATTCAATAATACCAAGTGCATAGTTATCAAATTTAGACATCTCAAAAGTAGTAAATCTGCCAATTACACCTTCAAAAGTCAAAGTGTTACCTAGAGTACATCTTAATTCTTGTATTGTAGAGACGCTAATGTCATATATAGGAAGCATAGTCCTCAAAACCTTTTTTATCACTATTACATCTTTGATTTCTCTATTTGCACCATGAATAGCACTGACAAGTCCATAAGTACCATTTGAAAAATCAAATATATAACATTAATTGTTCTACTTATCCTGTTGTAGCTTAGTCTATACTATATACTGATAAAAAAAATTACTAGTAGTTCACTATCCTATTATAACATACTTGCTGAATGTATACATGTAGATGTAAAATATCATAAAATAGTTAATATGAGTTTGACACTAGGATTTTACTTGGAAATCCAATTTGGGAAAAACCACTGGCAATATGTGAGCAATTTTTCACTCTTTTGATGTGAGCTTTGTTAGGAGCCAACCCTATTAAAGGTCACAATACACAATGTTAATTATGACCTAGTTAGATGATTTAATCACCCTATTGAGAGTGGCCTTATTAGAGGAATTTGATCATTTCATTTGAAATATCATATTGCTCAAGCATATATATAGATTGTTAAGTCCTTCAAATGATTGTTAGGTCAACCTCTATTGAAAGGGTATTAATACAAACTGTTTACAATTATTAGAAACAAAATAGGTAGGGTTTGATTTGTATGATTAAAACTCACTTTTGTAGGTTCATATCACTATTCAGTTCATGTGATGCTTCACTGATAAGTTCCCCATTGTCATCTCTGTTCTAGATTTTCTTAGCAACTCTTCAAACAGTCAATATTCTCCTTTCAAACTTAAGCCTTCTACATAGATTTAGTTATCAAATTTAGCATTATCTACATAAGAAATTCCTTTCTCTTGCTTTACACTCTGAATGTTTATTTTAACTCTATACCTCCTTAAATAGATAATTCTCTCTTTGTTATTTTCCATTATCACTGTAGATCTTAGGTTTTATAATCTTATTCATCAACTTCATTGTATTTGTTCATCTTCCTTCTTTTCTTGAAATTTCTCATCCTTCCAATTCAATATTAGGCATTCTACCTAATCCTCACCTTGAATTAAATGAACCAACTCATCAATCTTATCTTCAACACAATTTCCATATCCTAAGATATCAACTGAGTCAGCTAGAAATCATAATTCCTCAAAAAATTCAAAATGACATAACTCAGAAATTACTAAGTTCTGAAACTCAGTCATCACTTAAGCACTGAGTTGGTATAAGACTCTTTTCTCAACATGAACTAACTTGCTCTATCAATACTAATGCTTAGTCAACACTAGATTTTCTCAGTTTGCATTAGAACTCAGTTGACACTAGCATCACTCGACATAACTTAATCATTTACTCTATTGCTTGGTTGAGATTTACATCTATGATAAAAGAAATCACTTGTTAAGAATGGATTGGAAATAATAAAAGAGGGAGATTGTTGAGATCAGATTGAAGAAGACTATCAAAGAAGGAGATTGTTGAGAAAATACAAGTATGATCAATATGTTTCAATTATTGATTTGTCACTACTTTCAAACCTGCTATTTGCTGATAAGACAACTGCTTATATGATTTAAGTACTATCACTTAATTTATTGATGAAAAGGATTTGATCAAAAGATTGAACAATACCACATAGATGAAAGGTTGAATTATGATGATGTAATAAAGTAAAATAATTAGTTAAGATAGTGATAATATGATGTATTAATAATCTAATTAAGGTTAAAAAAGGCTAGTTACACTAAGAAAGTTTAGAAGAATAGTTACACAAACTTTGTCTGCCAAGCTTGACCAAGTGGAGAGTAGGTGCCAAGAAAGCTCAGTACAAGCTAAGCATAAAATTAGTTGGAGTTGAGAAAAAGTTCATTTTAGTGTATGCCGAGTAGAATGGTCGATGTTGAGCACTTGTAAACTTTAGTTTGTGCTGAGTGATTTCATAGAGGATGCCGAGCAATGTAGTTTGTGTCGAGCATCAGAAGCTAGATAATATCAAGCTACTGCATTATTTTAAAGATCATAAAATTGACGAATCTGAGTCGACAAGTTTGTTTTTTTGAAATTTGTGAACCAAAGTGGAAGATAAGGTTGATGAGCTAGTGGTACAGAATTCAAGGTAAACCATTTTTACGCAAATTTATAGATAATTGAAGCAGAAGTTTCTAGAACAGATATGAAATGTGGGATAGATTCATTGTATCCTACCTAATCCATCCCAAAATCTATTTTGGATGATGGGGAATGAGCAAGAAAAGATCTTAATTTCCTATTTATAGGAATGGCTAGTTAGAAGTAAAAGGGTTGAGTGTGATAGCTTAAGGAAGACAAAGAGTCAAGGGTTTTGCTTCATCAAGTGGCCTGAGAGAAGATACTACATTGACATGTTAAGTATGAAGGCTTAAGGATATGTATGCTTTAAGGGTGAACAAGTTGTTAGAGCTAGAAAGTAAGAAGGCCAAGAAGAATGGAGGATGAAAATAGTCATCTATAATCTACAAATAAAGTTGTAAGTTGTTATCAGATCAAGCCTTATTGTTACTCTCTAACAACTGTATTAGTCTAGGGTAAAATCCTTTGGATTAAGGTTGACCTAATAGTCATTTGTAAATCCTTTAACTAGGTAAAATTTCAAGTGAATGGTCTAAATTCTTCTAAAAAGGCTCACTCCTAACAAGGTGATTGAAATCATTTAGTAGAGTCATATTTAATAGTGTGTATTGCAACCTTTAATAGGGTTGGCCTTTCACAAGGCATCACTTCAGAAGAGTGCAAGAGAGTGGCATATTACTGGTGGTTTGTCCCAAATTGAGTTTCCACATAAATCATTGTGCCAAGTGTGTTGATGAATCTATTATGTTTCATGTTTACATTTCTACAATTTGATTTGACAGTAACCTCCAAGTTTTAAGAGATTGCATAATCTTATAGATGCATACATGATAAAGATAAATGTTTTATGGGTTCACTAAGCTGTGAAAAGTTCTATTTATATATCTCGACCTTAGATAACTAACTCAACTCCCCCCTCTTATTTATTCTAAGGTATTCCAAGAATTGGTATCAGAGTAGTTTCAAGGTACTAGAAGCATAAAGATCAAGATGTCAAAAAGAAGAGCACCAAAGCTCAACAAAGATAACATTCTTGCATGTCAATGTTTGATGAAGCTACACCTTGGAGGACTCGGGAATTATGCACAATCTACCATTACCATTGAACATTTTGACCTTGTTAGAGCCCCAACTGTCGAGGATATGAGAAAGAAGAAAGAACATAACCAGGCAATGTTGAAGATTTCCTATGCCCTAAGCTATGTTGAATTTTAGGATATCAAAGCTTTTGACAATGAAAAGAAAATGTCGGATGCCCTAGCCACTATTTATGAAAGAGACCAATTTTCTTAGAGCCAAAGATGAAAGTCTTACAGGTAAGTATGATAATATGAGAATGGAAGAAGGAAAAAATATTGCTCAATATGTTGCAAGGATAACAGAAGTAGTTAATACAATAAGAGGAGCTAATGGAAAATTAGATGATGATATTGCGTTAAGAAAAGTTTTAAGAACACTAGTGCTTGTATGTGCTATTAGAGTCTTTGCAATTCAAGAAACTAAGATGCATATCAGAGAATGATCTTTCACTTGAAGGATTGGTAGGTAGACTTACTTCTTTTGAGCTATGATAATTATAAACTTGAGAGTATTGAATGTTCTTTCGAAGCCAAAGTGTCATTGAAGGAACTTGATGAGAAGAAGAAGAAAGAAAAAAAATATGTATCTAGTGATAGTGATACAGATGAGGAGGATGTTGAACAACTTGAAGCACTACTAGCAAGAAGATTCCACAAAGGTAAAGGTAAGTTCAAAGGTAAATTGCCTATCATTTGTTTCAATTGCAATGAGATTGGTCATATTGGAGCTAGATGACCATAAAAGAAAAATTATAGAGGTGGTGAAAAGTACAAGAGTAGAAGAGATGAAGACAACACGGACTACAAACATAAAGGCAAAAAGTCATGCAACATTGTTGAAGAGGAAACATCTATTGAACATGATGATGAAGTGGTATATGTTGCAATGACGGATGAATCTAATGAAGATGAGGCAACTAAACTTGTAACCTATGTAAATAAGAATGAAAAGTGGATCATTGGCAGGTGGGTGTTCACATCACATAATCAAAGACAAAAGTAAGTTCATTTCCTTGAATTGTTATGCTGGAAATAGTGTAAGATTTCGTAATAATGCACCATGGTTGATAAAAGAAAAAGGTTCTACCAAACTTATAGATAAGATTTTATGTGACAATGCTTACTGTGTTGAAGGACTTAACTATAATCTCTTGAGTGTGTCACAATTAAACAATCTAGGATGTAAGGTTGAAATTGAAAACAAGGTTGCTAAGATATATGACACAAATGGAGGACTGATTGGGAAAGGTGATCAGACTAGAAGTAATCTATTCTATCTTGATATAGATGATGCTACTTATCTAATTGTAAAATCTGATGATTTATGGTTGCGACACAATAGTTTATGTCATGTCAATTTTGACAACTTGGTTAGTATCAATAACATGAGAAAGGTTAGAAAATTGCCTAAGTTGTAGAAGCCTGATAATGTAATGTGCAAATAATGTCAATTGGGCAAGATGACAATCTCAAGCTTTAAGAGTAAAACTTATACCTCTAAAGAAATACTAGAGATTGTTCACACTACCTTGTGTGGAAAAATTGAAGTGCAAAGCTACAAAGAAGATAAGTATATTATGGTGATTTTTGATGATTACTCTAGAATGATGGAAGTTGTATTTCTAAAAAAGAAATCTGATGCATTCCAAATGTTTAAGTGGTACTTGGCAAGAGTTGAAAAGGAAATAGGTAAAAGTCTAAAGTGTTTGAGATCTAACAGAGAAAGAGAATTTACATCAAATGAGGTTGAAATGTTCTACAATGATAGAGGAATCAAAAGATAGACATCTACTCCTAGAACCCCTCCACAAAATGGAATTGCTGAAAGAAGGAATAGATCTATAATGGACTGTGCTAGAACACTCATGATGGAGAAGAAAGTTGCATTAAAATATTAGAGAGAAGCTGTAAATATAGCTGTCTATACCTTGAACCATGTACAAGTCAAGAAACTTACTCATTCAACACTTTTTGAATTATGATATAGATACTCACCTAATGTGAAACACTTTAAAAGGTATTTGGATGCAACTGTTACCTTCTTAAAATTTTAAGGAATGGTAAAAATGATGTAAAAAGTGAAGAAGGTATATTCCCAATATATTCCAGAAGAAGTAAAGCTTACAAGTGTTTAAATACAAACACTAAAAAAGTTGTAAAAAGTGCAAATGTGAATTTTGATGAATATATAGAAGTACATGAGGTTGAACCTATGAAAGAACTAGGAAAATAAAAATCATTTGTATACTCTTATGAAGGTATGCCTACTAGTTGAAGGTATGCCTACTAGTTGCTACAAATCAAGCTACAAACCAACAACAAGTTTCATTGACTATCAAGTCACACACTATGAATGTCGAGTTGCATTCAAGAACTGAGCTTCACTCAGATGCCAAGTCACAAAATGAAGTTGAAACACATTTAGCATTAGAGATTAGTAAAGAGGTTGAGTTATTTGACAGAGATGTACAAAATGATTTTGAAAATAAAAGATCAAATGAAGAAACAAGAGTTGAACGATTGTCTAAACATATCAAAAGACATCATCTTGTTGCACAAATTATTAGAGATAAAGATGCTAGATGAATGAGAAGAAAAAAATTGAGAAGCAATACATGTTTGTTGAGCATGAAGGAACCTAAAATAGTAAAAGATGCATTATAAGATGAAGACTAGAGTAAGGCAATGGAAGAAGAGCTAGAAAAAATTGAGAAAAACAAGACATAGACTCTAGTTCCCATACTAGAAGACAAGAATGTGATTTGAACCAAGTGGGTATTCAAAAATAAACTAGATGAAAATGGTAAAGTAACAAGGAACAAGACAAGATTAATCTGCAAAGGATATGCACAAGAAGAAGGAATTGAATATGGAGAGAAATTTTCCCCTATTACTAGATTAGAAGGATTAAGAACTTTACTTGCTTATTCTACATACAAAGGTTTCAAAGTTTATCAAATGGATGTTAAATCTACATTTTTGAATGGCATATTAGAAGAAGAAGTTTACACAGAACAACTTGGAAGGTTTTGTTGATGTTGATGATAAGAACATGCTATACAAATTACACAAAGCTCTATATGGTTTGAAATAAGCACCTAAGAGCATGGCATGGAAGACTTCATAAGTATCTTATGAAGATTGGATTTGAAAGGACTGATGATAATAGCAATCTATACATAAAGACAAATAAATAAAAAGGTATTTTGTTATCTAAAATTTTTGTTGATGATATAATATTTGGAGGTCAAGATGCCTTATGTAAAGTCTTTGCAAATGAAACGAAGGAAGAATTTGAAATGTCTATGTTTGGAGAGATCAAATTCTTTGTGTGTTTGCAAGTATATCAAATGGAATATGGTATAAACATCACTCAACCAAAATATGTCAAATAAATACTTTTTTTTTTTGGATTGGAAGACTCAAAACTACTTGGTACACCTATGGTGATAGGACTCAACTTGTCAAAGAATGATTATTTAGCTAAATTAAATCAAACATTGTACAAGTCCATGATTGGAGAATTACAATATGTGGTACATAGCAGATCTAACATTGCATTATCTATAGGGATAGTTGTAAGATTCTCTGCTAAACCCAGGGAAAATCATTTGATAGCTATGAAGAGAACAATGATATATCTAACAGGAATAAAGAAGTAAATCTATACTATAAGAATAATGAGAAATTTGAATTAAAAGCCTACACTGGTGCTAATTGGTCTAGAAAAATTGATGATAGAAAAAAGATCAGTGGAGAAGCAATTTTTCTTAGGAAAGAGACTACTTACATGGACTAGCAAGAAACAAAATTGTACCTCACAATCTACTACTAATGTTGAATATGTTGCTGCTACTATAATTCGTACAACCATTGTATGGATCAAACAACTAATCAAAGGTATGAAGGAAGAAATTACAAAATTAGTGATACTTTATTATGATAATACTAGTGCTATCAATATATCAAAGAATCTTGTAATGCACAAAAAGACTAAGCACATTGCAATCAAGTATCATTTCTTGAGAGAATTAGTTTAGGACAAAGAAATGAAGATGGAATATATTAACACAAAGGAATAAATTGCTGATATCTTCACAAAAGCATTACCTAAGGATGCTCATGAGTATCTAAGAGGTTAACTAGGGGTGATAACCCTATCAAAAGCCATCTAAGTAAAAAAAGGAGTGCCCTACATCAAACAAATCTACTTTTCAATACTACAAGTTGATGTGGAAGATCTTACTTTAGGAGCTTTCTAAAGTAAGCAAAGAGTTGAAACTTAAAATCAGTCACAAGCAAGGTGACTGAAGAAACTGAAAAGCTTATATCTACATGTTGAGATGACAAGTCTTTGGCATTGTTATCAAAGAGGGAGAGATTACTTATCAATATAATTATCAAGGGAAATAATTGCTATGGGAGCTAAGAGATTCCTGATCAAGAAGAAGATATCAAAAGATAATTTCCAAGAAAGATGGTGAGATTTACTAATCAGAGTAAAGGAGAGATTACTAATCAAGAAAGAAAAATGCTATTCAAGAGCTATACAAAAGGGAGAAGAGTAATCAAAGAGGGAGAAATCCTAATCGACTTAGTAAGAGGGAGATATGAGAAGATATATTTAGCGAGAGTTATAAGAAAGAGTTTTCTAACCTATTTAGAAGATGGAAGTTGCTAATAGAGGGAGAGATCTCAAATACAAGGAATTATTATTTTTCTTTTCGGTATTTTCCTACTATTTTAATCTAGTTAGATTGGTTGAACAAAGTGTTTTCCATTTGGTTGATCAGTTTAATTTGCCATCAATGTCGAAGAGGGAGATTGTTGAGATCAAATTGAATAAGACTATTAAAGAAGGAGATTGCTGAGAGCATACAAGTATGATCAATATGTTTCAATCATTTTTTTTCATTGATGTCAAACCTACTATTTTCTAAAAAGACAACTGCTTATATGATTTAAGTACTATCACTTAGTTAATTTATGAAGAGAATTTGATGAAAAGATGTAACAATAACACCTAGAGGAAAGGTTGAGTTATGATGATGTAATGAAGTACAAGAATTAGTTGAGATAGTGATAACATGATGTATTGATAATCTAATTAAGGTTACAAAAGGCTAGTTACACTAAGAAAGTTTAGAAGAAAAAGTTACACAAATGTTGTCTGCCAAGCTTGACCGAGTGGAGAGTAGGTGTCGAGAAAAGTCAGTACAAGCCAAGTAGGAAATAAGTTGGAGCCAAGTAAAAGTTCATTTAAGTGTATTCTAAGAATAATAGTGGATACTAAGTAAAGCTTAGTTGATGCCAAGCACTAGTAAACTTTAGTTTGTGCTGAGTGATTTCACAAAGGATGCCAAGCAATGTAGTATGTGCTAAGCATCAAAAGCTAGATGATATCAAGCTATTGCATTATTTTAAAGAGCATAAAATCAATGAATCTAAGTAGACAAGTTTTTTTTCTTGAAATTTGTGAACCAGGTGGAAGATAAGGTTGATGAACTGGTGGCACAGAAATCAAGGTAAACTATTTTAAAGCAAATTCAAAGAGGATTCAAGAAAAAGTTTCTAGAAGAGATATTGAATATGGTATAGAAGAGATATTGAATGTGGGATAGATTCATTGTATCCTACCTTATCCATCTTAAATGCTATTTTGGATGATGGAGAATGAGTCGAAAAAAATCTTAATTTACTATTTATAGGAATGGTTGGTTAGAACCAAAAAGGGTTGAGTGTGAGAGCTTAAGGAAGACAAGGAGTCAAAGGTTTTGCTTCATCAAGTAACTTGAGAGAAGAGACTACATTAGCATGTTAAGCATGAAGCCTTAAGGATATGTATACTTGAAGGGTGAACAAGTTGTTAGAGCTGAAAATTAAGAAGCCCAAGTAGAATAGAAGACTAAAATAGTGATTTGTAATATGCAAATGAATTTGTAAGTTGTTATTAGATCAAGCCTTTTTGTTTCTTTTTAACAATTGTATTAGTCAAGGGTAAAATCCTTTGGATTAAGGTTGACCTAATAGTCATTTGGAAATGCTTTAATGGGGTGACATTCTAAGTGAATGATCTAAAGTCTTCTAACAAGGCTCACTCCTAACAGGGTGATTGACATCCTTCAACAAGGTCAAATTTAATAGTGTGTATTGTAACCTTTAACAGAGTTGGCCTTTCATAGGGCATCACTTCAGAAGAGTGAAAAAGAGTAGCAAGTTACCAGTGGTTTTTCCCAAACTGGGTTTCCATGTAAATCATTGTGTCAAGTGTGTTGATGAATTTGTCATGTTTCACATGTACATTTCTACAAGTTTATTTGATAGTAAGCTATAGAGTTATAAGTAATTAAATAAACTTATGGATGCATGCATGATGAAGATAAATGTTTAATGGGTTCAATAAGCTATGAAAAGTTTTGTTTATACATATAGACCTTGGATAACTAATTCAACCAACCCCCCCCCCCCCCCCACCCCCCCCCCCGCCCGCCCCGCCCTAATTATTCTAAAGTATTCCAACAACTCGTCTTATCAAAGTCTATCTAATCAAATGTCTATTGTGCCTTCCTTTTCATAGCTCAACCTTTCCTCTAGGTGATATTGTTATGAGTAACTTCTCAAATCCTCTTCATCAATGAAAATAGATATGACATTTAGATCAAACAAAAACATGTGTCTCATCATTAGATTTCACATCAATGATAAAAAAATAATTGTTTCAATTGTAGTTTCCAACACCATAATGTGGAATGAGTATTTATCAGAGTGCAAAAATCTCAAAGTTTTGATTAATCATGACAAGGATCTTTGTAAAGTTGGGGATTTTGTAAATCTTGTTATTAATAAAAACAATGCATTGGGACATGAGGTGTAAGAATGAGCATACTTATATCAAGATTATGCATCAAATTAGAAAATTTTCTAACATTTTGTGAGTGGTTTTAATTTTGAGCATTTATGTTGGCATTTTTCTTTTTATAGAAAGTTTCATTTTGAATTAGTCTGGTCTTAGAGAAACTTGTAGAAGTTTCTTCATGGGTAGATCTTTGAAAAGGAGGGAGCTAGAGAATTGTGAACATTGGAAAAAAGAACTAGAAGTTTGTGAGAAATGAATTAAAGGAGGTGTTGTGCCTTATATGACTAGAAAGATGGATGCTAAGGAAAAAATTACTAAACCATTTATCAGTGGTTGGGAGATGAGCGCGGTGACTCTTGTTGGGCATTGCCTCAAACTGGATATTGATATGATGATTATGATAATAGGACTCAATAGAAAAGGTATGAATTTATACCACAAAAATGAAATTGTTGAGGAAGTTTTTGGTAAATTTCCTAAGATTTAAAATGGGGCTCTCATTAAAGAAATGTGGATGGAGGGGAGGTCATTGTGGTTGCTTCTTCAAATAATTTTTTTAAAAATTTGTTCTTAAAGCTCTAATTGAGCATGTGACTTCTGATGAGAGGTGTGTAGGGCTACTAACTATCTTTTTTTTATTAATAATTTTTGTAATAATACTAAGGTACGTTTCTCATTCTACATCTTATGCTCACTTTCTCATAGTATTAAAGAGTATAAGAAGAAACCCAATAAATTCATTCTTCATAAAAGGTTATTTTGTTTCATTATTGAGTTTATGATGGATCATCTAAATAAAAATCTCCCATCGTATGCCCCTATTAAAAAAAAAATGCCTTAAAAGCCCAGTCAGTAGTAAAGGTAAAGACAATAGATTGATGGTTGAGTAGGGAGAGGTGAAAAGGAAGTTAGGTAGAAGAAATAGAAATATTGTGAACTACATAGAAATAGAGTCAAATTGAGAAGAAGCTAGTGATGAAAATGCTAAAAGCTTGGAAACAAAGGAGGAAGGAGAGAGTAATTTCTATAATGGATTAGTGGAAAAAAAAATTTTGGACACCTAGTACCTGTCCTTCCCTTATTTCTTTTTATTCTAAAGAATTTAAAGCTGATTTCTAGGAAAAGGATGAGAGGGTAGGAAAAAATATGGAATCTAGTGAAGAAGAGGAGAAAATTAAAAATGTGAAGACATGGGAAGAAGAGGATGATTATGATAAATATGCCTCATGGTATAATTCTTTTGAGAATAATGTGACTTATGACATATACATTGAGACTAAAATTATTGGAATTCTTTAGAATAACATAGGGGGAGGGGGGTGAATCAATTATCCAAGGTCCAAATGTACAAATAAAACTTTTCACAACATAGTGAACTCATATCCATAAAACATTTTCATCATGCATGCACCCATTAAATCATACAATCACTTAACTTGTAGGTTAGTGTCAAATCAACTTTATAAAAATTTAAGCATGAATTATAATAAATTCAATAACACATTTGACACAATGATTTAATGTGGAAACCCAGTTTGGTAAAAAACACTAGTAACATGCTACTCATTCTCACTTTCTAAAGTGATTCCCTATGAAAGGCCAACACTATTAAAGGTTATAATGCACACTATTAAATGTGACCTGGTTAAAGGATTTCAATCACCCTATTAGGATTGGGCCTTGTTAGAGGACATTAGATCATTCATTTGGAATGTTACCCAATTAAAGGATTTATAGATGACTATTAGGGCATCCTTAATCCAAATGGTTTACCCTAGAATAATACAATGATTAGAAAGTAATAGTAAGGCTTGATGTGATAACATCTTACAACTCCATTTTGCAAATTAGAGATCTCTATTTTAAGTCCTCCATTGTACTTGGCTTTCACACATTTTGGCTCTCATAGCGTGTTCACCCTTAAGTCTACTTTCTTTTCTTTCCAATAGTAGTCTCTTCTTTTAGGTCACTAAATGAAGCAATACTCTAGACTCCTTGTGTTCCTTAGGTTCTCGCATATTACAACCTTTTCTTGTAACCAACCATCTCTATAAATAGAAAATTAAGATATTTTTTCATTCATCTTCCTTTGTCCATTTTAGGGATAGGTTGAATTACATAGCATTAAATGAATCTACCCATCATTTCATTTCATTCCCTTCTAGAAACTCCTCCTTCAACACTCTTTTAATTCACCTCAAAACTATTCATCTTAAATTTTGTGCCACTAGCTCATCAAGATTATTTTCCACATAGTTCACACAATCCATGAAATCAAACTTCTTAGCTTAGATTAATCAAATTCATGATCTTTCTCATAATGATGACACTCAACATTAAATTTCTTCTAATGCTTGGTACATACTATGTTGCACGGCATCCACTATAAAAACACTTGGCATGAACTAAACTTTACTGGTGCTCAACATCAACTAAACTTTACTTAGCTTACACTATATCACTCAACATAGACTAAAATTTGACTTTTTTTGGCTCCAACTAATTTTATGCTTGGCTTACATTAATCTTCTTGGCACCTACTATGAAGATTGTTAAGCTTGGCAGACATACTTCATTTAACTTGTTCTTATGAACTTAACTAGTGTATCCATTCTTTGCAACCTTAAGTAAATTATAAATATACTACAATATCATAGTCTTAACTAATTGTTGTACTCCTTTTCAATATGATAGCCTAATTATTCCTTTAGGTGCTATTGTTATCTCATTTAATCAAATCATCTCCATCAATCAAACAAATGATAATACTCAAATCATCTAAGAAATTTTCTTACTGGCAAGTAGTAGGTTTGACATCAATGAAAAAATAGTGATTGAAACACATTTTCATTCTTGTATCAATCTGTTTTCAACAATATCCCTCTTTGGCATTGATGGCAAACCAAACTGACCAAACTCAATTAGTACAACCAACAAAATACCAAAAAGAAAATAATTCCTTGTATTGAAATCTCTCCCTTTATCAACAACTTTTTATCTATTGAATAGGTTAAAAAACTCTATTATGATCAACGAAAAATTAATCAAATCATCCTTATGACTCCCTTTGGATCACTTCTTATATGTCCCTTTGACATTAACTCCCTCTTACTAGGCATTCCATGGTTCTTCTATGTTTTCTTTTATCTCCCTTTGTGACAACAATATCTCCCTTAGCAAACAGGATTTCTCCCTTAGGATTTTTCCCCCAACAAGATTTCTCCCTCCTTTGGATTTCTCCCTCCTTTATATTTCTCCCTCTTTAAAAATAATGCAAAAGACTTGTTATCTTAATGTACAAATATAAATATTTTTAGTTTATCCCTCTATCACCTAGCTTGTGATTGATTTGTAGTTTTAGCACTTTGATGATCTGATTAGGATCTAGGACTATTATAGAGGAATGCTTAACATAATTACATAAAGTTAATTCAAAGAATTATTTATAAAATTAACATAAATTAAATGCTTAAATGAAAAAGGCATAATATAGTAATGACTGAAAGAAAGAGAGAATAAAGAGAGAAGAAAAAACATAATTGACAACAAAGTTCATCCATGGGTCAGACTACATCTCTATTTCCTACTCCAATAGAGGGACCAATCCAATAAGCTCCAAACTCAATTACAAGTGTTTACAAGATTTTTCCTTCAAGCAGAATGGAAACATTATTCTCCAATGTGCAGGAATAATCAACAAACCTTCAAGTTCATAATCTCCTTCTCATCACCTGGATGGTTTTCAAAGGACTAATGCCTCATTTTATACATAAAATTAGCCATAATTAGGCTTTAACCATCAAATAAATAAATAATATCTTTTGGGAAAATAATCCCTTAAAATATCTCATTTTCAATTTTACAAATATGGCCTTATTTCATTTTTAGGGGTTAGTTTTAACACATATCCCTATTTACCTAAGGATAGGCGTGATTTGATATTGTTTAAATAAAATATGCACAACTTATATAACTAAGGCTGAAAATAATCTAGTAATCATCCCTCATTTTTGGAGGTTGGTGGTGATGGGTTTAAATCCCAATGACCTACATTAACTCCCCTTTCATGGTTATATTTAATTCAAAATCAACGTCTTTGCAAATTTAGGTCAAACATATGTGTGGTTTAGCAGTTATAGTGGGATGTTATTTTGGTGGTGGTTAGGAATTTGAATCTCATCCAAACATTTTTTTTGCAGCTTGATTCCCAATGTTCCATGTCACCAAGTTGACTATAATGGTGATGTCATCAAACTCCCTATTTTTTCCTAAATTTGAAAGTGTCATAACTTCTACATCTAATCTTCATTTTTGACAAAATGAACTCCATTGGAATGTCTCGACAAGTTGTTCAATTTGAAATCCATTGTTAACCACTTTTCAGATGATTAATTTTTCACCTTTTTACGGCCTCTATTCCTAGTTTGACCAAACTTTGACTGGCCATAACTTGGTCACTTGGATTTGATTTTTCCCATTCAAGTTGCATTGGAGTTAGAATTGTGAATACTTTGTAATGATATTGATTCTTGTAGCATTGGAGATATTTCAATTTCCACTAATTTTTATCCCCAAGATCAAGCCTCCCCACAAAAGAGTTTCAGACCTCGAAAAGTTTTACTACTCAAAATGTAGGTGAGGGTATAGTTCCCTCCTTTTACCAATCTCCATCCATCTTTCCTTTCTTGGATGCGTCCCCTTCAATCCCACTCAGACATATTCAACCAATCCTCTTCATGATGTCGTAATATTCCTATCAAGAATGACATCTTTTAGGAACTCTAACATGTACTCTAGTGAAAGATCACCAATAGATGGAACTTGAACATTTGTGTCTTCATCTAAGATCATTGGAGGCTCATACAAATTTAGATTCTCAACATTGACAAGTGAGTAAATATGCATGTATGGAGGAAGACTAAGGTAGAAGGCATTAGTACCAATCTTTTCTAAGATCTCAAAAGGACCATACTAGATAGGCTTGAGCTTCCTTCCTTCACCCTACATTATTTCCTTGCTGTTATGTAACCAAACTCTATCACAAACTTGGAAATGGTGATTGATGCATTGCTTATCATGGCGATCCTTTTATTTTTCTTGGCTCTACTCCAATTATTCTTCTACTGCCTAGTGGATTGCTTGGGCCTTCTGTATGAATTTTAAAACCTTTTCTACATCATGGCATCCATCTACAACATTGTCCTTCCCAAAAGAAAAATCCGTTGGTGTCTTTGGCAAGTACCCAAAGCAAGTCTAAAAAGGAGATCGCTTTGTAGAAGAGTGTGTTGCATGGTTGTAGGCATGCTACACATATTTAAGACTTTCCTCCCACAACTTAGGATGCTTACTATAATAACCTCTATGCAAATGGACAACTATCCTATTGACTACCTTTATTTTTCCGTCAGTCTGTGCATGGAAGGTTGTACTCATTTTTTAGCTTTTTGTCCATGAGTCTTGGCAAAGATGACCAAATTTTTCCTAAGAATTGAGAATTTTGATCTCATACAATAGAAGTAGGTAACCCAAAATGAACCCATACAAATTGAAAGTAGAAATGAGTTCTCAATTCAGCAGTGACTTTCTTTTTACATGGCATTAAGATACGTATTTTATTGAACCAATCAACTACTACATATAAATAATCATGACCCTTCTTAGACATAGGTAAACCCCCTAAAAAGTTCATAGACACACTTTTCCATGGATGTGATGGTACAGGTAATGGTGTGTACAAACCCAATTTCCTATTACCTGGTATGCTAGTTGCACACATTACAAATCCTTTTATATACTTAGTTACGATTTCTTGCATATGAGGATAGTAACAATATTTATGTAATTGATACAATTTCTTACTTACCCCAAAATATCCTACAATCAAAGTGGTATGTGTTTCACAGATTCCATGTGCCTACTTATCTTTAGGAAAGCATAGTTTTCCCCAAGTGGTACAACAAATTATCATGCACATAGTAATCTTTCTCTTCTACATGTTTACCATAGATTAAAGTTGCATAGATTTCCTTAAAGTTCTCATCATTAGCATATTGTTCCTCTAAAATTTCATGAACCATAGAACTATTCTAAAGGATTATCAAAGCATTCTTAATAGGAGGCCTAGACAGCATATCCACTACTTTGTTATGGGCACCCTTCTTATACTTAATAACCAAATGAAACTATTGTAGAAAACCAATCCACCTAAAGTGCCTACCTTGTGGCAACTTAGATTGCAAGTACAAATATTGAAGTGGCTGGTGATCAGTGTGGATTATAGTTCCTTTTCCCATTAAGTAGTGTTTCCATTTCTTAACACTCTAAACTAAAGCATAAAGTTCCTTATCATAAGTGGGATAGTTACTTACTACTCCTAAAAATGTCTTAAAGTAGTAGCAGATCGGTTTACCTCCTTGCATTATCATAACTCCCATGGAAAATCCACTTGCATCCGTCTCAATGTCAAATGGTTGATGTAAATTTGGTAAAGCTAGAACTTGTGTGGTGCTCAACTTTTCCTTCAATATGTCAAAAGCCTTCTGTTGTGGACCTCCCCACTAAAAAGTTGTTATTGTAATTGTTAATGCATGTAATGATGATGCAATATAAGAGAAGTTTGCAATAAACTTTCTCCAGTACTCAACTGGATCTAAGAAACTCCTAACTTCTGTAACTATACTTGGCTTAGGCCATTCTATAATACATTCAACCTTTGCAAGGTCTACTTTCAATCAACCATTCCCTACGATGTATAGCCTATGTACACTAATGATGTCTTATCAAGTTCACATTTAGAAATCTTTAAATAAAGCTTCTTTTTTTTTCTTAATACATCCAAGACTCTTTTTACATGAGTTACATGATCATCACAAGACTTACTAAATACAAGGATATCATCTAACTAGACTATGACAAAATCATCAATAAAGGGATGGAAGACATCATTCATTACTCTGATAAATGTAGGCGGTGCATTACAAAGCCCAAAAGGCATGACCAACCACTCAAATAAACCCTATTTTGTCTTGAAAGAAATTTTCCCAATATCATTCTCTACAATTTGAATTTGATGATATCCTCTATGCAAGTCTAACTTAGTGAAATAAATTTCATGTTACTACTCATCAAGTAAATCATATATTCTAGGAAGAGGATACATGTTCTTTATCATTATCTTTTTTCGAGCCCTATAGTCGATGCACACTATCCTAGTCCCATATTTCTTTGGAACCAACACAATAGAAGAACCATAAAGAGAAGTAATATAATGAATAACTCCTTTCTCAACCAGCTCCTAAACCTTTTTTTTATTTCTTCATTTCGCAGAATTGACAAATGGTACATGCCAATTTTAGAAAGTGGCACATCCTTTTGTAACTAAATTTCATGTTGTATCTCTTTCTTAGGAGGTGATCATTTTGATTTCTGAAATAAATCATCATAAGTGGAAACAACCTTGACCTTTTTAGACTTATGTTTAGGATCACACCCCTTGAATGCCTCAAATGTTTCATCTTCTTTAGCTTTTACAAGAATAAACAAAAAATTATTACTAGAATTGTCTACCTTTTTCATCTAACTGGCATTAACTAATGCAAGATTAGTCTTTATCTTATGTGCCCATACAATGTATTTAGTCTTATCTTTGAAAAGATGATACTTCTTCTCCCCCTATAAAAGATAGCTTGTTGATCATACAAGTATGGGATCCCAAGAAAAATACCACAAATATCTTAATGGACTACATTAGCTTCTACCTCATCTACAAAGTTTGCAATGATAGAATATCTCAATTTACATTGCTTAATTACTTGCAATTGTGCATTCTTGTAAACCGATCCAAGGGGATATGGCTTTGGATGAGGTATTGTTGTCAAGCTTTTTAACATCTTCTTCAGATACAAATTAACTTGAGAACCCATATCAAAAAAAAGTATCAGCCTTAGTATATTTGATAACAACCCAAATATGAAATAATTCATTCCTTTGATTATAATTCTTAGGTGAAGATTCTTTACTTGCATTTATATTTGAAGAACTTGCACCTAGACAGAGAGATATACCTTTTCATTTACCTTGGATTCTGGTAGCCACAATCTTTGACTCATCTTTAGAGTTAGATCCAAGATCCTATTGAATTACAACAATTGTCTTTTGTTTGCCTTTGTTTCCACCATAACTCTTTGGCCTTTTTTTTGGGTGCAGCTTCTAGCACTTACAATCATCATGCCCTTCTTTCTTGCAATGTGAACATGTGGGTTTTCATCCTCTTTCTTTACTGTAGTTATCTTTTTTCCCTTTCCTTTGTCTTTGGATTTACCTTCAAACATAGATGGCTTCTTATCAACCTTATCAATGAAAGTACCCTTACCCCTTGACTCTATGTACCCTGTACACATACTTCATCCAAATTACATGGATTTAAAACCAAAATAGAGTGTCCAAGGTAAGAATGAAGACCACCTATGTACTTGAGTAAAGTATCCTAGGTGTACAATGGAACATTTAATGAAATATCCTTTTTACAAAATTCATGGGTGTATTCCTAGATAGTTTGACCTTTCCCTTACCTAAAATGTTGCCAGTTCATCATTAACTATTGTAGATGGCCTAGGGGTATAATTGCTTCCTTAAAGCATTAACAAATTCTTACCAAGGCAAACTAAACTTATGATGCTATGAAGCTTCCATACCGAGTCCTGCTCTCCCACCAGGTTAGAGCTATACCTCCTAACCAAAGAGTGGCTAAGTGAATTCCATTAGAATCATCTACAAGTTTTTGAACTCTATAGTAGACTTCTACTTGTTGAATCCAATCATCTAATTTCTTAGCATCTAACTCCCCACAATACATCAAAAAATTAAACTTTACATCCAACTTGATTCAAGCTTTATGTCAACTCTTAAAAATGTTAGAAGACTTAGAATGGGTAGGAGGAGAAGAGGGTGAAGAAGGAGAAGAGGGAGAAGGAGGAAGAAGTAGGTGTGTTTGGAGGATCATGATCATCTCCTTTCTTTTTCCCTTTCCCCTTTTGAGCTGCACATCTTCACGTCTTTTCTTCTCTTTCCTATACCAAAAATTCTATCATTGTCTGCAAAATATGAAGAGTGTTTTGGATACTGTTATCTTGAAAAACTTGTCCACCACCTTTGTCTACCATTTTTGATGATGGTTTAGTCCTTTGTTTTATGATCTCAGGATTGTATTTCTCGAGCTTTACATCGTCTTTCTCAATCATGGATCTTGTTAGCATTCAACTCTAGAATACTAGTCACACAAGAGCTCTAATATCAAATTTGATTTGATTAAGATCTAGGAATATTATAGAGAAATGCTTAAGATAATTACAAAAAGTTGATTCAAAGCATTATTTAGCAAATTAACATAAATTAAATCCTTAAATGAACAAAACATAATAAGGTAATCACCGAAAGAAAGAGAGAAGAGAGATAGAAGACAAAACACAATGGATAACGAAGTTTATCTACAGGTCAGACTACATCATTAAAATCCCTATTTATACTTAAAATTTGAAGTGTCATAGCTTCTAAATTTGATCTCCATTTTCAACGAAACAAATTCCATCGAAAAGATCTCAACAAGTTCTAAAATTTGAAATCCATTGGTAACTACTTTTGAGATGATTAATTTTTTACCTTTTTATGGCCTCTATTCACAGGTTGCCTAAACTTTAAGTAGCCATAGCTTGGTCAAATGGACTCTAATTTTTCCCATTCAAGTTGCATTGGAGTTGGAATTGCAAACACTTTGTAATAGTGCTAATTCTTGGAGCATTGGAGATATTTCAATTTCCATTAATTTTTATCCCCCAAATCAATTTTAGGCAAATCCTAAAGTGAGATCCATAACATCAATGTGTAACATATGTCTATCATCTTGTTTGCTGTAGGGAACTTCTCATTCTCCTTAAATATCCTTTGATAGGGGCACCACCACTAGTTTACCTCTTAAATACAAGCATGAACATCCTTAGGTAATGCTTTTGTGAAGATATCAAATATATGCTCTCTTGTGTTAGCATATTCCATATTCACCTCTTTATTTTGAACTCTCTCAAATAATTATACATGATTGTAATGTGCTTATTTTTTGTATGCATTATAAGATTCTTTGATATATTTATAGCACTTGTATTATCACAATAAAGTTCCACAACATTAATGATTTCCCCCTTCATTCCTTTGAGTAGTTGTTTGATCCATACATGTGTGTGTGTGTGTGTGTGTGTGTGTGTGTGTGTGTGTGCACATATCTAGTAGTTCAACATCTCTGTCATGTACACTAATCTCAAAATTAGAATGTGCCTCAAGCTAATTCTATAACTTAGAACATGAATGTAGCTTGGTTCTTGAATGCAACTTAGCATTCATATTATGTGATTCGGCAGTCACTGAAACTTGTCTTTAATTTGCAACTTGATTTACAAAATCCTCATCAGCAAACATACCTTAATAAAAGTATACAAGTGATTTTTATTCCTCTAGTTCCTTCATAAGTTCAACACCATGTACTTCTATATATTCATCAAATTTCACATTTGCACTTTTTACAAATTTGTTAGTGTTAGTATTTAAACACTTATAAGTTTTACTTCTTGTAGAATAGCCAAGGGATATACCTTCTTCAATTTTTGCATCTAATTTACTATTCCCAAAATCCTTGAGAAAATAACACATGCTTCCAAATACCTTTAAATACTTTACATTGGTTGATTATCCGTAGCATAGTTCAAAAGGTGTTGAATGAGTACCTTGCTTGACTTGCACATGGTTCAGGGTATAGATAGTTGTACTTATAACTTCTCTCTAGTATTTCAAAGCAACTTTTTTCTCTACCATGAGTGTACTAGTATAGTCTATTACATATTCATGCATCCTTTTAGCTATTCCATTTTGTGGAGGGGTCCTAGGAACAAATGTCCTAGCAATTCATCTATCATTACAAAACATCTCAAACTCATTCGATGTAAGTTCTCTTCCTTTGTCAGATCTCAAACATTTCAAACTTTTACCTATTTCCATGATAATTTTGTTAAGTATCACTAAAACATTTGGAAAGCATCATCTTTCTATTTCAGAAACATAACTATATCATTCTAGAATAATCATCAAAAAATAGCATGATGTACTTATCTCCTTTGTAGCTTTGCATATCAATTGGTCCACACAAGTCAGTATGAAAAATCTCTAATTTTTCTCTAGAGGTATGAGTCTTACTCTTAAAACTTGACTTTGTCATTTTGCCTAACCAACATTTTTTGCAAATTATATTGTCAAGTTTCTTAAACTAAGGCAAACCTCTAACTCTTCTCATGTTAGTAATACTAACCAAGTTATCAAAAATAACATGACTTGATCTCTTGTGCCATAGCCACACATTATCAAATTCTACAATTAAACAACTAGCATTCACTATAGCAAGGTAGAATAGATTACCTCTAGTATAGATTACCTCTAGTATGATCGCTTTTTCCAATTAGTTTTCCATCAATATAATTTATCTTAACAATCTTGTTCTTAAGCTCAACCTTACAACCTAAATTATTTAGTTGTGACATATTCAAAAAATTATAGTTAAGTCCTTCAACATAATAAGCATTGTCACATAAAATCTTTTCTTTGATTTTAACAGAACCTTTTCCATTTATCAAATAGGGTGCATCATTAGCAAACCTTACACTATTTCCATCATAATATTTTGAGATAATGAACTTATTTTTATCTCCAATCATGTGATGTGAACACCCACTACCAATGATCCATCTATCATTCTTGTTCACACAAGACACCAATGCAGTTGCCTCATCCTCATCAGATTCATCCTTCATGGCAACATACACCACTTCATCATCATGATTGTTAGATCCATCTTTTGTTTCTTCTTCAACAATTTAGCAAGACTTCTTGCCTTTGTCTTTGTAATCTTTGTTGTCTTCATCTCTTCTACTTTTTAAAATGTGGAAAGAAGCACTTTCACCCTGTACAATAATTACCAAAAATTGTTGGATGTCTCAGTGGAGAATACGAACAAAATTCTTGGAAATGTTGATAAGCATGTGGACAACATTATGGTATTTGACTTGAACAAGGCTAATGGCATGGAAGAGACATCATATAAGAAGAGAACTAGATCTAGCTACTAGGAAGTTGAAGCCCAAGACTGATGAACATATTAAAGACTACATCATAATAGTTGTCAAGAAGATTAAGGAAAAGGAGGAGATGGTGCCATAGCCATCATAATGCTAGTTTGGTTTGTTTGTTGGCTATTTTGTGTTTAGCCACTTAGATGGTCATTTGGTTTTTGGTGTTGGTTCTTATATCTTTCTATCAATTGAGTTTTTGTTGTTCCTACTTGTTTAGAGGTGTTGGTTGTTGTTCAAGCAACATTTTTTTGTAATAATCTTTAACTCCTTTTTTGTAATGACATTTGGGGTTTTGGGTCCCTTGTAAAACCCATATTTTTAACGTTAATAAAAAAAATGCTAAATTCATCTAAATCATCTAGAACTTTCTACGTTTTACAAGTGTAAACTTAACAAAAAAATTATCATAATTGTTTTTCATCATATCCTATTCCACTAGTTTCTACTATTGATTAATGTCTTGGGAAAAAAACCAGTGCAGTGAGTGTTTCACAGGGTTGAGCATGTGACACTGACAAGGAGGCTTCTAGTTTCAATGTATCTATGAACTTCACAATTTATGAATTGACTTTTTATATATTAATAATTTCTGTTAATAATTATTATTTGATGATGTGAAAGGGATTTAGCTTATTTAGTTGAAGCAATTGTTGTTTCTACATTGATTTCTAATGGACACAAGACTTACAAAAGATCTTGGATATTAAAAAAATCATTAACTCATAAATATTTGATATTAACTCATAATAAACAATATTAACTTCTTTATTCTTACTTAAATTTAAGATCTATTAGAAAAACTAAATTTATATTTATTACCAATAGTTGTTAAAATTGGTTAAAGTATTCCAAAGTAAAATTATTTATAAATCGTATATTTTATAAGAGTTAATAATTCGCATTGGAAACATCAAACCGTCATAATATTCCAGGCCTCGATAGAAACATCTCGCGATCATAGGTTGTTTTTAGGGTTTTCTTTTTGAGAAATAGAAGATGACTCGTGTGCTAATGTCAGAGTTCTTGTAAAGAGGGGTTTTACCCCTGCAGAAATGGATATTGCAGATTACGGCTTCTTTTCAAGACTTTTCAAGAACAGTTTGGAGCAGATTTAAAGGCATTTCCGCGCATTGCTGACATATGTGGCCGGTGAGCTTTTGTAAGCTATTAATGTCAAATACAGTGACAGCCACAAGAAAATACTTCTTTTGTTTTAGGTTTCAATATTTCTTTTCCAGATTTGAATCACGGTAAAACATCACATCGTTATTCAGATTTGTAGCTAAACGATTAGAGCTGCTTAGCAAATTAATGGCAGATTGATGCAGAGGAAAATATGGCCCGGCGGCTGCAATGATGGCCTTCTGGTGAATCGCTTAGTGATTTCTAGGGTTTGATTCCTAGGGCGCTCGGGAATCCAAGTTTGAACCTGCCAACCGCTTTATGATGAACAAGAAGCTTTATGGTTATTCTTTGTCGGGGCTATTGTCTGGATCTGGTTGGTAAGCTATTTAGTTTGTGAGCTTCAAAGATGTTTGTGTTTGGCTTAGGGAGTGGCTGTTGAAGGAGAGGAAATCACATCTCCAAGTCAATTGATTCATGGAAGGATCCCAAATTAAATGCATTTAATGGGTTGTTTTCTAAGGTTGTAGATTTAACGGATCTGTTGGATCATTTTGTCTATGCATTTAATGGACTTTTTAATAAGTTTGTGCATTGAATTGGGCTCCATTGCTTCTGGCCATACACAGATCTGAGTTGTAGAGTGTGTTAGAGTTAGTACCAAATATTCTCTGTTTTGATTATGTTTTGATTTGGGACATGCATGTCTGATTTTATTATATCGACTTGTTTCTTACAGGTGTCGAGATTATATCACTGATAAATAGTCTCTTTTTTTCAAATTTTTATGTGACTTTGACATCTAGCATTTTCTAACAGGTGTTGAGATCAGAATAGTTATTAAATTTACTACGGTTCTTTGTGATTTAAGCCTTTCATTTTCCAATTTTGGTCACTGCTGGAAGCTGCAGGGATAGCTAGTGGTGTTGCTATAGGTTTAGATCAATGCCATACATATATTCAGTGCATAGAATATACTGACTAAACATATCTCTACTAGTAGTACTACTGCTGTTGTAATGTGTTGGAGATCAATGTCATAGATATATTTAAAAATATTCTAAAATGTAGAGAAATCATTATTATAATAGAGGAGAGTACAAGGATAGTGTGAAAAGACTTCATCATCTCTAAAGTTAAAATATTAGTTTTTTTTTACAGAATATATGAATTTTCAAATTTGAAAAGGTTACATAAATATTTTTGAGTAGCAACTACAATTCAAATCTATATAAGAAAATTGTAAGGAGATTTACTATAAACCCACCAAGTTGGCAACTTTAAGAAATTCACAAGTTAGAAATATTTTCAAAACCAAACATATAAGATTACCCTATCATTCCTAATTATTTTCAGGGAATTTTAGAATGGGAAGTGATAGATAGTGTACTCCATAACATTTTAATGACAATCAACATTAGACATCCATTAACCCAATAAATTAAGAACTTACGTTGTCTAAGAATATAAATAAAAGACATGCAAATAAAATTCTTTATAAAATAAAGATTTTAAATTTCTTATTATTTAAGATGTAGTCAATCACCCATAAAATTTCATATAGAATTTTTTTTCAATCCAATTCACAAGCACACTATATGTCTCTAAATAAGGTAAATTTTTTTGAACCCAGCAAATATTATCTTTCTCTACTCCACCAATCTTTATAGCACCTAGATCACCTAGAAAATAGCTACCAACATTAGCTAAAAACTTATAATGAAGGATCATGTCACAGTTTCTCTATTCATACTCAAATGTGTATTCAGAATTAGACTATATCAAGGCTAACTATTAGTATTTTGAAATACCTATGAACATACCTTAAATATTATAGTTGACAATTTTTTAAGATTTTATTTTAATATTGTACATAGGATGCTTTATCCTAAAATATGTTAAGTGACCAGTTGCATGAGATAGAGCACCTTAAAATTTCTTGAGAATTATGTAATCCAATTAGAAGTTATAAGTGAAGTTATTTGAGACATTGTGTGACAATATCTAGCTAAAGTCAAATTGGTGTTTGAAAGAAAAAAAATTATTGGAAATATGGAAAGTTCCATTTTGAGTTAGTCTGGTCTCAGAGAAACTTGTAGAGGTTTCTTCATGGGTAGATCTTTGAAAAGGAGGGAGCTAGAGAATTGTAAGCACTAGAAAAAAGAACCAGATGTATGGGAAATATTAGTAAAATGAGGTTTTGTGCCTTATATGACTTGAAAGAAGGATGCTAACGCAAAAATTATTGAACCATTTATCAGTGGTTGTGACATAGGTTTGATGACTCTTGTTGGGCAGTGCCTCAAACTGGATATTGATATGGTGGTTATGATAACTGAAATCAATAGGAAAGGCATGAATTTATACCACAAAAAATAAATCGATGAGGAAGTTATTGGTAAATTTCCTAAGATTTAGATTGGGAATTTCATTAGAGAATGGGGGGGAGGTGGTTGTGGCTGCTTCTTCAATTAATTTTTTTGGAAACTTGTTCTTAAAGCTCTAGTTCAGTATGTGACCTGGGATGGGAGGTATGTAGAGCTACTAACTATCATTTTTCTTATTAATAACTTTTTTAATAACATTAAGGTATGTTTCTCATTCTGCATGTTGTGTTCCCTTTCTTATAGTATCAAAGAGAATAAGAAGAAACCCAACAAGCCCATTCTTCATGAAAGGTTACTTTGGTTAATTTTTGAGTTTATAATGGATCATTTAAATGAAAATCCCTCATCTTTTGCCCCTATTAAAAAGGAATTATTCCCTAAAACCCCAGTCAATAGTAAAGGTAAAGGCAATAGATTGATGGCTGAGTAGGGTGAGGTGAAAAGGAAAATAGTTAGAAGAAGTAAAAGGATTGTGAACTACATAGAAATGAAGTTAGATTCAAAAGAAGCCAGTCATGCTAATGCTAAAATCCTATAAACAAAGGAGAAATTAGAGAGTGATTTCTCTGTTGGATTGGAGGAAAAACTTTTTTCGGCCACCTAGTACTTTTCCTTCCCTTATTTCTATTTATTCTAAGGAATTTAAAGCCAGTTTCCACTAAAAGGAGGAGAGGGGAGGATAACATATGGAAACTAGTGAAGAAGAGGAGAAAATTAAAAATTTGGAGACATGGGAAGAATAGGATGATTACAATAAAGAGGCCTTGCGCTATAATTCTTTTGAGAATAATGTGATTCATGATGTATACATTGAGATTGAGAATTCCCCTCCCAATGCCATCGCTGAAGAGTTTGAGGAAAAGATAGAGGAAAAATGAGAGAGGCAATTCCGTATTACAAATACTATGAGTTTTGAAGAGGTCCATATCAAATTACTGGAGGAAGATCTAAAAGGTATTGACATCTAGCCTTTGCAAGGAGTGCTCCAAATGAAAAAATAAATTTCAATGTACACTTTTAGAATGTAGCAATGGACTTTCAACTCCATCAAAAAACTCAAAATCAATTATAGAGCACTAAATGCAAAAATGGAGGAAATAAATAAAAAATTTAATGGGGAGGTATGGGTTGGTATTAATAATGTCAACAAATAGATAGAAAGATTGGTGGACAAAATTGAAAATTTGGAAAGGAACACTTTCGCTCTATTCAATAAGTACCAAAAATAGTTGGAAGCTTCGATGGAGAATATGGACATAACTGTTGGAAATGTTAATATGCATGTGGAAAACATTATGGTTTTGGACTTGAACAAGATTAAGGGCATGGAGGAGACATCAGATAAAAAGAGAAGTAGATCTAGCTATTAGGAAGTTGAAGCCCAAGACTAATGAACATATTAAAGAGTATGTCATAGTAGCTGCCAAGAAGATTAAGGAAAAGGAGGAGGAGATTGCACTGGATCCATCATAATGCTAGTTTCATTTGTTTGTCATTTGTTTTTTTGGTTATTTTCTATTTAGTCACTTAGTTTGTTGTTTGGATTTTGGTGTTGGTTCTTATATCTATCTGTTGGTTGACTTCTTTTTGTTCCTAGTTGTCTAGAGGTGTTGCTTGTTGTTCAAGCACTATTTTTTTTGTGATAGTCTTTAACTTTGTTTTTGTAATGAAATTTGGGATTTTGGATCCCCTCTAGAAACCATATTCTTAACATTAGTAAAAAAAATACTAAATTCTTCTAAATCATCTCAAACTTTCTAACTTTTACAAGTGTAAACTTAATAACAAAATTATTATAATTCTTTTTCCTCATATCGTATTCCACTAGTTTCTATTATTGACTAATGTCTTGGGAGAAAAAATGTGTAGTGGGCATTTCAAAGGGTTGTGCATGTCACATTGACAAGGAGGCTTCTAGTTTCAATGTATCTATGAACTTCACAATTTATGAATTGACTTTTTATATATTAATATTTTCTATTAATAATCATTAGTTCAAAATGTTAAAGGTATTTAGCTTATTTAGTTGAAGTAATTGTTGTTTCTACTTTGATTTCTAATGAACACAAGATTTGCAAAAGATCTTGGATTAACTCTTAAGCATGTGATATTAAAAGCTAATAAACAATATTAACTTCTTTGTTCTTATATAAATTTAAGATCTATTAGGAAAAAAAATTATTTAATATTTAATATGAATAGTTGCTAAAATTGGTTAAAGTATTTGAAAGTAAAATTATTTATAAATTATATATTCTATAAGAGTTAATAATTCGCATTGGAAACATCAAACCGTCATAATATTTTCATATGATAGGTATGCAATGGTTGTGGCTGCTTATTCAATTAATTTTTTTTGGAAACTTGTTCTTAAAGCTCTAGTTTGTATGTGACCTGTGATGGGAGGTATGTAGGGCTACTAAGTATCATTTGTTTTTTTAATCACTTTTGTAATAATATTAAGGTATGTTTCTCATTCTACATCTTGTGTTCACTTTCTCATACTATAAAAGAGAATAAGAAAAAACCCAACAAACCCATTCTTAATGAAAGGTTACTATGGTTAGTTTTTGAGTTTACAATGGATCATTTAAATGAAATTCCCTCACTGTCTACCCCTATTAGAAAAGAAAAATACCCTAAAACCCCAATCAATAGTAAGGGTAAAGGTAATAGATTGATGGTTGAGCAGGGAGAGGTGAAAAGGAAATTAGGTAGAAATAAAAGGATTGTGATCTACATAGAAATGGATTCAGATTCAGAAGAAGCCAATAATGGTAATGCTAAAATCCTAGAAACAAAGGAGGAATTAGAGATTGATTTCTAGAAAAAATAAAAAAATTGCCACCTAGTACTTGTCCTTCCTTTATTTCTATTTATTTTAAGGAATGTAAAGCTGGTTTCTAGGAAAAGGAGGAGAGGGGAGGCAAAAATATTGAAACTGGTGAAGAAGAGGAGAAAATTAAAACTATGGAGTCATGGGAAGAATAGGATGATTATGATAAAGAGGCCTCATACTATAAATCTTTTGAGAATAATGTGACTCATGATGTATACATTGAGATTGAGAATTCCCCTCTCAATGCAATCCCTTAAGAGTTTGAGGAAAAGATCGAGGAAAAATGAGAGAGGTAATTCGGTATTAAAAATACTATGAGTGTTGAAGAGGTCATTATCAAATTACTGGAGGAAGATCTGAAAGGTATTGACATCTAGCCTTTGGAGGGAGTGCTCAAAAGGAAAAAAATAAATTTCAATGTACACTTTTAGAATGATCAATGGACTTTCAACTCCATCAAAAAGCTCAAAATCAATTATAGAGCCCTAAATACAAAAATGGAGGAAATAAATAAAAAATTTAATGGGGAGATACCGGTTAGTAGTAATAATGTCAAGGAATAGATAGAAGGATTGGTGGATAGAATTGAAAATTTGGAAAGAAACACTTCCACTCTATACAATAATTACTTAAAATTGTTGGAAGCCTCGGTGGAGAGTATGTACATAATTGTTGGAAATATTGATATGCATGTGGACAAAATTATGGTTTTGGACTTGAACAAGGCTATGGGCATGAAAGAGACATCGTATAAGAAGAAAAGTAGATCTAGCTACTAGGAAGCTGAAGCCCAAGACTGATGAACATATTAAAGTGTATGTCATAGCAGCTACCGAGAAGATTAAGGACAAGAAGGAGGAGTGACACCAAAGCCATCATAATACTAGTTTGGGTTTTTTGTCAATTGGCTTTTTAGCTATTTTGTGTTTAGTCACTTAGTTTGTCATTTGGTTTTTGGTGTTGGTTCTTATATCTATCTATCGGTTGATTTTTTTTTTTGTTTCTCCCTATCTGGAGGTGTCAATTGTTGTTCAAGCACTACATATTTTGTGATAATCTTTAACTGTGTTTTGTAATGACATTTGTGATTTTGGATCCCCTCTAAAAAGCATATTCTCAACTTTAAGAAAAAGCATACTAAATTCTTCTCAATCATCTCAAACTTTCTACTTTTTACAAGTGTAAACTTAACAACAAAATTATTATAATTCTTTTTCCTCATATCCTATTCGACTAGTCTCAATTATTGACTAATGTCTTGGGAAAAAAATGTGTAGTAGGCATTTCAAAGGGTTGTGCATGTGACATTGACAAGGAGGCTTCTAGTTTCAATGTATCTATGAAATTCACAATTTATGAATTGACTTTTTCTATATTGATATTTTCTATTAATAATTATTAGTTAAAAATGTTAAAGGGATTTAGCTTATTTAGACGAAGAAATTGTTGCTTCTACTTTGATTTCTAATGAACACAAGATTTGCAAAAGACATTAGATTAACACTTAAGCATTTGATATTAACTCCTAATAAACAATATTAACTTCTTTGTTCTTATATAAATTTAAGATCTATTACGAAAAAAATAAATTTAATATTTAATATGAATAGCTCTAAAATTGGTTAAAGTATTTGAAAGTAAAATTATTTATAAATTATGTATTTTATAAGAGTTAATAATTTGCATTGAAAAAATGAAACCGTCATCATATTTTCATATAGGTAGGCAGTGACCGTCACATTCTAGGCCTTGATAGAGACATCTCGCGATCATAGGTTGTTTCTAGGGTTTTTTTTGAGAAAAAGAAGAGGACTTGTATGCTATTGTCAGAGTTCTTGTAAAGAGAGGTTTTACCCTTGTAGAAATGGACATTTCAGATAATGGCTTCTTTTCACGAATAGTTTGGAGTAGATTAAAAGACATTTTTGTGCATTATTGACATATGTGGTAGGTGAAATTTGTGAGCTATTAATGTCAAATATAGTGACTCCTCATATATTTTGTGTATGACTCTTCGTCTGAGCTTTCCTCCTCTAAGCACCACTTATCAAACCACAATTACTATGGGAGATTTTAGGTTAGGATATAATGGCTCTGGCTAGTGGTGAACCAGTTCTTTCTGGTTCACTCGCTACTGCTTCAAAATACCGTGGCACTGCCTCTGAACAAATGCCCATGCAAGTTTGTCCTGGAGGTCTTTCATGAGGTAATGCTGATATTATCCTTCCTTTACAAGAATTTGATGCTTCTTTTGACTAGTTAGAACACAATACCTTGATAGGTTATTTTGTTGGTAAGACTCCTCCTGAAGCTATGCTCCAAGATTGGGTTAACAAATGCTAGAATCCTCATGGAGTCCACCTTGATGCTGTGCAAAACCTTACCAAAGGTTTTTTTTTTTTTTTTGCTTCGCTAACCCGTCGCAAGTAGACATTGTCTTTAACAACAGACCTTGGTTTGTGTGTTCCTCTCTGCTTGTTTCACAGTCTGGGATGATAAAACGCTTAGGGCTCCTGTGTCGGTCAAGTTTCTAGGTCTTCCCTTTCCATGTTAGCCTTTCATTGAGTCCATTGCCAAAATCCTTGGCAGTTGTCACCAAGGAGCCTACGAAAATTTTTAATGCCTGCCCATAGCGACACATTTGCGTCGAAGTTGATCTTTCCTAGGATCTCAAGGATTCTGTGGCAATCCAGATTGGAGATCAAAATTTCTCGCAGAAGGTGCTTTACTTGAATTTACCCAACAAGTGTTATAGGTTCTAGTCTGCACAACACAAGATCATGGATTCCCCTCTGGCTACGCCTAGGGTCAAGCCCATGCCTAAAGAAGCACCTACCAAACAGGCCAAAGAAAAGAAGGAAGAATGGGTTATTGTTGGGTGCAAGGGAAAGGGTCCCTTGAATCCCTTGTCCCCCAAGCCGATTTACATGGCCATCGTTGCAGTTCCTCCTATTCCCATAGGAGCATCTGCATCGGCTAGCATGGGGCCACAAGCAACTCCCACATTGCCTATTCTGGGGGTTTCATAGGTTCCAAACCCTACTAGTACACAGGGGATTAAGGCAACCACTAGGGTTTCTGCCTTGGCTAGGGTTCGTGCTCCTATTGCAGTTTCTTCCATTGTGCCATTAGCGACAAGGTGTTCTCGCAGTCCTCCTTGACGTGCAAAGAAACTAGAGGTGAAATGGTAGGCTGTTACGTCAGAAGATTTCTTGGCTGACTTCCACTAGGTTTGTACCTTCTTGCAAAATAGCTACTCCTCTCTTGAGGACAAGGATGATATGGAAGAGTTCTCATGAACTTCCCTCCGAGAATGTTTGAGGTCTTTCTGACCTCTCTAGAAAATTCTATGTTCAGGATACCCATCATAGACTTGGTAATTTAGATTTTCTTTGCCTACAAGAAGTTAAGATTTTTGGTTTCATGATTTCTATTGTGTGCCACTTCATTTGGCAAGATGGTCCTCTCAGCATGAACTTGGCTGAGGTGGTGTAGTTACTCTCCTATCACCTCGCCTTCATTCTAGTATTATTTTGGACAGTTTTGACCCCACACATAGAATTATCTAACTTTTTCTTTCCATTCACAATCATTGCTTTGGAGTCATTAATGTTTATGCCTCCAATGATGTTGTGTAAAGGTCCTAGATGTCGGTTTGGGTAGCTGACAACTTGCCTCTTGCTACTTGGGTCATGTGTGAGGACTTCAATATGGTTGAAGTTGCTTTTGACAAAGATAGCATTCTGCCCCTTTGGTGGATAGTTGGGGAAAATGAAGCCTGGTACTACATGCAAAATAAATGGTGCCTTTTTTATCCGAATATAAATAGCCGCCAAGGTAGTGGGGTCTGGCAAACTTGGTCCAACTTTCGAGCTGGCTCTGACCACATTTTAAAGTGCCTTGATCGTGCTATGATCTTTGTGCAATCTTTTTTCTCTTTTTCTAAAGATTAAGATCTGCCTGTCGTTCCCCTGATAGATGTGATGTTATCCAACCACTATCCCATCTATTTTATCATTTCTTGGCAAACAGTTGTCCCCAAGGTGGCCAAGTCTTAGTTCTTCCTCAACACGTTTATATTGCTGCATGCTTCCACCATCTTGCACATCCAACGTATCTGGAATTTGGAGCCACATCTGCCATACCAGTGGGGATGGATTCAATGGTAGAATGATGCCATTACCAAAACTGTGTAGTTTTTGCGCATCTATGGGTGCCAGCTAGCAATTTTTTAGGAAATGTTCTTATGAAGCAAACACCCTCGCCCTCAAAAAAGCCTCTAAGGCTCTCACCTTCAACCCCTTTGATGTGGATTTGCAAATTAATCTTTCCAAGCTTCACCATGACAAGCAAATTGCTAACAACTATGCTGCCTGTGAAGCTCAAATCAAGGCTCGTCTCCAGTGGTTTGAGGTTGGCGATAAAGCCTTGAAGGAGTTCTTTTAGGCTCTCTAGGCCCGTCATACCAATGTTGGGATTAAAAAGATCAAACAAGGAAAATATGTTCTGTCCAATCTCCCTAACATCCTACAAGCCTTCGTTCATCATTATGAGAACATTCTTGCTTCACAGGGAAATTTGGTTGCTCGGGAGGAGGCTCTCAAAAAGTGTATCTCTTTTACTCCAAACTGCCTTGTAGTTGAGCAACGTGTTTTTTGTGAGCAACTTCTTTCCCTCAGAGACCTTAAAGAGGCAATTGACTCCATGGAAAATGACAAGTCTCTTGGATATGATGGCTTTCCCTATGAATTTTACAAACACCTCTAGGAAGAAATAGGTCATGACCTACACAAAGTCTATCTCGAAGCATACCATACTAAAAGCTTAGGAGTGATAATAAATAAAGGGAATATCAAATTCATACCTAAAGCTAGTGAACCTGAGGACACATGCAATTGGAGGCCCATTACCCTTCTGAATGTATCTTATAAGATCATTGCCAAGGTGCTCTCTCTCAAAATTAGGCACATGTTGCCTTTAATTGTGTGGCCTGAGCAAACTGGCTTCATCAAGTCCAGATATATTCTTGACAACATCATTTCTATCTAGGAGGGTATGGAATAGGCTCACAAGTCGAAGCAGTAGGCTATCTTTTTAAAGATTGATTTTTCTAAAGCCTATGATCGCATTGAATGGCCCTTCATCTTGTCTATGCTTCAGGCTCTGGGTTTTGGCCCCAATTTTCTTTAGTTTGTGGAGATGCTCTTTGGTGATGCTAACGCTTGCATTACCATCAATAATTTGCAATTTGAGGCTTTTGGACTTTTTCATTCAATCAGCCAAGGTTGCCCTCTAGCTCCAGCACTTTATGTCCTTCCTGTTGAAGGTTTTGGCTATTTGTTAGCTCATTCTATGTCTTCAAGACTGGTTCATGGCATTTCCTTGCTTGATTCTTCCTTCCAGTTAGTCAATGGTCATTTTACTGATGATTCCTTTCTTATGCTTCTTGAGGATGAAGAAAATATCAAAAACACTTTAAATTGTCTAGACACTTTTTGTCAAGCCTCTGGCTCTGCCATCCAATGGCATAAAATTCTCTATTACCGCTAGTCTTTTTTGCCAGCTCCACCTTGGCTCAGCCAGTTCTAGTGGAAATGGATTACTCATGGGGAAATCTTCCACTTTATTGGCATTCCCTTTGCCTTCAAGGCCTCTCCAGTGGAGATTTCGAATGGTGTGCTTGCAAAGATTAGCAAAAAGCTCGACTATTGGATCACCAAACCAGTTTCTCTTGTTGGTAAATTCCAGATTTGTTCTAAGATTTTGGCTACCACACATGTCTACTATTCTTCCTATTGGGTGCCATCCAAAGCTTCCTATCTCAAGCTGGAATGTTTTCTTAGAGATTTTCTTTGGGCTTCTGGTTTTGACCATCATGGTTTTTACAGAGTTGCTTGGGATTTTTGTTGTCTCCCAAGGGAGTCTGGTAGTCTTGACCTACTTTCCACTTAGAAACAAGGCCTTGCTCTCTATGCCAAATGGATTATCTGAGATATCTCTAGGGACGAAGTCTAGAAGATTTTGGTAAGGCACTACATTTCTTCTAACTTCCCTGTTAACAAGCCTATGTGGAAGGGGATTAGTTTTCAAACCCTTCTCATCATGCGTGAACTAGTGGCCATTCAAGGCTCATTTATTATTAAGAGTATCTAGAAAGCTTGGGAAGCTCTTAAGCTGTGGCTTCATTAGGATGGAGATGAGTTTCATAATGGGCTTTCCCTTAATCAACAAAACATTTGGTGGTCTCCCCTGTTTGCTATGCAAGCTACTCCTCTCGCCAAGATTCAAGGTGCCAGTGCTTTGCATTTTTTCAAACCTGGCATCCACACTCCTAAGGATCTTTTTTCAAGAGTCACCATGAGTTTCAAGTCATGGGAAGATATGTAAGTTTAGTATCGCTTTGTCAATATGGATCAACAGACTTTTGACCTTTTACTGTCTTCCATCCCTATGCACCTAGTTCATAAGGTGGGGATTCAGTTTGGTCGGCTTTGGTGGCATGATTGGAAGTGGTATCCTGCCACTCCATTTGCCAATTATAAGCCCAGTATGGGTACCGATGGCTCTTGCCTCATCTTTCAATGGTTGACATGCTTAACCAATGGTGGCATTTGCAATCTTCACTCTCTCAATGGAGAAAACATTTTGACACCATTTGGAGTGCTATTATAAAACCCAAGATTGCCCACTTTGCTTGGTGCCTTGCCTTCCAAAGTCTTCCCCTGGGGCCTCGGCTCAAGCACATTGGGGTTCTTGATCCCAGATGCCCCTTCTGTGGTCAACTTGAGTCCTTTTTGTATATTTTTTAGTTTTTTAAGCGTGCTCAAAATTATTGGCACTATATTCATGATTTTTTCAAGCCTTTCAAGCCCAAGCCATTTTCATGCACATGATCCTATTGGGTGATTCCCCCAGAATTTCTCAAAAATTCACTCAGATTTGGCATACCTTCAAGATGGAAATTTTTTTTTCTCTATGGAAAGATAGGAATGTTGTTCAGTTCACTCATACCTTTTTGGATGTTAACATTGCTATGTACACTAAAGCATGCATTTGTAATAATGTGATTATGTAGATCCAGGTGCAAGCTAATAAAGTTTCCCTAGAAGTTGCTCACTTACACGAATTGTTAAATCATTGGGGCAATGCTCCTTGTACCATTGCTAGAGTTCCTCCAGATGCCCCAGTTGATGCCTCTACGCCTCGTGGCCGCCGTTCTTGCCACCACTCCTTAGGCTGCCACTCACACACGCCACGCTTCCAAGCTTCTCGCCACCACTCTCCCAGTGGTGGTGATGGCAGATGGAGGTGCCGCTCTCCATCACCACCCCGCAGTGGTTTTGGCTTGTCCCCAGCTCTGCCTCTTGGGCCTCAACGGGCGCATTCTGAGAAATTTCCTCATCCGCCTTTAGCAATTTCTCCTCCCCGGCTAGAGCTTAAGGAAGTGGAGGCTGCCCCTGATCTTGCTGATGCTGATGATGGCTAGACTATTCCCAGTCTGCCCCACAATCCCACTGATACGTGGGGATTTCCTAATAGAGATGATCCTCCTCCTTTGGCTGGCACTGCCTTGGCAACCTGAGGTGGTTTATTCTATTTATTTTTTGATGAATAGTTGTTGTTTCTGGCTGAGGCCATGTTGTTAAGTCCGGCTTCAGCCATGTGAACTCTTTTACGGGGTGATCTTGTATCCCCCAGCCCCTTTTTTGTGAATTGTATTCTTAGTATATTTTATTAGTAGAAAATGACTATTCATCAAAAAAATATAGTGACAGTCGCAAGAAAATACTTTTTTTGTTTTAGGTTTCAATATTTTTTTTCTACATATGAATCACGGTAAAACATCACATCGTTATTCAGATTTGTAGCTAAACGATTAGAGCTGTTTAGCAAATTAATAACAGATTGATGCAGAGGAAAATATGGCCCGGCGGCTGCAATGATGGCCTTCTGGTGAGGCTCACCATATCCGATGTATCGCATAATGATTTCTAGGGTTTGATTCGTAGGGCGCTCGAGAATCCAACTTTGAACCTGCCAACTGGTTTATGGTGAGCAAGAAGCTTTATGGTTATTCTTTGTCGGGGCTATTGTCTGGATCTGGTTGGGAAGCGATTTAGGTTGTGAGTTTTAAAGATGTTTGTGTTTAGCTGTTGAAGGAGTGGAAATTACATCTCTGAGTTAATTGATCCATGGAAGAATCCCAAATTAAATGCGTTTAATGGGTTGTTTTCTAAGGTTGTAGATTTAATGGATCTGTTGGATCATTTTGTCAATGCATTTAATGTACCCTTTTATAAGTTTGTTCATTGAAGGGGGCTCCATTGCTTCTGGCCATACGTAGATCTCAGTTGTAGAGTGTGTTAGAGTTAATAGCAAATATTCTCTGTTTTGATTATGTTTTGATTTGGGATCGGTTTCTTACAGGTGTCGAAATTATATCACTGATAAATAGTTCTCTTTTTTCAAGATTTTATTTGACTTTGACATCTAGCATTTTCTAACAGGTGTTGAGCTCACAATAGTTATTAAATTTAGTACGGTTCTTTGTGATCTAAGCCTTTCATTTTGCAATTTAGGCCACAGCTGGAAGGTACAGGGATAGCTAGTGTTGTTGCTATGGGTTTAGATCAATGCCATACATTTATTCAGTGTATATATATACTAAGTAAACATATCTCTACTGCTAGTCCTACTGCTTTTGTAATGTGTTGGAGATCAATGTCATAGATATATTTAAAAATATTCTAAAATGTAGAGAAATCATTATTATAATAGAGGAGAGTTCAAGGATACTGTGAAAAGATTTCCTCATCTTTAAAAGTTAAATTATTTTTATTTTTATTTTTATTATTTATTTATTTATATAGAATATATGAATTTTGAAATCCATAATATTTTAATGACAATCAACATTGGACATCCATTAACCCAATAAATAAAGAACATTACATTGTCTAAGAATATGAATAAAAAACATGCAAATAAAATTCTTTATAAAATAAAGATTACAAATTTCTCATTATTTAAGATTTAGTCAATTACCAATAAAATTTCATATAGAGCTATTTTTCAATCCTGTTCACAAGCACACTATATGTCTCTAAATAAGGTGATTTTTTTTTAACCCGACAAATATTATTTTTCAAGACTCCACCAATCTTTATGGCACCGAGATCACCTTGAAAATAGCTACCAACATTAGCTAAAAACTTATGATGGAGGAAGATGTCATAGTTTCTCTATTCATACTTGAATGTGTATTTGGAATTAGACTACATCAAAGCTAACTATTAGTATATTGAAATGCCTATGAACATACCTTAAATATTATAGTTGACATTTTTTTAAGACATTTTTTTAATATTGTACATAGGATGCTTTATCCTAAACCATGTTAAGTGATTAATTGCATGAGATAGAGCACCTTCAAATTTCTTGAGAATTATGTAATCCAATTTGAAGTTATAAGTGAAGTTACTTGAGACATTGTGTGCCAATATCTAGCTAAAGTCAAATTGGTGTTTGGAAGAAATAAATTGATTGGAAATATGGCATAATGATAACACTCAATAATCTAGTTTTAACATAATTAATAGAATAACATTGTCGATTTCTTAGCTTAGTTCAACCAACTTATCTATCATCCCTCATTACCCAAAAGAAAGTAGATCCCTGTTATTCCTTGATGATTTTGATTTATCCCATGTTGTAGTAGTACTGATAGGTTGTAGACCTTCAATAATATGTCTATTTTCTATTAATTTTGGTTCTTTGTATTAAAAGAACCATTAAAAGATACAATGACTCCTGATATGCATGTATTATTGAATATTCAATGATAGAATAAGGTGATTGAAATATTTTATATAACCATTTTAGTCTTGTGCTGAATTTTTTTTTATGGTTTATATAGTTCTTTGTAATGTGTGGAATACTAGTATTAGAGTATGGGTAGATTTCCTTATATCCTAAGCTAATTCATGAAAGTAGTTTCTTTTTTTTATTGACTATTAATAGAATAAGTGAGTAAACATAGATGTTGTCTATAAGAAACATTTCCTACTCAGTGAGGGGAAAATATATACAAATTCATGAGATGATAAGCTATTTATGATCTAATTTTAGTATCCTTCAAATGTTTAAATTTTTCTCTAAGAATACCTTGAAAAATCCCTTTTTATTATCTCAAGTAGTGAATGATTTGTTGTGAATTTGGGGTTTCGTGTGTTAACATTTCAATTTTAAAGATATTTTTCCCTCTACCCATCATTGGCTTCATTGGAAATAACACAAGAAACAAAAGAAAATATGTGAGAGTTTACCTACCAAAACACACAATAACTCATATTTAGACTAATCATGACACAAGATTCTAAAGATATGTTACAATAATTCAAAATGTCTAATTGAACAATGGTGTCTTTTTATGCATAAAATTTGGTTGTAGTTTGACTTACACTAGATGAATACCTAAAATAAATCCTTCCATGACATCTACAAAAAAGAAAAAGAAAATGAAAAATAGGAAATGAACACAAAATAAAGAGAACAAAATAATCACTAATTTTATTTAACAACTAAGATACCATTTCAATCCTTAACTATAGATGACTAAAAAACCCATACAATCTATGGTAAAAGGCTCAAAGCATTTCATAACAAAAAATCATACATTAATTAATTTCTTGCTACCATGTTACTTGTGTAAACTAAAATAAAGTCAGGAGAACCATTGAAAACATTTTTCTACTAAACAACTAAAAACATAGTAATTAAACTACAAGTCATTTACACATGTATAAAATTTTAAAATAAAGTAATATCTTACTATATTAATGTATTCTTAGAACAAGTGATTATAAATATAATCAAAATTCACAATGATTTTTCTCAAAGATTTTTGAATTCCCCTCCAATATACTAAAATACTTTGACTAAGAAATGAAAAACAAAATGTTCATCTAAGAAAAAACTCAAAATTCTTTAAGTTTTAATTTATAACTCATGAGTTAAAGGACTTTCTAGAAACTCACATGCATGCATGTAAGCTTAGCGAGTATTAAAACTTTCTTTCAAAATGGATAGTAAAATAGTTAAACTTTAACTAAGGAGTCAATTTATGGCAAAGATTTTTATATTAGAACTATAAATCAAAGATGTAGACATTGGTAAAATCAACAATTATATAGAAAATTTATAATTAATTAATAAAATAATATTTAGGCATTTATTAATCTATTCTTTTATTAAAATTATTTTATGTTTATTTAAAGATATTTATCTACTTGTTAAGAACCACTATTTGACCTCAATACTATAATATAATTAACATATTTGCAAATAGATTCTCACCTATAACATAAATTATAGTGAACTAGCTTTCCATCTTATTTCTTAAGAAATTATTATAATACTTACGGTACAAATCCTAAAACTATTCTACAGAAATGGGTTACGAATAGCTATGAGAAAGTCATCATTCTCTTCCATATATGGAATGTGGATGAAGAATAGAGATAAGGGGATTTTTACACCTAAGGTTTTGAGTAGTGGAGGTTTTTCCTAATTTACTTCTAAAAAAAGTGAATCTAATATAGAAGATAAATATAGTTTCTTCCATACTAGCATTGGCAGTTGGCTCCTAGTGCATTATGTAGGAGTATCTTTTCTCTACTTAGTTTTCATTCTCTCCTAGGTTTTTGTCTTGATCGGGGATTCTTTCTTCTATCCTTGTTGTTATGTTTTTGTGTTGGATGTTGGTTGTTTGTTTTAGGTGGGAGTTGAGTTTTGAAATTTTCTTTTTTAGTTTTCATTGGTCACCCGTTTTGTTCTTCTATATATTAGTTCTTGATGGTCCTTGTGTTGTTTTTATTTATTCTTTTTTGGATAATAGTTTAGTTTTGGTACTTATCTCTTCCTATATAGGTGGAAATGGGTTCTCATTTATTTCCTAGGGCTTTATTCTTCTTATCTATTGAAGTTTTTTTTTGGTTTTGTTTTCCTATTACAATTATTTGGATTTTTCTTCTCTAGATTCCTTTTCCATACCTTTTACTCTAATTTTGGAGTGTCTTTCATGGAATTTATGAGTCTATAGTTTTATCATTTTAAAATTATTAGGATATCATGTTTATTGTTGTGTCTAGATGTCCCTTTTCCCTTTCACCTTTGTTGGAGCAAGTATTTTTGAGTTTCAAGTGAACTCCATAATCTTTCTTTTGTAGACATTAATGTATTGCTTTTTGGGTTTCTTTTTTAAAATCCAATTCTTCTTTGATTTCCATTTTTTTTTAATTTAGTTTTTTGTGTATTGTTAGATATGCAGTTTGTAAGTGGCTCTACTTTTTCTTTTGGTCAAGAAGCTCACTTTTTTAAATTCTAGAATTTGTAATGTGTTGGTTTTGTTAGGGTTTTATATTGGTGGCTCTTTTTTATCATTTCTGTGATTTGATATTATCTTTTATATTCTTTAATGTAAATTTTATTATACAAACCATTTCTCACTTTGTGTGACTCCTATTGAGCTTACCTAAACCTCTATTGAGGTCAAGGTTATCCTAGTTTTCATTGGAATTCTATTTGGAAAGAGAGATATTGAAAGGGAGGGTGAATTAGGATCTATATATTTTTATCCTTCTAAACAATTATCAATAAGATATCTTTTTCCACCAACCCTTATCTCATCAATATCATAGATAACATAAACATGTATTGCAATGATGGAACAAATCTAATCTACTGATCCCAATCATAGGTCCATAAAAATAAATGATCAACACATTAATCAAAGATTTGGTTACTCAAAAACCCTCCAAGTTGAAGGTAAAATTGGGGTGGGGATGAGACCCACAAATCTTTAGTACAACAGTAACAAAGTTTGCTTGTTAGGGCTACAATTTTGATCACTAATGATGATCTACTCTGTGAGGGATCTACCCTACTATGAGATTAAAATAATTATCGTATCTACCTTGACTAATAGATTTAAAACTCTCAAAAAAGTAAGAACTATGTTATGAGATCTACATAGACCTGTTAGCACCATTCTATTAAGAGATTTACCATGATTCACTTTGCTAAAAATGTATCAGTAACTAATGCTTTAGTTATTACTATAATGTTTGATTATAGATCTCCTCTTTCCATTGTCTGATTCTTCTCTAATCTAATATAAATTTGTTCTATACTTCACTACTCTTTTTGGTCACTCTACCTTGCTTTACCTTCAAAATATGCTTAGGCATCCAAACTTCTCTTCTTGCACATACATTATTCACACTCTAAAATTAGGTTTCAAATCCTCCTTATATACCCAACTATAGAAGGTTCTAGATCAAAATCAATGATCCATATTTCTCCCTTATGTTGCTTAAACCTTCAATTTTTCTCAATGGTTAGACACCTTGTATAGGGATTAATGATCCATCTCAAAACATGTAATCAACTCCTTTAAATACTGCTCTATCATTCAATAACACAATAAGTTGGCCAAAAATTGTTTACCTCATGATTTGCACAATTCCAAACAAATATGCTATAACTAGTTCACTCGACACATGAACTCTCTGATACTCAGTCATGACTAATTCTTCACACTGTCCCCTAACTTGTGAATGGTAGACATTCACTATATAACTCAGAATGAACTAACTCTATCTTTCTTAGAAAAAATTACTCTTACTCATCATGTATATGAGCATTCAATGATCATAAGATTCCTTGACCTTAATTGAAATATGAAAAATTCTAAATACAATGCTTAACCTTAGAAGAATGGCTTGATCATAGTGATGACCAACCAATTCTGCCAAATAAATGACTTAAGTGTTTGACACTAATAGAAAACAAAATATAGGAATCAACAATCTCCCTCTTTGACATTAGTGGAAAAAATACCTTCTCATGATTTAACATTACATCTCAAACCTTGACATTTTTTTTTACTACCCCTTTGACTATGACTGTGTCTTCATAAAGACTTCAATATGTATAACATATACATAAATTTTACATACTTTGTCTACAAAAAATTTTTCAAAGAATAATACCTTTAATTTATGTATTCATATCAACATCATGACATATTTCCCCAATGCATATATATCCCCCCTTATTTTTTTCAATTATGGATACTTAGGTGCAGGGGACAAACTATAATTATCCATAAGTGATTTGTGAAGTTATATTATCATGGCTAGGGTAGGATCCAAACCATTCCTAAGTGATTCTAACAATTAAATCTTGATCTCTACTATAACATTTAGATCAATTAAGCTTTTAGTCATTGAGAGATTTGAATTGCTTTATGCTACATCCTTGGCTATTATAAGCTCTCTCTACATAACCTATAAATGATGTAATACAATTTTTTGAATATAGACAAGTTTAGTTCTCATTCTTTTATCATTAGCCATTAGCTCGACTAATATACCTTAGGAAACTGCTATTTTATTTAAATAGTTTAAACTAGAACTTGGATCCATATTTAACAAATGTGTTGATGCACTCAAATCTTCTTGTTTCCTATCAATAAAACCTTTACTCTCCTTTTTAAATAATTCAACATTGTACAACTTTTTGTACAAAAAAGAATGTTCAAGATACAAAATCTTCTACAAAATTGATTAGACTTTAAAAATGCACTTTAAATCCTTATTGCTATTTTAGTGGAGGCCTTTTCAATGTCTTTCTTTTCAAACTTTATGGAACTTCACTCCATTATCTTTTCATTTGCATCTACATCATCTTTATTAATTTTCTAAAAACTATGAACTAATTGAGCTATTACAAGAGCATTCTAATCGAGATTTTCCACATCAAATTCCTCAATGAAAATATCCTCTATCTCCTATAACAATTGGCTTTATTGTAGCCATCTCATTTCTGCCTATTAGGTGTCTCTTGCCAAAAAATATTGAATTTTTTGCATCTATTCAATTGTCGATGTCAAAGTTTGGTATGAAAATGACCTCATCTAAGGTTACTAGCTTTCAAGGTGACCTTACTTAAATCTTCTTCAAGTATTTCTTCTTTGAAGTGTTGCTACTTAGTAGCGGTAGCTGAAGTGAGTGTGGTAAAACATCAACACTTAGTATTTGTGGTTGTCTTGCTCCACAAGCATTTATGCTTGCTAATACTGACTCCTTATGAGTCACAGTCACCTGTTATTAAGGTGTACCAACTTCTTTAGTCTTAGATTGTGGAGAGAGTTCTACACTTAGTCCTGTCTTTGTTTCTTTTAGCTTCTAACCCTATACCTTGGTCACTATAACACTTTCTTACTTTGTGACCTTATTTCCCTCTATAATAGGTCTTTATACTAGTGCTTGGATCTCACTAATAGTAGAATTATCTACTTTTTCATTATGTGAATCATCCATACCCTCTGTGGTCTAACCAACCTTAATAGGCTCTTCACCTTTCTTCTCTTTAGATTTTGATCCACTTTTTCCCTCGTCATCTATGTATAAATTATTTTGTTCCATTTGTCTTAATTGGTCATTTAAGTCAATAGTAATAATGGGCATTTTAGTAATTGTCATAGTTACCTATTTTTCCATTCCTTTCTCTTGAATCTTAGGATATTCTTTAGCTTGCACTAATACTAGATTAGATGTGTTAATCAACATATCTCTGATATATTTTGGAGCTTGATATCCTTGTTAGACTTGGTGGATACTATCTCTTTTGGCTCGATTTTCACTGGAGTCACTTCAGGCATTTCACCCTAAATGGTGACTACTTGTAGCTGATTTTTTATATATTGAACCATCTTTTATATAGTCTCTACAAACTATTCAACATCATTATATAGGTCCTTTGTATTGTCCAACTCTATTTTCTCATATATTTTTTCCTCTTCCTCTACACTTGGTGCCAAAAATCCAAATTCCTTCTTCCATACCAACTTGCTTTCTTCAACTACATCTTCAATTTTATTTCTCAATATTTTGTAAGCACTTTTTTTGGGCACAAATTTTTTTTCATAATCACTTAGGGATATAGACATGTCTATCTTCCCTAAATCTAGCATTGTTTGGGCTAGGTTTGCTTCTCTTATTTGTCTCTCAGTAACAATGTCCATTTCAATTTTGAATCTATTTTATTATCAAACAATGCTTTGCCTAGCTCTATAAGAGTATCCTTAAAAATGATCATCATATCCAAAAATACTTATTCTACTTTCTCATTATCACCTTTTTCCAAAGAATAATATTTTACATGTTTAAATCCAACAAGGCCTAATTAACTCCTAATATCACTACATACCTAGTCAATATCTTTAGGAGCTTGCCTAAGTACACTTTGAAACTTTCTCAGATCGTTAGATTCAATTCTTTCTCCTTCATCATTCTCCTCTAAATCATTAGGCTTTATGATATACTTCGTCCTCAATCTTGTTGTTTAACCTTGCTTGGTCTCTTTTTTCTTTTATTTCCTTTTTGTAGGAAACCTTCCCTTTAATGCAATGGTGATCTTCATAGTTCCTTTGTTGGGCTCAACAATTGTAGGATATGCTACCTTTGATCCTTTTCAAGTGACTTTTCTCTGAGAAGTAGGTGGAGTAACCACTTTCTTCAATCTTCTCTGAACCTTAGGATCACCAATTGCTATCTTCTTTCTATTTTGTGCACGAGACTCAAAAACCACCAAATCTTTTCCCTTAGACTCATTGTCTTCACTATCTTCAATCTCTTGGTCTTCACCTTTACCTTGGATAATTTGCAAGGGTTCCTCACCAAATTTTTCCTCTAACTCTTCAATCATGTTTTTCTCTTTTGATCCATCTTTGGAACCTTGGTATGAATCATAATTTTTTAATCTTAGAAGCTTCATATGTGTTGAATGGATCAACATTCTTATCTATTTCTTCTTACAATTGTGTTGTCACTGTTGCACAGACTTCATCAAATTTTTCCTCATACTGCATAGGCCTTAACCATGAAACCCTTAGTATAATTTATTCACCATAGGTGTAGCTAGTATCCACCATTAAAAAATGTGATCATAATACTAACTCACCACTGACTTAGGGATTCTCATCTCATTTTTACTAGCATGAACATTGATGATATTACTTTGGGAGAGTATCCTAAGCATTGGAAAATATTGACATATTGCATTCATGACTATATTTTTCATTGATGTCAACATAACAATAAGTATGTGAAGACTAGTAGGGTACAGATAGAGATCTTAGTTATACAACCAATGTTTTGATTATTTGGTGATGGGCATTCATGGACATGTTTGGTATAGTGTCATGATGTGAAGACTTAATATGAAACATGTAAGTAGAAGATGTATGGAAGTTGTACCTAATTTACAAAGAGCAGTATAGAGATAGAGTACCTAATTAGTAGTTTTTGATAGTTGCATTTTATCTTTTGGCAATGATATAATCTATTGATGTGTGCTCAGTCAGTGATTTATGATAGACTGATGATAACGTTAGTGGATGCACAAGCCCTAGTGTCATACATGTGAGAAGATGTATAGAATGTGAGCTGATAGTGCTATTTTAATCGCAAATTAATTAATTATCTAATTATAATTAATTGGGAAAGCCTCAAGACTGAGTCAAGGAATTATTTTGAATATATGATATAAGGGAAAGATGTTTTCCTTGTTTTTAAAATGTCAAGTGATGATCATAGTATTAAGTGCGAAGTGTGAAAAGGAGAAGAGTGTTTACTTAATGTGAGTAAGAAATCAAAGAGATTATTGGATGTGAGATTTTTTATCTGCTTGCAAGATGAGAAGGAACAAAAGTCTAGTTGATAGGACAAAAAGTGGAAGGAGTAGTACCATTCATTTCTATTATTCAACAACGAATAATATAGAGATCATTTGGACAGTGGGCTCATTGATCATGCCCTTGAAGCTATTTGCGTAGTGGATCCATCTATCTTCTACAACTGCTAATAGGGTTGGCACAACTCCTAACTAGGTTGGAATCTCCTAACAGGAATTCAAAGTCTCCTAACAAGGATTGATATGTACTAAATGTTTTTATAGACTCCTAATAGGGTCCATCCTCTAACAAGGAATATATATATATATTAGTACATCATCTTGTAGGTACCATTCCCACTAGGGTTTTCCCTCTCATCAAGGGTTTCCGTAGCTAAAATATCTAGTTTTATTATGCTTGAGTATCTTGTTGTAGTTTCTAATTATATTGTTGATATTGTTAAAGTTTAATAAGGTTGATAATTATGATATTAGTTGGATAATTGATTACCACCTTCCCACCCCCTCTCAGTTGTATTCATGGACTATATATTCTAATAGTTGTTCATCTTTATCTTAAACTCATCATTAAACCATCCAAAAATCTTTCAAAATTCTCACTTAATCACACAATATAACCATTAATATGCTCTATTATAGGTATGAACTTGTCACGTACTACTTCACCAATGGTAGGAAATGAATTTCTTACATAAAAGAATATGTAAAAAAAAAAAGTGAACCAAAATAGAATTAAGTAATCTTTTCTTTACTTATGACTACCAAATTCTCTTCCAATTGAATCAACTGTAACTTAGCCAAATCATAGACATGGTCCTTCCTAGCAATTTTGTAACCCATATCAACAACTACGTGGGGTACACTATTTAGTCAGCTTCACTAATAGAACTTATGAGCAATCACAATGACTGCAAACTCTATAATAGGATCATAAATACCATCAATTGACATCCCTTTTTAATTCCATTTAACCTTTGTCTATTCCCCTATCACAATACATGATCTCAAGTAGGGTAACAATGACTTCTCAAATTATCAATTTGGTTATCTTTATAGCCTATTTTCTAGCCATAACTTCATACCATGAATTTGGCTTAAAACTATTAAACTTTTGGGAATGCTAGGACATAGGTAAGCCCTTCCTTGACAACTATGTAGTGTTCTTCCTTCAGAAATTCATTTACCTATTAGCCTTTGTACTTCACTATTCTTGTCGTCAAGTCTTGTAGACATGTGAATTTTGACCTATTCAACTTTCTTTTTCTGTTCAATCATTTCACACAATATTTCTATCTGGATTTCATATTGTCTCTTTAGTACTCTTATGTATTAATTCAATGTGTTGTTCTTTTCCAATAGCTATTCTAATTTTGCATCATGTTCACTAGAATCATGATCATCAATTAAACCTTTAGTGTCATCCTTCTATTTTGTTTCATTCTACATGATTGCCAAATATTTTCTTTTCTTTACCGATTATCTCAATTCTCCTCTTCATAGATTCAAGTTGTCATAGTATAAGTTGTATCTCAAGTTCTAGTTTTCAATAATATATCCTAGCTTGTAGGCTTCCATCTCCAAGATCTTGACTCTCAAGTGGTTACAATTCTACTCAGAGAACAAAACTTTGATACCAATTGTTGGAAGTCTTTTGGGAAAGTGAGATACTAAGAGGGTGATGAATATTGATTTATAAAAAAATTAACCTTCTAAACAATTATTAAATTGATATCTTTGACCACTAAGCCTTGTCTCACCATTATCACAAACCACCTTAACATATATTACAATGATTTAACAGATCTAATCCACTAATCATAATTGTAAACATAAAACTATTTTATCAACACATAATACAAAGATTTGGTTATTGAAAAACCCTCTGAGGTGGAGGTAAAATTGGGGTGAGATCTATAAATCCTCACTACTATAGTAGGGTAAAAGTAGAAATCTATGTAACCCTTTTATAAAGGAAAAGGCTAACAAAAAAATAACTATTCAACTTCAATGTCATAAAAGTGGTATTACTATTTAGAATTTGGAAATGAAGTAAACTAATGAAATTTGTAAAAATTGATGAATTTGAGGGTTATTATTTTTAATGATTATTTGGAATAAGAATTGATAGACATTTTCTAATTTTTAATAATTATTTCTTAGTCACTAAAAATCACTGACAATTAGGGTTCTAGTTCACACCACAAGACTACACAAAAATAAAGATTTTTTCATTTGATCTTAGATTATGTTATAGAGGAAATATATAATAAGATCAAGAAAAATATAACTTATTTTTGACATATATTTTCTCTTTTATAACAATTCAAATTTCAACTAACCTAAAATTAATAGTTTTCATGTGCCACCACATTTTTCAAAAAAATCTACATTTTTCAAAAAAATCTATTCGAACATAAAGAAAAATTATAAATTGTAGAAGACGACGCTCTCCTCTAGAATGACATATTCTTTTTACACTTTTTAAAATATGATTTCATATTTTTTCATTTCTTAACATCAATATCTTCTCAAGTGTTAAAATATGTACTTGTGGTATTTTTTAATTATAATATGCTATATCTAAATAAAACACTATAAAACCTATATTATAATATTCTTGAGTTTGAGCTCTACAAAATGGTGTTTATATGTTTTTTTAAAATATTATTAAAAAGAGTAAGAGTTATTGAGATGTTACATTTTTAAAATAATTTTACTTCTTTCATAATTTGACACAAATTAGTATAAAAACAAAAACTTAATAGAAATCTCCAATTGGAAATATGTGAAAAATTATATAAATTATATAGAATGAAATTATCTTGATAAATGCTTGAATAAAATTTATTTTTAGATAGAAATATTCAAATTTAATCATTTTTATAAATCATCTTGAAAGGTGACATATCTTTGTACTTTTAACTAGTAACAAATTACATCTATTAGGGCTACAATTTTGACCAGTTCTGATGATCTACACTGTCAAGAGTCTACCTACTATGAGCTTACAAGGCTTTTTAGGATACCTTGATTTAATGATTTAAAAATTACAAAAATGTAAGAGCTCTTATGATTTCAAAATTACGAAAAATGTAAGAGCTCTTATGATAGATTTATATAAGCCTAATAGAACCACTCTTTTAAGGGATTTACCCTAATTCACTCTACTAAAAATGTGTCTTTACTCGATCCTTTAGTTAACACTAATGCTTGATTATGAATCTCCTCTTTCTACTGTCTGATCCTTCCCTAGTCTGATATAAGTTGTTTCTCCACTTTACTACTCTTCTTGGTCTCTCTTCCTCTTTTCACTTCAAATTCTTATTAGGCATCCAAACTTTTCTTCTTGCATGTACATTCTTTATACTTTAAAATTTGGGTTCAGATCCTCATTGGGTGAGCCCACAATAATGGGTTCCACTTTAGTTGTTATATAATCAACTAGAGAAGGTTATAGATCAAGATTAACAATGTAGATTTCTCCCTTTTTCCAATTAAACCTTACATTTTTTGATTAGGTAGATACCTTGCATAGGGATTAATTATCCATCTCAAAATTCATAATCAACTCCTTAAAATACTCCTTGATCATTAAATCATGCAATAAACTAGCCAAAAAAAATTACCTTAGTTTTTGTGCAATTCCAAAAAAATATGTTATAATTGGTTCACACGACATATGAACAATCGAATGCTCATTCATGACTAGATCTTCATGTTGTCCCTTGGCTTCTAAACACTCGACATTCACTATATAACTTGGCATGAACTAACTCTGTGTTCCTTCGCAAAAACTAAATTATGTCTTAAGTGACATGTATAGGATCATTTGGTGACCATATATTTTCTTGCCACTAAAAATTGCTTGACCTAAACTAAAATATGAAATATTCTAAATACAATTTGTCACCTTAGTAGAATGGCTTGGTCATACTGATGACTAACCAACATTTCCAAATAAATGATGAAGTGTTTGACACTAATATTAATAGGAAACAAAAATCTTAATGTTGGAGGCTAACGTCATTTTTTGTTATTTACCCTCTTTATGTGTCCTATTGAGGAAATGACATGTAATGTGGAGGTGGTATATTACTTTTGAAATAATTTTAATTGTGTATATATATTATTTATCTTTGTTGTACCTATCATAATTTGGTTTTCATTTTGACATTGGATTCTCTTTACATAGTCTTCATCTTTACAAATCCTATTAAGGTGGGCTCTTTTGTATCATAATGAAGAGGATTGTAAAGGGAGAGTGGTGGGTTATGTATAAGGATGTCTTTATTGATAGATAAAACCTATTTTTTAGAGCCATGCCAAAGTTTTGGGAGCCTTTCACAACCCTCTAGAGTCAATTTTAGGAGCCATTTCAAAAACCAATATGGTGGTTTGTAGAGCCTCTCAAATTCCCATGACCTCATCTTATGTTTATAATAGATATTTATTGTTCTATTTTTGTTTTGATGAATATTAATCTTAAGGAAACCTAGTTAAAATCCATGTTATAGGGTCAGAGGTCTTAATACAATCTCTTTGGTGTATGTGGCTTTGAAAAATAGAGTTTTGTTTCTAAAAACTCTTTATAGCCTTTTTTTTTTAGTTTATTTTATTTTTTTATTTATTAATAGATTTTCAAATAATTATTCCCTATTCATTATTTTTTTGTACAATTACATCATTTATACCAATTCCTTTGGGATTCTTAATCTCCCTCAAAATATTCATGTAAAGGGAACTTGTTTCTTTAAAACTCATTAGCCATTAATAACAAATTATTCATAGAGATAAATCTTAAAAATAGAACAATTATCATATAGTTACTTCTAATCCTTCAAGAAAAATAAAATGTTCTTAACTATTAGATCAATTTGGAGTGCTCAAATAGTCATATATTTCTCAAGAACTTTAAATTCACATTACCTAAGACTTCTATCATATTTTTCTCTTTTGATTTCATCCCTTAAAATTCAATCAGAACCTTTAGACATATCACACCTTTTTTTTCCATGCACATCATTGAGACCATTAATCTTACAAATTGAATGGTTATGGAATCATTACCTTCCTCATATTCTTTATATTCTTCTACTAAGATTTTGCCTACTTCTCTCAAGAACTTTTCCATGTCAAGATATCCAATAAATATTTTATTGGTCATGTTTAAAATAATAGCAAGCAATAAAAAAAAAAATTTGATAAATGAAGAAAAAAAAGATTATTCTTTAGACCACTTTTTTGGAGGAATATATATTTGACAAATATTATAGGTCATTGATAACCAAGTTGTAAATGCATGAGAATATACAAAAAGAACTCAAATTTTAAATAGGGAAAGAAAAACAACTTGAGAATATTTATAACCTTTTCACTACCATAAGTAAACACAATTGGAAAAGGAACTCGATAATAAAATATGGGTTAGATACTTGTTAACTCAACAAAGCATAGATTTAGAAGATTTCTAGATATTTTTAAAATCTAAGTATGTCATTTATTCAAAATAGAAATCCGTAAGAAGAAACTATATTTATGTCACTTATTATTATTATATGTAACCTATAAATTATTTATAGCCTTATATTCTTAATTCTAATTATATTCTATTCACAAAGGAAAAATGAATAAATCTATTAATGATCATATGAAAAAAGTCCATTTCTTTAAGGGAACATTACAAATCTAGTAAAATATATTAAAATTTAATAAATTTTCTCAATAAGTGTTGGAAATACAATAGGGAAAGAAAAATCTGAGAGGGGGTAGGGGGTGAATCAATCCTTCAAAACTTTAACCATAAAATCATTCACCACACATCCATCTCACAATTTGTAAGTAAACTAAAATAACAAATTAAGCATATACATCTATATCATGAAAACAAATAAACATTTCATACATATGTTACAATATATGATTACTTAGAAACCCTAAAATGAGAAGGTAAAGCTAGGGTGGGGATGATACCCACAAATATTAACTACTAATGTTGTAAAGTATATCCAATGAAGGTTGTAATGTTTGATTATGAAACATGATCTACCTTGCAAAAGGTCTTCCTTGTTAAAGGCTTATAATATTGTTAGATCTTACCCTGTTAAAGGATTTCAACAACCTATTAGACCTATGCTTGGTTAAAGGAATTCAACTTACAATGGAGTAAGAACCTAGTTAAATGATTTAAAGCAGCTTTTTAAGACTACACAATTAAGAGATTTAACTGATTTAGCTATTAGAATGTCTTAGCAATGATCCTATAGTTAGCACTCTGATGGTAGATAATAGATCACCTCTTTGAATGTATCCTTGATCCTCCTTTGATCAAATGTATCTCTTGTATCCTCTAATTCCTTTGCTTTTTTCTCCTCTAACTGATTCTGCAATTCATACACTATAATCAATCTTCTTTAGGCACACTTGAATGCTCTGTTTGCACATGTAAACTTCTCTCTTCACTCATATTGATGTATTAATATTTAGCTTCCTTAAGAAGATATTTTTTACTTAGGGTTTGGTATGAATCAATGATTATAATTCATCCATATAGCCACTCAATTTATCCTTTTTTCTAATTGGTTTCATGTAATGAATAGGGATTCTAAATTAAGATTTATTCCTATCATCTAGAATCACAAAACAATCCTTAAGTTGGCTCCAAAATGGTTTACACAGTAGTTTGTGCAATTACAAACAACTATGTCAAAACTATTTTACTTGGCATTTAAAGTCCCTGATGCTTGACATCAATTATAACTTCAATGCTCTAACTTGACATTTGTTGATCACTCGACATCATCTATTTTCTCCAGATTTGATTGAATCAGAACATACTAAGTATCTTACTCAATGGACACTATCTAACATGTTATGCTTAGGATGCATTACTTGCTCAGCACGAACTAAGTTCTAACTCTTAAATTAATTAAGTGTGTAGACACTTATATGTCAAAACCAATTTGAGATCAACAATCTCTCCCTTTGACATGAGTGGAAAAAAAATTGGTCATGCATAGATGATCTTAACTTATGAACATAACTTAGATACTCAATATCTCTGTTTGACATATGTACAAAATTTTAGAATTTCAAAATTTTGCAAAACTTGACTTAACAATCATACCTCAAAATCTTATAACCCAACCTATGTTGATTTTGCATTTTTGAATATGAACCAATATTCCTACTAAGTAAATGCACATATTTTAAACTGTGATGTACTCTGTATTTATCTTTGAATCCCCCCCTTGTTTGGTCTCCCCCAAAATTGTATTCACTATTTCCTTAGAGTCATTGTCTCTCTCAAAAATGATATACATAATATCTCTCTCCCATTTCCCTATGCTTCTTATTTCTCCCAAAACATATCTGTCATGCTTACTTATTGCTCCCCCTTTTTGACACTTATGTCAAAGGGTTATACACATAGTTTGTTTATCCAAGAAAGTTTTATGGACCTCAAGTACTATCTTCAAAACTACATACCAATTATCACATGCTACCTCCAATGATTTGATTTGGATAGCTAACTCAACATCAAGGTGAACTAAGCCTTCATGTGTGGAAAGATGGGGACCTTTTTTCATCACTATTTATGCAAAAGCTAGTTCATTGTGTACTATCTCTATGAATGGGGTCAACATGGGCTAGATGCTAATTAATGTTGCCCAAATGTTTACATCTTGATCATGTAGGGTTGCCAACTAACCTTGGGAGTTCATCAAATTCCTAAAGCGCTATTGAGTCTAAGCTGGAGAATTGGGTAGAGTGGTACCTATTTTCTTTGTATCTCCTTCCAAATTGTGAATACATCATTACAAATCTTGTGTGAATATAGTTGTATCACACAACTTCATGTAAAGAGATAAAATATTCTCTAATACTTTCTTTACACTGTCAATCTTGGTTGCTAATTTAACCTAACTAAGTGTAGTGACACTTCATATCTTTTCATTGACTTTTCCTTGAAATTCCTTCTCAAACCATTCAAGTAGTTTAATATTTGAATCCAGGTGTGTATCATTTGTCTTCTCCACTATATTATTCAAATTCTCCATAGTAATCTTTTCTTCTTTATGGGTTGGGAGGCTAAATACATCAAGAAATATATCCTTGATATCTTGCAATGCTTACTTCTTCATATGCTCCCTTTTGAGTAGTTCTTCGTGCTTTTTCCATCCAAGAGAATCTTGAAGTATGCTCATCTATTCAATACTTATTGTTGCAATATCAAACATGGGAAACATAATCACTTCATCCAAGTTAACATCACCAAATGATATAATTTCATCTTTCTTGGATGTGCTAAGACTAGGCCTTGGTGACTATAATGGTGTAGCTTCTACACTCGGCCTATGAAGAGCTTGATTTGGAGGAGTAGCAATTTTTGGCAAGGCAACTAGTGTTTGTATTGCTAATTGCTCCTTAGGCTTGGTAGTGAATACCGACTCTTCAATCATATTCCATTCTTGCTTTTCAATCTCAATTGCACCTTGAGTTTGTGTTGTAAGCACATGAGTATCTTCCTAACCTATTTAAACTTATGTCCCATATTTATCTTCTGTAGAAACATCTTGTACCAATACATTTGGCACCATTCTGTTGATATTTTCCATTGTTGACTCTTTCCTTTGGTACAATAGAATGGGTAATGTAGGTTATACCACTATGAATTGAGAGGTTTGAGTTATGTCTTGTTTTTCCTCCTCTACAGATGTCTTTTCTACCTTCTCAATTTTATCTACACTCACCAATGCATGATGACTATGTAGTTGTACCTTAGTGGTAGTGTCTAGATTTTATTCTTTTCTAAGCAATAGTATGATCAGAAACATCCTTGAGCTATATTGTATCTATGTCTTTAACCCATGTTGTGGACTGGCACTTAGTACTAGTATACTTATTCTATTTTCTACTCAACATCAATTGTTGCTTGTGTATCTACATTCTTCTCAGTGCCTTCCACATGTGCATCCTTTTTAGTTTCATCTTTAGTGACCTCAATTACTTTATTTTCACCTTTTTCTTCACCTACCCCAACAAGTTTCTTCTCAATTTCCTTAGGTGTTGTCAGTCAATATATTACTTTACATATCTAAATAAAATTCTGAACAATGTTCTCAATGCCATTCTACAAAATATGGAATTCCTTGTATTTAGGAGCAAATCTCCATGTCTACTTCTTAATGTCCTTTATCATTGTGACCTTATCAAATTATGGCATCACACTTGCTAGTGTAGTCTCTTTGATTTATCTTTCTCTATTAAGACTAAACTACCATTTTTGTTCAACTTTGTCATATAGAATCTTGGGTATAGAGTTAGCAAGCTTAATTGGAGTCTTTTTTAATGTTTCCATCATGGCATATATTGACTCTTGCACTTGGTTCATCTTAATCTTTCCAAGTTTATCAAACTCAACATGTGTGAATCCAAATAAGTCAACATTATTCTTTATATTCTCTCACAAGTTATCCAAATTAGAAGGACTATGATTTACCACTTTGAATTAATTGTTGTCATCAAATTTTGTCCTTTCCTCATCTTATTTAGTTGGAGCATTATACTTTCTCCTTTGTTTTTTCTCAGAATCACCTTCTTTGGTAGCTGACCTAGCTCTCTTTCCCTTTGTATTTTCTACTTCTTGAGCCTTCTTAGTAGTAGCTCTTGTGTTAGCCCTGGTAGAAGGAATTGCAAGTGTAGGTTATGTAGGTTTTACAATCTTCTTTGGTTTGCTTACTACTAAAGCTTTAGCTTGCCTCTTTTTCCTCTCTATGGCTATAGGTGTGTTATTGGCTTCTTCTCCTTCAACACCTTCTTCAATTTCTACTTCCTCTCTACCTTGGTCTTCTCCTTGGCTTGAGTTATGGCTAGTGGTGCTTGCATAGGTACATCTTCGCCTTCTTCATCATCATCTTCTACATTTTCTTCTTGTTTATCATCTTCTTTTGCCCCTTCACAAAAGTTTTCTTTGAACTTCTTGACAATTTTTTTCTTCTTCCTCATATAGAGGTTGTCTTCAAGTCCATAGTTATATTAGACTTGGGTACATTATAATTTCCAAAGTTCATAGTATTCTTATCGACTTTTCCAACAAAGTAGTAATTCTTGTAGATGCCTCATTCACATTTATCTCATAACATAGAGGCCTTAACCATCTCACCCTTTGAACAATAGCCTAAAAATATGTGAAGTTAGTATTAACTAGAAAGAAAAGATCATTGAAATGCTTCTCAATTAGTCACACTAGTAACCTCATTCTTTGTTTCATTGACTTCTTAAAGTCTTAAAAGTAGCTAGTCATTATAGACTCAAAAGTTTCTTCAAGTTGATTAATGTATTCACCTATCTACACTAAAATAGATCTATTTATCCTCCATACAACTTTATCAAAAGAAGGAAATGTTTTCTCCACATAGAAAAACATACAAACAAGTATTGAACCAAACTTTAACGGTGTATTCTTGGTTTTCCTTATGGATCCCAAGTTTTCTAATAACTATTGTAATTGTAAATTGGCAAGGTCAAAATAATGATCCTTCTTCACTATCTTGTAGCCTATGTCAAAAACAATACAAGGTACATTGTTCAATATGCTGGATTGAAAGAATTTATGTATACTTATACTTACTGCAAAAGTCATTAGGGGATCTTTGATGGTGTCAATTCTCATTTCTCTCTTATTCCACACTACCCCTCTGTTTTTCTCAATAACCTCTTTTGCATCACTTCTCATGGTCTTAGGTTTGTCTAGGGTTTGGTACCATGTTACCCTCTATATAATCCTCTTGGTAATCTTGATAAGTCCATCCTCTAACCAAACAAAGTTGTCATGAATCCTACTCAAAACAATATTTATCCACTTTGTCTTGAAAATGTTGGGTAAATCTAAGGCATGAGTTAACCCTTTTCTTTCTACAATCTTATATTCTTCCTTCAATATTATGTTTTCACATAATTTTCCATATAGGTGTCTAATTTTAGTGTCACCTATGCTAACCACCTTACATTTGTAACAACATCTTACATCTTGAATTATTAAAAATTGTGGTGGTATCATCAATTGAGCACCAGACAGGTCGTACTTGTATGCAATGTCAGGAATTGGTCTAAAGTTTGGTTGTATGATCTTATTAGTAATTAATTGAATATTAAAAATTCCTCTCCCTCTTTAACCTTAGTAGCGAAAGAAGTAGATACCATATTGATTTCCTATGGTTTTCAAAAATTTAAACAATGTAGCTTGGAACACAATAAATAACTTTATAAATCTATTGAATGATGTCAAACTATGATTGGATCTAGTCTACAAACACTTGGAATGATCTCCCCAATTCACCTTAAGCTCATTTTTCTCTCACAAAATTTTAATGATGTTGAATGAGTCAAAAATTGATCATATAACCCTTAAAAATTTACAATTAATGCTTAGTGCTTACATAGCTATAAGCTTGACTTCAATAGTAATCTCACCTCACTCAACTTCCATGTAATTTTCTTCATGCTTAACAGCCATTACAAGTTCGTCCAACACAATCATCCATAATATCTTGAGATTACCTAGATTTCACTTGGCAGCTTAAGTGAAACTTTTCATGCTCAGCAACAACATGAAAACTATCAAAACTTAAATATTTCTTCCAAGTTCTAAACAAAACTTTGCATCTTTCTTCATGCATATATAATCTTTTCATTACTAAACCCTTGGAATTTATGTATGGTATATCATTTAAATATCACTCCTACAAATACCTCTTGATTTCTTAATTGGGGGTGCTGTGATCACCAGATTGATTGGATGAAGTGATCCCATCTAAACTTGATTTACTACAATCTTCTTTCTTCTTCCATGTTTTCTTCATATGCACTTTGTCTAGCATTCCTCTAACTCTGCTAAACTCATTGCTTGGTACCTTTGACTTTGTTAGACAATGTTTGGTTATGTGACCAGCCTTTAAGCAACTAAAACATATAGTTTGAGTTAACCATATACTATAATCACTTCTAAACTGTGTTATTATGCAATTCTTAAGAACATGTTAGTTTGTGGTGACTAATTAAGGAAGTATTATACATACTTCATAAATTATTTGAAAGTTTTTTTGGTACTATTCACAGGTTTTCCACTAAAGTTTGGGCTAATATTTGCCAATTTATGGCCAATATTTTGTAACCCTAAAGTAGAAAAAATACTTGTATAAAAGGGCTTAGGGTTAGGGATTTATTTAGTGTGAGTGATGCAAAAATTGGTTCTTGCGGTGGTATTGAGTTGTAAGGGACTACAGATTGTAATCAAGTTGTAATCATTGGATCATAATAATATCAAACTTGCTATTTGGTGGATGTTAAATCTTGGGTGAACTATGTTAAATCTTGGTGTCTTGTGTTCTTTTTTGTGATCTATTATTTTATGATATTGTTTATATTTGCATGTAATTGTTATTTTTGCCTGTCATTTAATCCTAACAAGTGGTATAAGAGTGATGTTATTTTTAAGTTTTCCTTCGGAGGAAAGTCTCAAGGTTGAGTGGAAGTCTTATGGTTAAGTAGAGGCAATGGAAGACAAGGGTAAGCTAAGGGTTGATAGGTTTAATGGAAAAAACTTTCAGTTATGGAAGATGCAAATGGAAGACTATCTTTATCAAAAGAATTTATGGAAGCCATTGGAAGGCAAAACCAAAAATTAGGTATCTATGTCAAATGATGACTAGGATCGTTTAGATAGAAAGGAAATTGGAAGCATTCGATTATGCCTGGCACCATTAGTGGCATTTAATATTACAAAAGCAAAGACAAAAAAAGAGTTGATGCAAACCCTAGCAAAATTGTATGTAAAGCCCTTCACTTCAAACAAGGTATTTCTCATGAAGTGTTTATTTAATAAGAAAATGATAGAAGGTTGACCTATTGCGGATCATTTAAATGAGTTTAATACTATTACTAGTTAGTTATCTTATGTGGGTATCAATTTTGATGAAGAAATTAGGGATCTCTTGAGTTTGTGTTCTTTGCCTAAAAGTTGGAATGGCTTGGAAATGACTGTGAGTAATTCTATTCTTGGATCTAGTACCCTAAAATATGATGATGTGATTGGTGTTATTTTGAGTGAGGAAACTCATAGGAAATCATCAGGTGGATCTACATAAGGAAGTTCTTTAAATGCACAAAGCCAAGACAAAACAATTAAGAGAGGAAGTAATTCTGGAAATTGTGGGAAATCAAGAGGGAAGTTAAAGGGGAGGAGGTCTCAATCAAGAGGACCAAACGACTACTGGTACTATAAAAAAAAAGGGCATAAAAAGAAAGATTGTTGGAATTGAAAGAAAAATGATGGAAATAAACTAGACAGAGACAAGGAGGCAAATGTGGTAAGTAACAAATCTGAAGAGGATGCTTTGCTTCTATCTCTAGAAATTGTTGATGATTCATGGGTTTTAGATTTTGGTGCTTCATTTCATGCTATGTACCTCATAGAGGTTATTTCATTGATTATGTCCAAGGGGATTTTGGGCTTGTTTATTTGGGGTATAATGAACCCAGTTAGATTTTTGGAAAGGGAAAAGTTAAGATTAACTTGCAGAATGGGAATCATTGGCTACTACATGAGGTAAGACATGTTCCAAGGCTAAGTAGGAATTTAATTTTAGTAGGGCAACTCAGTGATGAGGGTTGTGTAGTTACTTTTAATGATAAAAATTGGAAGGTTTCAAAAGGTTCCCTTGTAGTAGAAAAAGGTGTGAAAGTAGGCACCTTATATCTTTGTACAGGTCATATTGTTCCTTCTACTTTAATTGTTTCAAAGAAAAATGAATGTTTAGGAACAATTGTTGTAGTTAAGCAAGGAGAACAAATAGCTATTGTAAATTCTGATAGAGTACTATGGCATAACAAACTTGGGCACATGAGTGAGAAAGGTATTAATGTACTTCATTTAAAGAATGTTTAACTAGGTCTAAAACGTGTTAATATAGATTTCTATGAAAGTTTTGTGTATGGAAAACAAAAGAGAGTGAGTTTTGTGAAGACCATGAAGGAAAATAAAAAGAAGAAATTAGAGCTTTTGCATATAGATGTATGGGGACCGACTCAGGTATCTTCCATTTGTGGATCTCATTATTATGTTACCTTTATTGATGATGCAACTAGAAAAGTATTGATTTATTTCATTAGACAAAAATCTAATGTATTTCAAACTTTTAAGAGACGGGAATGCTTGGTTGAAAATGAGACTGGTAAGAAATTCAAATGTCTCAGATCTGATAATGGTGGTGAGTATTGGAGTAATGAATTTGAAGATTATTGCTCCACTAATGGTACTCATAGATAGAAAATTGTTCCAAGGACTCCACAAAAAAATGGAGTGGCTGAACGCATGAACATGACTATAATAGTGTGTGAGAAGCATGAGGTTAGATACTGGGTTGCCCATACACATGTGGGTGGAGACTATGAATACTGTTGTATGTTTGATTAATAGAGGTCCCTCTACTCCTTTGGGTTGTTGTATTCCAATGGAAGCATGGACTGGTAAGAAGGTGAGTTATTCTTTTCTCAAAACCTTTGGTTGTGCAGCTTCTACTCATATAGATTCTGAAAATAGAACTAAGCTAGAAGCTAAGTCAAAGAAATGTGTATTTTTTGGATATGGCATTAATTTGGTTATAGGCTTTGGGATTTTTAAAATCATAAATTTTTAAGAAGTAGGGATGTCATATTCAATGAGAAAGTGTTATACAAAGATCTGTTGTAGAAACATTGGAAGAAATAAGATGATTATGTAGTGATGGATGATACTCCAAAAGATGATGTTTCAACCATTCCTCATGATGTGCAAAAATTGCAACAACAAATACAGCAAAGACCAGTGGATGGTAGATGGTCAAAAAGGAAAATTAGACCGCTAGAAATATTTTCTCCCTTTGTGTATTCTATTTTATTAATATATGCTAGTGAACTTGAATGTTATGATGAAGCTATGTAGGTGGATAATATGATTAATTCAGAATCTACAATAAAAGATGAAATGGACTCTTTGCTGAAGAATAAGACATGGGATTTATGCAAGTTGCCTATAAAGAAAAGATTTAAAGTTAGGTTAGTTTTAAAAGGATTTTCATAGGAAAAAGGCATTGATTTTGTTGAGATATTTTGTCCTATCATTAAAATGACTTTTATTCATACTATTTTAAGTATTGTGGCTACTGAAGATTTGCATTTAGAGAAGCTTGATGTTAAAACAACCTTTCTTCATGGTGATTTCGATGAAGATATATATATATATATATATATATATATATATATATATATATATATATATATGGCTTAGCCATAGGGTTTTGAGGTCAAAGGTAAGGAGAACTTAGTGTGTAGATTGAAGAAAGGTTTATATGGCTTGAAGCAAGCACGTTAGCGATGGTATCTAAAATTTGATAGTTTTATGCATAAGCATGGATACAATAGGTTTCATTTAGATCATTATGTTTATTTTAAGAGGTTGGATGATGACAACTTCATTATGTTATGCTTATATGTTGATGATATGCTTGTAGCTAGGTCTAACATGGATCACATTAAGGGGCTAAAATGCCAATTAACACATGCATTTGCTATGGAGGATTCGGGAGCAACAAAAAAAATCCTTGGTATGAAGATTTACAGAGATAGGAAGAACAAGAAATTGATGCTATCTTAGGCTAATTATGTTAAGAAGGTGTTGCAATGTTTCTCTATGGAGAATGCTAAAGTTGTCAGTGCACATTTACTTGGTCATTTGAAGTTGACTAAGGAGATGTGTCCTAATACATAAGAAGAGGAGGATAAGATGTCCAAGGTATCTTATGCTTTAGCTATAGGAAGCTTGATGTATGCAATGGTATGTACAAGGCCAAATATTGCACATGTAGTGGGAGTTCTTAGTAGATATATGAGTCATCCAAGAATTAAGCATTGGAATGTAGTAAAATCGATTCTCAAATATTTGAGAGGAATATTTAGTAAGTGTTTACACTTTGGGGGATCCACTACTAACTTATAGGGCTATGTTGACTTAGATTTGGTAGGGGATATTGATACCAAGAAGAGTACTATAGGTTATGTATATACTATTGGTGGAGCATTTGTGAGCTAGGTTTCTAGGTTACATAACGTTAATGCTTTATCCACTATAGAGGTAGAGTATGTTGTTGCTATAGAGGTAGCCAAGGAGATGATATGGCTTTAGTTCTTCTTAGAAGAATCAGGATGCCCTTTGAGGCATAATTATTTGTTTATCTTGCAAAGAATTTAGCTCTACATTCAAAGACTAAACACATTCAGTTGTGGTACCATTTCATTCGGTCAATTTTGGATGATGGATAGTTAAAGATGGATTAGATACATATAGATAATAATCCAATAAATATTTTTACGAAGGTAGTGACAAGGGAGAAGTTGAATTCCTCTTCAACTTTCATTGGTCTTCTAGACTAAACACGAATAAAAGAATAGTAAAGTCCAAGTTGGTTTGATCTAGTGGGAGCCCCATGTGGTAGTACTATTGGTACATGATTAGTCCACAAGTGGGAGATTGTTGTCTAGTGTGGATTCTAATTAGTCCCAAAGTGGGAGATTATTTGTTTGTGGTGACTAATCAGGGAAATACTATACATACTTCATAAATTATTTGAAATTTCTTTTGGTATTATTCACAAATTCATCACTAATGTTTGGGCTAATATTTTCCAATTTATGGTTGCCATGTTGTAACCCTAAAGTAGCAAAAATACTTGTATAAAAGGGCTTAGGGTTAGGGATTGTTTTAGTGTGAGTGATGTGAAAATTGGTTCTTGTGGAAGTATTGAGCTATAAGGGATTATGGATTGTAATTAGGTTGTAATCAATGGATCGCAATAATATTAGACTTTGTGTTTGGTGGATGTAGCCCAGGGATTGGGTGAACCATGCTAAATCTTGGTGGCTTGTGTTCTTTTCTATGATCTATTATTTTTTGATATTGTTTATATTTTCATGTAGTTGTTATTTGTTTATATGATTTAATCCTACTAGAACATGTCCATACTCTTGACAATAGTGAAAACTATACCTAGTATTATAATCCCAATTATAAGAGCTTCCATTGTGCTTTACCTTTGTCTTCTAGTTTGATGACCACTTGGGCTTGGATCTACACTCGTATGCTCTTTGTCCATACTTCTAACAATTATAGAAAGACCTTTTAAATATGTGTGTGCTCATGGTCTTGGTTCAACATTCGTGTGCTTGATTTCCTTGCTTGTTGCATTTCTTGCACTAATCGATGAACTTCTACTTAAGATTCCAATTTGCAGTATTTCTCCTACAAACATTAGTAGTATGTCATAATTTTCCACAATTATGACAAGTATGTTTGGAGTTCTTACCTTTGTTACTTCTTTCCTCACCACTTTTAGATGATTTTCCTTCTTTAGTGCTAGTATATACTAATCTAGTATTATCATAATTGGATGTATGGAATCTCATTTGTTTTTCAAAGTACTTGATGGCTTCACTTGCTTTGTTGAAACTTTCAATGAACTCCTTTTCCTTCTTAGATCATTACTCAATTGTTCATTCTGTACTTGTAGGGTTGTGATCACAATGTCTTTAGCATTTAATTCATTTTTGGCAATCATGACTTGATTCATTGTCTCCAATTGCATGCTAGCAATCCTATTCACCTCTAATGTCTTCTCTTCTAGTTTGTTGGTTAGTATCATTTTGTCATCTTCAATTTTGAATTTTTCCTCTTCATCTTTAATCTTATACTCGGTGACCTCACATAGCAATACTGACTGGACTTCTTGTTCTATCTTAAGTTTTCTGACCTCTTTTGTTAAGACTCTAGTCTTTTACATTAGATCTACAACTATTTCTTCAAATTCACTTGTGTTTCCATCTACAAAAAAATTAGTAGTGTCAATCTCTTGGTATTGTGTGTCATTCTCTTCAATAGCTATCTCTTTTCATCTCTTCAATGAGTGCTTCAATCCATCTCTTACTTCATTCACCTAATATAGGGCAAGCTAGATTTCAATTTTTTGATTCTAAATAGTCTTTCCTAACTTGTACACTTCCATCTCCAAGATCTTTCCTCAATGTTGCAAAGATTTCTTTTCCAAAGAACTAATGCTCAGATTCCAATTGTTGAAAATACAATAGGGAAATTAGACTCTAAGAGGGGACAAGGGGGTGGTGAATCAGTCCTTCAAAACTTCAACCATAAAATCATTCACCACACATCCATCTCAAAATTCCCATGTAAACTAAAATACCAGATCAAGCATATACATTCATATCATGAAAAAAAAACATTTCATACATAAGACACAAGATATGATTACTCAAAAACCCTCCAATGAGAAGGTAAAGTTGGGCTGGGAATGACACTCACAAATCTTCACTAGTGCATTTATAAAGTGTATCCGATGAAGGTTACAATGTTTAATCATGAAACATGATCTACCCTGTGAAGGGTTTACCTTGTTAAAGACTTGCAAGATTTTTATATCTTACCCTGTTAAAGGATATCAATATCCTATTAGAAGTGTGCCTAATTAATGGACTTCAAATGAGAATGAAGTAAGCACCCTATTAAAGGATTTACAACAACCTGTTAAGACTATTATGTTAACATATTTAAGTGATTCACCTATTAGAATGTCTCAACAATGATCCTGTGGTTAACACTCTACTTCTACATAATAGATCACCTCTTTGCATGTATCCATTATCCTCCTATGATCAAATGTATCTCTTCTATCCTCTAATTCCTTTCCTTTGTTCTCCTCAAACTAATTCTACAATTCATACAATATGATCAATCTTCCTTAGTCACACCTGAATGCTCTATTTACACATGTAAAATTATCTCTCCACTCATACTAATGTATCAGGGTTTACCTTCCTTAAGAATATCTTTGTGACTTAGTGTTAGCTATGAATCAATGATTATAACTCATCCCTATAGCTGCTCAATTCATCCATTTTTCTGATTGATTTCATGTACTGCATAGGGATTCTCATTTAAGATCTATTCCTAACATCAAGAATCACAAAACAATCCTTAAGTTAGCTCCAAAAGGGTTTACATAGTAGTATGTGTCTTTACAAAGAAGTATGTCAAAACTATTTTACTCAACACTTTAAAAATCCTTGATGCTTGGTATCAATTGTAACTTCAATGTTTTAACTCGACATCTAAATGAATCAATGTCCATTGATCACTTGGCATCTAAATCTCTTAGCATCATCTATTTGTTTGGCACTTGAGTGACTCAGCACTAGTTGTTTACGCAACACATATTAAGTATCTTACTCAATATGCACTATCTAACATGTTATGCTCGACATGCATTACTTGTTTTGCATGAACTATGTTCTATCTTATAAATGACTTAATTTCATAGACATTCATATGTCAAAACCAATCTGAGATCAATAATAAAGTTCAAGGGTGATACTTTATCATTGATGACATGTTATCTTCAAGGCTATGTGACATACTAAAGAGTGAAATAACTATGATGCACATGCATAGCTATTTATGGTCTTGAAAGATAATGACAAGCTATGCTAATGAGGTACATCGTAAAATATATTAAGCATAGGTTTGAATCCATTAAAATAATTCTAGGTCATCTATCATAATTTTCAAAATGACATTGATGTATATCTATCAATGTGTTTTCTATGGGAACTTATTCTAATCTAAATTCCATGATACTTGATGTTAAAAGAGTTTATTTTCAACCCTCTAATAATAAAAAGAATAGATTGTAACTTGGGACTAAAAGATGATTATTTAGATGTATCTATGTAATTTTTGATGTATCAAGGCTTAGGGCATTTATCCATCAATTTTTTTCTAGGTTGAACATATAATTTTTCTTGAAGACAAGGGAACAAAAATAAAGTATAAATTAACAATTTATTTATATTCTATATCACTAAATAATAAATGCATAACTACACACATAAAATACATTGAACAATAACACCAATACTTTTATGTGAAAAACCTAAGGAGGGAAAATAATGGTAATTGGATCAACTTATAATATGTGAAATTCATGTTACAAGAGGTTAATATTTGAACTTGCATCCTCACAAAATTATCTTTGAGAAAGATATAATAGAATTTCCATGTCAAGTTCACCTATTTAAAGAAAGATATAATTATATTTAACCAAAGTACATATGTAATGAACTATTTCACAAAATGAGTCTAACCAATTTGTATAATATAGTCTTCCCAGAAGCCTTTCTCTTTTGTTACATTTAAATTGAACACCATATAAATACTAAGTTTATATTTAAAATCATTTAGTAGTCAATTCACTAAAACATTCTATTAAGGTTCACTCATCCTTGTGTGTAAAAAATATGACTACTTTTATAAACCTATCTATTTGATATTTCCAATGGATATGAAGTAAAAAATGGTACCTTATAGATCTCTATCTATGACATGGAGGAATTATATAGATAACTATGGTAGCTCTAAAATTAACCTAATTGAAAGAAAATTGCATGTTTCACCATAGAATGAAAGATTAAAAGATAGAAAAAAAATAGGAGTGAAAATATCCATGATCCTCAAGATGAAATGCAAGTGCAAAGATAAATATGATGAAATTCAAAAGTGCAAGTAAAAATAATTTAAGGTTACAAGATGAAATATTAATTATCCATCTTAATTGGACTATATGTGCACATTCAAGGTGGGATTTTGATTTATTATTATTTTAAAAAAGACTCCTCATTTGGATAAGGAATAAAGGGGATTTTCATTAAGTTATTAAATTAGAAAATATTATTTTATTTAAATAGAATCAGGATAAAGTGAAAAAAATTTAGGATAAAATCAAATAAATAATTATGTGATGATTGGATCAAAGATTAATGGCTAATTAATTATGAAAAATTGGGTGATTGCATTTTCCCCTCTTTGAGTCAATGTACGAGTGAGAACATTGAGTCAAATAATATGAGGTTGAATATTGTTGATGCAAAACTCTTCACGCTTTCTTGATGTATTATCCTCAAGAAACCTTATGTAACATGGAAACAATCTTCAAGTATGTGACTTAAAATAAGAGATTCAATCTCTAGAGAAGGTTGAATTCCTCACTATCAAGGAGCATGTAAACTAAAACCTAGAATAAAAAGGCAGAAAGATTACAAATTTTTTTAAATGATGAAAGTAAACATGATGATGCACCAAAATACAATTTTGATTCTTCCTTGCCTATAGATGTGCATAACACCAATCAACACTCAAACTAATACATATCTCACTCTAAGCTATCCTCTAAGGATTCATATGTTGGTCAAAGCCAATGTGGTGTTACAAGAAAACAAGATTCATGAAGTAACATCCATAGACTAGATAAACACAATATTTAAACTTAAAGAACATAAAATAAACATTTAGCTACAAGAATGAAATATGCACAGATAACTAAAAGGGAGAAAAGATTTTTAAAAATATTTTATTGATGTATGGTAAGAAAAAATTATAGTTGCAAAGCAAATATTTCTTCAAAAGAACGAAAAAGAAAAATCTAGCACATTGACAATCTCTTAGATCAATTATCTATGATGGGATAAATGGGGTAAAAATATCAAACATTTCTAGAGACTCAACAAGATGCTTTCATACTAAGCATGAATTAGTTACTTTAAGAAATACATTAGGCATGGAGTCACCAAAAGTAAATGACACATTATCCCACATGTAACTTCATAAAAAAATGTGTAATCAACAAAAAGAAGAAACTCCTAACATCCCATGATAACTCCAAGAGGGAACAACTATGCTCACACACTTCTTGAAAAGATAAAAATAGATATAACCTACTATATACAAACATTTCAAATATAAAAAATCAAACAAGTTCATTATCTAGCTTGCTGAAATACCTTCCTTTTTTCCTTATCATGGAGTGGTTGACATGTCCAAGAACTATCCTCCCTTCACTACTCAAGTGGTTGTAATATAACATTCCACCTAGACTTGATGTAATGCCTTACCTGAAGATCCTTGGAACAAGGATGAAATACAAGCCAATTTAGTTTTTTTTACAAGTATGAGTGCACATAACAGTGTCATACATGGATCACAAAGATCACAATGGAAAACTAACCAACTATCACAATCGAAGGGATCTCCAAATATCACTACCAAACTGACATGACCAAAACAAGGATGAAGAAACCCCAAGACTACAATAGAACCTAAAATCTCTGAACTATAGAGAGAAGGAGATACTAAAAAGCCCAAAGGGTACTAGAAATACCAAATTTCATTTCCTAAAAATTAGCAGAGATAACCCTTATTTTTCATGCAAGGACCAACAACATACAAAAATCTCACACCAGGAAGTATAGAATGCCATGCAAGAAATTGTCTTTCACATTAGCAAATGAAATAAAGGCTACGAGGAAGTACTTGGCCCAATAGAAAAAGTACCCCAATAGTGGTGTGGGATTTCACATGAGAAAGTGCCAAAAGCCATGCAAGAAAACCCAACACTCCACACAAGATTTTGTATTCTTGTACAAAAATATACAATTTTGTGTGAGAATCCAATATAGTATGCTAGAAGAAAAAATGCTAACAGGTTAGAAAATAAAATCCTCCACATGAGGGAGTGTTAGATCCACATATTAGGGAATGAAAATTGATCAAATAATTGAAATATGGGAAGCCAAAATCTGAAACTAAACATGTTAACATAAAAGTGAAGGGAAATAATTGAAAGCAACATCATAGTGTAGAGAAGCAACAAACTAAGTGCACCATTCCTCCCAACCATAATAGCATTATGAAACCTTGAAGGTTCCATCCATCTCCTATGAGTAACATCCCAAACTACCAACTAGATAGTCAGAGCTATCTTATAAGGATGTCACTACTAAAGCGTAACAACATCATAAGAACTAGAAATCTAACATGCTAAACCAAAAGCAATAGATACTCCAATTAAGTAGATACAATAGCTAAAAATATGCCTAACATCATCATAAAGAAATGTGTCAATACTAACATCATTTGAACATGTTATAAAAGAATTTTAATGAAAGCATAAATCACAAGAAGGAATACTCTGGAACCCAAAGTATGAAGTGATAACATTTAGGTATAGTTACACTAGGACAATAGACCATCTCTATACACTAGTCTCTAGCTATGGTGAGGGTAGCTATGCCTCCCAACTACATGAGACCCATAAGTCAACTCCTATCGTACTCCTATCATGTCATCATCACTAGGCTGCGAGATAGAAGCCACCTCCATATGCCACCCTACCCTACCAATGCTCATGCAATGATGAGTTCTCCTAGGCATGCATATTCCTAATCCAACCACAATAATCATAACTCCTAGAAGTAACATAGAAGATTGGGCCTCACAAGTCACCTAACAAATGTGCATGCACATACTCATGTGTGGCATACCACCATCATGCAGACCTTAACACAAGGAATGGATGAGAACACAATGTAGAAATACACTCAACCAATAATAGGCTCAAGAGGAAGGATGTAACATGCATCCCAATGCAACATAAAAGTGTAACAATGGTTAGACTGACATCCAAATGGATGATCTAGGGCCATGACTAAATTCATACTAGAAAAAAAAAGAAAATAGGGTGAAATGCAAAATGAGGAAAAAAACTCAAAACAAAAAAACTTTGAAATAAAAAAGCATTTGGCCTTTGGGCACAAAAGCCTTGAAAATCCAATAAAATTTGGGTTCACACATTGTATGGAAAAATGGCAAGTATAACAACATGAAACCCCAAATGCTCATTCCAAAAATAGGGAAATGCTCATAATTGACAAATTAGGGAAAACCATTGAATAGATTCAAAGGAGAACACTAGTTCTCAACCTCCAGACAAATAGCTACCAAAAATAGATATAGAAATTGAGTTAAAACATGAAAATGGCAGAGTCCTATCTAACAACAAAAGGGGCTGAAACAAGAATCAATTTGATAAAATAATAATCACGTGAAAGCTATAAAAAACTGTAGCAAAGCAAGCTCTCCCCGAGTAAGATCCAATGAGATTTATCTCACAAGAATCCCACAACCAAAGCTTTCATAAGAAATAGAAATGCGATCCTCTAGAAGAGGATACTCAAAAAAGCTCTCAACTTTGTATTTTGCAAAAGTAAGAAGTGACAAATTAAATTCCTCTTTTCATACTTTTTTCACTTTTTGAGTGAATAATCGATTAGGGTGAATAGAAAATTAGTCTAGATAGGCTCCAAATTGACCCAAATGAAAATATGATATTCCTAGAAATAGGAATTCATCTATGGCAGAGCTGCCATAAATTAAATTCAATAAAATTTAAAGCTCAAAAACCCAAAATGGTAGAAATCTCCTTAACAACTTTCATGACAATGCGAACCTCTAAATGCATAGACATGCTCACATATCTAGTCACATAATGAAAATGAGTTCTAATTTAATAATCATTGAAAAGATTAATTAAATAGTAAAAAAAAAATAAGGATATGTCAATCAACTAGGGACGACATTGGTGCAATATGAATAACTAAATGACTAACTCCATGTGCCACTACTAGGGATATAATTCCTACACACAAAAACACATGATCAAGTGCAATTACATATAATATCATAGATGAAGCAATAAATTCTTTAAATGGCTAATTTAACCATTTATTCAATTTATACCTAAATATTTCATTTACATCACTCACATTCACATAAAGCATGATGAAACAAGAATGAAGTAAAACACTATAGTATAAAATCTAACACATAATAGAGTCAAAACTATGTCCAATTACAAGATAACTAGACATCATCATAGAATATATTGTCATCTCAAAGTGACATCAACATGCAAATATGATAAACTAAACAACATAGCAATATTGCATCTATGATCTTGAAATCAAAGTAAAACAATCAACCCTTGGGTCATCTCAAGGAACATATAATAAGAGTATCAAGTATCTCTCAAATTAAAATAAACAAAGTACAAACTGCAAACATAAGAGCCACTACATCCTCCCCAACTAGCATAGGCTTACTCCTCGAATCCAGCAAATAGATAGAGGTACAATCCTCTCAGTCATTTAGCATGTTTCCAAGTTTTAGAGGACTCATTGCTCAGGTCTCATTACACCCATACCTACTCTATATCCTGACCTCACAAGGTCAGCCTTTGATACTAAAGGATCCAAAGTAAGTTTCCCATCCACTACATACAAAGCATACCAATCAAGAACATGGGTTACATTAGGAATGTATTGCCTCAAAACTAAAACATGAAAAACATCATGGATGTGTGATAGGTTAGGTGGAAATACTAGTTGATATGCAATAGGACCAAACCTCTTGAGGATCTCAAATTGTGCAAAAAAATGTGGCACCAACTTAGAGCCTTTTCCATAATTAAAGGGTCTCTTCCTTGGCCGCACTCTCAAAAACACCCTATCACCAACAAAAAAATGACAATCTAACCTATGGGCACCTACATACTTCTATTGCCTATCTTGAGTAGTAACCAAATGGTCCCTAATATGAAAAACCTATTGCTCCATAGCTTGAAGCATCTCTAGACCCAAAAGAACTCGATCCTCTAAAGGATACGAACATAAAGGAGTATGACACAATCTATTGTGCAAGGCCTAGAAAGGTGACATGCCAAGAGAACTATGATGCCTGTTGTTGTATGCAAACTCAAAAGGTATAAATAATCCTCCCACTTCACCTGCCAGTCTATCACATACATGCAAAGCATATCCTCCAAAACTAGATTCACTCTCTTAGTTTGACCATTAGTCTCTGGGTGATAAGCCAGACTAAAGTTTAGTTGCACAGGAAAATAATGCTAGAGAGATGTCAATAGAGAAAAAGTAAACACTAGATCTCTATCTAAAATAATCTGATGAGGAATCTCATGAAAATGAACAATATACTCCAAGAAAACATGTGCTATAAAAGAAGTTGTGTAGGATGCTCTCGTTGGTGAAAAATGTGCTACCTTGGACAACTTTTCCACTATTAGCATAATACAATCATGTTCATGATAACATAGGAAACCTTATGGTAAAATTAATAGATATCATATCCCACTTCCATTTAGGAACGGTATGTGGCTACAAAAGAACCACCGCATGCTAATGCCTTTCCTTCACTCTTTGGCACTTGAGACATCAAGAGAAAAAATCAGCAACATTGTCCCTCATCCTTGCCCAAAAATATAGCTACTTAAGATCAACATCCATCTTCTTGACACTAGGATGTGCAAAATATGGTACACAATGTGCTCTAACAAAACCAAGGCACGAAGATCACCCGACATGAGTACATAGATACACCCCAAGTGTCATAGTATTCCATTGGATTCAAGAAAGTATCAAAAAAATCTCCCCACAAGGGTACATCTAGACTTGATATCAGCCCTTCCTCCTAATACCAAGTGTCACTAGGCAAGGCCCCCAAGATACAACCTCACAAATCTACTCCCAATGACATCACTAATACCTCATGTCACCTCCTACTCAAGGCATCTGTGACAAAATTCTCCTTCCCTTTAATGTAATGAACATCAAATGCATACTCATACAAGAACTTCATCCAATGATGTTGTCATGCATTCAGGTTTTATTGAGTAAAGATATATTGCAAGATCCTATGATTGCTATGCAACTCAAACCCATATTATAAAAGAGAATGCCTCCAAAGAACAAGAGCATGCACTACAATTATGAGTTCCAAATCATGACTGGGGTAGTTAAGCTCATGGTCCTTGAGTTTCCTAGACTCATACACAATCACATAACTATCCTGCATCAACACCACAACCCACACCTTCCAATGAAGCATCCATGCAAACCATGAAATAACCTATAGGATTAGGCACTACAAGGACTATTGCACTGGTCAAACACTCCTTAAGAACATTAAAATACCATGTCACAATAGTTTGACCAAACAAACTTATTCCCTTTCCACCAAAGAGAATTGATGGGATGAGCTAATCATGAGAAATCCTTCATGAAGTGATGGTAATAACTCACTAATCCCATGAAATTGTAAACTTCTGAGACATTAGTGGGTACCAGCCAATCCATAATGGCACAAATTTTCTCTTGATCTACTACAATACAATCAACAATGATGATATGTCCTAAATACTTCAAATTTGACTGGAAGAACCTACATTTACTCAAGTTTCCGTACAACTAATGGTCTCTCAAGTACTAGAACACTTGATGTAGATTGAATTAATGCTCCTCAACAATATTCAAATAGATCAATATGTCATCTAGCAATATAATGACACACTAATCGGGGTAAATACAAAATACTCCATTCATCAAACTCATAAATATTGATGCCACATTGGTCAACTCAAAGGGTACAACTATGAACTCATATTACCCATACTATGTACAAAAAGATGTTTGATGAATGTTAGCCTCTTGGATACAAAGTTGATGGTATCTTGACTTCATATCAATCTTTGAGAAAACTCATGCCACCTTTATTTGATTAATCAAGTCATCTATCCTCGGCAAAGGATAACAGTTCTTCACCATCGCCTTATTCAACTATTAGTAGTTAGTGCACAAATGCAATGATCCATCTTTCTTCTTGATGAAGATGAATGGTGCACACCATAGGGATATACTATGATGAATATGGCCCTTGACCAACAATTCCTCCAACTACAATCTAAGCTTAGTCAACTCTTGAGTAGTCATGTGATAAGGAGCTCATGAAATCATCTCCACTCTTGGTATGAAATCAACCTAAAAATCAATGTGACACTATGGTGGCATATCTAGAATCTCATCACAATACACATCTACATACTCACGAAGGAGTGGCTAACCATCAATTCTCACCATACAGCTCTTAGCTTCCTCAAAATCACTAACAGAAACAAGAAACAACTAATAACCCTTTTGCACACTCCACTTTAGCTGATTAGCTGAGATCATTCAAAGTGAGAATGGTCTTGGGACTCCAAAAAGTTCCACTTGTCTACCTATGTCATTAACAAACTATACACACTTATGGAAGAAATCAACATTTTCCTAATGGTTAGCTAATTGATCCATGCCCAACACAATGTTGTACAATCCCAGAGGTAGGATACAAAGATTCACTATGGTAGTGGGGTAAAAGTACAAACCTCTGTCACCCTTTCATTAAGAAAAAGTCTAACAGAAGTATATCTATTCACTTTCAATAATATAAAAATGGTATTATTATTTATAATTTGAAAATGAAGTAAACTAATGAAATGTGTAGAATTTGATCAAATTTAGGATTATAATTTTTAACAATTATTTGGAATAAGAATTGATATGTTTTCATAGTTTTTATAGACAATTTTTAAGTTCCCAAAAAATGAGCAAAATTAGGGGTCTAGTTCCAACCACAAAAATATATGGAAAGAAAATTGTTTCCCTTTGATCTTAAACTATGTTATAGATTAAATATATATCTAGAGCATTCAAAACTAAAAATTGGTTTTAGACCTATCTTTCTCTTTTATAATGATTCAAATTTTAACATGCTTGAAATTGATTGTTTTCCTTTCCCACCACATTTTTCAAAACAAATCTATTTTCAATGGAATAAAAATTATACATTCTAGAAGAGGACTCTCTCCTATAGAATGTCATATAAGTTTTAATTATTTTTTATATGATTTAATTTTTTTTTTTTTCAAAATCAACATATTTCGGAGTGTTAAAATGTGTGCCTATAGAATTTTTTAATTATAATAAACTATATCTAATTAAAACACTGTAAACTCTAAGAATATTCTTGACTTTCAAATCTACAAAATGGTGTTTATCAATTTTTTTTAAAATATCATCAGAACTAGTAAGAGTTATGGAAATGCTATTTTTTTGAAATAATTATATTTCTTTAGTAATTGGATAAAAACTAGTATAAAACATACATTTTAATAAAAATTTCCAATTGAAAAAGTGTGAGATCATATATAAATTAGCTAGAATGAATTTATCTAGATCATATGCTTGAACAAAATTTAATTTTAGATATAAATACTTACATTTAGTTGTTATGATAAGTCAGCCTAAAAGGTCACACAACTTTGTACTTTTACTCAGTGAAGGTTCCCAAATTCAAAACATAACCCCTAACTAAGGAGTATACAAGTACTTTGGAACCCATGGCTAACTTGACCTACCACTTATCGACCTCATGTGCTACCACTAGCCCACATTGTTCAACAAGAGATGGTGAATGAAATAATTTGAGGCACTAGAGTCAAACAAAATTGAAGATGGAACACCATACAATGTACTTGTATCCTCGACTACTACACCTTGACACTTAGTTTGATATTTATCCACCACCACAAAGACTCAATGATTCCTTCTAGCATCTCCCACTGTAGGATCATATCTAGTTGCACCCTTACAAGGTCTTGTCGATGGTTTAATGGAACACTCAAAATAGTTATGGCCAGGATGAGCATAAAAATAAGTATTTCCCCTAAAGTTAGAACTTGGTGTGTGGCCACCCTGAGTAATGCAAGGATAAGGTGCACTACCCCTACTAGAGTTTTACTTACCACTCTGAGGAGGACTATCCTACTAAGATTTTTGGCCATGGTTTTAGTTATCCCCTTTCCTTTTGGTGGTACCAAAAGACTATCTACCCCTACTGTAATACCTCTTCTTATTTTTATGTTGATAACCACCCTAAGAGGGTGCTAACAAGGTGTAGCCTTGCCTTGAGAATTGGGTAAACTAAGCATTTTATCATAAATTCTATACACTTGGGTTCTAAGCACTGAATTTTTTGCTGAAGCCTCTAGCCAAATTTTCCTCTACAATACGTGGCTTCTCAATAGAAACAATAAGAATCCTAGGCTAATGCATAAAAACTTCTCTAACAAGGGCATCCTTAAGGCCTTAATTGAAATGACGAGTCAAGAGAAAATCATCATGGTTATAGCATGAGTATTGCCTAAGCTCAAAGAATTAGATCTTGTACTGATCTACTATCATGTTACCTTAGCTGATCTCATGGAACTCATCAGCATGGGCCTCTCTGAACTAAGGAGATAAAAATCTCTCTCTAGAATATCTCCTCAAAGATCTCCTAAGTGAAATCTGCAATGCTATTCTAGAACTTCTACCCCTCAATATTCCATCATATGAATGTATGGTCCCTCAACTACATTATCACACAATGTGCCTTCATATTGGTTTCATAAGGGTACATGGTAAAGCAATGCTCCATGTCTTCCAACCAATTTTCTTCCTTGAGGCCACATCCCTTACCATCATACAATGGTAGTTTTGATTGTTGAAGATACTTTATGATACACAACTGGATGAAATCTCCACTGTTGCAATCCCTACCACCTTGATCATGCCCTCAGCCACCTCATGGAGTACAAGAATGTTCATGTTCATGCTCCTCCTCTCTATGCTCTAAATGATGGGAATCCCCATGATGGGATCCCTTTTCCTAATCATGATCTTATTAGGGTTCCTCTACACAAGGGCCCAATTGAGAAAGAATCTCTTGAAGCACTACTGCCAATGCCCTAATTCCATTATGTTCATTATTACTTTATTCTCATTCTCTATCTTGGCACTCCTCTTCTTGGTGTTCTTCTCCATGATTATTTCTATGGGTACCACCCCAACCACTAGGTCTACATGTAGGAATCATCACTATGGAACTAACAAGATAAGGTCAGAAAAAATGAGTCACTACCATAAGAGTCACAACAAGATATAAAAATAAAAATAAAAATAAAAACAAAACCGTAGTGGAAGAATAACACAGAGATTGCAATGTTGCAACATGGGCTCTGATGCTAGATGTAATGCCCCTCCAAGAGATCCTTAGAATAAGGATGAAATACAAGCAACTAGCCATAGCACATAGCAATGCAATGTAGGGAACACAAAGATTGTAATGGAAAACTAACCAACTATCCAGACTCAAATGATCTCTAGGTAGGGAATTACACTTGATGTAAAAGAAGACTCTCCTATTTGGTCATGTCTCTTAGTTTGATGAATTAAATCATCCTTTTTGTCCTTGAAGACCTATATTTCATCATCAAGCCTACAAGAGGACAACCTTCCTTCTAGCTAATCCACTTGTTCTTTCTTCTCAAACTTTTCAGCTAATGCTAGCCCAGGTAGAACCTCTTCATTATCAATAGTAAAACTAAGGAAGTCATTGAATAAATCAACTACCTTATCATCTATATTTTCATGATCCAAATAAATTGTCTTCCCCTATAACTTGTTCAAACCTTGGATTAGACTTGGAATGAAAACATCTTGCTCATGTATAACATTGATTCTTGGCTAAACTTCATCCATATGCCTAAATGGATCTAGGTAGTCTTCATCCTCAATAAAAAGAGTCCAATTCATCTTTTCAAGACTAATCATGTAAGGCCCTACATGTGTAGTATAAAATGGCTCTACTTCTATGGAGGTCTTTGCACCATATCTAGTTCAAAAAAATACGTAGGACTAATCAGCAATGATATACCCACCACTTAATTTAGAAGGGAAATCTCTAGATAAGAAAATGGTAAAGTGTTCAAAGAGGTCTATGAAAGATATGTCTTGCAAGATAGTATAGCTAGGACACACATGCATGGAAAATTTCAAATCTTTTAATACCCCTACTATTTTTCAAGATGTGCTACCCAATTGAGGAAACCCTTTAGCCATAGGCTCATATTCTATACCAAACTAATTAGCTCAACTTTCTTAGGCATGACTGAAGTGCTAGGACTAGAGTCTATCATGCAATCGTGAAATATTTTATCTCATATGATTAAAGATATATAAAATGGAGGTGGCTTTATTTTCTTACTTTTATTTTCCTCCTTGTTACGTTGTGAGGCAATGGTTGAATTTTATGACCAACTAATAATTAATATAGAAGTAGCCCTAGACTCTAGCTTATTGCAATCAGATTATGTACTCTAATTATTAAATGAGTCAAATACATTACTTAATATTCTTGGGATCATTGATGTATGGCTAAAACAATTTTAATCTCTTGATTTGTATCACAAAAATTATGTGTACTAAAAATAGCATAAGAATCACTTCCATGCATTAGAGCCAGATGTCCAGCATTGGATTGATTTGTATTGTATTGTTATCCTAAAGTTGTTTCTTCCCCTTGTGAAATAAAAGCATGAGAAAATGTGCCTTGATCATTGGATTGATGACCAATAATGTACCCTCCTTCCTCTTGAGCATAGTTATTTTGGTGAACAAGTGCCTTGGTTTTATTTGAGGCTACATGGGGTAAACTATTGAAATATTTATTTTCACTCCATGAATTTCACACTTGATGTTGTGGACCATTTTCATTTTAAATCCTAATTATAAAGCTAATGGTGCCTAATGATTTTAACTTTTTCCTTCAATTGTTGTAACTTCATTCCCAAGGGCCTGCAAATATAATTTATTTTACCAATATTATTCTTAATGCCTTGCATCTCCAAGTTTTGATCTTGAAACTTCCTATCTATATCTTCCACTCTAAGATTGGAATTAAGAATCTATTGCACAAAAATTTTCATCATATTTTTTAGTTCTTATAACTCAATGGGAGATTTAGAGTTTTCTAGAATAACAACAAGAGGATGATCCATAGACAAAATTGAAATAGGAGCTACAATAAGATAATATCTAGTTATATTAGGGAAGAGGGGCATTATAGGTCTCGGAGCTATTTTTTAGCCTTTAATAAATTTATTTTGTGCTCTTCTAGAGAATTCATATGTAGTCTGTAGATTATCTCCTTCCATAGTGACAATGTCCTTAGCATAGAACTGCAATCTCACTATTAAAAGATTTGATATAATGCATGAAAGAATTAATAGGAAGAGGCTTTACTACAATAAAAATCCTATCACATATATTTAGAAATCTATAGCTTAAGTCTATCATGCACTCATGAGGTGCTCTTTTAATAGTAGTCAGCTACTCCAAAAGTGAGAAATTATCACTTTTATCTTCAAAATGTTTGCATAGTCTTATATCTAACCCATCACAATTATGGATTGAGTTGTGTGGTAATCTTTTGTACCATTTCAAAGCCTTTCCTTTTAATGATGAAGCTAAAAGTATAATAGAAACATCATCCTTTGTGATACCATGAATATTATTAACATCTAAAATTTCTTAAATATTATCTATGAGGGAAATGGATGTTTCACAAGTGAACTTAGGTATACTTCTAAGTGTAGCTATATTTTTATCATGTCATTGGGCCAATATAAGAGGACTACCACCATTAAAGGTAGTAAAAACATGATTTTACTAGATTTCTATATGAAATAATTAGCTATTTAAATGAAAATATAGTGTCCTAGGATATGATCTAGCAACTACAAGAGTGAAATCAACCTATTTCTGATGTCACTCACTGACTCATCCAAGATATCCACCATATGCTTCTTTGGTGGAGTGAAATCAATAGGATTTCCCTTAATTTTATTCAAAAATTGTGATGGTTTCATATACAAACCATTATCTTCAATACATTCCACATCAATATTTATACCATACTAATTTTTTTCTTGAATGGTTAGCCTTAACTAGAACATTTCTCTACTCATTGACTCATTCTAGCCTAAGTGGCCAAATATGTTTGAATTAAAGATAGAGTAACTGAGAGGGGGGTGAATCAGTTACTAACAAAAAATAATCTCAACGGATCCCTTAGATGTCTTAAAGATCTAGTTATTGCTTGTACTCGGTAAACAAATGTTGTAACTTAGTAAATTAAACTATTACTTTTTTTTCAAGCATTCATGCATGTAACTAAAAATAAAGTGAACACAAGAGACACCAGATTTAATGTGGAAACCCAATATGGGAAAAACCACCAAGTAACTAGTCACCGATTTTTCACTCTTCTGAAGTGAGCCTTGTTAGGAGCCAACCTTGTTAAAGGTTACAATACACACTGTTAAGGAGTGGCCTTGCTAGAGGTCTTTAGAACAATTCAACTGAACTGTCACCTTGTTAGAGGATTTACAAAATGGCTATTAAACCAACTTTGTTAAGAGATTTGAAATCACTGCTACAATTGTTAGAAAGCAACAATGAATTGACCTAAACAAGATGCAACTGAATTTTCTAGTTATAGGTCTCTATTGAGCATCATTAGATCCTCCTTGATCAAATATGGCTCTGCTACTCCTCAATGATCTCTGATCATCCTTCAAATCTTCTTCCACAACAATCAGTCTTCATATCACATTAATTCCACATTCTTTCACTTTATACATTTTAGAATTCACAACTTGACTTCTTACTTATACCATTCAAATTGTCAAGTCAGCCCATTTACACGTTACATTTACCAATAAACTGTACATCAGTCAACTACAAATATTACTTTGGAAAAATAAATGTTATCTCATAAGATAATAAAATCCTTTATTGGCCGACCCTGCTCCGTAAATACTACTTTTGAAAATTTCTTGAGGTAACCATCTTTGACTCGGTTAACATTGCAATATCCTTAAAATCCTTTGGCTGTCGAGTTTTCTTGGTAAGAACTAAATCCCTTGGTAAGAATTGCTTCTTCCAAATTACCTTTGATGACCGAGTGAGTTTGGTAAGAACTGCTTCTTCTAAATTACCTTTGATGATTGAGTGAGCTCGATAAGAATTGCTTCTTCCAAATTATGTTTAATCACTGAGTGAACTCGGTATGAACTGTTTCTGTCACATTTTCTTCGATTATCGAGTGAGCTTGGTAATAACTAATTTTTTTTTATTACCTTGAAAGCTCGGTAAACATTTTCCTTTGTCTAGCTGACCTTCTGAGCACGTTAGACACTATCCTTTGCCTTGCCAACCTTCTAAGCTTGGTAGACACTATCTGATGACTGATATGATATTTGTGTGACATCAAGGACAACACACAATTGAACAATTGTATCCAACAATCTCCCTCTTTTACATTGATGGTAACACAACATGTCATAGCAGAATAAAATTTGAAAACAACTCTTTTAACGATAGAATACAAAACTCCCTCTTTCATAATAATCTCTCCTTCTTACACAAACTCTTATTATTTTGAAAATTTCAGAAAGATATGACAGTATATTCTCCCTCTTTGACAACACACACCAAAGAAAACTCAAAATAATTGAATAACATTGTACCTGATGTACTGACTCATATGCAATATCTTCATTGGTTTGCTGCATCAACTGATAGATTTTCAATTTTGTTCTTGTTGATGTATCACTAAAACTATATTTTAGTGAGCTTTAGATAAAGGAATGACCCCTAACTTACCTCTTAGATACAAGAATGCATCCTTAGGTGAATATGTCAAGCAATTTGTTCCTTTGTATGCACATATTCCAATCTTATTTCCTTTTCTTGCACCAATTCTCTAACAAAGTGATATTTTATGACAATATGCTTGGTTTTTGAATGCATCACTGGATTCTTGGAGATGTTAATTGCACTTGTGTTATCACAAAACATAACAACTGGTTCTTTGATTTCTTGCTTCATACCTTTCAATAATTGTTTAAACTACACAATGTTTGAGCAATTTACTATTGCTGCAACATATTTAGCTTCTGCTATGGATTGAGATGTACAATTCTACTTTTTGCTAGTCCAAGAAACCAACCTTTTTTCAAGAAAGAAAGCTCCTCCACTTGTGCGCTTTCTATCATCAATATTTTCTGCCCAATCTACATCGGTGAACACCGTTAAATCTAATTTTCTTCCAAGTTTATACCATAATCCATAATCTTCAGTTCATTTTAAGTATTTCATGATCCTTTTGATTACCATCATGTGATTTTCTTTTGTTTTTGCTAAGAATATTGCTACAATCCCTAATGCAAGGGAAATGTATGGTCTTTTGTGCACTACATATTGCAACTTTCTAATCATAGATCTATGCAATGTTTGATCCACTTCCTTTGATTCATCATCCTTGGTGAGTTTTAATCCAGTACACATAGGAGTCCCAACTATTCTGCAATCTTCGATACCAAAGTTTTTTAGTATCACCTTGATATATTTAGATTGAGTGATGTAGATGTCATTCTTATTCTGTTGAATTTGGATACCATCAAAGAATTTGATTTCACCAAACATTGACATTTCAAATTCCTTATTCATTTGTTCTGAAAATTCTTTGCAAAAATCATCATTTCCTATGAACAAAGTATCATCTACAAATATTTCTACCAAAAAAATATTATTATCTGCTCCTTCCTTTATGTACAAACTATTGTTGTCATTAGTTCTTTGAAAATCAATCTGAATAAGATAGTTATGCAATATTTCATACCATGCTCTAGGAGCTTGTTTCAAACCATATAATGCTTTATGCAATTTCTAGACCATGTCCTTCTTGTCTAGATCAAAAAAACCTTCAGGTTGCTCAACGTAAACCTCTTCCTCCAATATGCCATTGAGAAATGCTGACTTGACATCCATCTAATAAACTTTGTATCCTCTGAATGTAGCATATGCATGTAAGTTTCTAAACCTTCCAATCTTGCAACAAGAGAAAAATTTTCTCCATAGTCTACACCTTCTTCTTGAAAGTATCCCTTGCATACTAGTCTAGCTTTGTTCCTTGGTACCTTACCATCTTCATTTAGTTTCTTTCTAAATACCCACTTTGTTCCTACCACATTCTTATCTTTGGGTCTAGGTACAAGAGTCCATGTTTTGTTTTTCTCTATCTATTCTATTTCTTCATTCATAACTTCAATCCAACTTTTATTGTCTAGTGCATCTTGTGATAGTGATGAGGTGATAGTGCAGGAATAGTTCCTGGTTTGGTTTGGATCTTCAAGTAGGAGATGGATTTTATGATTCCATAGGTGACTTGGTACCATGATTGAGTGGGAGTTGTTGGCATTGATATATTTATTGAGTGTTTGTAGATGTTGGAGGTTTGTCTTAGATCTTATTGCTGCAGAAGTGACTTTGACATTTGCATGGTGCACTTGTTATCTTCATGGTGTGTGAAGATGGTTAGATATTGAGGACTCATGGAGTTCTTGGTTATCTTCATGGTATGTGGAGATGGTTGCATTTTGAAGACTCACAGGGTTCTTGGTAAAGGTACAATTTATTCTTTTATTGGACATGTTATCCTTGGTGTGAGGATGGTTTCATTATTATGTCATGGTATACTCTTGATACACATTTAGAGTTGTGACATGTTATAGTATGTTCATATGGAGCATGTTATCTCTTTGGTTGAGATGGTTAGATCATGTTGTCATGTTTATGTTCCTGAGGCCATGGTTGAAACTTTGACATTGATCTTGATTTAGTTTCCTGGTATTGAGTACACTGATCATAAGCTAGATACTTCATGATATTGCTATGTTGCATTTGGAGTTGGCATGGATTGATTGGTTACAGTTGCTCATGGATACTTAGAGATGGTGGTGATGCTGATTTCTCTTGGATTAGAGAAGTATTTGTTGGGACAGTTGATGGTTTCAGCAGGAAGTTCGAGGGGCAGTCACCTGATATGGACTTGAGAGGAGATTGTTCTTAGATGAGTCTTGGTTGGAGACTTGGGTATCTTGATGAGAATTCTCATTCCCCACTCTTGGTCTACTCGGTGGTTTGCTACTTGAGTGGTATAGTTCATTGTTTTTTCTCAGGCGCATTTTATATTTATGCTTGTCTTTCATGGATATGGATCTTGAACTATGATACATGAGTTAGTTCTGGAGGGTTCATTTGAGAGATGGTTTAGCATTGGTTATCTCCATGTGCATATGTTGTTATGCTGGTTGAACTTGGGAGATGGTTTTATATTGGGCATATTCCTTGATTTAGGAATGGTTTATGAGTTTGATCTTATTGTGAGAGGCTTACATCCATGATTAGCTATCTGGTATGGTTTGGGTGTTGTTGAGGCTTCTTTTTGGGGTTTTATGGAGGAGATCATACTTGCATAGTTTACATCTAGAGGTGTGTGCAGAAGGACATGATATAGGTTATGATTTGCATGGTTTCTCAAGTCTTGATTATCTTCCTGGATGTTCAATTTTTCTTACATTGGATTTGAGATTGGTTAGAGATTGTATCACTGGTTTGTGTTCATGTATGTCATGTGAGAGATGACATGGTTATTACTTTATCTCTTTTCTTTGTTGGTTGTGGAGAACTTGGGAGAGTATTAGAGAATTGTTATGAGAGTTGTTCTTGCAAAATATACGTTTATGTATTATGGATGTCCTTGATACTACATCGATTCACTTCTTTGAGATGTTGTGAGTGGATTGGTTATAGATTTGACATTATCTTTTGTAGTGGGAACTTCTTGGTATATATGTGGTAGGTATTGCTCTTGAGGCTTGTGATAGTAGGTTATAGATTGGATATGTTGGTGATATGAGATTCACTTGTTATAACTTTGAGGTATGGATTGTTGGATGGGTTTGGCACTTTGATGTGGGTGCTATTTTAGCTATGGATATTTTGACAACTACAGATACATGTGATTACCTTTGGATCAGGTTATTTTTGCTTGGCATTTCACTTGGTATAGGATTTTATGATCTTCTAATTCAACAGGTTGGGTGGTCTTCTCTTTGGATGGCTTCTATGTATGTCCAGTGGCAGTGGCATAATAGGAGGTGAGATCATTCATGTTTGAGATGCTGGATACTTTGATTTTTTTGTGGGTACTAGGATGGAGCACTTGATGTATTTTGATCCATGATGGTGGATGTGCTTGGAGGGATTGTTCCTTTGTTTATTTATGTGGCTATGGATTGACCCTATGCAATGTATCCAACAAGTGGGAGATTATTGAGATAATGGGTGTTGCACACATTGCATAGTATTGTTATATTTTATTATTTTATTTTATTATGTAATGTTGCATCTAGATGGATGTGCAACATGTAAATATTCCCATGGGATATACTTGATGATTTGTATTGTAATATTGTGATAATATTTCATGTAATTATTTAATATTGGGGAAAAGAATTAAATGTCCAATATTAAATGTGGGGTTAGTGGGTTAGGTAGCACATGGTTTTAGCACATAGTTTATGTAATACCACTTGGTGGTTTTGTGGGACTTTCTACTATATAAGTAGCCACAAGGGTAGTTGTTGTAGAGTAAGAGTGAGAAAGGAAAAAGTTGAGTGGGACAAGGCTTTATAGGTTAGCCAAGGGAGCATTTGTGAATGTTAGAAGCATGGCATGGGATGTGTGGATTCATCTTTGTTCACATGGTTTGCTCGGTTGTGGCTATGGCCATGAAGGCTTCCATAGTTGTATTGCAATGGTATTTTTTGTTCAATAACACATGGTGATGGATTCTTTTGGAGGCTAGATTTTTCCCTCAATGAGGGTTTCCTAGGGTATATCTTGTGTCACAATTTTGTGGGTATGTTGTCTATTCTCTTGCATTCGGATTTTAATTCTGTTTTTATTTTAGATCTATTATGGGTTATGTGAAAATGGTTATATTCTTTCTTGCAAAATTTCCTTACACATCTTTGACATTTCTAGGTTCAAAATCAGTAAGTAAACAAGTGCCTTTCAACTTACTTCTTGTCATTATTCCTTCTGATTTATCACCAATAATCTAATCTAATGCATGATGCTTTTTGACATACTTGGCTAACACAGGCTCCTTGCCTTTTGAATGACTTTCATTGTTATCTTTTATGTCTCAACTTTTGGTTCTAATTTTGGTTTCTCAGGTTCGGTAGATGCTGAGTTGATAGCTTCTATTTGCAACTCGGGTTCTTGTAGCTCAAGAGGCATTAGCTCGATTTGAACTTCCTGTGACTTGGTAACTAAAGATTTTGGAGCTAAGGATTCCTAAATAATAGGTATACTTGGCATTGTATTAGGTTCAATGTAAATGAATCTTTTGTAGTCTTCAGGTTCCTTTTTGCTTTCTTCTTATGTTCTTTCTGCAAACTCATCAACTTTCACATGTGCATTTTCTATAACTTTTTGAGTAGATAAGTTCAAAAATCTATATGCTTTGCTTTGGCAAGAGTATCCCATAAATATTCTTTCATCACTTTTTACATCAAATTTACCTTTTCTAGATTCTTTCAAAATATAACATTTTCTTCCAAATACTTTTAGATAACATACATTGGGTTTGTAGCCATACCACAATTCATAGGGTGTTTTGAATGAGTCCTTTTTTAGATGTACTTGGTTCAAGGTATGAACTACAGTGCTGATAGCTTTCTTCCAGTATTTGATAGAAATTCCTTTCTTAATCATTAAGGTTCTTGCATAATCCACTATAGATCTATTCCTTCTTTCTGCTATTCCATTTTGTTTTGGAGTTCTAGGTGCTAAAACCTATCTTTTGATTCCCCTTTCAATGCAAAAGTTATTGAGCTCATGTGAAATGAATTCACCACCTCTGTTAGATCTTAAGCATTTCATTCTTTTCCTTGTTTCCTTTTCTACTCTAGCCAAATACCATTTGAACTTTTCAAAAGCTTCTGATTTCTCTCTAATGTATATGATAGTCATCATTCTTGAATAATCATCAACAAACAGAATGAAGAATTTTTTACCAATATAACTTTCAATGCCAATAGGTCCACACAAATTAGTATGTACAAGTTCTAGAACTTCTTCAGTCTAATAGTTCTTGTTTTTAAAACTAGTCTTTCCCATTTTACCAATTTGACAATTTTTGCATAGACCAACCTCAGGTTTCTTTGTGTTAGGAATACCTCTTACTTTCCTAAATTTACTGATTTTTATTAAATTGTTAAAGTTTACATGATGCAACCTCCTATGCCATAGCCAACTTTCTTCAATTTGAGTAATGAAACATGAACATTCACCAGGTTCAAGATAAAATAAGTTACCTTTTGTTTGAGTGCCTGATCCAATCAGGTTTTCTTTGCCATCCAACAATCTTTCTTTTCCATGCATAAATTCTACTTTGAATCCATTATTGAGTAGATGTGCCACACTCAAAAAATTGTGCTTTAGTCCTTATACTCAATATACATTATCACATACAAGTTCCTTGGTTATTAAGATTCTTCCTTTTCCTCTTATACAACAAGGTTCATTGTTACCAAATCTTACACTGCCACCATCATAGTCTTCAAAATATTCAAACTTAGTTTTATCACTAGTCATGTGATGAGAACAAACACTATCTATGAGCCATGTATCATTTTTGTTCATATGAGAAATTAGTGTCATTTCCTCATCATTATTAGATTCATCTTTTATAGCAATATAGACAATTTCATCTTCTTCATCATCATCAGAATCATTAGAATCTTTTGCCATAAAACATGTTTTCTTACCTTTATCCTTGAATGATTCAAAGTCTTTGTTGCCATTGTACTTGTGACCTTTCTTCTCATCTTTTTTTTTGTTTATTTGGGCACCTAGCAACAATATGTACAATTTCTTCACAAGAGAAATAGATTAGAGGAACCTTACCTTTGTATTTCCCTTTGCCTCTTGAATATTTTCTTGCTAGTAGAGCTTCAACCACTTCAAGATCACTGTTTAAAATTTTTTCTAATTCTTCATCACTATCTGATTGTGGATCCTTCATCTTTTTCCCTTTTTCTTTGAGTGAAAGCTTGGCTTCAAATCCTAAGTCAACGTTCTTGGCAGCTGGAACATAATTTTCATTGTTATCTAGCTCAAATACAGTCAATCTTCCAACTATGGCCTCTAAATTTATTTTATGATTTGCCTGACATCTCCTTTCTTGAATTGTAGAGAATCGAATTGCATAAATGGGAAGTAGAGTTCTAAGAACTTTACTTATAATTTTCTCCTCATTGATATCTCCTCCAGATTGTTTTATTGCACTAACACATGCTTTAACTCTTTCAACATACTTTGCAATATTTTCATCCTCTCTCATCCTCATTTGATCAAATTGTCCTCTCAAACTTTCTACTTTGGCTCTTCTCACATTATCATCTCCTCCATAGATTTCTTTCAACATGTTCCACATTTAAAAGGTAGTTTTGCCATCCTTGATGTCATCAAATTCTTCATAACTCATAGCAGATGCTATATCTATCATCATGTTTTTGTGAGTCTTCTTTTCAGCAATATGATTGATAGATAATGTACCAGAAGGTTCTTCATATTTTTCATCAAGGTACTTCAGCCCTGTATCACCAATAGAATCTAGATGAAGCCTCATCAATCCTTGCCATGCTGAGAAGTTGTTCCTATTAAGTCTTGGAATTTCCCTTTTGTAAGACATCCTAATCTTTAGCTTAGATCTTTGAAATCTTTTCATGTAAGCACCAATAGCTCTGATAGCAATTGTTGGAATTAAAAATAGAGTAACTAAGAGGGGGGTGAATCAGTTACTAACAAAAATTAATCTTAATGGATCCCTTAGGTGTCTTAAAGATCTAGTTACTACTTGTACTCAATAAATTAAACTATTACTTTCTTTCCAAGTATTCATGCATGTGATTGAAAATAAAGTGAACACAAGAGACACTAGATTTAACGTGAAAACCCAATATGGAAAAAACCACCAAGTAACTAGTCACTAATTTTTCACTCTTTTGAAGTGAGCCCTATTAGGAGCCAACCCTGTTAAAGGTTACAATACACATTGTTAGGTGTGATCCTGTTAGATGATTTAATCACCCTATTAGGAATGGCCTTGGTAGAGGTCTTTAGCACAATTCGACTAAACTATCACCTTGTTAGATGATTTACAAAATGGCTATTAAACCAACTCTGTTAAGAGATTTGAAATCACTACTACAATGGTTAGAAAGAAACATTGAATTGACCCGAACAAGATGCAACTGAATTTTTTGGTTATAGGTCTCTGTTCAACATCATTAGATCCTCCTTGATCAAATATGACTTTGCTGCACCTCAATGATCTCTGATCATCCTTCAAATCTGCTTCCACAATAATCAGTCTTCATATCACATTAATTCCACATTCTTTCACTTTATACATTTTAGAATTTGCAACTTGACTTCTTACGTATACCATTCAGATTATCAAGTTAGCCCATTTACATGTTACATTTACCAATAAACTGTACATCAGTCAGCTACAGATATTACTTTGAACAAATAAATGTTATCTCATAAGATAATGAAATCCTTTACTAGCTAACCTTGCTTAATAAATACTACTTCTAGAAATTTCTTGATTTAACCATCTTTGACTCAGTTAACATTACAATATCCTTAAATTCCTTTGGCTGTCGAGTTCACTCAATAAGAATTGAATCCCTCAGTAAGAAATGCTTCTTCAAAATTACCTTTGATGATTGAGTGAGTTTGGTAAGAACTGCTTCTTCCAAGTTACCTTTGATGATTGAGTGAGCTTGGTAAGAACTGCTTCTTCCAAATTACCTTTGATGACCAAGTGAACTCGGTATGAACTATTTATGTCACATTTTTTTTGATTACCGAGTGAGCTCGATAAGAACTAATTTTTTTTATTACCTTGAAAGCATGGTAAATATTGTCCTTTGTCTAGCTGACCTTCTGAGCTTAGTAGACACTATCTAATGACTGCTATGATATTTGTGTGACATCAAGGACAACACACAATTGAACAATTGTATTCAACACAAATAGCCTTCCAACATGGGGACATGCCTAAAAATTAAACCCAATTATAAGTTATCCAATAATATAATCCATAGGGAAAAACTTAAATCTCATAACCTCATGAAATTTCATCTTGTTTTTTTATTGAACACCTTCAACATGTTCTTCACACTGGAACCCAATGCATACAATTAAACTCTCACTATGGCTTGAAACAAAATGTGTGCATTTTGTGCATCTACAAAGATAGTATTCACTTCTTGGATTTTAAAAGAAAGCATTATCAATAGGATTCTATCATCTAGATAGCTTATATAGGAAGTCATCAAACCCAATGACCCTCATGTAGATGAAAGAAGTGAACTATATGAAGTAGATATTAGCAAGTAAAGTCCACAAATATAACTAAGAGGGAGGGTGGTGATGAATTAATTGTACATTTAAAAATATCTAAATATCTTTATGTTATAAATCTTTAGAATAACTAAGAAGGGGGGGGGGGGGGTGGGTGGGTGTGAATCAGTTATTCAAGGTCCAAATGTTGTAATAAAACTTTTTCACCAAGTTTAGTGAGCCCATTAAACTATTCATGCATCCAAGCTATACATTCTACTTAGCAAGTTACTAAAAATCAACATCTAGGAATAAGACATGAAAGATCAATACATAAAACAGTGATTTATGTGGAAACCCAATTTGGAAAAAACCACCAATAACATGCTACTCAATTCTCACTCATCTAAAGTGATGCCCTATGAAAGGTCTACTCTATTAAAGGCTACACCACACTGTTAAATGTGACCTAGTTAAAGGATTTCAACCACCCTATTAGAAGTGGGCTTGGTTAGAAGACTTTAGGAAACGCACTTGGAATGTCACCTTGTTAAAGGATTTACAAATGGTAGTTAAACCAACCTAAGTCCATAAGATTTTACCCTAACTGATACAAATGCTAGAGAGTAACAATAAGGGCTTTTGATCTGATACAACTCACAACATAACTTACAGATTTTAGATCTTGATTCAGCTCTCAAATTTTCCTGGCTTTCAGTCTCTACAGTATTGACAACTTGTCCTCCTTTCAAGCTTTTTCTCCTTGAGTCTCCATGAACAATGTACCAGTGCAATCACCTCTGTGGTCACCTATCAAAGTAGCATCTTTGTGCTCTATTCCTTCCTCTCGATGCCTTCACCTTGACATCCTACCAACCACTTTTACAAATCTTTCTTCTTGACTTGTTACTCCTTAAATAGAAGTCTAGAATACATTTTCCACTTTAATCTTGTCACTTTTAATTTTAGTTTGAATGGATTAGGTAAGATTCAATGAATCTACCCTTATTCATGTTTCCTTCTAGAAACATCATGAAGAATCCTTCTATATTCACCCAAAAATGGTTTACCTAAAATTCTATGCCACCAACTCATCATCCTTATCCTTCATGTGGTTCACAAAATTCAAGGTAACAAACTTGTCAGCTTAGATCTAGTGAATCTTTGACTTTTCAAATAATGTAGCAGCTCGACACTATTGAAATTTTGATGCTCGACACATATTGTATTACTCAACACCTACTATATTTTACTAATGCTTAGCACCTACTATGGATTCATTCAACATTAACTAAATTTTACTGATGCTCAACACCTATTACTTGCTTGACACATGAACTTGCTCAACTCCTTCTATTTCACCTGGCACACACTAGATTTTGCATTTGATTGACACTTACTGAAAATCTACTCAGCATGAACTAGCTTGCTTGGCACCCACTAATTAACTTAGTCAAGCTTTGCAAGAAACTTTGTTACAACTTATTCTTCTAGAGTTTCTAAGTATAGCCAGCCTCTGTATCTTCAAGTGTATTATCAATGCATCATTTTACCATTTTCTTAACTGATACTTGTACTTCATTACAAAACCATAACTAAACCTTTTCCTTAGGTTCTTTTATTACATCTTATTGATTAAATCCTCTTCATAAATCAAGCAAGTGATAGTACTTAGATCTTATAAATAATTGTCATACCATAAAATAGTAGGTTTGACATCACTGACAAAACAATGATTGAAAATATTCTTTATCAACAATATCCCTCTTTGCAAACAATCTTCCTTCTTCAATTATGACCTTTTCAATCATTTTTTAACAATGTCTATCTTTGGCATTGATGGCAAACCAAACTAATCAACCAAGTTATCAAAATGCTAACTAGGGTAAAATAGTAAGTCAAATGCCAAAAAGAAAAATTTATCCAAAAATGTTCATTCTATTAGCAATATGAACTAGCTTGTGACTCTTTCTAAATTCTATAAGTAACTCCCTCTTTCCAAGTATTAGGGATATCTCTTTTGTTGATACATTGTCTTCTCTTTTTTGTTCTTTTTTTCTACTATTCTCCCTTTACACATTTCTTCCTCTACATGTTTGATTAGTTTCTCTATGAATCCCTTTTTTATATAGCTTACCACTTCGATCAGTTTTTCTCTACCTCTTAGCTGATATTTCTCCCTTTATCCATTTGATTCTATAGATTTGATCAGTTTGTACTATTTCTCCCTCTTTGAAAATAATGCCAAAGATATATTATTCCAACATCTTATCATGCAAGTATAGCATTTGTAGAACTCTAATTTTTCCTTCTGTGACCTTGCTTGTGACTGATTTGGAATTTTAGTATTTAATTACTTCAGGAAAAAACCTAAAGTAGGTATCCTCTGCATCAATTTATATCATTTTAGTAATCAACTCATTTGATGTAGGAAAATCTTGCTATTACTCAAGTAACCTTGGATAGGGGTATCACCCCTAACTTACCTCTAAGATACTCAAATGCATCTTTAGGTAATGCTTTTGTGAAGATTTCAGCAATTTGTTGCTTTGAGTTGACATATTCCATCTTCACTTGCTTGTCTTCCACCAATTCTCTTACATAATCATACTTAATTGCAATGTGCTTTGTTTTAGCATCCATCACAACATTCTTTGATATGTTGATGACAGTTGTATTATCACAATAGAGTATCATAGGTTCGGTTACCTCTTCTTTCATACCTTGCAATGGATGTTTGATCCATACAATATTGGTGCAGTTGATAGCAACAACAATATACTCAGCTTTTGTTGTGGTCTGTGATGTAAAAAATTTCATTTTGCTAGTCCAAGTGACCAATCTTTTACCTAAGAAAAGTGCTCCTCCACTGGTGCTTTATCTATAATCAATATTGCCTCCCCAATTTGCATCAGTGTAGGCTTTCAATTCAAAATTTTTAGTCCTCTTGTAGTATAATCCAAAGTCATCAGTTCCTTTTAGGTACCTCATTATTCTTTTTATTGCCATAAGATGATTTTCTCTTAGGTTTGTAGAAAACCTTGCCACTATTCCAATAGCTAATGCAATGTCTAGTCTACTATGCACAACATATTGTAAATTTCCAATCATTGATCTATACATTGTCTGATTTACTTCAACGGACTCATCATTCTTGGATAACTTATGTCCTATTACCATTGGCGTACTGACTAGTTTTGAATCTTCTAAACCAAATGTTTTGAGTATCTCCTTGTTATATTTCAATTGGGTCACAAATATGTCATGTTTTAGTTGATGTACTTGCAATCTACCAAAGAATTTGATTTCTCCAAATATTGACATCTCAGACTCACATTTTATCTAATTAGAAAAATCATTGCATAGGGCATCTTTTCCTCCAAATATTATATCATCAACAAAGATTTCAGATATCAAAATGTCTTTACCTTTTTCTACCTTGATATATAGGTTTCTATTGTCATCTATTCTCTCAAATCCTATCTCTATAAGATATTTTTGAAGTCTCTCATACCATGATCTAGGCACTTGTTTCAAACAAAAGAGTGCTTTATGCAGTTTGCAAACCATATCCTTGTTGTTTTCATCAACAAATCCCTTTGGTTGTTCTATGTAGACTTCCTCTTCTAGTATACCATTCAAAAAATAAGACTTTACATCGATTTGGTAGACTTTAAAACCTTTGTAAGCAACATATGTAAGTAGTGTTCTTACTCCTTCCATCCTTGCAATAGGGGCAAATTTTTACCCATAGTCCAGTCCTTCTTATTGTGCATAACCTTTGCAGACTAGTCTGGCATTGTTTCTTGTGATCTCACCATTCTTGTCTAGCTTGTTCCTAAATACACACTTGGTACAAGTCACATTCTTATCAGCTAGTCTTGCAACTAAAGTCTAGGTTTTTTTCTTCTCTATCTAATCTATCTCTTCTTCCATAGCTTTATGGAAATTATCATCTTCCAATGCATCTTTTACTATTTTGGATTCAATCTTGCTTAGCATACATGATTCATTTATTATTCTATTTCTTGTCATTGGTTTGGCTTCCTTGCCACCAATAATTTGATCTATAGGGTAATGTCTTCTCACATACTTGGATAACTTTGGTTTTGTCCTTGTTTCCATGTTTGTTCTTTTAGCTTCTGAGTCATTGTGCACACCTCTTTTAGGTATTTCATCATCTCTTTTATGTCTACTGATTTCAGAATCAGAATGTACACTATCTTCATTTTGCAACTTAGCTTATGAATGTAGCTCAACATTCACTGGTTGTGACTTTGCCAATACTAAAACTTGTTATTGATTCCCAACTTGATTGGCAACTTCTCCTTCAGTAGGAATTCCTTCATAGAAGTATACAAAGGATCTGTACTCTTCTGGTTTCTTGATAGGTTCTTTATCTTGAACTTCTTTATGCTCATCAAAATTTACATTTTCTCTCTCCACAATCTTGTTAGTGTTATTATTGAAACACTTAAATGCTTTACTTCAAGTGGAGTATCCAAGGAATATGCCTTCATCATTCTTTGCATCAAAGTTTCCATTTCTAGTATCTTTAAGAATGTAACATTTACAACCGACCACTTTGAAATGCTTTAAATTGGGTGAGTGACCATACCATAATTTAAAAGGTATTGCATTTGTACCTTTCTTGACTTGTACTCAATTCAGGGTGTAGACAATTATACTTATAGCTTGTCTCTAGTACTTTAGTGCAACATTCTTCTCCATCATTAATGTTTTGGCACAGTCTATCACTAATCTATTCCTCCTTTCTACAATGCCATTATGTGGGGGAGTTCTTGGTGTTGATGTTTTTCTTTTAATTCCTTTGTCATTGCAAAATGTCTCAAATTCTTTTGATGTGAACTCTCCTCCTTTGTCTGATCTTAGAAACTTTAGAATGTTTCATATTTCTTTCTCAACCTTGGCCAAATACCACTTAAACATTTGAAATGCATCAAATTTCTACTTTAAGAACATGATAGTCATCATCCTAGAGTATTCATCAACAAAAAACATTATATATCTATCTCCTTTGTAGTTTTAAACTTCTATTGGGCCACATAAATTGATATGCACTAACTCTAGTACTTCTTTGGAAGTGTAGGTTTTATTTTTGAAACTTGACTTGGTCATCTTTCCTAGTTCACAATATTTGCACATTGTATTTTTAGGCTTCTTCAATTTAGGAAAACCTCTAACTTTCTTCATTTTTCTGATGCTAATTAGATTATCAAAGTTGGCATGACATAACCTTTTATGCCATAGCCACACATCATCAAATCTAACAATAAGATAGACAACATCTTCCATATCTAGGTTAAAAAAATTACTCCTAGTTTAGTCTCCTTTTCCTATCAAATTTCCATCAGTGTCATAGATTTTGGCAGTTTTGTTTCCACATTCTACTTTGCATCCTACATTTCCTAAGAATAACACATTCAAAAAAATTTAGTTCAATCCTTTAACATAATATGTATTATCACATGAAGTTTTCTTTGTAAGCTTAATGGAACCTTTTCCTTTGATTATACATGGAGCATCATTTCCAAATCTAACACTATTTCCATCATACTGAGTAAAGGTAACAAACTTACTTTTTTTCTTGTCATGTGATGTGAGCATCCACTATCTATGATCCATCTATCATTCTTGTTTACATATCTTACTAGTGTTGTTTCCTCATCTTCATCTAACTCATCCATCATGGCTACATGGACTACCTCATCATCATTTTCATTAGAATCCTCTTCTTCAACAATGTAGCACTTTTTACCTTCATCTTTGTAGTATCTACTATCATCTTCTCTTCTGTTCTTGTTCTTGTTCTTGTTCTTGTTGCCTTCTCTATTGTTCTTTTTTTGTGTGCATCTTGCAGCAATATGTCCTACTTCATTGCAATTGAAACATATGATAGGTAGCTTACCTTTCAATTTACCTTTGCCTATGTGAAATCTTCTAGCTAGCAATGCTTCCAATTATTCCACATCTTCTTCATCTGTGCACCTATCACTAGATGCTTCTTCTTCTTTAGTTTCACCTCTTTAGTGTCTTTGAACAATAGCTTGTCCTTGAAATTAGATTCAAGATTCTCAAGTTTTTAGTTATAAATGTTGAATAACTCAAATGTGGTTTGTCTGCCCACTATACCTTCAATAGTTAGCTTGTTTCTTGGTACACATCTTAACTCTTGGATGGCTAAAACTCTAATAGCATAGATGGGGAGCAAGGTTCTTAAGGATTTTCTATTTACAATTTTATCATCTAAATGACCACCCAAACATCTTATTGCACTTACTACTTCTTTCATTCTAGAGGCATATTGAGCACTGCTCTCACATTCCTCCATTCTCATGTCATCAAACTTTCCTCTGAAGCTTTCTCTTTCTTCTCTCTAGACATTTTGATCTCCTCCACAAATATCAGTCAAGGCTTTCCACATTTGAATGCAGAGTCACAACCCTTGATGCCATTAAATTCATCATAGTTGAGGGTAGAGGCAATCTCTAGCATTGCCTGATTGTGCTCCTTCTTTTTCGTCATATCTTTTGTAGTAGGGACAGATGGATCAACATATTCTACTATGATTGAGATTTGTATATGATCACTTATTGATCCAAGGTGTAGCTTCATTAAAGTTTTCCATGTAGTGATGTTATCTCTATTGAGCTTGGAAACTTCTCTCTTGGACATCTTGATCTTCCTACTTCTAGTCTCTTTTAACCAAATCACTAGATGGCTCTAATACCAACTGTTAGAAATATTTAGAATAACTGATAAGTGGGGGGGTGGGGTGTGAATTAGTTATTCAAGGTCAAAATGTCCTAATAAAACTTTTTCACCAAGTATAATGAGCCCATTAAACTGTTCATTCATCCAATCTATACATTCTACTTAGCAAGTTACTAAAAATAAACATGCAAGAATAAGACATGAAAGATATACACAACACAATGATTTACATGAAAACCCAACTTGCAAAAAACCACCAATAACATGCTATTCAATTCTCACTCTTCTGATGTGATGCCCTGTGAAAGTGTTGCCATGTTAAAAGCTACAACACAGTGTTAAATGTGACCTGATTAAAGGATTTCAACCACCCTATTAGAAGTGGGTTTGGTTAGAAGACTTTAGAAAACACACTTGGAATGTGACCCTATTAAAGGAATTAAAAATGGTTGTTAAACCAACCTAAGTCCATAGGATTTTACCTTAACTGATACCAATGCTAGAGAGTAACAATAAGGGCTTTCGATTTGATACAACTCACAACATAACTTACAAATTTTAGATCTCAAATTAGCTTTCAAATTTAACTAGCTTTCAGTCTCTACAACTTTGATAGCTTGTCCTCCTTTCAAGCTTCATCTCCTTGAGTCTCCATGCTTGATGTACCAATGCAATCACCTCTATGGTCACCTATCAAAGCAGAGTCTCTATGCTCTATTCCTTTCTCTCAATGCCATCACCTTGAGATCCTACCAACCACTTTTATAACTCTTGTTTCTTGACCTATAAATCTTTAAATAGAAGTTTGGAATAGGGTGAACCCACAATAGTGGGTTACACTTTTTCGGAGGAAGAAATTCCTCCAAACAAGCGTGGATCGAAAAAATTACCCGTATAGTTTCGATAGAAACTCTTTTTCAAAGTTTTGATCAAAACTAGTTACTTTCGATAGAAAGTAACTGTCGATCAAAACTAACCCGCGTTCATAGTTTCGATCAAAACTTAAGTAAAGTTTCGATCAAAACTTTGAACGCAGGTTTCCTCGTGGTTTAAAATTTTCGATCAAAACTTTACTTAAGTTTCAATCGAAACTATGAAACCCGCTAGCATAAATAGCGGCACGGTCGGATTCTCTCCTCATTATTTCGATTGAAAGTTGGAGAGAGCCTGGCATCCACTTTATCGACCGTCTGAAAAAGGTATGAAACATTTGTTTTTTCCTTTTTTCTATTGTTTTAGTTAAAATTTATATGTTTTTTTGTCTATTTTATTGTTTTTTATATATGTTTCTTTGTATATTTTATTTTACTATTCATGCTTAAGCCTCTAATGTTATTATGAATCTCTAAATTAGATCTAAGTATATAATATTGTCATTTAATTTAAAATTTATTTAAAAATTTATTATTTTAGATGTTCTAAAATGTATCTAATTTATGTATTTATTACAATGTTGAATGATTAGATTAGATGTAAATTTATGGTTTAAGTTACATGTAATTTTACAAATAAATATAATTTTGACTTAGAACCATATAACCTTGACCTAGAACCATATAACCTTGACCTAAAACCATATAACCTCGACCTAAATTCATTATTTAAACTATAATCATGACCTAACCATATAGTTATGTACAATAAAACCCTAAACATATATAAGTAAGTACTTAATCACCTAACAACTCGCCAAGGGATCCAAACAAAAAAATTCTAATACTATTTAAAATAATTTTACTTAAATTGCATTGTACTTTGTTTCATGGACTGAAAATGGATGATGTAAACTATTTTATAAATGTATATTCGTTTAGGCTTTCATACCCTGTGACATGTACAGTGGATGATTGTGCATTCTAAATTAATTTGCCAAGTGGCATTCGGAACAAATGTATATAAATTATTTAAATGGATTGAACTGAAGTCTAGTTAATATTATTTCATGTGGATGTGTTATTTATTTTACTTTTAGTACTTATAATTATTTAAAAATGAAATGTAAATGTGCTCATTAAGGAATTTGCAATCTCTTATGTTTTTTATAATTGTAAATTATTGTATGTATGTTATTGTTTGCTTAGTAAAACTTTTGATTAGTTCTTTGGATCCCTTGGCTAGGCCACATTTAGAATTAACTATAATGTCAGTTTGTAAATTGAATTTAAAAATAATCTAAGTATATAATTAACTATATTATAATTCAATCACATGTCTTAACTTGGGTCCAGATCCTAAATTAAATACATATATAAAAATGTCAGAGATTAATTTGCATCTAGGTAAGAATATAACATACATATACATACATACTTGAAACATATATAACTTAGAATGTGTATGACCTAAAGAATACATGTTACAAACTTTAATTAATAAAAGTTAATTATAAGAACATAACTTGATTAAATAATACACAAGTTACATAAAAAAATGTACATCATATAATCTAACGTTCATGTAAAGATTAAATATATTTAACTTAAATTTTAAGTCTTAAGTTCCTTAATGCTAAACCGTAGCCCTAAATTATACTAAACGTGGTCATAATACTAACTGCAAAACCCTTTAATCATAAATTATAACCCCTAATCTTAGATGCACACTTGAAACCATAAAACTTTTCTAAATCTCAATTTGAACCATAGAGGTCTAAATGATAAACCCCAACATTAAATAGTAAATCATATTAACACTTGATCCTAAATTTAATTATATAAATTTATTTAAACTATGTGTCAAAACCATAATCAAATTTTTTATTGCTAATACAAATCCTAACCATCAGAATCATACTTCTAGTTCAACATGATGTAAACCCATACCCTAACCCTCTAACCATACTTCTAGCAATGATCATGTACAAACCTATAAGCTATAATTGAATAAATGTTAAATCATGACCCTAAATTACACTAAACCCTAGAATCAAGATGTATGTGTACACTAAGATCCTAAAATTTGTTAAATTTAAATGCTAAACTCTAATTTTAAAATCTAGCTAGATATAAACTAATTTACTAAACCATTATTCTAACCCTATTTCATAAATTATAATGGTAAGTTCCCTTATACTAGATGATAAGCCCCAACCCTTATCCTAAATTATAAGCCCTAATCATAATCCTAGATCCATAAATTTAAACCCTGATGTACAAACCATAACCCTAAAAATAATACTAATACCAATGTCAACCCATATCCTAACCCTATAAATAATACTAATAGAAATGTAAACCCAATGTACCTGAACCCTAGAATCATAATTATAACCCTAAATCCTAAATGCTAACTTGCCTACTTTACTAACCCTAATTGATCTAGACTATAATTTCTACTCAGGTACTTGGGGCTTCCGACCACATGATCCTAACCCTTGAATCGTGGTCTCAATCCTAAATCATAGCCCTAACCATAATTCTAACTCTAACCAAGTAAACCTAAAACTAAAATTTAATTATCCAAACCCTAACCCTAACCTCAAGATCTTAAAATTTAATTTCTAAACCCTTATATTATAAATGATAATTTATGGGCTAAATCATAAGATTATATATATATATATAATCCATGCATATCATATCAAAAGAATCATATAGAAATTTGATTTATGACATGTCCATCATATCAAAATATCAAAAAATAGTGATATCATAATTTAGCATTATATCTTAATATTTAACACTAAAATAAACTAACCCCTGGGTCTTGACCTTAAACCAAATTGAATATATCAAACCAGATTGAAAGGTAACCCTAGCCCTTAACTAATTAATATTATACTTATAAACTAAATTGAATTAAACCATGATCATAAACATGTAATTATATATCCCAAGTTAATAGTAGAAACCTTGAATTTAACCTTAAATCATTTCCCCAACCATTAACAAAATTGAACCGTTACCCTAAGATTGAATTGAAATGTTAATTCAATTTATTAACTCTTTTCATAATTGAAACCTAAGCATGTAAACCTAATCAAATAGTACAAACCAAATTGAACCCTAATCCTAAAACTAATTAAACATTGATATCAAGGTCTCAAAATGATACATCAATGTTATATATATGTACACAAATAGATCTATATATGCAAATAGATCTGACAAGTTTATGTGCACACATATGTCTAAAACCTTTGAACATTCAATCTAACTTAGATAGATATATAACTTGCAGACATGTAGTTCTTAAATGGTCCCTAAGTTACAAACATTATATATATAACAACATATGTGTTTTAAAATTTAGTTTTCTTTTAAGGTATATGTTCATTTAAGTTTTAGGACTTTTATATATATGTAGACATGTACGTCCATGTTTAATTTTATTAAAACAATTTAGATACAAGTTTTTTAATTTTGTCAAATTGTACATACATATATGTTAATATAAATTTCAAGTTTATTAAATGTCATACATTTTAATTTTAATTTTCAGGTTTACACATTATACACGCACCTACATACATTGACATAGCTGATCAACAACCTTCTATCCCTCCTGAGCAGCCTATCCCCCTCGAGCAGCCTGTCCCCCTCGAGCAGCCTATCCTGAGCCCTGAGCAGCAGCCTATTCCTGGGCCCAAGCAGCCTATCCCAGGCCCTGAGCAGCAGCCTGTCCCCCCTGAGAAACATCATGTCCCCCGTGATCAGCTACCTATCCCACCTTAGGAGCTCTATGATCGCACTAACCAGGAGATTCATAGACTCCAGGAATCCCTGACTAGTGGCACATGCTCCAGTGTTTATAGTGGTACATGCCAGACTATCTTACGTAGCCTGACATTTATTTGAGATGAGATTCATGGTGCTACCCCATATTCTGCACATACTATACAGGCTGTCCTTGACAGTAAGAGATGAGAGGTCTCCTCTGGTCTTTCACTCCAAGAGGTGCAGGGCTTGGTGCCCAAAGATGTCCTGAAGAGGGAATGTTTCCCTCATTATCTTTCACAAAAGTATGTGAAGGGGTATTCTCCCCTTAAGTGTACAGATCCACAGATGGCTACATTGATATACCCACGCTTCCTTGTTGCCCATGGTCGTTATCCAAATAACGACCAAATTCCACTCTATTTTTCTTGACAACTTTATGTAGAGGTTCGCTTACACAGGGTGGTGAACTACATAGATTTACCAGGACATTGAGGACAGGGGCATGGTAGATTGGCTGATAGGTAGCCAGGTCATCCCCCACTGGCACATAGATCGATTGTCGGAGAGAAGGCACCTGCTATTTCCCCTATGTTAGGTCCATCAGTTGATGAGGCCATGCATACCACTCAGTTACGTGGGGTCCTTCAGGGAGTTGGAGAGATTGCAGTAGTTGTTAGATCTATTTTGAGTGATGAGGTTGGTCAGTATTTGATGTCTTGTCGGCATTCCAGATCATCATCCTATGCTTCATCTTCAGGAGACTTGTACAGTGCAGCAGGCATCCATTCAGTGGCTAGCTTAGAGGGTCTGACTGGAGTGTTGGCACGAGATACTATGATTGGTTTGGCTAAGGATTTATTAGATACATATAGATTTTTATCAGAGCATCTTGGCATACCCATATCATATGTTCGAGGTCGTGTCCATGGTAGTACTAGGACACATCCTCAACCATATTCCTCTCATCGATCAGGTAGTGTTCATGGTGGTACTGCACATGATGATCCATCTATTGACCACTCTTTTGCTCCACAAAGACATATACATACCACAAACCCTTCAACCAGTGTTACAGTGCAGGCTTAGAGTTCAGATGTGGGCCTTGATGATGTTGATTTGAGCTTGTCGACCACAGGGTGGATGGACTTGTTGACAAGTGATGATTCTACTTCTATGCCATCTCATGTACATAGTCCACTTGGCTCATCATTACTAGGACATGTGCCAGTCACCAGCCATGGGGCCCGCGTAGATGCAGAGATTGAGCTTGATGCAACGCAATGAAATTTGGATGCATTAGTGGACACGATTGATGCTAGGCAGTTCGAGTATTATCAGATGCCACCATCTACACAGGTAAAAAAAATTTCAAGTTCATGTTAAAATTTCAATCATTTCAAACTAATATAATTTAGACATGTGCATGTGTGCACATGTACATGTATATCATGCACGTAGATTCATATGTAATCATGTAGAGAAATTTTAATTTGATGTGTTGCCCGTGCACATGTACAATGTAGGGGGACGTGCCTATTTTTACTCCAACTTTGATGCCAAATCGTGTATGTCGTCGAGACTCATTGGATGATGTCAGTAGTGGACAGGTAATGTTTATTTATGTTTTGATTAAATACATGTACATGTATTTCAATATCACTTTCTCTTGATTAAATGTATGTATGTATTGATATCACTTTCTCTTGAATTTATATATAGGGGTCAGTACATCCTAGTGAGCACCTTGATACTAGTCAGTCTTTAGAGCACGTTGTGAGGAGGCGTGGTGATGATAGTCCTGCACGTGATGATCTATAGTTTTTTTTATCTAGATGATTTGTTGTAGACTTTCATCCAGAGAGACATTCATCTATGTTAGATAGACACTTTCTATACACACATGATGCATGTTATATTTATATTTGATTTGATATAGATGTACCTGGATTTACATGTCTACATGTGTTCACACTATATTTATATTTGATATTATCTTCTGATAGATCTCTAGATAGATACATGTTTTTGTTATTTGTTCTCGAGATGATTGATACATGTTGCATTATGTTGTGGAATCTAATGTGCATACTAGATCTAGATCTAGTATATTATAAATTGTTTCTATCCAAGACATGTAAGTAATTTATTTAGATATGTATGTGCATGTTTAATATATTGATTAAATTTATATATATATATATATATATATATATATATATATATATATATATAGTTCATGTAATTTAAATGTTTGGTAATATATTGAACATGTATTAAATGTTAAAGTATCAGGTAATTAGTTGTACATAATTCCTAACTCGAGTAAATCTATAGAACTCATCCCTTTTATTTGTACACATATCCTAGAATTTTATCCCCTTATTGATGTTGTAAAATTCAAGTCCAACTTAAAACATGTACATGTTCAAAATTTAGTTTAAACAAATTGCAATTTGAACTTGAAAGCTCACATGTCAAGTAATTAGTTAAATTGAAAGCTCACATGTCCTAAAATTGAAATCACATGCCCTAATTAGTTAAATTGAAAGTGTAAATGTGTTCTAAAATTGACAAGTTAAATGAAATAGAAAGTTCAATATAATTTAGAAAGTTAAATGAATTCTTGCATTGAGTTAAAAATGAAAGAGTAAACGTTCAATTTAGAAAATTAGTTATTGGACACCAAATTTCAAATTGTTCAACACAATTTGAAATAATTTGAACCAAATTTCAAATTGTTCTTGAGTTACATTTCAAATTTTAATCATAGTGAAATTTTAATTCAAGTGCACACATGTATCCTAGGATTTTATCTCCTTAAGCCCAATGTTCTAATTCAAGTCCAACTTAAAACATGTACATGTTCAAAATTTAGTTAAACAAATCACAATCTGAACTTGAAAGCTCACATGTCCTGAAATTGAAAGCTCACATGTCCTGAAATTGAAAGCACATGTCCTAATTAGTTAAATTGAAAGCGTACATGTGTCCAAAAATTGACAAGTTAAGTGAAATAGAAAGTTCAATATAATTAATTTTACAAACTCCTAATTTCATCCTCTTAAGACAAGTGGTGTTGGAATTTCTTTCCCTCAAGGTGCACATGTCAGGTAATTAGTGTACACACATGTACATATAAGTTCATAATTTCTATAATTAGTTACTTTAGAAAATTCAAAATGAAAGAGTAAAAGTTCAATTTAGAAAATTAGTTATTCCACGAAATTTCAAATTGATCAAATGATTGTTCAACCAAATTTCAAATAGTTTGAACCAAATTTCAAATTGTTCTTGAGTTACATTTCAAATTAGGAGTTGTTTCTATCTCATATCAAGTGGATCAACTCGTTCTTGGATAACATTTAATATTTTTCTCATGATCATCAATATGGAGCCTCCACTTACGTATTCTAGGTCCTTTGACTGGATGAAGAGTTAGACCAGTGGCAATAACATGGTTACTATATTGATATACCTTATTGTTAGGTTGATAATCGGTGAAATGAATCCCACTTTTTAGTACTTTTATTTGCTTCAAATATGTTCCTTGTACAACAACAAAACCTGCACATGTACACATTTAAAAAATACATCAATCTTGAATTTAAGTCAAAGAATTTGAATTCATTAAAAATATAGATACTTGACATACATATATACATAATTCAACTATATACTAACCTGTGGGAAAACCAATTTCATCACTTATTTCAGTCTTTGTTAGCTTCTCTCTTTCCATGGTGCAACATAATAAATAATAGCTAGCACCTTGTACATTTTTCGATTCTGCTATGACTGCAAAAACATTTCCTACACAAAATTATATATGTCAAAATTTTGGATACACATCATTTACATAAGTACATATATATAATAAAAATTAACCAAAATTATGAAAAATGTATACATGTACATGATCCAAGTATATATATAGTTCATACATACCAACTCTAATCAATCCTGAAATATGGTTATAATCACTAGAAATCAATGGAATATCATCATAGTTTTCGTCCTCAAACTCATTCGTATTAATAACATCTAGTGGCACCAAAGTCCATTCACCCACATATCCACGTTCTTGATTAATGCAACCACCATAGTCTTCATCAATACAATTAGGACAAAAAGATGAGTATTCTCTTGTATACAATGACCACACATTACTATTTGTACTCATTACTAAATGCAAAGATCGTGTCTTCTCTACCCTCTTGCATGCATGCATTGATCTTCTATCAACACCTGAATGTGTACACAAGGTCCATAATTTAGTTAGAGATCATCTAAGGTAACATATTAAATATAAATTTAAGATTCAATTTAAAAATATGAACAAATTAATTTATATATACCTGATACCTCCCAAAACACTCTAAATGGTATGACACAATCTGCTTCTGATGATGTGTTATCTATATTTATTGGCACCAAAAAATGTGTTTTGCACCACTCAACCACATCATGAGCATTATTAATGTGATATCCTTTATAGTCCATTTGATACTTTCTTAAAGAACGTTTGATACAAGCTCCTACACCATCATGCTCACCCTTTCCATGTCCACCCTCAAAAAAACTCCAAATGTGTGGTATATTAAGGTATCGATGATATCTACATAATGCATAAAATGGTCTAGCTGATTTAAATTTTGCTGCACATCCATCTGACCATACCAAATGTTTTTCTATTTTAATGTTTTTGTTTTTCAAATATTCAAAAAATGTCTTAAAACAATGTTCCACAAAATGTGTGTCATGTTCTTTGTCATCACTAATATAAAAGTGATACTCTTTTTTAAAGACTCGTGCTTGATTTGTACTTTCCACACCATCTAAATCAATTTGTGCATGTTGATAAGACACTTGAACCATAATAGTAACCTGCTCTGTATAGTAGTATTCTGCTTGAAGTTGATTTTGAGATACAAAAGAGTAATTCTCTACAAAGTCAACAACAGATAGAATTGTTCCAAGTGGGAAAGTTTCTCTTAGTGTTTGAAATTGTTCTGCTTGCCACTTAGCAAAAAATGCATGGCGTATATATTGTTGAATCAATTTACGAAAATTTGACATAAATTCTCCAGCCGATATCTCATCCTCTACATATTCTAACCTTGTTGATTCTTTTCCAGCTTTTTTTTCTGACTTTATGTACTTATATCTCTTACATTTTACCATCCTTGTCGTATTAGTATCTTCTTCTCTCAAAGGAAATTTAGTCAAGTTACCACATGTTTCACAAGTTCCTCTTATGCAATCTATTTCACGGACACAATCATTTGGTTTGTCACATAAGATTGATGTTATGAATTGACTCGGTCATTTAGGAAAAGTATTTTGAGAAGTTTCACCACTTTCTTCTATCATCTTTCGAAACCCTTCATAGTACAGATCAAATTCAACATGATATCGACAACAACATGTTTCAAAAGATTTATTTATCTTCACAAAATAGGGCTTCAGTCTTTCAAACATTGTTTGTCCAATCTTTATGTTAGGATTTAAATTACAAAATGAGAGATACAATTCATGTTGAGTGACATCCAACCAATGTTTTGCATGTTGAATATATTCCTTGGGCCGAATCCTCTGTTTGATGATATCTCTTCTATTTGGTGAAGGACGAGTATTATCAATCCAAAATTGAATAACTAAGTTCTTAACTGTTTCCCCAATCATGTCAAATTGAGGAGCTCTACACATTAGTGCCCAATTGCCTTCTAATGTACTATCATTCAAATTGTTTCTCCTTTTTAGATAATGTAGTACTGTCTTCTGACTATACCTGAAATGAGATGATAATGAAGAGATTTGTCTATTTTGGGATGTTTTCTTATTTAAAATAGATGTTAGTATCACTCTTCATGCAATGATTTATCTGCAGATCTAGTTTTTTTCCCAATGGAATGTAACCCTTCCTTAACACTTTCAACAATATCTTTTTCTAGTTTAGAAGTCCTCATCTTTTTTATACTTGTATCTATACCCAATAGTCTCAGTGGCTCTTTTAATTCATCTTTGATAAGTGAAATTGATAATAGTTGAGTTTTCTCCACTATTGATAGATTCTCAAATTGTGCAATTATGTCTTTAGACTTTTTATTCAATTTCCTCTTCGTAGTATGTGTAGGTTGATTAGCATATTCTCTCAATGTTTCCACATCCATTTCAATTAAATAATCTATGTTTCTATGATTAATTTTTCTCTTCAATCTTTGAGCTAAATTAACATTCTCATTTGTTGTTTGATCTCGGGCTGCACAAGAAAAAATGAAACAAAGTCTTAAGATACAATCTAGATTTAGGGGACATATATGTATACATATATACATGTTTAACTCAAGAGTGAAATATTATGTACTTGATTAAATTATCTAACCTTCAGATGGTCCTTCTTCAATATCCATTGCTTCATCTTCAATTTCCTCATGTCCAACATTTTCATCATCTACTAGAATTGCACGTGCACGATATAACAAATAAAATCAAGTAAGTTTATAAGGGGAAATATTGCTCACTAAATTTAAAAATTAAAGATATAAAGTTTGATAGAGACCTAGAATTCTAGAAAGATTTATATTATATACTTGCAAGAGATGCACATGTACCTATTTGAACTTGGGATGAACCTTCTCCAATGTCGATAGGTTGTCCTGGTTGACTACGTCCTGAATAAATTCATTTATTTAATTTTAATCATAATCTAATAAACCTTAATGGACTATAAATTATTAACATAATTGAATAAACAAGGTAATTCCCATGCTAAATAAATTCATAATTTAAATTTATTCATAATGTAATATTCACCCTAAGGACTAATATGGACATAATTGGATAAACCCTAATGGCCTAAATATGAACATAATTTCAAATAAACTCTTAATATTAAGTTAATCTAGTAATGCTAATTTAAGATAAATATGATATTCCTAATTGGATTTAAACCCTAATCCTAACTAAATAAACTAATTAAATACATTAGAAAAAAGATTGTGCATGTGTACCTGATCTAAGATAGTATCTTGCTAGCGTTTTTTGATGATTTTCATCTTCTTGTTCCTTAGTTCTTCTTCATGCATATTTACTTGCTCTTTTATCTTTATTGCCCATGTCGTAAATTCTTCTTCCAAAATTTGAAAATAGGTTGAAGTTTGTCAAATATTTCTTTCTACCCAATTCAAAAGCCAATAACTTGATTTCACATAAATGCAAATTGTAAAAAATGAAACTCATATTTATATACAATTTTTTTTTTTTTTAAAACCTCTTTATTAGCTGACTAGACAAAATTCCTCAGGAGCCGACTAGAAAAAAACCCCTATGGTCTGCTTCTAAGGGGTTAACCGGCTTTCCTAGTTTCGATCGAAACTAGGTGGATAGTTTTGATCGAAACTAGGAAAGCGATTTGCTAACCGCATGGTCAAGCTCCCAATAGTTTCGATAGAAACTAAGAAATTTTGTTTCTATCGAAAGTTTGTAAAATAATTTCGATAGAAACTAAGTTTCTATCGAAACTAGCTAGTTAGAAGCCCCCATGAATAGTTTGAAGTTTTTTCAATGATTTCCTTTCTTCGGAGCTGAATTACCAGGTTCAAATGGAGTACTAAAGACCTAAAATTGTACATGATTGAAGTACTCTGAACTAGCTTTCTAATGACTATGAATTTGGTGTTTTTCAAATTTTTTAGGTATATATTTTTTAACATGAATTAAATATAGGTTTATTGTAAAAAATAAACTACGATATTCAACGCTCATGGAAAAATAGTAAATATAAAAATAAAAATTTTGAAAAATAAGTACGGTCTTCATATTTGAGTCACCTTTCAATTAAATTTTACTTTTTAAAAATTGGGTAAATATATAATAAGTTACATGTGTCAAAAGTCATGTATGTCTAAATTAGTGTTATGCCAACTTTAAACTACAATAAAATATGAAATACTAATGATAAAGATATAAGACCAACTCTACGGTTTAGGTATGGATGTTAAAAAACTAAGTTCAAAAGAATCACATTGATATCTATTGCAGAAAAAAAGTTATGTGTGTCAAAAATAGTGTCACTCTTTAAAAATCAGGTTTTTGATATCATACCAATTTTCGTAAGAGAAAAAATAATTCAATAAAATAATTTTTTTTTCCAAAAAAAAAAAAGATTTAGAATCTAGACACAAAATCCTAAAAGACTATAGTTTACTTCATCTTCAAATTCCTAACCATTAAACATGAATTTGCATTTGAATGTGAACGTTTTCTTAAAAATTCAGAGTTCAGTGTCAGTTTAGGCAAAAAAGTGTAACCCACTATTGTGGGTTCACCCAAATTTTTACACGTACTGAAGATGAAAGAGATATATTCATGTGTAACATGAGAGCAAGGGAAGGTCTACTAAAAATTCTTTTAGATAGTAAATATAGTCAGGTAAAGTCACTTGAAGCATCTTATGAAATTTGGAAAGAATTAGAATCTACTTTTGAAGGTGATAAACATGCAAAGAGAATGAGATTACATAATTGGATATGTGTATTTCAAAATGCTAAAATAATGTAAGATGAATATGTAAGAAGTTATATTTGTAAAATATCTACTCTGAATTTTTTTTGCTTCTAGAAACATCATGAAGAATCCTCCTATATTCGCCCAAAAATGGTTTACCTAAAATTTTGTTCCACCAGCTCATCATCCTTATCCTCCATCTGGTTCACAAAATTCAAGGTAACAAACTTATGATCTTAGATTTGGAGAATCTTTGAGTTTTCAAATAATGTAGTAGCTTGACACTATTGAAATTTTGATGCTTAGGACATACTATGTTACTTGGCACCTACTATGTTTTAATAATTCTTAGCACCTATTATGGATTCACTTTGCATCAACTAAATTTTATTGATACTTGACACCTATTACCTGCTTGGCACCTGAACTTTCTCAACTCCTTTTGTTTCACTCGGCACACACTAGATTGTGCATTTGCTTGACACTTACTGAAAATCTACTCAGTATGACCAAGCTTGCTTGGCACCCACTAATGAACTTAGTCAAGCTTTGTAGATAGCTTTGTTAAAACTTATTCTTTCTAAGTTTCTAAGTGTACCCAACCTCTATATCTTCAACAAAATATCTTCAAGATAAAATTATGCAAGTTTTGAACTAGATAAATAGAAACTTATGTTTGCAATACATATTCAACATCTAACTCTTCTCTGATCAAATACAATTCACATCCAATAAATAATCTCATTGATCAATACCATTGTCTTCTTTAAGGAAATGATCTTTCCTTTATATCAAGTCCTTAAAAAATTATTAAATTAGCGTTGAGGATTTCTAAATTTAAAATTAATGATATAAGTAATCATTAAGCTATTACAATACACAATGCAATACAATTTTTACTTCTCATAATGATTTTTGCAATAGTTATCTCATAGGAAATAATGCACTGAATACACTTTAGAAGGCAACAAAAACTATATTTTTGGTTTCACTATCTAGAATATAGCATCCTAAGCATGTATATAAAAATCCTCTTAGCTATCTTAATCAAATACCATCTTAGCTAAAATTTATAGACAATTTTCTAGTAACCACTATCCAGAAACCCTTTTAAAATCTACTCCAAAAAAAATTGCATAACTCTATCATTTCTTTGTGTTTTATTTGAATATATTCCAAAGTGCACATACCCCAATGTATTTTATAAGTTGATGAAATCCAACTTCATAGCTTGTCAAGATCACCTACATGCAAATAACCAATCAAAGGGAAACCAAAGAAGGAAGAGGTGGAGCTTGGAAAAACTAAATAGATTGAGAGAGAAGATATTGTAAACTGAGAAATAGGTATTGCTATTAAAGAAAATGAGATATGAAATAAAATGAGCGAGCCCAAATATAAAGGCCTCAAGGAAGCTTGTATAACAAGCTAGAAAATGCTAGAGGATAAGGTTGACAACTAGGCATATGTTAACAAAAGTTGGAATATCCTTGTTCAAAGTGAGAGGATAAGTATGACTAGATAGGAATAAACTCCTATGTTGTCAAAAACTCCTAGACTAAAACTAATAAATGAATGTGTTAACCTAAGTAAACTTAAGGAAAAGAATAAATAATTATTTACTCTAACCCCCCCCCCCTTAAGTGCAACATAGGGGAATTCCTTAAGCTCAAAAAAGCTAAGACGAAATGGAGAATGGGTCCTGGCAATGAGGCCTTATTAGGTAGCCATGAACAATGAAAAGAAATGCAACCTCTAAAAATGAGGAAAGAGAGAAAACCACAAGAGAAAAACCCTCCCCCAAAAAGAGGTAAGAAAACCTAGTGAAGGATTGAAGAAGCCACCAACTACTAGAATGTCCCAAAAAATAGGAATAAAGAGTGATCATGAAGGGCATCACTAAAGCATGAAGAAGCTACAAATTATTTCATTAGAAAGAAACAACTGATTTGAAAAACGTCCATGGAAGAAGAAGGCATGAATTGGGTGTGTCTATATGGTAGATGATCCATCTCACCAAAATGCATAGGTAGCCTGTCACTACAATCGCCTAGTATATAGGATCAACCACTGAATACATAGTTCACACTATCAAACCATCAAATGAAGGAAGAATTAGAACAACATAATAACCCCCCCTTAATGCAAGTAGGGTGAGATGATAGGAAACTAAGAAAGTGGGCCAAAATCCTCTACAGAAATAACCAAGAATAGTGAGAGAGAGGAAGAGGTACAAACACCTAAAAAGGCATAGTCACCAACATTGTATGGGGCTAATATTATGGAAGGGACACTCACTTGATAAAGGAAGAGGGCACAAAAATGGCAACAAATAACCCTCCATGGTGATTTATAAAATAGTTCTAGTACAATTATCTCGGAACAACATTCATGAACCCAAAATGTAAGAGTGACACTTTATCTTAGTGTGTTTGCATAAAGATTCTTACAAATGATATCAAAAATGATCAAAAATGGAAAAAATCTAATACAAAAGATAGTACAACCGAAAACAAAAGATCCCATGCTATGAAAATGATCCTCAAACTTGGAACACCCAAGATATCCACCATAGAACAAAAATTGCAAAAACATGATAAAAAGAGCATGGGGTAGAATCTAAAGGAAATAATAGCATTTCTAAAAAATGACAAAACCAACTTTCCAAAAATATAACATTTTCAAAAAATAGAGATGGGATGCAAAAGATAAGCTTGCCAGAGTGAAAAATAGAAATTTAGAATTTGACTACAAAAATGAGCAATAAAAATGCATCAAAACCTTAAAATACCTATACAAATGTTTCTTTCATGGAACCATCTTTCTAGTGCTTCTTTTGGACCGTAAAAATACCTCTATATGCTCAAGTTATGACCAAAAATGTTCAAGTAGGTCAAAAAGGACCCTAGAGAGCTTGGTGATGTAGTGTTGACATCATGTTGATGTTAGCATTCCACTAGCTTAAAATTGATGGCTTTGTAACCGTCATAGCAAAAGAAAAGGAGCCACATGGCATGCCACATGGTAGTGCAATGTGGCATCCACATGGTAGGAGGTTGATGTGGCAGGGGCCATGTGGTAGGTGCCAATGTGGCACCTATGCCATGTCTCACTCGCAGACTCTGCCAAGTGTGCTATAGTTGGTAGGTTGTAGGTGGGTAGCAAACAGGCTACAAAGCTAAGAAATATTGGTGTACAACGATGGTGGTGGTAGAGATGGTGGTGGACTAGCTAAGTAGTAGTGGCCACGGAGCAGCAGCCATGCAGTGGCTGCCCTGTAGCGACACTGCCAGTGGTGGTGACACTTGAGTAGTGCACAAGAGGGGCCATGGTGGTGTAGTAGTGGCCATTAGGTGTCCTTGTGAATTTTTAATTTTTTTGCACAATAAATGCTAATAAATCGTCTGTATAGCCTCCAAATAAAAAAATGTTGCCTCTTGAAGCAATTTTCTCCAAAATGGACAAATTCTATATGAATCTTTACTATAATAGGCCTTCTAAACTCAATGGTAGCATTTGTTTAGGCCCAAAGTGCTTCAAAAATATTCTCTTCCTCAAGATTGAAGAAAAAAACACAAACAAACTAGGGTTTATGTCTTCAAAATGTAGGTTCAAAAATCCTTTAGCCAAGAAGTAGCAGGGAAGCTCTAATATTATGTATAAGTTGACGAAAGCCAACTTCACAGTTCACTAAGATCACCTACATGCAAATAACCTCTCGAAGGGAAACCAAGAAGGAAGAGGTGGAGCATGGAAAAACTAAATGGACTGAGAGAGAAGATATTGCAAACTAAGAAAAAAGTATTGCTATTGAAAAAATTAAGATATGAAATACAATGAGAGAACTTGAATATAAAGGCCTCAAGGAAGCTTGTAGAAAAAGTTGGAAAGTGCTGGAGGATAAGGTTGATAGGTAAGCATACATCCACAAAAGGTGGAATATCCTCGATCAAGGTGAGAGGATAAGTATGACTAGATAGGAACACACTCCCATGTTGTCAACAACTCCTAGACTACAACTAATAAATAAATGCATTAACCTAAGTAAACATAAGTAAAAGAATAAATAATTAATAAATAATCATTTACTCTAACACCTATTGACCATTGACTAAACCAAACAATTATTCTACTTTAACTCTAGTAAACTTCACAAAATAGTGTATATATTGACATCAATTACAAACTCTATCAAGAATGCAACACATAACTAGCTACTATTTTTCATGTATACTTATCTCCCTCATTGATACCATTGAGAAAGGTATCATTATGTAAATATACTCAATTCAATAATTTTAAAAAAAATTGTAACAATAATGTATCCAAAAACACTATTAAATATAACTACCAATAATTTTTAATGACTCTACACAAAGATAGATACTCCCCCATAGGAGAAGCATCAAGAATCAAGTCCATACAAAGAAAATAGTGCTCTCCTACATTTTGGATTGATGCAATTAGTCCATTAACTACTTTGAAATAGGTTGGGGCATGACCGCAAGAATACCTCTCAAATACTCAAATGTATCCTTAGCCAAAGGTTTTGTAAATGTGTATTGTGTCTACTCTATTTTGTTAACATATTTCAATTTGGTCCCTTTTTCTTGTACCTTCTCTCTCAAAAAGTGATACTTAATTTATATGTGCTTTATAATTTTTTAATGTAACACTGGACTATTCATTGTACTCATTGTACTTGTGTTAGGACAATCATGATAGTAGGCTCAGTAAACTAAATTCCAATGTCCTTCAACATCTACTTCATCCAAATAGTCTAGTTACAATTATTTTTTGCTAGTGCATGCTCTTCTTATACTATACTTTGTGAAATGCAATTATTCATCTTTCTTAGACAAGAAATTAGTATTCTTGCTAAGAAGTATGGTCCACCACTAGTGATCTTTATTTTAGTTACACCTCTTGCCCAATCAACATCAATATATGCACATAATGTTAAATCATGTGATCTTTCATTAACCATAAGACATAATCAAGAGTTTCTTTAAAGTGTGAAAAAATCATTTTACTATTGCAAGGTGCATTTCTTTAAAATCTTCTTGAAATATCCATAGTTCCAATTCATTAGCTATATTAGGTCTAGTATGTTTCAAATACTACAATGCACCAATCATAAATCTATACTTTGTTGTTTCTCCAATAGGCATTTCATCTTTTCTAGATAACTCACTTATAGTGACCATAAGTGTTCTAATAGATATACGATTCCAAAAACCAAATTTTATCAACACCAATCATAGATCTATACTTTTTTATTTTTTTGCACTAGGGTTTCCATCATTGTTGTATAGCTTGCATCTAGTTACCTTAGGTGTTCTAAAAAATTTACAATTCCAAAAACAAAATCTCTTCAACAAATCTCTAAAATACTTAGCTTGTCATATGAAAATTCCATCTTTTTATATACAATATACAAATGCAAGAAATATTTCGTGTCTTCAATCATAATCATCTCAAATTCTCTCTTCATTTCTTAGATAAAAATGGCATTCTAAATTCATCGTTACCTCCAAAGATAGTATCATCCATAAATAATGGAACAATTAATAAACCATAATCATTTCTTATTATGTGAAAATTACTATCAACATTACCTTTGACAAATCCCAACTTTGTTAAAAAAAATTTGTCTAATCGTGCATACTAGTTTGTAGGTGCTTGTTTAAGTCCATACAATGTCTTGTTCAATCTACAAATCTTGTATTTTTCACCTATCAAGGGAAAACTATCAAGATGTTCAATGTAGATCTCCTCTTCACATTCTCGATTTTAAAAAGTTGACATAACATCTATTTGATAAAATTTAAAGTTCTTGTTAGCTATATATTCCAAAAGCATTCTCAACATTTGAATTGTTAGTTCTTTGATTAGCCTCTCCATCATAATCACAACTAACTATCATATCTTGAATTCTAAAAAATTCATCAACTCTTACATTAGCACATTCAAAAATAGTCTTCAAACTCTAATTAGAAAACCTATATACTTTTCATTTCAATGAATATCCAAGAAACATTCTTCCATCACTTCTAGAATCAAAATTTCAAACATCATCTTTGAAAGATTCTAATGCATTTCATGATAGCTGTATATCCAAATTTTTACTAGTGTCTTGTCTAATCTATAGTCATTTCATAGCATATACTATGGTTTTCACTACTTCTCTTGAAAGGATATGTGATACATTATTCTCAAACATCATTTCTTGATGTACGTTAGTCATTATTTTGTTCCTCCTTTCCCGTACTATTGCATTCTACTATGGATTCTTAGGGGCTAAATGTTGTTTGTTCACACTTTATCCTCACAAAAGCTGTTAAACTCATTTAAAATAAATTCCCCACCTCTATCTAATCTTAAGAATTTAATCTTTAAACTAGATTCATTTTCAATTCTATCCTTTAATATCTTGAATTTCTCAAAAGCTTTAGATTTATTTCTAAGAAATGCAATGCCACATCATTCTAGTAAAACTAAAAGAAGCATAAAGTACCTCTATCTATAAAATGATATTTTTCTTATATGACCACTTAGATTTGTATGTAGAATCTCCAAGTTTACTAAATTTATAAAAATCTTTCTTGGAAATGAATTATTCTTCTATTTTGCAACTGCACATTCTTTGCAAATTATGTTAGTAGGTTTCACAATCTAAGGCAATTCTCAAACTGAAAATATAGTACTATCCTTCACAATATTACTGAAGTTGATATAACAAAATTTCTTATGCCATAGCCAACTATTATCCACTTTTTTAACCATGCATGCCATTTTAATAAGGTTTAACTGAAATATATTACCTCTTTTTCTTGTACCTATACCAATCAAACTTCCATTCTTATCCTTGATAATGCAAGTTTTCTTTATAAATTATAACTAATATCCCTTGTAAAAATGGTCTCCAAAACTCAAAAGATGATGTTTCAATCAAACCAAAAAGTAAATATCCTTAATGATAGTCTTTCCATCAGGAGTAAGAGATCATTTTTCTTTTATGTGATAGGCTACATTATTTTGTACTCAAACTACACCACCATCATTACTATCAAATTAAACATGTTTGTTTGTATCTCTAGTCATCTGATGGGAAAGACTACTATGAACAATCCAATATGAAGTTTTCATCTCAAGCCATTCATTAATTTATTACTTTTAAAATATTTTCTTCTTTAATAGAAACAAATCCTATCTCCTCACATTGATCATCACTATCATCTAGTTTACCATCTTAAAATAAATCTCATCATCCTCATTAAAAAAGAAGTAATATTTAGGTATTCTTTACTTGTAGGGCTTTCTATGGTTAGACTTGTTTTCTCTATTAGCAAATTTAGATGAATAATAACCATGTTATTTATAGGTCCAACAAACTGATAGAGTGGGGTTGTGATTGCACCAAAAGATCGATCTGTCAATGCCCAATTCAACCACTCAACTTATAGTACATAGAAGGTGGTTAATCCTTTGTCATGAATCCCAAGGGAAGTTCTAAAAAAACTTCTATCAATCTCCCCCTTGGTGTTACTTGAGGCTCTAAGAATTAAAACTTGTGCCCAACCTTTGATACCACTTTTAAGAGTGGGGTTGTCATTGCACCAATTGAATGATCTGTCAATGACTAATAGAGCCACTAAACTTATAGTCCATAGGAGGAAGTTACACCTTTTTCACAAATCCCATGGTGAACATTGAAAAAATTTCTAACACAAAGAAGAATTTTGTTACTTTTAGGTTATCTCTTTATAAGTAGGGAAAGTCCTTCATCAATATTCTCATCTTTCTCTTTTTTTTCTTCTCAACTGCTACTAGTATAATCTCCACTTGTACTTGTGTCCTTTTGTACAATGAAAATAGTTTCTACTCTAGGAAATCCACCATTTTGTTTCATCCATAACTTAGTGGTCTATAACCTTGCAAGAGGATTCTATTTTGTAAAGCTAGGTTTACAAGAAATTGTTAGAGTAATTAGTTTTTTTCACTTATTAATTAAATCACTTTGATTTAATTAAATAAGTTGCCTATTACTCTAGTTTGCTTAAGCTATCTAGTAGGTGCATATAATTAATATTTTATTAATTATAATGTGCAACCTAGCTTTTTTAGGCTTTAGGTTACCCTTTTTTGGGTTTCAATCTCCTTCATAACGATTGATCTCTTTGTAAATTATTGAATTTGTCAAATGATATTTTTCTTCGTCTGAGCTTTTCAGATCAAACCCTTGCCTCCTCTTGTCTTTTTCTTCTCTATGATAGGTTTTCTGCATGCTAGATTTCTTGGGCTTCGTGGATCTATTATGCATTTTTTCTCATATCATACATGGTATCAGAGCTAGATCTATTGTAGCTTGTTCGATGTTTTAAGAAAAAGGGAGAATAAGGGTTTGGTAGATCAAATTAGGTGTTTTTAAAGGTTTTTCTAAGAAAATAGGGGGGTCACTAATTTTTGGAGCAATTTTAGGCCAAACAAACCTCACGGATAGATTCAGAAGGCATCAAAACCCCTATTTTGATATAAAATTTGTTTGATTTGGACAACGTTGATCTGGGAGGCAAATTTTTTTTTGTCGAATAGGGTTGTATGACCCCTGGCATGCAATTTGAGGTAGGAAAATAAAAAATAGCAAAAAAAATCATTTTTAGCATTTTTAATGCCACAGTGGTTAGAAAATTGCTAGCGGCTCCACCACAGTCACCGCTGGGAGCCCGCTTAGCGGTCACCACTAGCAGCTCCATCGATAGCATCACAATGGCTCCACTATAGCAAACCGCTAGCCTCCACCACTATGTCTGCCTTCCACCACCCAACTGCTGCCCATGTAGAGGCGGTGTTTTTTTAAAGATTTTTTTTTTAATTTTATTTTTTAATTAAAAATAATAAATTTTTCATGCATTCCAGAGGCCCTGGAGGTTTTTTTCGTAACTTGAGCATACGAATATTTTTTTTTATCAAAAAAATGTGCCTGAAAGGTACTTTTGAGAAAGAGATGATGGTATAGGTGTTTTAGTGTTTTGATGTAGTTTGGCTGCCTATTATGGCAGTTAAAGTCGGATGTTCTATTTTGCACTCCAGGAGGTGTATCTTGAGCATCCGATCTCTGATTTTGGACTTCTTTATATCGCTGGAAATCTCTTTCTGTGCTCTTTCTAGTGATGCTGATTTTTTTTCTAGATTCTACTCTAGGCACATTTTATTTATTCATATTGTTTTTGCATTCTAGTGGATATCCTGGTTGTTTCAGGTTCGGGGATCAATTTTTTTGCTTAAGATGCTTTGTTTTGGCTTGTACTTTCTATTGTACTAGTCTTATACTTTTTTTGATCATTTTTTATATTCATTATAAGAATCTTAATGCAAATTCACTAAGATAAAGTGCCACTCTTGCATTTTGGGATCCTTTTCATCATTGTGATTCATTGTACTCACACTATTTTATAAAGTGCCATGGGTCTGGATAGTTGTTTTTCACTTATGTGCCCTCTTCCTCTTTTTTCCTCATGCAGTGTTGATGACACGTGCCTTTATAGGTGTCTATACCTCACTCTTGATATGTTTGGTTCCTATGTTGTAGGAGATTTTTGGCCCACCTTTTCAGTTGCCTATCACCTCACCTTGTGTGCATTAAGGGGGGGTTATGTTGTTGGTTCTAATACTTCCTTGGTTTGATTGTTCATTAGTGTGAGCTATGTATTTAGTACCTAATCCTACATACTAGGCAATTATAGTCGCTAGCTACCTATGCATTTTGGTGAGATGGATTATCTACCATATAGACATGCTCGATTTGTGACTTCTATTTTTGTGGAGGTTCTACATATCAACACTTTTTGATAGAGTTTTGTAGCTTTTCATGCTTTAGTGGTTCTCTTCATGATCTCTCTTTGTTCCTATCTTTTAGAACATTCTTTGCTATATCTTTTTGGAGTAGGGTTTTTCCCATGTGGTTTTCTCCATTTCTCTATTTCATAGAGATTTTCTTGTATTGGGTACCTAATCAAGCCTTGTTGCTGGGACCCATTTTTCTACTTTCATAGTTGGTCTAGGTTTGCTTACCTCCTGAGCTTCACTTAAGGTGGGGTGTTAGAGTAATTAGTTGTTTTCACTTATTAATTAAATCACTTTGATTTAATTAAATAATTTTCCTAGTACTCTAATTTGCATAAGCTATCTAGTAGGTGCATATAATTAATATTTTATTAATTATAATGTGCAACCTAGCTTTTTTAGGCTTTAGGTTACCCATTTTTGGGTTTTGATCTCCTTTATTAGTGATCTCTTTGTAAATTATTTAATCCATTGAATAATATTTTTCTTCTTCTAAGATTTTCAGATCAAACTCTTGCCTCCTCTTTTCTTTTTCTTCTCCGTGACAGGTTTTCTGCATTCAGGTTTTCTTGGGCTTCAGGGATTTGTTATGCATTTTTTCTCAAATCCTATAGGAATAACTTATTTAATCATTTATTCCTTGTGAAAATAAGGTGTCAAGAACTTCAAAATGTTCCATATAGTCTCACCTTCTATCTTGGATCCACCACAACTCGTAATTCCTTCAAAATTATTAGATATTCTATTAAATTAACCTCTCATAGTTTCATAATAACCTCTTATTAATTATTAATAACCATGTTCTTTATATATTCAAAAAATAATAATTTTGTTACCCTTAGGTTTTTTCTTTATAAGTAGGGAATTTTCTTCATCAATATAATCATCTTCCTCTTTTTCTTCTTCTTAGCTACTACTAGCATAAACTCCACTTATACTTGTAAATGTAGGTATGTCCTTTTGTATGGAAAAATCAGTTTCCACTCTAAGAAATATATTATTTGGATTCATCCATAACTTATTGGTTTGTGACCTTGCAAGAAGATTCTATTTTTTAATGTTAGGTTTACAAGGAATAACTTATTTAATCATCTATTACTCGTACAAATAAGATGGTGTTTAGAACTTTAAATTTTTTCATATAGTCTCACTTTCTATCTTGGATCCACCACAACTCTTAATTCCTTAAAAAATATCAGATATTTTATTAAAGTAACCTCTTATAGTTTCATCTTCCTTCATTTTAGCATCTTGAAACATACATATCAGACTCTATAATCTAACACTATTAGCATGTGCATCACCTTAAAATATCTTCTATGAAAAAAACCAAATTTCAAGAAAAAAGCTTTAAATATTTTACCTATGCAAATCCTAATTTGGGAAGAGCTAATATCAATTCTTTATTAGTATGTGTTCTTTTTCATGACTATTTTTTTTTTTCACAACAATGAATCTTATCTTCTTCTATGAGATTCTCCTAATTCAATGTCACCAACAAAAATTCTAAATGCATACATAGCAAGTGAGTCATGATATTCACCTTACAGTTGTCATAATTAATTCCATCAACATTTTGATTTTTTTTTTAAATATATAATCATAGATATTTTCAAGAATTTAAGATTTTCCTTAAAGGACACAATGCTCTAATATTATTGTCAGAAATTAGAGTCCACCAAGATAGTGGGGAGGGGTCAGGGGGTGAATGTTTATGTATTTAAAATAAATATCAATATTTTTATTAATTTGAAAAGTTTTAAATAGTAGATGTAATAACTATAGAAACATAACCATACACAATAATACTAGATATGTTAGCTAGGGAAACCCTTGATAAGAGGGACAACCCCAATGGGAATGATGCTTGAAAGATGATGTAATAATAAAAATTATTGCAAATGATCTCTGTTAGGATCGAATGAAATATATTAAGTACATGTGGGTTTCTATTAAGAGACTTTTAATACTTATCAAAAGATTCCAACCCTATGAGGACTCATTCCAACCCTTTTAGGAGTTAAAACGGGGACATCTCAACCCATTGTTCTGATAGCCTCAAACCATCTTCACCAAACAATCTATAAGATAATATTATCCAAGATTTGAAGTGGCTAAATTTTTTTTTTTTTGGAAATATATTTCCTTTGAATTTCATATTATATATTCAACATCAAACTCTTCTCTGATCAAATACAATTTGCATCCAAGTTCACATAACTAACACAAATAATATCACTAGTCAATACCCCTCTACCACAAGGAAATGACCTTTCCTTTATACAAAGTTCTAAAAAAAGTATTGAGTTAGCATTGAAGCTTTCTAAATTAATAATAAATAAAATAGAATATCATTAAGATATTATAACACACATTATATTACAATTTCTACATATGAATATCATTTTAGGAATTGTCATATCACAAAAATAACATGCTAATCAAACTTCACAAGCTGGATCAAACTAGATATATTATTTTTCTATATGGAACATAGCATCCCTAACATATCTTATTCCATCTTATAAACTTCCTTAACCAAATTCTATCTCTATTGGAATGTTTTAATGAGAAACAAGATACTGAGTGGATGATGGGGGGTGAATTAGGATCTCATACTTTTGAATTTAAAACCAATTTAATCAATTCACTCTTAATCCATCACATATAATAGATCTAAAATTAAAACTATAATGCTGAAACATAAATGAAATACATCACATTAATAAAATATTTCAATGCATAACAGAATGATCTGGTAACCTATAAACACTTTAATGTGAAGGTAAAAATGAGGTGGGGATGAAACCCACAAATCTTCACTATTACAATAATAAACTTAACTTATAGGGTTACAATGTTTGATCATAAGATATGATTTACCTTATGAGGTTTCTTCCCTATTAAAATATTTAGAGACTATTAGGTATCACCTTGTTAAAGGATTTCACACTCACAATGATGTAAGGACTCTGTCAGGAGTTTTACATAGGTTTCTTAAAACCACTTTGTTAATAGATTTACCATGTCTCAATTATTAATAATTGATTCAGTACTTGAACCTAGGTTTCCTCTACAAGCTAATATTGGGTCTCTTCTTTTCTATATCTCCATTTTGATCTCCTGATCTAATTACTCTATTCAATTCTTCAGTATTTTGATTTCTCTGTATTTGATCTCCATTCAAACTTACTCTTCTCTTCTTTACATGCACATACACTTAGACATTCCTTCCTTCATACTCACATAAGGTATAAACCTCTCTCTCTCTCTCTCTCTCTCTCTCTCTCTCTCTCTCTCTCTCTCTCTCTCTGCTTTTATGTTTCTAGGGTTAGAATCCTCCTTAAATAGATCTTCTATGAAGGTTGTAGATCTTGATTGATAATTTACAATTCACTATCTTTTACTATTTCTTTCTCATTTATTGATTGGTTGAATTTCATGCCTTGGGGTCATTACCTTTCGAAATAATACATAATCACCTTGTTAGATAGCTCTACAAATATTAAATGTCATATAAAAGTTAGCTGAAATGGTTTACAAATATGTTTGTGCCATTACAAACTTATATGTCAAAATTGAACAACTCGACACTTGAATGCTCTAATGCTTGGTCATGTAGATTTCTTTATGTTGTCACTTGGATTTTGTATACCCACTTTCTTGAAAATCATTGACCTATCATTATTTTTGATTGCTACTATATTTCTCAGCATGTTTATGTGCTTGGTCTCAATTAAATACTAGACAATCACTATCATTTTCAATATAAGCTTTATCTACTTGGCATTTGATAGATAACTTAGTCAGAGTAATTACCATGTAATATTTCCTAGTAAATGACTAAATGTTTGGACACTAATAGACAACATAGAATTAGAGATCAATAATCTCCCCCTTTGACATTGGTGGCAAAAACACTTTGTCATGAATAATCATCTTTTAAAAATGAGGCTCTGTCTAAGAAAATAGTTTTACCCTGTGAAATCTGATATCTAATGTCTGATCTTTGATCTACTTATTTATTATTTCCTCTTGTCCTATTCCCTTATATCCTCTTTCTTATTATTTTCATATTCTAACCTCGTCTTTTTCATTAATGGAACTTTGGACTATTGGGTGTTAGCATGAATTTTTATGATACTACATTGAGGGACTATCCTAAGCATTGGAGAGTATTGATATGTTGCATTCATGATTGTATTTGTCATTGATGTCAACATAGCAGTAATTTTGTTAAAACTAGAAGAATAGTGGTCAATAATGTTATGATGCACAAAAATTGAGGATGTTTGGTCTAATGCACAATGGAGGACATGTTCATAAGGTTTTCTTGATGATGTCATTAAGAGGACTAAGTCTGAGTCAATAGTGTACAAAAGTTACACTTGATTTACTAGAAGTAGTGTAGGAATAGAGCATTGAAGAATAGAGTTCTAATGATATATCACTATCTCTCATTAGATATGTAATGAGGAGATGTGCACTCACATAGTGATTGAGGATAGTCTTGTGATGAATCGATCAAGTGAGCATGATGTGGTTTCACACATGGGAAGTTTGGTATAGACTATCAGCCCATAGTGCTATTGTAATTATGAATTATCTTGTTTTAATTAATTAAGAAAGCCTCAAGGCTGACTCAAGGAATTATTATGAAGATAAGGTATTAAGGAAACTTATTTTCCTTATTTGTAATGTATCTTGAAGATGAAGATCAAGTGAATGCAAAGTGTTAGTACACAGAGTGAGAAGGAGAAGGATGCTTATTGAATGCATGTAAGCAATCCAAGAGATCATTGGATGTATAGTATGAGATTTTCTTACAAGATCTGAAGCAAGAAAAGTCTTGGTGATAGTACAAAGATAGAGGATGGAAGTACATTTTAGTTCTATTATTCTACAAGGAATAATATAGAGATCATTTGGATAGTGGGGTCTTTGATCTTAACCTTGAAGCTTTTTAGGTAGTGGTTCCAACTATCATCGACAACACCTAATAGGGACTCACATGTACTGAATGTTGTAAGAAAATCCTAATAGGGTGTATCCTATAACAAGGAATATTTATATTAGTACATAATCTTTTAGGTATCATCCCCACTAGGGTTTCTCCCCTGATCAAGGGTTTCCCTAGTTAACATATCTAGTATCAATTATGTATGAGTATCTTGTTATGGTTTCAACTGATATTAATCACATGGTTAAGTTTGTTTAAGATTAAAGTTTGTGATGATAGTTGAATAACTAATTCACCCTTCACCCCCCCCCTCCCCCGATCAGTTATATTATTGGACTATATATCCTAGCAATTGGTATCAAAGTTTTAGGTCCTTGAAGAGAAACCTTAACAACTTTGGGAGACCATGGAGAGAAAGGATAGTGCTAAGTCAAATAGAGAAAAATTTTACATAGAAGATAAAGCTTCTTGGTGAGTTATCAGATTTGTGTAGAGAACAAATCTTGGATTTTCTAGATCCAAAATTATTTTGTTGTATACAAAGGAATAGGATCTCAAGTAAAGATAGATCCAGATCTAAAGAAGACAAGAAGATCAAGGAAGGTATTGATCTACTTATGAATAGAGAGCTAGAAGGTATGGAAATTTTTGCTTGTTGGACATGTAATGCATTTGGTCATTTTTCATCTACAAGCCCTGAGAGAGTAAGAAAAACTAGAAAGAGTTCACTTTTTGATGAAGATGAAGATTTTAGAGAAAGTTTGGAAAGATTCTTGAATGATTGTGATGATAAAAGTAAACTTGAGTTGGTTGAGAAAGAGAAAGTAGTATAAGAGTTAGCTTTGGTAATTATTGTTGTTCCATAGTCTAACCATGAAAATGTGGAAGATGGCATTGTGAATAAAAATGATTTGTAGAATGGGAATCATATTAAAGAGAATATATATGATCCTAAAGAAGAAGAAAGAGTTCGGTTGATGACTCCTAGCAAGAATGAGATTGCGAAGATGAGAAATAGATTAGTAACAAAAGTGTCAAGAGCTATGTTGTTTGAGAATGATGTCTCAAAGATATTTTCTAAAGAAGCAATTGACATTGTAGTATGTACTCTGAATAGAGTATAGATGAATTAAGGTATGAGCAAGACACCCTAAGAGTTATGGTTTTTTCATTCACCATTAGTGAAATATTTTAGAATATTTGGAAGTAAGTGTTACATAAAGAGAGATGATGATATTGGTAACTTTGATCCTAGAAGTGATGAATGTATGTTTCTTGGTTACTCATTGAAAAGTAAAGCATATAGATGTTTCAACTCTAGAACTAAGACAATAGTTGAGTGCACAAATGTAAGGATTGATGAAAATTTTGGTACTAAAGGGAAGATGGTAGATTATAGTTCTGATGAAGAAAACGATAATGTTGGATTTGTTAGATAGAATGATAAAGTTCTTTATGAGATTAACAATGACTTGGAGAATGATGTATCTATTGAACATAGAGAAGATAAGAGATTTGGACCTAGGGAAGAGATAAGAGTTGAGATGTCAACTCCTACTTCTAATAGAAACATGAAAAAGAATCAATCCCTAAAGTGGATAGTTGGGAGCTAGGATAAAGGTGTGATAACAAGGAACAAAGTGAATGAGGAATTATGTCTAATTTCTCAAGTGGAACCTAAGAACATAGATGAGGTAAGAACATAGATGAGGTATGTAAAGATGATCACTGGATGTAAACTATCAATGAAGAACTAGATTAGATAGTGAAGAATGAGACATGGGAATTAGTTCCTAGACCTATAAACAAGAATGAGATAGGAACCAAATGGATATTTAGAAATAAAATTAATGAGCAAGGAGAAGTTGTGAGAAACAAGGCCAAACTTGTTTGGAAAGGTTACTGATTAAAAAAAGGCATAGATTATGAAGAAACATATGTACAAGTAGGAAGAATGGAAGTAATAAGGACATTCTTGGCTTATGTAGCAAGAAATAATTTGAAGGTTTATTAGATGGATTTCAAGTCATATTTTCTAAATGGATAACTTGAAGAAGAAGTCGACATTGAGCAACCTAATGGAGTCCCTCTGATAGAAGATAAAGATTATGTATGTAGACTAAAGAAAGCACTATATGGTCTAAATCAAGAACCTAGAACTTGGTATACAAGGTTGCATAAGAATTTATCTAAGCTTGGATTTATCAAAGGTGCAACATATGGTAATTTGTATTTGAGAAAAAAGTATTATGGTTTATTTATCATTGTAATATTTTTGGATGACATAATATTTGGAGAAATGATAAAGATAGTGATAATTTTTCTGATGAGATGAAAAATGAATTTGAAATGAGCATTATAGGAGAAATAAAATTTTTCCTACTATTACAGATTTCATAGAAAAAGGATGGGATATTTATCTCACAAACCAAGTATCTAAAAGACTTGTTAGAAAGATATAGTTTATAAATTTGCAAACCTATTGGTATGACCATGATAATTGGTCAAAAGTTATCTAGTAAAGATGAAACACTATAGTTGAGTAGAAAAAGTATAGATCTAGGGTTGGAGGATTGCAATATCTGAGTCACACTAGACAAGATATAGCAAATGCAGTTGAGATTGTAGAAATATTTCAAGATAATCCTAAAGGGTATCACTATGTAGTATTAAAAAGGATACTCAAATACTTGAAGGGTACATCTCATTATGGAATTTGGTATGATAGATCAAGTGATTTTACCTTGTGTGCATATATTGATGCAAATTGGGTAGGTAGTATGGATGATAGAAAGAGCACCAATGGTGGTGCACTATTTCTTGGAGGAATATTGATTTCTTGGTTGAGAAAGAAATAAGAGTGTATTTCTTAGAGTACAACTAATATAGAGTATATTATAGTAGCCAATAATTGTAATCAAGTTATGTGGATAAAAAAAATGTTGAAGGATATTGGGATTGAGTTTATAGAGCGTATTATCATTTACTATGATAACACAAGTACAATAAGTATATCATAAAAATCTAGTATTGTATTTTAAGACAAAGCATATATGCATTAAGTAGTATGTTTTGAGAGAAAAGACAACTGAAAAGGAAATAAGGTTGGAGTATGTAAGTACTAAAGATCAAATTGTAGATATCTTTTCTAAGCCATTACCTAAAGATACTTTTGATTACCTAAGAGGTATGCTAGGGGTTATGCCCCTACCTACCTTAGAGTAGATGATACAAGGAGTACATCTCTCTAGTGGTATAGAGCACCATGGTTAGACTAGATTGAATGCTGATGCTTCTTCGATGGGGGCGTATCTAGTATGTATTGAGTCATGGAGGACTCTTGGTAATTGGTATTGAAAAAATCTTTGGACACTCGCGGTAGTTGATGATTTGACAAGTTGATTAACAATTGGTATGTAATAATTGGTATTATGATTGACACCTTTGACATTGATGTCAATGAGGAAGAGATACACATGAAAAGAATCTCCTAAGGAATGGGGGAGAATATGTATCAGAAGAACTCCTAAGAAATGGGAGAGAGAGATCTCTTTAGGGAGATTTAGAAAGATTCATGTAATGATGGAGGAATATGTGTCTGATGTATTATGATTTGTTTAATGTGAACAACTATTGACAATCCTAAAGAAGAAGAAGATGGGTGGAGCATTCTTATAGATAATTTTGGGATTGATTGATGAAGATGACTTGAGAAGATTAAAACAACAATAGCACCAATAGAGTACTATTTGGTATTCTTTGAACTTAAATGTTTTCCATATATGTTGCCATCAATGCAAAAAGGGGAGTTTTTTAGCATGAATTATGATGATACTACATTGGGGGAGTATCCAAAGCATTGGATAGTATTGATATGTTACATTCATGACTATACTTGGCATTGATGTCAACATAGTAGTAATTCTATAAAGAATGGAAGAATAGCAGTCAGTAATCTTATTATGTGCAAAAGCTAAGGAAATTTTAGATGATGCATAGTGGAGGATATGTTCCTAAGGTTTTCCTAATGACATGGTTAAGGGGACTAAGTTTGAGTCAATAATGTATGGATGTTACACTTGATTTACTGGAAGCAGTGTGGAAACATAGCATTAGAAAATATATTTTTGATGATCTATTGCTACCTTTCATCTGAGATGTAATGAAGAGATGCATAGTCACATAGTCATAGAGAATAGTTGTATGATGATTCCATCATGTGTGCAAGATGCGGTTTCACATGTATGAATTTTTGTATAGACTTTGACTTGATAGTGCTATTGTAATTATGAATTATCTTATTTTAGTTAATTGGAAAAGCCTCAAGGCCAACTAGAGGAATTATTATGAAGATAAGGTATAAATGAATTTTTTTTTTTCCTCATTTTTAATGTATCTTGTAGATCAAGATCAAGTAGACTATGAAGTGTTAGTGTACAGAGTGAGAAAGAGAAGAATGCTTATTGAATGCATGTAAGAAATCCAAGGGACCATTGGATGTTTAGTATGAGATCTAGTTACAAGATATGAAGGAGCAGAAGTTTGGTTGGTAGGACACAGATAGAAGAAGGAAATATATTTTAGTTCTATTATTCTACAAGGAATAATACATAGATCATTTAGATAGTGGGTTCTTTGATCTTAACCTTGAAGCTATTTGGGTAGTGGGTCTAACTATCTTCCATAGCTCCTAACAAGGTTGGAATCTCCTAACAAGGTTCAAAGTATCCTAATAGGGACTCATATGTATTGAATGTTATAATAGACTCCTAACAGGGTCTATCCTCTAATGAGGAGTATTTGTATTAGTACATCATCTTATGGGAACCACCCCTACTGAGGTTTTCCCTCTTATCAGGGTTTTCCTAGTTAATGTATCTAGTGTTAATGGTGCATGAGTATCTTGTTGTGGTTTTAGTTTATATTACTCACATGGCTATGTTCTTTTAAGGTTAATAATGTGATGATAGTTAGATAACTAATTCACCCCCCTCCCCTCTCAGTTATATTAGTGGGTTATATATTCTAACATTTTCTACTATATTTCTTAGCATGTACATGCGATTGATCTCAACTGAACATTCAAAAATAACTATCGATCTAGATATAAGCTTTGCTTACATGGCCTTTAATAAATAAATTGTTTAGAGTGATTAACCCATTAATCTTTCCTAGTAAATTACTAAGTGTTTGGACACTAATTGAAAGCATAGAATTAGAGATTAACAATCTCCCCATTTGACATTAGTGGCAAAAGCACTTGGTCATAAATAATCATTTCTTTCAAAAATGAGTATTCCCCCTGAGACAATAGTTTGTCCCTGGTAAATCTGATATTTTATGTTTGATCTTTGATCTACTTATTTCTTATTTCCTCTTGTCTTATTTTCTTATATCCCCTTTCTTATTATTTTTATATTCTAATCGCCCTTGTTTTTTTCATTGATGGTACTTGGGGCTAGTGGAAATAATTCATACTTATCAAAGAATCATTCATGAATTGCTAGAATATAGGCATAGCCTTTATTCCATCTCTCCTTAACCTGATCCACAATTTGAAAATGAATTTCTAGCTGGACAACTAGATGAATAAATCCTACTATATGATAAAAATGTTTATCTTTCTTCAAATAAGTTTCAGAAATAGATACGTCCCTCTGAATAATTATTATGTGTGTAAGTAATTGAAGTTGAATCAATGTCAACCTATGCCTAATCTCTACATCTATAGCCATAAGTTTGGCTAACCTCTTTTGACTAGATGTCAATTCATTAAATGAGTATGAACTTGAACTTGCATTCTTTCCCAATGTAATAACACTTTTTCTTATGTTTGCATGTAACAACTCTAATAAATGTGTAGTATCTATTGTAAATAATTCAATATCACACAATTTCACATACAATGAATTAATTGTTTACAAAATTATTTCCATTTCTGTGACTAATATAGAAAGCTCAACTTATCTATGTACAAGTTCCTATGAAAATTTCTCTAGTACTTTGTGTTCCATTCTTCTTTCAGACCAATTTAAGAACCTATCATTGGTCTCCATGTCTTCTATGTGAATCTTATCAACTAAATATACTAGCTGATCCAAAATTGTATGTTGATTGTTCAAATTTGTGATTTCAAATGCATCTACGATGATATCTTTGGTAGTATGTAATATCTTCCTTCTCTTCTGCTCTCTTTTTAGTTTTTCTTCCTTCAACTTACAACTCAAAAAATTTTGTAGCTCTTGCATTTCCTCAAGTTTGAGTTTGTTAAAAATATACGTAGGTAATGTGATTAATTCATCAAGGCTTACTAACTCATCATACCCACTTAGGTCAGTCAAATCTTGAGATCATGAGAGTGTATCACTTGGTAGTGATAATTGAAATTGTTTCTCCTTCTCACCTGATCTTTATCTTGGATATTGTATGAGTGTAGCAATCTCTTGTTGCATAGGTGTTAAATTTGTATGTTCTATAGCCTTTGCACTCAACAATTAAATAAGAACTTGAGTAGCCTCTTTCTCTTTCTATCTTACTTCTTCTACTACTAATATAGTGCATGTTTTTTCTTCAAAATTTTCTTCTTACTACAAAATAGGCATACAAATTAATTGTGTAAATATAGTTAAAGTCTTTCCAAGTTTATCATCACTTGTATCCTCTATAACTGATGTCACATCAATATCATTAGTCCTCTTATTTTCAAGCCTTGAATAATCTAAAATATGTAACTAAATTGGGTTAGGATAGAATTTTCTTGAATCTTGCATTAAACTTTTAATGTCCTCTTCTATCAATATATTTAGATTCAGTGGAGGAGTATCAGTTTCATCCTCTATTGTAATAGTCTCTTTCTATTCACATTGACTAATAAGTTATTGAATCTCCTTGATCAACTTGGCCACATCTTTCTTGTATTCATCTTCAAATTATATTGTTTCTCAACCTTTTGTGATGTCCATAGATGGAGTTAGAAATAAAAATGCTTCTTTCCATATTTGAATGTTTTCTTGTTCAACTTCATGATCTTTATTTCTCAAAACCTTATATGCTATGTCTCTTCACATAAACTTCTTTACAAAATCATTAGGGGATATAGATATATGAGTCTTCCCCAAATCTAGTATAGCTTGTGTCAATGTTGTCTCTCTTATTTTCTTCTTGGTGGTCAGTGCCCACTTCCACTTTCAATCCACTCATTTATACAATCCCACTAGAAATATAGATCCCAACTCCAAGGGTTTACTCTTGAACTTGATCATAATGTTAATTATAGATTTTTCAAGCTTAACTTGATCATCAATATTCAATGAATATTAATTAACATCTTTGAATCCCATAAAAATTTATGATTCTCTTAATTTATCACATACTTTATCCATAGTCATTGGTGGGAGTCTTTTTACTATTTGATTTTTTTTGGATTCAATAGACTTGGTCTTCTCATCATCTTCCTCCTCCTCTTGTGCTATGGTCATTTTTCTCTTCGACTTCCCTTGTATTTGATGAATTTGTGTTTTAGCTAGTTTCCTCTTATTTGATGCACTTCCTATGACTTTAAAAGTAGGGGATTGAAATTTCATTTTCCTAGTGATGATAACCTTTCCCTTTGGCTTCTGAGGTGTCCTCATTCCTTGCATATCCTTCTTCAAGTTAGCTTTTACCCTAGGCTCAATAAAACAAATCTTTTATGTTTGGTAGCCTTAGGCTTTACAACAACCACTATAATAATTGAAGTCCTTTTGTGACAAAAAACCATTAGAATTATGATGTCCACCCGTTGCCCTTGTGATAGGATCACTCATCGGCTTGTGTCGTAACTTGGAAGAAGAGAGGGACAAGACTTCATGTTCATGACATTATAATTGATACAATATGCCTTCATAAGTATAATGGTTTAAAGTTGTAGTTATCCATTGCAATTACAATGTATATGTGATAGCTACATTGTAGAAGGCAAGGTTATCCCTCAGAGATTGTCATTGTAGTTATGACATTGTTGGGACAACTGTGTTGTGCAAGGTCTAGATAGCCATCAGAAATGACCATCCATTTCAGGGTGGGTCTGTCATAATTGTGATGGCTAGTTGAATTATGAAAAAAATTATTTATTTTTCCCACTAGCATATATAGGTGTCAAAGTGTAGGGGTTATCAGCATGAGGGATAAAAAGGAGAGCCACTACCCATAAATCCATAGTCCCAATTAGGGAGGTCAAGAAACTAGTGGTGAGGCATTAATTTTGTGAATGGTGTAGGTCATTTCTGCCAAAGCAATTTGCCATTTCCATTTAGTATTTTTCTATATTTGGTAATGCATGAATATTCGTTAACTAGTAGGGAGGTGTTGTGTTTCCTTCTCATAAATATGTTGAAATTTGCAAAATAAAAGTTAAAATATGAATAAGGTTACATTCATTTGCCAGTTCGAATATATTCCTAAACCCACTTGTATGCATAAAATAAAAATGAAGGAGGGGAGTGAATCTAATCAAATCCCAAAGCCACACCTATGAGGTTCCTATTAGCAACCAGCCCTTCACTAGAAAGTATAGACCAAATATTTTCTAATGAACTCATGTTTTATGCATTCCTCAAATGGGATTCAACTGCAAACAAATATATATCACCATTACCATGACTATAATAAGGTAAAAGGCATCCATCATTGTGGTTTTCTCCCAGGTTCCAAAATAGCCATGAAAAAATATTAGACAATTTCATGGACCTCCATTTTACTTGGCTCCATACTATTTGGTTAGCTAACCACTTAAAGGAATCATTGGACTGGGGAAATATGGTGAGGAGTGAGGGAGGTAGTTCCATTTTTATTGGTATGAGATGAGAGATTCATTAAACAAGTTCTATGAATTGATCCATGTCACCAACTAGGAAGATGATTCAAAAGATGATTAATAGATAAAAAAACTATTGATTGAGGATACATTACAGGCACTCAACTTGAGATAATAGTTTAGGGGCTCAAGTCATATCTCTTAGATAGGGAACTTAAACATTAGGATCATTTAGCATCATAAATTTTTTTAGACTTGTTGCTTCTCTTGAACATATAATGATACCATCAAATAGAGCTCATCAACTATTTTTGAAAATAAATAAATATCATAAGGATGGTCCAAATTCATATCAACTTCATCATTGGTTTTTTCCAATACCATTTCTAGCATTTTTCTCTTATTTAAAAATTTCATACCTTAGAAAATATGTGAAGGTATTAAGGAACCTCAACTAAATAATGCATTGAAAGATCAAAGATTAAATGCTATGTATTAAAATGCCAAGATTTTTTTATGAAATTATAAATACTCTATACCTTCAAGTTGATTTTCTTTTGTAAAAAGTCCTTAATGTCAAGGCACACATCTATAGCTAGAATCTTAAGTGAGCTTCCTTCCTATGAGTCAAAAGATTTTGAAAAAAATCACATAAAGTTGAAGAAAACAAAAACCTAAAATACATATAAGCATCACCAGTATATCAAAGTGACATGTAAATAGTCTCAAATTATAATTGATATGAAACATGATAGGTAGTCAGACAACAATCTTGCAACTCAAAACCAAAACCAATCTACATATCAGCTATGATGAAGAAAATTCCTACATAAAAAAGCCTAATGATAAAGCTAATAACTAAAAAGACAAAGCTAACAAAAAATTTCTATATACTAACAAGTAATAACTATCATATTTATAGGGCAATTAGTTTTTCTTTATAGAAGTACAAAAAGGACTAATCTACATATTAGGTACATTATCTTGTTGGTACATTATCAGTAAGTTAAGGATGAAGAATACCAAATTCCACTTATCAATTAAAAAGATAATTCATAACTACAAAGGTAGCCATGAAAGAAAAATAGGCTGAGGTTTCTTCATCTTAAGTACCCAAATAGGCCATCAATCTTGACAATACTAAAAAGGGTGAGAGGGAGACTAGAGGTGAATTGGGTTTAGATGAATTCAATATTTTTGACTTTGAATCTATTATGGGATTCCAATTTCCTTGCAACTAGTTAGTGAATTTAAATTTTGATCCATTAGGCACACAGACTCCCACTAATATATAAAATATAATTATTAAGAAGACACAAACTAAGGTCCTACCTCTCCTGATATCAATATTTGAAAAAAAAATGGAGTACATGATCATGAGGTGCTTGGGATTGAGGAAGAGGTTCAAATTAAAATTCATTCCCCATAGGGAAAAGCCAAAAAGTAAATCAAGAGATATTCAAGGATGATATTGAAGAGAAATCCAAAGAATAAGGGAAAGAGTTGGACAAAGGAGAAATTGAAACCAAGAATGTTGTTGAAGAGACTAAGGGTGATGATATAGTACCCATACAAGAGAGGTATCATTAGGTATAAGTTAGCCAATCATACTTAATATCACATCACTAGAGAAAAAGAACCTTAAGAAGAAGAGTAGTAAACCAACCTTTGGGTTCTAGTATGAGGTAATTGAAGATTCACCTCTAGAGGGAGAACAAATAAAAGATAAAAAGATAATACATATTACTAATCAATGATATCAACTGAGGTGCCACAACAAGATGTTCCTTCTACACCATAGAAAGAGAAGACTCTGATGCTATAAATGTACAACAACCAAAGGTTGATTCTATCATGATGGATACCATATTTCCCTATGAGCTTCTTACTGCATCCTCAAAGACCATTTGGTTGTCTAAATAAGTGAAACCAATAAAGAAGACTTATATAAAAGAGGAGTATGTGGATATGTTCATTTTGGGAAAATATTTCCATAAGGGAGAATTAATATGAGTTGCACAAAGGATAACATATGTCACAAAAAATGAGATCAATAGATGGAAAACATAGGTTGTTGTTTCACCTCCTAGGGTGAATATATGAAGCATTACTCTTGATGATTATGTCATGGAGGAGGTTGATTTAGGAGAACCCATAAGAGAAGGTGGTAAGGTATTGGTTACTTTTTGATTGAAAAAATTATTAAAATATTTATATTAGGATGAGACCCATAACCAAGATTTAAAGAAGGAAAATTAATTTTTGAATGATTTCATTTCAAAGGTAGTAGGTCATATTGACCCAAATAATTTTGAGGCCACATTATAGGTTGCACTCAAAAAATGAGAAACACTAAACATTTATTTTAATTCTTTCATTCAGGCCTACTTGGAGTTGAAATTCAGCTTTGAGACATACTATGAAGAGATTTTAGAGATTATCTTGTGGTATTTCAAGACAATTGTAAATAACATAAACCGTTTGGGGAGTTTAATAGATAATGAAAATGACATATATGACATGATGGACACATAGGAAGCTAAATGAATAACTTGAAGAGTTTTTGGCAATATGGCCAATTATTTTAATAAGATGAGATATGTGGTTGTCATTTATGGCAAAAAATAGCTATGATTGTTTATGATGGAAAATTGTCCAAGTATCAAATAATGTTACAACAACACAATGAGATTTACTAATAATGGAATATTCTCTTGTGCAGTTAACTACAGATGCATGATGTCATCCTAATGATGTATACAAGTGCATATGATTGTACAATCAACTAAGTTCAAGTTATGGAGGAAATATTGATGTAGATACTTCATTGTCTAGAACAGAGCACGTCAAAAAATTGAGTTGTATGACTTAAAAAAATATTTTGATTATTAAATCTTGATGAGAAAACTCTAAGGATAATATGGGAGCCAACTAAAAAAGGATTTATTAATATGGCTGATCTAAGTAAAGGATTTCATTTGAGAGGTTACATGTGTAAAAATGCATGTGAATATAGATATAAGTGCGAGATTATGTGATATAAATGCAAGATATGATGCAAATTGATATATGTGTAGTTACTCCTTGCTCATGAAATTGAGTGAATAGAAAGGAAGATTGTCTATAGTCTACCAAAGACTTGTATGAAGAACTGACAATCAAAAGAATTTTGAAGCACAATAAGTGATCTAGTTTTGTATGTATATCTATTCTCTTGAAGAACTCAATTATATAGTTGCATGTTAGGGCAGTAGGCTCTTCTTGCACACATTTCTATATGATCCATCAACTTTTAATAGGGTTAAAGAAAATCCTAATAGGGTTGAGGATTCTAATAAGGCCTAGTCTTCTAACAAGAACTCAAGACACTATACATTCTTCATAAACTCCTAATAGGGTCAATATCCTTAACCAAATTCTTTATATAGTGAATCATCTTGTGGGCTTCTTCCCCATCGGAGTTTTCCTTTGGATAGGGTTTCCCTAGTTAAAAAAACTAGTGTCATGAGCTCTCTTTATGTATCATTTTTTATACTATTCAGCATTATTGGTTTACTTTATTATGCATGCATCAAAGTAATTAATACTATCTAGTTCTAGGGAAAAAGATTGAAAACACTAATTTACGCCCCCCCTGCCTCCCCCTTGCAAACATATTATCTATTTCTAACAATTAGTATCAGAGCCTAGTTATTTAGAAGAAGCTTAACATCTTGACTAAGATCCCTATGGATATGGAAAAGTTGAAGAAGCTCTTGAAAAAATTGATCTCCTTACTGATGAAAGAGATGACCTAAAAAATAGATATAAAGATGCCAAAGCTTATATTGGTGAACTAAAGGACAAGATAGATAACATGAAGCAAAATGGACCTAGTGAGTAAACTAGTGATGATGATATTGAAGATCTAAAGAAAGAAAATAAGATCTTAAAACATGAGTTAAAAATAGTTGAACTCAAGCTAAGTCTTAAGAAAAATGGAGGAAAGAATGAGTTTGAAATAAAAGTTGAAAATGCAGATCTAAGATCCTAGTTAAGCAAGGTATCATCTAAATTAGAATCTATCAAGTTGGAACATGTAGAATTAGAGAAATACAATACTATTATGAAAGGTGAGTTGGTGCAAACCAAATAGCAACTTGAGAAATTGTATACCAGTAGTGAAAAGATTGAAAAATAAATATCTGTACAAAGACCTAGTTATGATAAGATTGGACTTGGATTCTTCCTTGGACAATCTACCAAGAAATTTATTAAGAGAAGATAACCTAATACTCCTAAATTCAAAAAGGATCTAAACATGAGCAAATTAGATGATACATCTAAAGACAAAAGAGAATGTTACTCACTTTGAGAAATCTAAAGAATCTAATCAAGATGAGGATAATAGAAGAAAGGAATCTCATGTTAGATGTAATGAACTTGAACAAACTAGAGATGTTTGCAAAGGTAAGTCTTTTAAACCTATTTCAAATTTTAATTATCATAATTGTCATGGATATGGACATCATGCAGTAGATTGTAAGAAACCTAAATTTGATAATGATAAAGAAAATAGTAGAATTTTTAGGAATACTAACTATGTAGGAAACAAAAGAAGATCTCACAGCAATGGAAGTGGAGAAAGAAGTCAATTTTTTTGTTACAAATGCAACAATCTTGGACATGTAACAAAGAATTGTAGAGAACCTGACAACCAAAATAATGAACAAAGAAGGAATGTACTTGTATGTGAGTTATGTAATGACTTTGGACACACAAAAAAGTTCTACAAAATGGATGGAAGAAACCTTAACAAGAATCAAAACTATAGAAGGAATAATAGAAGAAATGATGATAGTCTGAAGGAAGAAATGCAGGAGCTAACAAAAGAATTTAAGGAAACATTTGTAAAGGTAAAAGAAATTGGAAGTTCTCATATAGTTCTAGAAGAAGCACATCCTAATGTACATGATAAGATAGTAAAGTCACTTATTGTCTATGATCCATCCTACCTGAATTAAGCATTCTTAGTAAAATAGTGCATCAGTTAATCAAAAATAATGTTGGAGAGAATACCATAAGTTACGCAGTTACTAGTATATGTGGGACACTAAGAGAAGTCTACAGTGAAGTGCTCATTGCTTGATATGATAATTATGAGGACATACAAAAAATGATCTCTCTATTACATAGAGACAATATTTTAATCTATGGTAGATACACATTCAATGCAAAGTAAAAATTGTAAAATATTTAAAGGACACAAATTGATTTACAAACATCATTTTCTTGTGCGAAATATTAAGTGCAAGATTGAAGAGTGATTTGAAGTACTAAAGAAGTTTGTAGATACACGTGATCTTTGAAAGCCCTAAAATGAAAATTGACATATTTTTCAAATTTTTTGAGCATATTTTTAGTAATGACAACACATGAAGTATTTGATATCAGTGATAGACCTAGATATAGCTTCAAGAAACACCTATGTATCTCTATGCTTGATGATCCTATTGGAGCAATTTTGCAAGTACCAAAAAATGTTCTTCATCACAAGGACATATGAAGTTACATTCACTGTAAGATAAAAAGCATATGACATACTAAGATCCATAAAGAATTGGAGAAAATGTGCAACAATGATTTATCATTAAAACTAGAACATGCATACCTAGAACAAGTTAACCTCAATAAATACATGTTCTATATAGACTTTGATAACCACAAATAGACAAACCATTTTGAGTAAAATTCATGATGACCTTCTATGGTCAAGAGATTCACTTATATGCATTGATAATTACCTAATTCACAAGGTCATTGGTTTGAGCAATGAAGGATGTAATCTAGTGAACATAAAGAATGTGCATAGAATAGTTGAAACAAATCTTAACACAAGTGTTGATGGTAGAAACATGAAGATTAACACCATTCAAGATGATGGAGTAAGAATCCTAAGAAAATTTTTTGGTTATAAATTCAACCATGGATCTAGGATAGATTCAGTCCAAGACGAATTTCTTCATGCAACTTATGTGATGGCAGTAAAGCGTGAAAAGGTTAATCTATGTGATATTATCCGAACTCAATTGTTGGATAACATATAAAAGATCAAGAAGTCTAGGAGCATAGTCTTTAGGTTTGAATCCCTACTAACTCATATATTCTTCTATGCTACAAAGAAGTTTCCTAGTATTTCAAATTGGGGTAGAAGCAAGTGCACTATGTGAAGTGTCACTCAAGTTTACAGATCTAAATTAGAAATAGTTAGGGACAATGATATTAATAGAGTGATAAAATTATTCCATGCTAAAATAAAGTAGAGGTATAGGATACTACCTGCACTGATAGAGAAATATAAGGATGAACTATGTTTCATGGTAGAAATAGATTTTACATTCATGGAGGTAGTAATTCCTCAAATAAAGTTCATTAAACCTATGGGTTATGAAATGAGTGTTGAACTAAGTAAAGGCTAAGTGCAAATAATTCTACACACTAAAGTTGATTTTGGATGCTCTAGATGGGGTAAATATGCTAAAAATATGAAAGAAGTCAAAACAAATCTGATGGACAAGGATATCAAGAAGAAAGTAGACAAAGTAATTGATTCCATCTTAAAAGAATTAGGGATGTCAAGAAAGTAATTTTAAGAGGTGAAAGGGATAGCCTTGGAAATGAAGGCTAGTGGTCAAACTGAACTATTATCTCCTACACCTATTGCAATGGCCAAATCCACTGTAGAGGTCACAATTGCTCAGAAAAGTGCACAAGCACCTACAATGCCATACATAGAAGTTACCTAGCATCAACCTTGAGGAACCAAAAGAAAATAGAGGAAGCATCAATACAAAGAAAGTCTACAACACTTGAGAAGAGATTTAAGCAAAGAAAAAGTGGACCAAGCAAGAGGAGGAAAACCATGTAGATCAGTTCATTAGAATTTGAAGAAGAGACTAGTGACAGACTAGTAGAGCTTGCAAATTAGGAAGCAAAGATTTCAGTTGGAAGGAAAACATGGAAGCCAAAGGTAGAAAATATTAATATAAAAATTATTAATGACAATAATTTTGTGCAATTGAATAAGTATTATGAAATGTATAATAATATGGATAGGAGATAGCTAGAGAATGCTATATTTAGACACGTGATTCTAAAAAATAAAAGGTTTGATAGCATAAAAGGTCAAATCCCTAAAGATTTGTATAATATAATGAGAAACAAAAAGAGTAGAGTAATTGAGGAAGATAAGAAAATAAGGATGAATATGGTGAAAAAATTATGTATAGTAAATAATGAGGAAGAGTTAAAGGAAATTTTGAAAGGTATAACACCCTTGCTGAGGAATAAGAAGAGATCTATTCTTCTAATGGGAGGAAATTATGAAGAGGTAAATATGGAAATACAAAAGGAAATAGTCACATACATGTCTACTATGCTTGAGGAGATTGACAAGAGTTTGCAATCAAGGGAGACAAACCATACAGTGGCAATAGTCAGTCCTTCTCATAGTTCTGAGCAACTAGCTGAAACTCCAATTGATTCACCACACATTACCATTAATAGTGAATCCATGTAGGTAGACAACACTAATGTAATAGTGGATAGAACTGAAGATCCATTCAAGGATTTTGGCTCTAGCATTGTTGGCAATATTGTTGACTATAGTAACTCTACTAATGAAGAAGAAGAGTAGGAGTAGAAGAAAGAAGATGTATCTTATAAGAAGAAATTGGAAACTATGTCAACCAACACTGAGGTAGCTATGACAAGTGCACCCTTAGTGATAGTAACAGTAAAATCCTCTGCACTATCTACACAAGCGATAGTGGTCACTACAGTAGTACACTTAGATAATGAAGATGAATCACAAAATCTTATATCATCTATAAGTAAATTCCTTGAAAAGAAGAAATTAGTTAAGTCAATTGGGAAGACTTTAACTTTAGTTTTGGATAGATTAGAGAAGACAGTAAGTTCTTTTGATACATATGTAGACATTTAGCAGATAGTAGCAATTGTGTGCAAACATTTTGACAATGAGTTTACAATGCTTACCAATGTTGTTACAATTCAAGCATAGATTGAGCATGATGGTAAACTTCTTAATACTATGTGTACAAATATAAGAAATGATATATAAACATTAAATATATGAATTAAAGTATTGAGATAGAGTATGGAGGAAGGGAAGTAGATATATGCTAAACGCAACTTGGCATACCTTCACCTTCACAATTTTGATGAATAGGTCAAAGAGAAGATAATAGAGCTACTGACACTTACTAATAACTTTCTAAAACAATATTAGAAGTTAGAAAACTTTAAGAATTCAATGGAAGAAATTTATGATAGCATCCGAGATATTCAAGTAGAAAAAGAGAAAACTATAAAAAGATTTACTCTTCTAAAAGATCATTTATTCCTATAATTTACATTGTTATAAATTCAGTTGGAGGAATGCTTGGTAGCTCAAACTTCATATAAAAAGTTTGTGGTTATAGACTTGAATGCAATAGAGTTAGCTACATATGCCCAACGTGAGCTAATAAGTGTGTCTAATGCACTAAAATAAATTTGAAAGAAACATCTTGCATAGTTGAAGATTGACTTTAGTGATTATTTCTCTAGATTTTGATGTAGCTTCCAAATTTTGGTTGGATTTTCTTTTTTCTTGACACCTTTGTCATTGATTGCAAAGGGGGAGAAATAAGGAAAATTGTAATTGTAAGTTATATACTTGGAAGTATAATAGTAAGCTTTGCTTCAAGCAAGCTTTGTAATTGGAGTTATAAGGGATGCAATCTTTTTCTCAAAACATGAATATAATGCACTTATTATGTTATGTGTGTTTATTTACTTTGATTTGTATGAGAACATTTTCATTTTGAGGACATAGCCAATTTTCCCAAAATATCACCATCAATGCCAAAGGAGGATATTGTTGGCAATATGGCTAATCAGTCTAATAAGATGAGATATGTGGTTGTCATTTATGGAAACAAATAGCTATGATTGTTTATGATGGAAAATTGTCCAAGTATCAGACAATGTTACAACAACACCATGAGATTTACTAATAATGGAATATCCCCTTGGAATATTCTCTTACATAGTTAACTACAAATGCATGATGTCATCTTGATGATGTAGACAAGTGACCATTTATGTATAGTCAACTAAGTTCAAGTTATGGAGGAAATATCAATGTAGATACTTCATTGTGTAGAATAGAGCATGTTAACAAATTGAGTTGTACGACTTACATAATTATTTTGATTATTAAATCTTGACGAGACAACTCTAAGGATAATATGGAAGCCAACTAAGGAGGATTTATTAATATGATTGATATAAATTAAGGACTTCTTTTGTGAGGTTAGATGTGGAAAAAAACATGTGAATATAGATGTGAGTGTGTGATTATGTGATATAAATGCAAGATATGATGCAAATTGATATATGCATAGTTACTCCTTGCTTATGACATTGAGTGAAAAGAAAGGAAGATTGTATATAGTCTACCAAAGGCTTGTATGAAGAACTAACAATCAGAAGAATCGTAAAGTACAACAAGTGATCCAATTTTGTATGTATATCTATTCTCTTAAAGAACTCAATTGTATAGTTGCATGTCAGGGTAGTGGGCTCTTCTTGCACACATTTTTATATGATCCACCAACTCCTAATAAGGTTGAAGCAACTCCTAATAGGTTTGAGGCTTCTAATAAGGCCTATTCTCCTAACAGGGACTAGAGACACTATACATTCTTCATAGACTCCTAATAGGGTCAATATCCTTAACCAGATTCTTTATATAGTGAATCATCTTGTGGGTTTCTTCCCCACTATGGTTTTCCCTTGGCCAGGGTTTCCCTAGTTTAAAAAAATGGTGTTATGTGCTCTCTTTGTGTATGGTTGTTTATATTTTTCAACATTCTTGGTTTACTTTCTTATGCATGCTTCAAAGTAGTTAATAATATCTAGTTATGGGTAAAAAGATTGAAAATACTGATTCACCCCACCTCTCAGGATTACCTATTTCTAACAAGAGTGTCCATAAGTAGTGCTTCTAATTTTTTTTCCAAAATATATCATGACAAAGAGCTAGATATGTTTAATTATTGGATGAGTTCCATTGACATAGGTCTTAAAGAGTATAATGTTATTTTTTAGGATTAGAAGGCATGAGAAAAGTACAATTTGGTGCATAGCTGAATGTGGAAATTTCTTTGATGGACTTGATCTCAAGATATAAAAATATGTAGATAAATACCAAATGTACTCCATGGGAAGTACTCTTCATCAATTCAATGGGACCATTAAGGTGCTAAACATTGAGGATGATTTCCATTAGTTGTTTATTTCTATCACTAGGTTATTGACAAACGTACCCCTTTTCTTTATTTATATAATTTTTTTAGGGTATCTTGTGAATATTATTTCATCTCTAGAGGAAAATATTAAAAGGTTTCCTACTTCATAGTTTGGTATTAAAAAGATCCACCATGGTGAGTGTGTGTTGAATTTTATAGGAATATTGTTTATTGAACCTTTTGACTAATTCTTCAAGTATTTGGATTCTTTGAGAGAGTTCTAGCGATAGAATTCATTAGTCATAAATTAGTAGTAAAAGGAATGAAAGAACACTATAAATTTAAAATGAATATACCATTGCATTCAAAAGGTACTAACACCCATGACTTTCATGAAGCTTGACATGAATATCAAAGCAATAAGAATTTTATGGTAAGAATAAATACTAGTAGGAATATGTTTGTTTTACTATAAAGAATTTGAGGATCTCTAGAAAAACTAATAGGACATCTTCAAAAGTGTGAAATATAAATAGCAATAAAATGAAATGTTGAGGCAAAAGAAGTGGTTAAATAGGGTCTTTGGTAAAAATCCCTAGCTAAAGTTTTCATAGCCATGGTACTTGGGATTTTTTCTTTTGGCCTATGTACATGGTGTGTGTTGCTTTTTGTGATGGAACAAAAATGAAGAAACAAACCTCATATAGTCTTTGTTGCAACAAAATATGAGACGAAACTATCTAAATAAAAATAAATCGATAGGATTACATGTCTTTCTCATTTTTCACAATGCCTACTTTCCCTAAATCTAACAAAATAGAATCACAAACTATCTTAATTCATATAAGCCAACTAACCTTGAGAGTTGGGATCTAAATGGTACTAGTTGTACCACCAGTGAAGTTCAAAATTACATAATTCATATTCATTTCTATTCTAAAGTCGTGCATTCATAAATAAACACTTAAAAGATTTTTTTTTTTTGTAAAATATGAGCTATCTTGATTGAAACTTATTTTTATTGATTTTAGATTTCTACATAACATTATCTTCATTTCAGCGTCAAACACTTACAAACTATTTTTATCCATGTTAGTAGTCTTACCTAGAGGTGTGTGATCTAAATGATACTAATTGAAATTCCTAGTAATGAAGTTCAAAATCATGAGATAAATTTTCATTCTAAATTCATGAAATGCATAAATCACCTCTTGAAAATATCTTTAGTATTATGATATTTTCACAAAGAAACTTCTTCATGTCAATGAATTGAGTTTTTTGTGTTAGATTTTCTATTACACATGAATTTTGGGTCATTCTTTCTAGCTCATCACTGAAGGTATAAGTTCAATTTTAGATTTACTTGTGTAAGAGCTACTGTTAAACTATTTTTGGATTTTTCTTCTCAACACATGATCAAATTAATGAGTTTCAATTTATAGGTATTGAAACTACTAATTCAAGGTTCAAGTGCTAAATGCACAACTAAAGCCATTGTGAAAACATTCATATTAGGTGCAAAAAAAAATCCTCTGCATCTACATTATCATTTTGGGTCATTTCATATAGGATTCATTTCATCTCCTCATGATGGATAGGGAGAACTTTTTCTTTGAGCATGGTAGCAAGAGCTAGATAAGTTTAATGATTGGATGAGTTCCATTTAAATAGGTGTTAAAGAGTATGATGTTATTTTTCAGGAATAAAAAGCATGATGAAAATACAATTTGATTGGTAGCTGAAGGTGACAAGTTCTTTGATGGAATTGATCTCAAGATATATAAAAAATGTAGATAAAGTCCAAATGTATCCCATGGGTAGTAGTCTACATCAATTCAAGGGGACCATTCAGGTGTTAAACATTGAGGATGATTTTCATTAGATGTTTAGATATAAAGAAGATATAAAGTACATAATGGAAGGAGTTCCAACTTTGGATAATGGTCTTGCATCATGATGAGACCATATATTTGATCATACATTGACATTTTCCTTATTATCCTAAATACAAATAGAGAGATTAAAAATGGTTTCATTAGGTTTAATGATTCTATTACTCTATCAATAACCACATTCTTATTTTTATATTTGTTGTTTATTTTTTGGAACAATTAAAGGATGGAGATTAAAAACACCCATGGATCCACTTCTCCACTTAATTTTTTTAGAATTATAAAAGTAAATGATGTGTATCTAGAGATTGTTCATCTTTCCCATATCACATCAAATGATTACATTATATATGAAAAAAGAATCAAAATAATACAACATTGATAAGTTGGTTCTTCTAGATAATACATCTCTAAGAGTTCCTACATCATCCATGAAAAAATTACTCTATAACATGTACCTTGTAATACATGCTCTTTAGTGAAGTGGGTAATCTTAGCTATCTAGGGACTACAAGATTATCAATAGAAAACATACACCTATTTCAACTTGAAATATGACGAAAAAAATATTCTTAAATGATATGTGTGACAAAATATTCATATTCATGTGGCTATGTGTGAAAAAATATAACAAAAGGGGTTCTAGACTTGCAACAACGATATCATTTTCCCATCTTCTACTGCATGTCATTTTTCCCTCACACCCAAAAAATAAGATTCTAACACTCTAAATTGAGAATGTACATGCAGTTAGATTCTATATTCATGGACAATAGGTGGAGCTAAAAAAAGAAAATCCATGTTTACATTTATTTAGTAGGTCTATTAAGTTTTAAAAATTATTGATCATCATGAACATTATAACTCTAGCTACTATGGCTGAGAGAATGTCTTTAGCAAGCCAATGCATAGAAAGTCTAAAGTCTTGATTTTCTTGCATGCTAAGGAAATTACCCTTGTTGATAAGATTCAAAGTTACAATTTTCACTATGGTATATAACTTAAAATGCCTAATTAAATACCTCTAAAAAGAATGAAAACCTATTGCATTTTCTACTCCACTTGATGTCCTATGCATATGAATTGAGATTGCATATTCACCTATGGCCTATTAGAAATTCTTGGAATAATTTTTTTTTGGGGGGGGGGGGGGGTGAATTAGTTATTCAAAGTCATAAGCACCATTTGAATAATTAAACATAAAACTCATACTATTCTACTTATCCTATTGTTGCTCGATCTCTACTATATTGATAAACCAAAATTACAACTCCAAATATAACGTACTTTGTTGAATATAAAATATGCAAAACATATAAAGTATTGAACACAAGTTTGGCACTAGGATGTTACATGAAAACCCAATTTTGGAAAAACCACTAGCAACATGTCACCACTTTTTTACTCTTTTGAAGTGAGCTCTATTAGGAGAAAATACCATTAAAGGTTACAATACACATTATTAAATGTGACCTAGTTAGAGGATTCAATCACCCTATTAGGAGCAGCCTTGTTAAAAGACTTTGATCATTACATTTAGAATGTCACCTTTTTAGATGATTTACATACAATATTAAGTCCTTCAAATGACTATTGAGTCAACCTCTAATAAAAAAGATTTTAGTGCAATCTATTTACAATAATTAGAAAGGACATAGTAAGGTTTCAATTTGTATGATTACAACTCACTTTGTAAGTTCAGATCACTATTCAGTTAATATGATGAGTCATTGATAAGCTTTTCATTGTCAAGTTTATGATTAGGTTCAACATGATTCATTACATCTATCTATCTTCTTGATCTTCCTTTAGACATTTTTCTAGAATTTTTTTGATAGGTCTTTACCTAATCAATGCCTTCAATTTAATGATCCAACTCATCAATCTTAACTTCAACACAATTTAAATCTCCAAGAAATCAACTGAGTTGGTTGGGAATCACAACTTCCTCAAATTTATCTTCAGCATTTTTACTCTGCAATTACTAAGTTTTGACACTTGGTCAATGTAAATCTTTCTAGCTTGGCATCACCTATCTTGCTCAATTGATATTGATGCCTAGTCAACACTATATTTTCTCAGCACTTACTTTGGCTTGGTTGACAATAGCATCACTCAACATTTGTTAACCATTTAATTTATTTCTTAGCTTAGCTTAACTTTCTTGATATAAACAAGCACTTTATCTCATCAAAATCTAACTAATCAAATATCCATTTTAGCTTCCATTTCATAACTCAACATTTCCTCTAGGTGCTATTGTTATGTCCAATTTATCAAATGTTCTTCATCAATAAAATAGATGTGACATGTACATTAGGTAGCAATATGTGTTATCGATAGATTTAACATCAATGAAAAGAAACAATTGTTCCAATTGTAAGTTTCCAACAATCGTCCTCTATGGGCTTTATGGAAACACTTCTACATCTCAATATTAGCAATATCTTAATGTATCAAATGTACCTCACTTTGTTACCGTACAATCCAAAAAGATTTTCTCCCTTAGAGATAATAGATCTCCCTCTATGTTCATATTCTCCATTTCTGATATCTCTTTTTTCTTTGTCTATCTCTCATTCATTTGGTTAAGTCTCCCTCTTTGGTAATTTTATTTTTCTATATATTCTCTAATCTTTTATGTCAACCACTCCTTCTTTTAGTATAATTCTCTCCCTCTCTGACAATAATATTTCTTAGCTTCAATGGCTTCATACATTTGATTTATGTAGGTTTTTCATGTCTATCTAATTTATGCCATCTATCTATGACTGATCTGTTATACTGCACTAGACTATCTACCTTAAACATTGCCCAAAGTAGAGCTATGTTGCACCAATGTGTAAGATATTCTGATTAGCATATATTATGCAATTGACCTTGTCTCCTTAAGTACCTTTGTTTATGGGAATCACCCCTAATTTACATCTAAGATATTAATGAGTATCATTTGGTAAGGATTTTGTGAATATGTTAGCAATTTATTCTTTGGAGTGCACATATTCTATCTTCACTTCTTTTCTTGTACTAGTTCCCTTAACTAGTGATACTTGATTGCAATTTTCTTTGTGTTATTATGAAACACTAGATTATTTGAAATGTTAATAGAACTTATGTTATCACAATAGCTAACTACAAGATCTTTAATTTATTCTTTCATGTCTTTCTGTAATTGCTTTATCCACATAATGTTTGAAAAATTTATTTCAACTACCACACGCTTAGCTTCAACTATTTATTGGGAAATACAATTCTATTTCTTGCTTGTACATGAAACCAATATTTTTCCTAGAAAGAATGCACCTCCATTAGTACTTTTTATGTCATTAATATTTCTTGCCTAGTCTAAGTTAGTGAATACCTTAAGTTCAAATATTTCAATTCATTTGTAATACAATACTTAGTCTAATGTACCTTTTAGATATCTTATTATCCTTTTCACTTCCATCATGCAAACTTCCTTAGGATTTTATAAAAATCTAGCAACTATCCCAACAATTAATGTCGTATCAAGTATACTATGAACAACATATTGCAATTTTCCAATCATGGATCTATATAAGGTCTAGTTCACATCAACAAATTCATAATTCTTAGATAGCCTATGTCCTATGGACATAGTTGAGCTCACCGGTCCTAAATCTTCCAATTCCAAAAGTATTTCATATCTCCTTCATGAATTTGGATTGTGTAATGAAAATACAAAACTTCATTTGATGTACTTGTAATCCAATAAAGAATTTGAGTTCACCAAACATAGAACTTTCAAATTCCTTCTTCATTTCATTAGCAAATGGTTTGCACACTACTTCTTATCTTCTAAATATATTTTCATCAACAAATATTTTAGATAGTAGTATTTCATTGTTCTTACCATTCATCAAATATAGATTACTGTTATCATTTGTCCTTCCAAAGCCAATCTTCAACAAATAATTATGCAATCTTTCATGCCATGCTCTTGGGGCTTATTTTGATCCATAAAGGGATTTTCTTAGTTTACATACCATATTGTTCTTGTTTGAATCTATAAATCCTTTAGGTTACTTAATGTACACTTCTTCCTCAAGAATACAAATCAAAAATTCATATTTTACATTAATTTGATATACCTAGAAATTTTTGTAGGCTAATTATGCAAGTAGATTTCTAACTCCTTGAAGTCTTGCCATAGGAGAAAAATTCTCTCCATAATTAACTCCTTCTTGAGCATATCCTTTTCATATGATTGTTTATTTATTTCTTGTTTTTTTACCATTCTCATTGAATTGTTTTCTAAAAACCCACTTTGTCACAATGACATTTTTGTCTTTAGGTATTGGCACTAAAGTCCAACTATTGTTCTTCTCAATTTACTCAATTTCCTCATTCATTACCTGAATCCAATCTTCATTGTCTTGAGCATATTTCACTATTTTGGGCCCAAATTTACAAAGTAAGCATGTGTCATCTTTGATTTTCTTTCTTTTTATAAAACTTGATTCAACATCACCAATGATTTGTTCATGTATGTGATGTCTTCTTACAAAATTTTGTATGATAGCTAGTTTCCTTCTTTATTCTTCTATAGGTACATCTTGGGAAATAATCTAAAGCTCATTTTCTCTTTCTTGTTAAGATTCTGGCTCATGTTCAGCATGCTTGACATTAGATGTCTAATGATCAAAATTGCCTATCTATGACTCTACACCTTTAATATTTCACATGGTACCCACTCTCTACTAGTCAATAATTTATTACACTGCAAAATTTCCTATTAGTTAAGAGACCGCAACTTGATTTTATTGTTGATTAGGAGTGCTTGGAGCATCATCATCTAGTTAGGTGAGTGCACTATAATCTTTAGGATTTTATTTACCTATAGTGTCACTTTTTTCTGCAAACTCATTAATTTTCCAATTTGCACTTTCCACAACTTTGTTAGTGTTAGAGCTCAAACACTTGTAAGCTTTACGCTTGGTGGAATATCCTAGGAATATACCTTATTCACTCTTGGCATCAAGTTTTCCACTCTTATTATGTTTAAGTATATAGCATCTACTTTCAAAGATTTTGAAATATTTCACATTAGGAGCATATCCATACCATAGTTTAAAAGCTGTAGCATTTGTACCTCTTTTGACTTGTACACTATTTAGGGTATAGACAACAATACTAACAACTTCACCCCAATATTTATTTGATACAATCTTCTCCATCATTAATGATCTTTCACAATCCATTATTGATTTGTTTCTTCTTTTAGCTATCTCATTTTGAGGAGGGCTCCTTGGTGCTGACATATGTCTTTTAATTGCTCTGTCATTGTAGAATGTATTGACCTCATTTGAAATGAATTCACCACCTTTGTCAGATCTCAAGATCTTCAAACTCTTCACTATTTCTTTGACAACTCTGGCTAAACACCACTTGAATAACTAAAATGAATCAAATTTATTTTTAAGATACATCACAATCATCATCCTAGATTAATCATCAACAAATAGAATGATATACTTATCTCCATAGTAGCTTTGAACATCAATGGGTCCACATAGGTCAACATGAACTAGCTCCAAAATAGAATTAGAAGTGTATGTTTTTCTCTTAAAACTAGACTTGGTTATTTTTCCCAATTGACATTTTTTACACATACCATTGTGAGGATTCATAAATAGTCTAGGAAATCCTCTTAATTTACACATTTTACTAATATCCACCAAATTCTCAAGGTTTACATGACATAACCTCTTGTGCCATAACCAAACATCTTCTTGTTGTGTAAACAAATATGTCTCATTAGATAAATATAGATAGAACAAGTTATCTCTTGTCTGATCACCAATTCCAATTAGCTTGCCATCAACATCATGTATCTTGGCCTTTCTATTGTGAAATTAAACTTAGTAACCTCATTTTGTTGAGCTGTGAAACACTCAAAAAATTATAGTTAAGTCCTTAAACCTAGTAAACATTGTCACATTTTATCTTCTTGGTTAGTTGAATCATTTATTTTCTTTTTACAATACATGGAATATCATTACCAAATTTAACACATTCACCTTTGTATGGACCAATGTCCTCAAATTTGTCTTTTTCACCTATAATGCCCCACCTAGAGATCCTTGGAACAATGATAGATAAAAGTGAACCAATTTTTTTTTAATAACAAGTATAGGTGCACACAACAACCAACATACAAAGACCACAAAGATGGCAATGGAAGGCTAACCAAACAAGTACATGGTTCCTGACAGCCATAAAAGCATCATGAGACCCTAAAAGTTCTTTCCATCCCCCATGCATAAAATCCCAAACTACTAACCATATCATTGAAGCTGTATTATGAGGATGTCACTAGTAAAATGTACTACAACATAAGAATATGGAAATATAACATGATAGAAGTAAAGAATAAGATAATCCCACAAATATAACTCGTCATGTAACATATGTTGAATATCATAATACTTGAATGTGTGAATTAAACTAACATCATATAACATGATATCTAAGTATTCTAATGAAAGCATAAAGAATAAGATAACATACTCTAGAACTAGAAGTACCAAGTGTAACAACAAGTAATGGTCATTCTAGAATAAAGAATTATCTTTATACACCAGTCACCAATGGTGGTGAAGGTTGCTAAGCCTAAGAACCATGTGTAACCCATAGGTCTACTCCCACCATATTGATGGAGATAATGACCCAACAAAAAATACACCAAAGAAAACATCCATGGCTATCACTCACACTAGACAATAATAATGACTAAAATTGAGACCATCAAGGTCTAGTCAAACACTCTATGCGATAACTATGTGGGGACTTTGGTGGAGAGTTGGTAACTCTAAATCATTGAAGCTATAACATAACAACAATCGTTCTGCTTGGTACACCCTCAAGAGGATAACATGCTAGAATAAATAATTGTTCCCCTTGGCACCATCCTAAGTAGGCTAACCATAATCTCTTATCTTATTTAATTTTATATCAATTAATTAAGTCATCATTTATTAGAAACTCCTCAATGCCAACCTGGGCTACAAAAGCACAGTTGTGTTAAAAGCGCCTCTATTAAACTTACCCTACATAGCCATACTCATCACACGATGAGTGCCCATAGGCATGCATATTCCCAACCCAGACCCAAATGAACATAACTCCATTGAAATACAAATGGGAGATTAGACCTTTCATGTCACTAAGTGGTGCACCACCATCACGAAGATCAAATATAAGGGCTCGATGAGAACACAAATAGAAATAATACTCAATTGAATAATAATTTAGGAGGATAGATGTGACACACATCCCAATACAATATAAAAAGTGCAACAAAAATTTGACTAACATCCTATGGATGATTCAAGTTCATGATCAATATCATGCCTAGAAAACCTAAGAAAACTAGGTTGCATGTAAATCGAGGTAAAAACCCCAAATCTTGCAAACAAAAAAAATAAAATCCAATTCGTATTTGGGCACAAATGCCACAAAAATCCAATAAAATTTGAGTTTGAACAACATATGTGAGAAGAACTAGCTTAATAGCTAAAAATTCAAAAACCCCATCACAAAAATAGGGAAAATGTTCATACCCAACCAACTAGGAAGAACCCACGATAGAAATAGAGGGGAACACTAGTTCTCAACCTCCAAATGAATGACTACCAAAAATAGATATAGAATCTGAGCTGAAACAAGAAAATGGAAAAGCCCTACCTGACAACCAAAAGGGAAAAAAGGGAAAACTAATTGGTAAACTAAATAACCTATGGATATAGGCAAAAATGATGGGAAAGAAAGGTCTCTCTGAGTTGGATCCAAGTCTTTCCTTTTGAAGATCCCATGCCCATAGCTCTCACAATGAATAGAAAACCAATCCTTCAGAAAAGGATATTAGAAAAAGATTTTCAATTTCTAAATTACAAAAGTGAAAAGTGAAGAATTAAATTCCTCTTTCAATACTTATTCACTTTCAAGAGAATAGAAAATTAGGGAAAATAGCTACTTAGACTATCTAAACTCTAAATCAACTTAAAAAAAGAGTTATTCCTAGAAATAGTTATTAATTTATGGAAAAGCTACCAGAAATACAATCCAATATGAATTAAAGCCCAAAAACCCAAAATCATAGAAATTTCCTTGACAACTTTGGTGACAATACAAACCTCTAAATGGACAAAAAAACTCATAGGTGTAGTCACATAATACAAATGAGTGAAAATTTAACCATCACTAAAAGGTTTAGTTTAAATAATTAAATAAGGATACATCAACTACACAAGGAAAACATTGATGAAATATGAATAGCTAAATCACTAACTCTAGGTGTCGCTACCAGGGATATAAATCTTGCACACTAAAACACACGGTCAAGTGCACCTACATATAATATCATAGCCAAAGCAATAAATGCATTAAATGAATAATTTAACCATTTATTCAATTATACCTAAATAATCTATTTACATCACTCACATTCACATAAAACATAATGAAGTAGAATGAAGTAAATCACCATAGCATAAAAACCAAACATATAACAAAATTAGAGATATGTCTGAAATACTAGATAACCAAATATCATCATAAACCTATTGACATCTCAAAATGGAATCAACATGTAAATATGATAAACTGAACAACATAGCATTATAGCATCTATGGCACTGAAATCAAAGTATAGCATTTGACCCTTAGTTCATCTCAAATGAAACATAAAAAGATTATCATGTATCTCTCGAATTGAAATATAACAAGGTACAAGCTATAAACACAAGAGGCACTACATCCTCCCCCACTAGCATAGGATTACTCCTAGAAGTCAACAAATAGATAGGGGTACAATCCTATCAATTATGTAGCATCCTCCCAAGTTGCAGAAGTCTCATCACTTAGGTCCAACTAGACCCTTATTTGCTCGATGTCTTGACCTTTCAAAAATTAACCTCTGATGCCAAAGGATATGTATCAACTCCAAAGTAAGCTTCCCAATGCTACTTGTAAAGCATCCCAATCAAGAACATGAGTCACATTAGGAATATAATATCTCAAAATACAAACATGAAAAATGTCATGGATGTGTGATAGGCTAGATGGAAATGCTAGTCAATAAGCAATAGGACCAATCCTCTCAAGGATCTCAAATGGTCCAAAAAAAATGTTGCATCACCTTAGAGCATTTCCCATAATGGATGGGGCTCTTCCTTGGAAACACTCACAAAAACACCCTCTCACAAACAAAAAAGTGAAAATCCAACCTATTGGCATCTACATACTTCTTTCACCTATCCTGAGTAGTAACCAAATGCTCTCTAATAAAAATAGCCTATTGCTCCATATCTTGAAGCATCTCTAGACCTAAAAGAACTTGGTCCTCTAAATGACCCCAACTCGAATAGGTATGACATGGTCTGTCATGCAAGACTTGAAAAGGTGACATGCCAATAGAACTATGATACTAATTGTTGTATGTAAACTCAACAAGGTTTAAATAATTCTTCCACTTCACTTGCCTATCTATCACATACATGAGAACCATATCTTCAAGAACCTAGTTCATTCTCTCTATTTTACTATCACTCTCTAGGTGATAGGATGAATTGAAATTGAGTTACGAGTCTAAACCATGTTAAAGAGATGTCCATAGTGCTTAGGTAAACACTAGCTCTCTATCAAAAATAATCTAATGTAGGATCCCACGCAAACAAACAATATGCTCCAAGAAAGCGTACAATATAGATGAAGTTGTGTAGAATTCTCTTATGGGTAAAAGGTGTGCTGCCTTGGACAACTTGTCCAATCACCATAATACAATCATGCCTCCATGATGACATAGCAAACCCTATGATAAAATCAATGGATATCATATCCCATTTCCACTTTGGAATGGCATGCGACTGTAAAAGACCTATTGGATGCTGATGCTCTACCTTCACTCTCTATAACTTGAGACATCACAGTTCATTACAAAAAAAAATTGCACTTCATCCTTGCCCAAAAGTACATCTATCTAAGATCTGCATGCATCTTCTTGACACCAAGATGTGCAGAATACGGTGCATGATAAACTTTTGACAAAAGCAAGGTATGAAGATCTCAAAAAATGGGTACATAGATATACCCCAAGTGTCGAAGTAGTTCATCAAACTCAAGAAAATATCTAGAAAATATCCACTCAAGGGCACATCTAGAGTCATTCTTCGCCCTCACTTCTTGATACCAAGTGTCACTAGGCAAAGTCTCCAAGATATGGCCTCACAATTCCACTCCAAATGACATAACCGATACCTGATGTCACCTTCAACTCAAGGTATTAGTGACAATATTCTCCCTTTCCTTGATGTAGTGAAAATCAAAGTCATATGCACACAAGAACTCCATTAAGTGACATTTTCTTTGAGTTTTCTAGACTCATATGCAATCACTCAACCATCCTGCACCAACACCACACCCATGCCTTCCAACAAATCATCTGTGCTCAATAAAGATATACTACAAGCTCCTATGATCATTGTTCAACTAAAACCTATGTCCCAAAAGAAAATGTCTCCAATATACAAATGCATGCATTATGACCATGAGCTCTAAATCATGAGTTGGGTAGTTAAGCTCATGATCATTGAGTTTTGTAGACTCATTCATAATCACTTGACCGTCCTACATCAACACCACACCCATGCCTTCTAATGAAGCATCTATGCTAAGTAAAGATATACTACAAGCTCCTATGATTGCTATGCTACTCAAACCTATGTCCCAAAAGAAAATGTCTCCAACATACAAATGCATACACTATGGCTGCATGTTCCAAATCATGATTGGGGTAGTTAAGCTTATGTTCTTTGAGTTTTCTATACTCATATGAAATCTGTCAACCATCCTGGATCAATGCCACACCCATGCCTTCTAATGAATCATATGTTCTTAGTAAAGATATACCACAAGCTCTTATTATCCCTATACAACTCAAACCTATGTCCCAAAAGAAAATTTCTCTAACATACAAGTGCATGCACTATTGCTGCAAGTTCCAAATGGTGAGTGGGGTAGCCAAGCTCATGGCCTTTGAGTTTTCTAGACTCATATGAAATCACTTGATTAACCTACATCAAAACTACATCCATGCCTTCCAATGAAGCATCTATGGTAAGTAGAGATATGCTACAAGCTCCTATGATCACTATGATACTCAAAGCTATGTCCCAAAAGAAAATTTCTCCAATGTACAAGTGCATGCACTATGGCCATGAGTTCCAAATCATGAGTGGGGTAGTTAAGCTCATGGTCTTTGAGTTTTCTAGACTCATATGCAATCACTCAACCATCCTATATCAATACTACGCAAATTCCTTCCAAAAAAGCATCTGTGCAAACCATGAAATCACCTACAGGATTAGTGCACTAGTCAAACACTACCTCACACTGATCTAACCAAACATGCTTCTCCCCTTTTTACTAAAATGAAGTGATGGGATGATCTACTCATAATAAGTCCTTCACAAAGTGACTATAGTAGCCCACAAATCTCATGAAACTATGAACCTTTTAGACATTAGTGGGTATTGGCCAATCTATGATAGCATGAATTTTCTCTAGGTCCACTACAATACCATTACTAGTGATGATGTGTCCTAAATACTTCACCTCTAATTGGAAGAACCCACATTTACTAAACTTTCATAAAAATGATGGTCTCTCAAGAACTACAAACCTAACATAAATGGACTTCATGCTCCTCCAAAGTATTTGAATAGATCAATATTTCATCCAAGAATACAATTACACACTAATCAAGGTATACATGAAATACACCATTCATCAAACTCATAAACATTGATGGTGCATTGGTCAACCCAAAGGGTACATCCATGAACTCATATTTCCCATACTATGTATGAAAACTTATTTGATGAATGCTAGTTTCTTAGATATGAAGGTGATAGTATCCCAACTTTAGATCAATCTCTAAGAACACTCATGCTCCCCTCATCTTATTGAACAAGTCATCTATCCTCAAAAAATGATAGCAATGCTTCACCATCACCTTATTCAACTATCGGTAGTCAATGCAAAAACATAATGACCCATCCTTCTTCTTCATAAAGATGGCTGGTCTACCCCATAGGGATAGACTAGGATGAATATGGCCCATGGCAAACAATTCCTCTAACTATAGTTTGAGCTCACTCAAGTCCTAAGTAGTCATGTGGTAAGGAGCTCGTGAAATTGGCTATGCTCCTAGTACAAGATCAATCCAAAAGTCAATGTCATGTTGTGGTGGCATACCTAAAATCTCATCTAGAAACACATCTACATACACAGGAAGGAGTGGGTGATCATCAAGGGTCACTGTACAACTCTCAGCTTCTTCAAGATCACTGATAGAAACAAGAAACAATTGAAACCCTTCTGCACACTCTACTTTAGCCGATTAGAAGTGATCATTCAGTGTAAGACTGGTCTCTAAACCCCTACAAGTTCCACCTATCCACCTATGTCATCAACACACTATACCATCTTTTGGTGGCAATCTATACTCACCTAATGGGAGGCTCTCCAATCCATGCCAAACATGATGGTGTATGATCCTAGAGGTAGGATATAAAGATCCATTGTGGTGGTGAAGGTCCCTAGATTCAAAATACAACCTCTGACCAATGAATCTATAGCTACTTTAGATATTGTAGCTAACTCACCCTACTACCTATCAACCTGATGTGTTAGCACTAGCTAATATCACTGAACAAGAGATAGTACAATTAAATATCTAAAGCACTAGAGTCAAAAAAAATTTAAGATGAAATGGCATGCAATGTACCTGTAGCCTTGACTACCATACCTTGATGTGCAACTTAATGGTTATCAACTACTACAAAGACTTGATGACTCCTTCCAGCACCTCCCACTATAGGCTTTGATTTAGCTACACACTTACTAGGTCTTGTAGATGGTTTGATAGAACACTTCGATGATTTATGGTTGGGCTGACCATAAGAATCAATGTTTGCAGTTTTTACCTTGCTATATTTTGATTCAAGAGATATTTGATATTCTTCTTATGTTTCATTTAAGATTAATCGAGGCTCAGATTCTCTATTTTGATTTCACTACCATATACGCTATACTACTATGTTGTTCAGTTTATCATATTTGCATGTTGATGGCATTTTGAGATGTCAGTAGGTTTATGATGATATTTGGTTATCTAGTATTTTGGACATATCTTTGATTTTGTTATATGATGGATTTTTATGCAATGGGGATTTACTTCATTCTGTTTCAATATGCTTTATGTGAATGTGAGTGTTGTAAATCAATTATTTAGGTATAATTGAATAAATGGTTAAATAAGCTATTTAATGCGTTTATTGCTTTGGCTATGACATTATATGTAGTTGCAATTGGTCATGTGTTTTAGTATGTAGGATTTATGTCTATGGCAGTGGCACCTACATTTAGTGATTCAATTATTCATATTTCACCAATGTCATCCCTATGTGATAGACGTATCCTTATTTAATTGTTTACATTAAATCTGAACTCATTTGCAATATGTGACTAGACCCATGAGTGTGTCTATGCATTTAGAGGTTCACATTGTCATGAAACTTATTAAGGAAAATTCTATGATTTTGGGTTTTTAGGCATTAATTTTTATTGGATTTAATTTCTGACAACATTTCTATAGATAAATTCCTATTTCTAGGAATAAAATGTTTTCTTGTGAGTTGATCTAGAGTTTAGCTAGTCTAACTAGCTATTTTCACTAATCAAATATTCAATTGAAAAATGAATAAGTATTGAAAGAGGAATTTAATTTCTCACTTTTTGCTTTTGCAATTTAGAAATGGAAGAAATTTTTTTGAAATCCTTTTATGAAGGATTGGTTTTTTGTTCATTGTGAGAGCTATAGGCATGCGATCTTTGTGAGGGAGGACTCGTTGGATCCAACTCGGGGAGACCATGTTTTTTCATCATTTTTGGATGTATTTTGGGTTATTTATTTTACCTGGTTATTTTCCATTTTTTCCCTTTTGATTGTCAATTAGGGATTTCACATTTTCTTTTATTAGCTCACATTCTATATCTATTTTTGGTAGCCATTGGTTTGGAGGTTGAGAACTAGTGATCCCCCTCCATTTCTATTTGTTGGTTCTACCCCATTGGTTGAGTATGAATGTTTTCCCTATTTTTGTGATGGGGGTTTGGAATTTTGAGTTGTTATGCTTGCCATTTTCTCATATGGTCTCTGAACCAAATTTTTATTAGATTTTAATGGCTTTTGTGCATAGATACCATATGGATTTGGTTTTTATTGTTTTCAAGTTTTTGGGTTGATGCCTTGATTTGAGTGCCCCATAGTTTTCTCGAGTTTTCTTGGCATGATATTGATTATGGACTTTGATCATTATAGGATGTCATTCAGATAATTATTGCACTTTTTATGTTGCATTTGGAAGTGTACCACACCCATCCTCCCAAGTTGTTATTTAGTTGAGTGTTATTTCTACTTTTATTCTTATCTAGCCCTTGTGTTGGATCTTCACAATGGTGATGTGCCACACACAAGCACATGCACATGTATTTGTCAGGTGACTAGTGAGGCCTAATCTCCCATTTGTATTTTAGTGGAGTTATGTTCATTTGGGGTTGGGTTGGGAATATGCAAGCCTACAGGTACTCATCATGTGATGAGTATGGGTATGTAGGGTAAGGTTGGTGGAGGGGCTCCTAACACAACCATGGTGTCTTAGTCTAGGTTGTCATAGAGGAGATTCTAATAAGTGATACCTTAATTAATTAATAGAAAATTAAATAAGATATGAAATTATGGTCAACCTCCTAAGGTTGGTGCCAAGGGGAATGATTATTTATTCTAGCATGTTAGCCTCTTAACGGTGTACCAAGGGGAACAATTGTCCTTGTAGTACAACTTGGGTGATTACGAGTTACCAATTCTCCACCAAAGTTCCTACATAGTTACCATAGAGTATTTGACTAGGAACTATTGTATTTGCATTGTTGCATGGCCTTAGTTTCAATCAATATTACTGTCTAGCATGAGTGTTAGCCATGGATATTTTATTTGGTGTGCTTTTGGTTGGATCATTATCTCCATCAACATGGTGGGAGTGGACCTATGGGTTCCACATGGCTGGGATGCATAGAAACCTTCACCACTACTAGGGACTAGTATATGAAGATGAATCTTTATTATAGTACAACTATTTCTTGTTGTTACACTTGCTACTTTGGGTTCCAAAGTATGTTATCTTCTATTTTATGCTTTCATTGCAATTCTTGGATATTATGTTAAATGATGTTTGTTTAATTGATGCATTCCTATATTATGATATTTATCATATATTACATGATGAGTTGGATTTGTCGAACTATCTTATGCTTTACCTTTAGCATGTTATATTTCCTTGTTCTTATGTTATAGTACATTTTAGTAGTGACATTCTCATAATACAACTCTGATGATCTAGTTGGTAGTTTGGGATGTTATTCACGGGGCATGCCTATGATTTTTGGGGTCTTGTGATGCAATTATGGTTGGCAAGAACCACATACTTTTTTGGTTAGTCTTCCATTGTGATCTTTTTGATCTTTGTATGTTGGTTTTTGTGTGCATGCATAATTGTTTTTAAAAAAATGATGTTTCATTTTTATCTATCCTTATTCCAAGGATCTCAAAGTAGGGCATTACATCGCTAGTCATATGATTTGAACATCCACTATCAATTATCCATCTATCACTTTTGTTTACGTATGAAATCAATATTGTTTTCTCATCTTCATTAGAGTCTTCTTTTATAGAAACATGGACAAGTTCATCATCATTACTTTCATATTCATTATCAGTTGCTTGTTTAGCAATATAATAGGGCTTCTTACCTTTGTCATCCTTGCTTCTCTTGAAGTCTCAATCATCTCTTCTTCCTTCCTTTCATCCTTATCCTCTCTATTAGGACTAGCAGCAATATGACATAATTTTTTGCATGAAAATAGATAATGGATAGTTTACCTTTGTATTTACCTTTTACTCTATCAAACTATTTTTCAATGAAGGCTTAAAGTTCATCAATTTCATCATCAAAACTATCACTATCACTCTTCACATATTTTCCTTTTATTTTGCTAAGAACCAATTGGGACTTAAAGGTAAATTCAATAGTAGTAGGTGTGTAGTTATCAAAGTTAGACATTTCAAAAGAAGTAATTCTACCAATGACACCTTCTAAGGTCAAAGCATTACCTAGTGAGCATCTTAGTTTTTGAATTGAGGAAAATCTAACGACATAAATAGGGAGCAGAGTCCTCAATACCTAGCTTATCATAGATTCATCTTTTATATCTCCATTTGAACCATGAATATTATTAACAACTTCTTTAAATCGTGTGTAGTATTGTACTATATTCTCATCTTCCATCATTCTCATGTCATCAAATTTACCTCTTTGGCTCCCTTATTTGTCTCTCTCGACATTGTCATGACCTCAATATATGGTTTTCAATTTGTCCAACATTTTCTCTATCTTATAAAAAAATTCTAAGTTATCAAAAAAACCATAATTAAGGGCTAATGCATTCTCCAACATTTCTTGATTGTGTTTTTCATGTTGCTTCATTTTAATAGCTATTAGAGGAGTAGTTGTTATGTTCACATTTTCATTGTCCAAAAAGTTGATAGTAGCATCAATGATACTAGATATATGTAATCTCATCAAGGTCTTTGATGCAGAATAGTTCTTCTTGTTTAGATTAGGTACATATCTCTTTATGAGTCATGACTTTTGGCTTTAAGTACCTTCAAAAAATTTCTCCATGGGCACTGAGCTCCAATATCAATATTTAGAGATGTTTAGAATAACTAACAAGGGTTGGGGTTTGTTGGGGGGGGGGGGGGGGGGGGGGGGGGGGTGTGTGGATCAGCTACTCAAGGTTATAAGTACCATTTGACAAATTAAATATAAAATTCTTAATATTATGCTCATCCTATTGTTTCTCTATCTCTACTCTATTGATAAACCAAAATTACTATTCCAATAATAACATACTTTATTGAATATATAATGTAAGACACATAAAGCATTCAACACAAGTTTGACACTAGGAATTTTAATCGGAAACCTAGTTTGGGAAAAACCACCAACAACATGTTACCACTTTTTCACTCTTTTGAAGTGAGCTCTATTAGGACCCTATTGGTTTTCTAAAACACTACACATTTCAAATTATCCCAATGAGAACAAGATACATCTACGGGCAGCTAACTCCCATTTTCAACATATCATTTCAAACACCGGGCCAACTATAAGACTAGACCCTTCTTCTACTTCAAGCTCTGTAAAACCTAGGCAGGTGGACCTTAGATTAAATTAATATGGTACTAGTGCAAAAAACATATTCCTAAATATACTAAGAAAATTTAACCCTTATTTTTCCTATTAACTCATGCAATAACATAGATCTACGGTAGCTAAATGCAAAACAATGCAATTCATAAGCTGAGTGAGGATTAGACTTTTCAACTCTTCAATATAAAATAGGGAAAATCATTTGTTTAATAATGTTGAATTCAACAAAAAACTCCAAATATGTAGTAGTAAGAACAAATGATCCTGTAGCTAATCAATGCCTCATTTATTGGGCAATTCCATCAATCAATTACATGTATATGGATACTTGAGACATATTCGTATCTTTAGATATTTGATCTATCCATTCACCTTGTAAATAGACATGTATGTTCAATCTAAATCTTATTCTTACTTGATATCCTCCTCAATAAGCTTGCAACCTTGTTGATTTCCTTGAAGAATTTACATAACCCCTTGAATTAAAAGCAATAATGAAACAACATACAACCTTAAGGGACTATAACTATGACCTAGGCTCTTTGTTTAAAGATTATAAAACATTGAAAATTACTTATAGAGGAGAAAAGATTTAAAATGAAACTCAACACCTGTTATTCTTTGTATTGAGTTCCTTGAAATAATACATTCATATGCCTAAAATTAAAACGTAGAAACATAAAAAGATCTAAAATATCTATGTTCTCTTGATTAGTATTGTTCATACAAGAGAAATTGCTAAAGAATGGCATCTTAGTAGTGAGTAATTTTTCTCCCCAAAACTAGAACAGCCCACAATGGATGAGAAAAAAGAAGATATAAATAAGGAGTGAATTCCCAGATTTCATCAAAAGATGACATGTTCCCCCTCTAAATTCTTTGCCAAGAAGCTGAATAACCTCTCTCTACCTTCTCCCATCATCTACTAATCATATCTCTTCTATTTTTTTTCCTTTCCAAATGCAAAGTATCTTAGTAAAAGACAAAAAATCTAATAATTGAATCTAGATATGTGCAAATTTATCAATTTGAAGCCAAAACACAACAAAGACCCAAAATAACTAGATACAAGAGTCACTAAACATGTTTAAGATGTTTGTCCATTGAATTCTACAATTGACAACTCAAAACACTTAATAAAACAAAAAAATCCCTCTAAGAAACAAAACTTCCTATAGCATGCAGTAGTGACATTTTTTGTGAAAAAAAAGTCCATATTTAAAAGGCTCATCTTCTCCGAGTTCCAGCAGTATATTGGAGTGCCTATTTTGGTGATCAGTTCCCCCAATTATGCCCTTTTGAAGTTTAGGGTTCCAATTGTATTTTTGCATTAAAATGCAAAAATATTTGAAATATTTTAAAATTTCTATAGTAATAACTACATAGAAACATTTTAATAACTTTCAAATATTTTTTATAGATGAGGCACATTTGGATATGAATAAAATATTAAAATTTTATATTTCACCTCACCGGGCCCACTGGGCACCACCCAAGCTGCCACATGGCAACCCTTGATAGGATGACCCATGCCACATTACCTCTAGCTTGGACCCACTAAACATATCACTTAACACATGACACCTTCTCATTCACTCAACACCTACCACCTATTCACCCACAATGCACCATGTGTCATATCTGCATTAGCTCTTACCTAGACAATTGGTGCCACATCATCATGCCACCCTAACAGTCGCTATATCACCATGTTAATCAGTGTGCAACTTTTCCTTGGTGACATGGAGACCACCATAAAATTCACCACATGTTGCCATCCTATGCTTCTGAGATCTCAAAACTACCACATCACCACTAACCATCATATACTTGGCACATGCCAACACGTGTTGGATTCTCATTCATGCTAATGCCACCACAAAATCAAAATGGGACCCACAACTATCTTGCCAAATTTTTAGGGTTTTCCTACTAGTTGCTATCTCACTACCATAAAATCTCACCATTTTCTTATGGTGCCATTGCACCTTGCCAAATTTTCAACTTTTTTAGTGGCCTACTAACATCATCATCATTATTTCATGTTCAGTCAAAATTATGGTTGTCATGCCTCCAACCTTCATCGTGCATGGTAGGCTCCACTACAAGTAGCTAGCACGTCAAAAGTGCATGCCTTTAAGACAAAAAACATGGTGTGTGTTTGAGTATTTAAAAACATAAAAATGTTCCCACAACACCAATGTGGGATATAGTTCTTTTATTGTTTTCTTCCCTGCGAATCTATACTTTTGATTCTCATTAAAAAATGCAAAAATATACACTTCCTTTTTATTTCCAGGCCTCTTTGGTGTTCCCTTATTTTATAAAACATGTTTGATGAGATTTTTGTTGTATGTGCGCGCATTATCTATAGTAGCCACATTAGTGCTGATTGAAGGACACTCACTTTCTATTACCACAATGGGAATATTTGGGTATCCCTGCCTTGCCATGGTAGCTACAAAAGAATCAAATATGGTGTCAAAGAAGTTCTTATAGATCAAACTCCCATCAATCACCACTATACTTGTTGATATGAGCAATGCATACTCTACAAAAATTGTGCCTCTGGCATCCTTGAAGCTGAAGTATGGCTATATCTAGGCCATGAAAGGGGAACCATTATCTAACAAAAACTTGAGTATTCCACTCAAATCCTTGCCAAAAGTTTTGTTAGAGGGAGGAGATGATTTTGGTGGCACAAAAACTGCATGTGGTGTCAACACTTTGATCTTGCTTTCTAGATTAGCATTATTCATTATCATGAGAGCTTCCTCTAATGATTGTCAATTCCTCTTTGCTAGAGTATTATGCCCTACATAGGGCTCTATTTCATAATGGAATCTCCTTAAATGTAGGCTCTACTACACGTGCTACTCCTTCACTATTTTGGTCTCCCACAAATATAGTTGTGGATGTTGCCATAAACTTCATCTCCTTGATCAACTATAACTCCTACCATATCACAACCTGGGATAGTAGGAAACTTTGAATCAAATTCTTTGAGCAACCCATTTTGCCTTATGAAATACAAAGAATTTAGTGCCATAGCTCTGACTCTTACATGAACCTAATTAGCACCCAATTCAAGAACATGGTATTCACCACACTGCAACATATCTGCTGGTCCATATTTATTTTAAAACCAAGCTTTTTGCATCTCCATACTAAAATCTTGATTCAGATTTTAAGCCCACCTAGATCTTCTTCCTTAGATGTGTCTCATTTCTAACCTTGTAAAACAACACATTATATAGTGAACACAAGAAGCGCCCTACAAACAATGTGCTCTATTTCTTTGAATACCATGAGTTCCCTTTTTGTTTGCTCTCTAAACCAAAAAATATATATTGTAAACTTAGAAAACCCTTTCAATCTATTTAGCACTAGAGGATATTATTTAGGATGTTCTTGACTACAACCATATTCCATTTATAAGCTAGCCCTTATAAACATTTCCATATCCATCCTCATCTAGAAAATTTTCCCTTGCAAAGAAATTTGTGGCAACTTCAAGGTCCCTAAGTGTAAACCAATGATCCCATCCAAGATGTGAAACTTTAGGCAAACCACTTGCTAGACACATAAGCAATTTGATCAACCTTGAGGAAATGACTTTATCATACTAGAAGTAATGCTTTAGCAGGAAGTCCTTTGATTGTACTTGAATTAACTTTAAAATCCAATAACAAAATTATTTAAATTGGCTTCAAGAGTATCCTTGACAATGCTCATTAAAGTGTCATGAATAGATTGCCCATAATTCAACCTTATCTTTAACAAGTTGTAAATTCCATTTAGATTATCCCAAGTTCACAAGAATCAAATATTCAAAATCATTATGACTTCTTTTCTCCCTCTTTAAACATTTCAAAATACCAATGCCTCATTAATCTGACAAAAATAAAAAGGCCCCAAGTGGGTCCGGCTAATTTTTATTTTTTTTCAAATGAATGATATACCAAACTGATCCATTGAACCCTTCACACTAATTAGAATTAGGTTTGACCACTAAAAATAATTTTGAAACCTCATTTGACATCATTCTGGCCTTAAAAATTGACCCAAACACCTAATCGAGCTCTGAAAACTAGCAAACTGATTCTTTGTTTCACATACTCTTACCTCGTCAAAAGATATTGACTATCAAAGTTTCCCTTTCAAAACTACCTGCAAGAAAACTTGTTAGAAAAAAATTAATTGTGTTTAGATTTGGCTTTGAAAAATGGGTAAACAGACACTTGGGGGAACAAAAACTTGGGTGCTAGTTCATTTTCATGAAGAGAGCATGAATTTGTAATTTGGGCTCATGACAAATAATAGGACAAAAATGGCATACGATCAAAGTGGGCTACTCAGAATTTGAAGACTGAGACAATGGCAAAAAGGTGATTTTTGCAAATGGAATTGACCTAGGAAAGTGTGTAGATGGATTTGTCAAGACATGAAAATTCACACACTTAAATTATTTTAGGAGTACAACACAATGGTAAAATTCATTCAATCTCACCTATTAAAGATTCAGAGTTATGAAATCATGAACAAGGGTACTGACCAATTCACTTTTCTTGACTCTAGTAAAAGGTTAGAAATTGCATTTGGAGTCGCATTTGAAAATTGATCGAACAGATTCGTCATAAGCTCAAAATTGAAACATAGAAATTCTATGACCTCTAGAATGTAATACAAAAGTAAATTTATCATTTCAATCAATTGGGTCAAAGTTATAACAAGTCAAACGGGGCCTCCCAAAATTTAGAACTGATTGCATCATCATGACAACATTAAATGACCAACATTGAGGGATTCAAAACCTAGTCAAATGGATTCTAAATGACTTGAAATATGAAAAATAGGCTCTATAATATGGAAAATAAATACTTCAAAATTAGTGAGTCATGAAACATTACTAGGTGTGAAATATTCACATGCAAACATGGCCTCCTGTCACTGTTTGACACTTTGGTGAAATGCAAATTTAACAATGGCTCAAAACAAGACTTCATGAAATGGCTCGGAATGGAAAATTATTATGATGGAACACATAGATGCACTAAATGAAAGGTGTTAGAAGCATTAAACACTTCATAAGCCTTAAATGGATAGTCAAGTACATGTGCATTAAAAGCTATTGAGGGCTTAAATTCTTCAATGGTACTCAAAATTAGGGCTTTGATTTTGAGTCCCAACAGAGCCAACCCTAGTAGACTAATTAGTCGTTTTATTCATGCTATTAGGATTGGCCTTGTTAGAGGACTTTGATCATTCCATTTAGAATGCCTCCTAGTTTTGATTACATAAAAATAGGTTTCAAATGAATCGAAACTTTTAACAAAGTATTAGAGAAACAAGAACATAAATTTTTAGAGAATAGATGGCCTCAAAGACAAAAGAGAAGAGATAGAATAGCCAAAAAACAAGATGCTAGAAAACAACTATACACTAAAAGATTACAAAAGAAAAGCAAAAAGATAGCTCCTAGACAGCTATAGTGTCTTCAAAAGGTGCGCAGCTTGGTTTGCTAGGATGTTCATATTTTTCATAGAAGCTTTCATGTCATCTAGCTTTTTTTCTTCCACTCCTTCATTATTCTTTGAATTAGCCCTTATGTGCTTGCTCTAGCCTTGTTCCCCATTCACAACATGGGATTCTTGTCCTTTACTATATTCCAACTTGTTCACTAGGGTCTTGAAGTTGTCGGCCACAATCTTCAAAATAATGTAGTTTTGAGCTTCCAATTTCTTCACTATTTTCTCCATCTTACTCACTCTAGAATATAAACCATACATCCTTTTTTGAAGATCTTTTCCTAACTGATGTAAGTTCTTGTTCTTGGTTTCAATTGCTAGCACATGCTTTATCAAATTCTTTACCTCTTTTGCATTGCCAATAACTTTGGAGAGTCTATCAATGTGTTGACCCAGAGTTCTCTCCCCCTTTTCATCTTGCTGAGCTAATCAAAGTCCCTTAATATATCTTGCATTTTCTTTTTTAGGGTATAAATATCCTTCATCATTATCCTGGGTTACCCATGATTCCCTTTAGGAACCCCTCATCATCCTCATCCCTATTATGCTCAAAGTAGTCCCTATGCTCCCCCTATTTATTCTTATCTAGGTCCACCTCCTTGATATCATTCTCATCACCCACATCTTGAGTAGGCTCCTTTATTCTTTTTCTTTCTACCCTCTTAAATAAGAGTTCATAATTAGAGGGGACAAAATCTCTTTCAACATTCCTTCCCCTATTTCTCGAAACCTTTCCCAAAAATCCTCTTTTCTCAAAGCCCTTTTTTAGCTACTTATAATTACTATCTTGTTCTAAGTCACTCTCCTTTTCCTTCCTTTTCTTCTTGGAAGAGCTTCCAAGATCACCTTTCTTCCTCTTCTTTATATCAACCTCATCCACCTCATCATATGTTTCCTCATCAAATTCCTCCTCATAATCACTACCCTTAGTCTAATAATGAAGTGATTTCTCACTTTTCCTAGGCCTATGAACCTTTTTTGACATCAAAAGATTCATTATTAAAACCATTATACCCTCATGGCAGGCATGATCTCCCTTAGGATTATTTTGAAAGGTTGGAATAGAATTACCCAGAGATTGTTTGAGGTAAAATGAAAAATTTATCCCAACCCTATGCCTAAAATGGTTAACTAACATGAAATTGTGACCATATATTTTAGTGAAATGACCATCTAAAGTAAGATACCCAGTCACCACAAACATAACAAATCTCTAGGGGACCAAAATGGAACCAGGGCTAAACTAGGAATTACCTATTTTCACCAGTCTCTTGTGTTCCTTAACCAAGTCCACAAACTCATCAACCACCCAATCTAAGAGTTTCCTATCCTGGTAGAAGTTGATACCCTCTATATCAAACCCCATTGCTTCAATTATGATATCTTCAAAAACCTCCATCCTCTAATTTCCCACCAAAACACTCCCATCTTTCCATCTTTTGATAAATTATTGGGTAATTTTAGGGTTGCTTCCTTTCAATTTTTCCATATAACAAATAAAATTCCTTTGCTCCAATATGTCCCAAATCTCACTCTTCTTCCTCCACTCTTTGCAACTTACTGATTCAATTCTTTTTCTCCTTCCTCCCATCTTCTTGTCTCTGAAATAAAGATTCTCTCTTCTCAAAATAACCCTCTACAATAGGAAATAGGATTTGATATCATAGCCAAGTAAATTTGTGGGAAAAAAGACCCACAATCCATGTGGTATTGAATGGTAATACACTATCCTTCTCATAATAACCCACTACTTCCCAATTCTACCCATATAATAATTACTCTTTACTAGCATTTTCATCATTAATGAAACATTTTTTCTTAATTCTAACTTTTTCATGCTTGATCAATAAACAACTCTCAATAGGGATGATATCATTGTGATCCCAAATTAACTTTTCATCACTCTTGCACACCACATTAGCTACGTAGTCAAAAAATTTATTCATTTCTCTATAGTTGTGAATGATAACACAAATTTCAAAGGAGTTGATAAAATCTATGGCCTTACCTATAATATTATTAATATTCCAAGAAGGATTAGTAACTTTATCAAGACAATTAATTATATTAAGGGAGTCCCGCTTAAGCCATATCTTATTCAAATTCAAACTTTTTGCACGGCTAAGACAATAGAGGGTTGCACTTGCTTCTGCGACATGGTTAGTTTGTGTTGGTGTTTTTACACTATTAAGAAACAAAATAATCAATATCAAGATAAAAATAGTCATGTGTGCTTTTGATCTAGACCCAACTTCAACAAAATCAAAAAGATTTTTCTACTCTTTAACCTTTGAAAAACTAGGGTGGGTGCACTTGAGGGATGGAAAATTTATAATATGATATCACATACACACTTCACTCTTTCTATGACATTCAATAACAATACACATCCCTTATAACAAATTGGTCACAATTCTTCTTAGATTTACAAGTAACTTTGGGCAATAGTAGCTAACTAGGACTCAGAATTTAAATGTAAAAAATTATTGACCAGCTTTGATATTCTTCAAACATTAAAGTAAAATTGATTTTTAAATTAAGCTTGATGCTTATTCATGGTTTCTTCATATGTAGATTGCGATGCAGGTGCATCTCATTACTAAATCATTTCAAAGGTCCAAGATTCTCCATATATTTTAAATGGTCAATTTTAATAATTTAGGATTATGTCTTAGTGGATAGAATTAGGTGTTTTATAAATGTTATATTTTTTAGTTGGATATGTTAGAGAGTTAGAGGAAAGGGTTAATGATGTTAGTGTCAGTTTTAGAAAGGATAAAATTAGTAATAGAAATGCCATGTGGTCAATAATTAAAAGAATCTCATCAGAAAGTTGGTGACAATTTTAAGAGTGTTCATAATGACAAAAAAATGGCTATGGAATAAAAGAAACTATTTCATATTCCTTCTATTTGGAGGAAAGTTAGTTTTCTTTAAAAAGGCAATCCTATTCTTAGCAGTTACAAGAATATCCATGATTTCTGCATGTTATTGATGATTCCTATTCTTAGCAGTCACAAGAATATCCATGATTACTGCATGGTATTGATGATTCCTATTCTTAGAAGTTACAAGAATACCCATGATTGCTACATGGTATTGATGGTAAAGCATCTTTCAGATTCCTATTCTTTGATGGAAAAGAAAACGTTTTTATTACTACTGGACAGCAAGGCCAGTCAGACTTTGGTTATTAAAAAGCCAATCTTTTATGTAAAAAAAGGATTCGAACTTGGGGAGGAATGGGAATTTTTATGTCTCCTTTGGTCTCCTGTGTTTTTTTTTTAAAGATTATGGTTCTATTCTTATGCTTCATATATTTCTCATGGCAATCAGTTTAGGGAATAACAATTGCAGAAAAATGTACTCTGATGCGGGGTCAATATCTCAGGTTTGAATAGTTGGATTTCTCTCAAATTTTTTAATGTTGTTTGAAACCTAGTTATGCCAAATATTAATAGTTCGATTGAGTAAATATTTTCTGGTTTGAAATTTATTCATGTCTGTGTGTGGGTCTATCCAAAGCCAGCAAGAAGATATTTTGGGGGATTTTATTGTCAAAGTTTTGTTTATTGAATCTGATTTTAGTGTGTGATCCTGAAGGTTGTAGATGCCCCTTGAAGCAACTCAGTTGAGTGACTGATTCCTCCTGAGTTTTCCAAGGTGTGGCTCTGCATCAGATTGAACTAATAGATTAGTGCCTCATCCATTGGGATTCAGAGTCTATCCCATTTCTAGACCTATTTGACTACATTACAATCAATATTATCAAATATTCTCACTAAAACTCATTCTTATACACATCCTACCTACTACCATGAAAATCCTATCAACTTCACTAAATAATTTACCTAATTCATTGAATTAAAAGAAATAGTGAAAATGATAAACAAATTTAACATAACTTCATTCCATTGAACAAGCTTTGCTCATGCAATTCCAAGATAACTAGGTAATCGAATTGGAGACAAGATTTAGGAAGAAAAGATATGGGGACAGCTCATCTTTATATTAATTTCCTTTAAATATTATATAAAAACTATAATGGTACTCAAAATGACTCAAGATAGAACATCTAGATCTTGTAATATTAATGTATTCTCAGATACTTGTAGAGAAAATACATCACAAAGTTTGAATCAAGACTGGACTAAACAATACTTATTAACACTAAAATTGTAAATGAATCAAACCCTTTCTCTAGCCTTGGAATCTCATTTATATAGCATGAGATGCAACAAGCTTTAGGTAGAGAGAACCAATAGTTGTCCTTAAGATAGAAACATATCTACAATATCACTATCATAAAAGACCAAATTTGTGCAACAAAAGTAACTTTACATCATAATATTGTTTAGTCCGATCATTTTCTATTACACCTGTTGTTGCATTTCTTTGTTGGTGGAAAGTTTGGTGATTGGCCTTGTTACTATTGTTTCTCCTCAGAGGTTGTTGCCAATATGATTAATTATGACATATTTAGCTTTGTTTGTTGCAAGTTGACTTCTTCTCAAGGTTATCTTGTAAGTCAACTTTGTTTGTTGATAGTTACTTGGATCACCCCATCGCTTTATTTTCCAGTTCAGTCCTCTTTTGAGCTTCTTTATTGTGTGCATCCAAAACCTTCACATACCTATATTTTAATTCTATCCTTTCTCTTTTGTCTCTCTAGGCTGCAACTAAAGTGAAGCTGGTTGATTTGACACCTAGCTCTGTAGCCTCTTTAGTGGTGGTCTCTTCAACTCTATTTACAATCAGGCTACCTATCAATCCAATATCATCAAGTTGGGAAGAGGTAGTCCTAGATCCCTTTCTCATTGACCAAATAACCAATACAACATGGTCTTCATTGAATTTAGCGCCTTTCATTTATTTGTTCCCCTTTTCTTCTACATTCATTTTATTTGTAACAAAATTGAAAAATCATAGCATCTGCAATATCCCAATTGGGTAGTAGCAAAACCCTAGATGCTTTTATCATTTGTCTCCCTTCTTTAGGCATCAAGCTCTTGAATTCTTGCATCATCTCTTCCTTTACTTGATTTTGCACATCTACTTCTTCTATTTTTGGATGATATGTTTTCAATTTATTTCACCTTTCTTCAAACATTCCAATGTTTGTCCTTCAAGAAAATTGGTAAAGAGCTATAGATTTAACAAAATTATCATCAAAGATAAATTCATGGCTGGCCCATTCCATTGCAAGGTCCAACTCTTTGTTAGAAATAGTAGATCACCAATATAACAGGGGGGGAGTGGGGGTGAATTAGTTATATATTAATCTTGAGCGATTCTTAAATATTCAACCAAGTAAACAACAATCATAAAGAAATGCACATACACAATAACACTAGATATGTTGACTAAGGAACCCTTGATTAGTGGGAAAACCCCAGTGGGAATGATGCCCATAAAATAATGTACTAATCTGAATATTCCTTGTTAGAGGATGGACCCTATTAGGAGTCTATTACAACACTTAGTACAAAGAGTACTTGTCAGGAGACTTTGAATCCCTATTAGGAGATTCCAACCTTGTTAGGAGTTGAGGAGGGTAGTTGAACCCATTGTCCAAACAAATTCAAGGTCAAATCAATGATTCCATTATCCAATTGATCTCGATACTATTCCTTACAGAATAATAGATGTGAAATAATCTTTAACTTCTTCCTCTTTTTAGTACATTAGACTTCTTCACCTTCACATCATGCAATTAGATCTAGAACTCTGAACTCATCAATAGTAACCCTTGAGGTCATGCATTAGTAAATTACTCAAATCCTCCACTTCATAGTCTGCAATTCTTCTCTACTTCTTGATCTCCAATGATGATGTCTAAAACTCAAAAAACATCTTTTCATTATTGTGTATGCACATTTCTTTATGATTGTTGTTTACTTCATTGAACATTTAAGAATTTCTCAAGATTAATCTATAACTGATTCATGATTCATCCCCACCCCCCACTCCCCCACCCCCCTCTCAATTATACTGATGATGTACTATTTCTAACAATTGGTACCAGAGCTTTAGGTCCTTAAAGGGAATCTTAACAACTTTGAGAGACCCATGGTGAATCTATTCATAAAAGATAGTCCTAGATTTGATGGCACAAACTATGATAGTTGGAAGGATAAAATGAAGACTCATCTCTTGTGCACAAGTCCAAGATATTGGATTGTAACCAAGACATCTAAAAATATTGCAAAAGAAGATAATATTGAAACTTATACTGAGGAACAGAGAGTGGTGTTTATGTGCAAAATAAGGGCAAGAGAAGAAATACTATCAACGTTACCTCAAAGTAAGTACAATTAGGTAAAATGACTCAAAAGATGTCATGAAATTTGGAAAATTTTAGAGGCTAATAATGATGGTGATATACATGCCAAAAGGGTTGGATTGAAAATTTTGTATTGCACTTTCCAAGATGCTAGAATGATGGAAGATGAATCTATAAGAAGCTATGTTGGGAGAATTGTTGGTCTCGGATTGGTTTTGACAATTGAGTGTCAACAAACTTAACCAATTTACAAGATGATGTCGAGTATAATATAGAGGCTCAGATACAATATGTACTGAGCCAAGGAATTGATAGGTACTAAGTAAACTTTAGGTGCTAGGCAAGTATCAAGTATAGAGTGATAAGTGATGCCAAGTCACTATAGGTGTTGAGCAGTGTATTGATGTTGAGTGAGATAAAATTCCTATATGTGTCAAGCATCAACAATTAGTAAGCGCTAAGTAACAAAAAATTAGCATATGATTTTGTGCCTTCACAAACTCAGATGTAAAGCATTTTTGAGCCCACTCAGGATGAATCTGGAAGGATCTTAAAGATAAGATCAAATATTTTACATTCCCTATGTAACCAACATGCAACCAATAGGAAAAGTGAAAGAATTGAGTGGGAAAAGAAGAATGAATATTCATCATAGTTTCATACCTAACCCAATGACTTTGAAAACCTTTAAAAAGAGGATGAAACCCCATAAGTCATCTGTGTGAGAGCATTGTATGGGAGAATACTAGAAAATTTTAGAAGTGTGTAAGGACTTAGAGAAGGAAGAGCAACATTGAAGAATCCAGTTGGTTAGAATAGAGCATCAACACTTCAAGCAGAGACATATTAGATCAAGAAAGGATCAGATTAGATTCAGCAAAACAAGGATCTAGAATCTACAATTAAAGATTGTAAGTCATCAGGTCATCATATTCTAATATTTTCTAGCCATTGTATTAGGGATGAAAAGACTATGACAATAGGTTGGTCTAACAGCCATGTTGTAAGCCTTTCAACAAGGTGCTAAATCCCTTAATAGGCTAACATTCCAAGTGAGTGTTTGTAAATCCTTTAACCAAATCACTTTTAATAGAGTGAAAAGCCTTTAATCGAGAAGACCTTTCATAGGGAAGACAATTGGAAGTGATCAAACTTTGTAACCTTAAATAGTTACATATTGTTGCAGTGATAATTTGTGGGTGTCATCCCATCCCAATTTTACCTTCTTATTTTGGAGGGTTTTTGGGTGACCAAAATCTTGTGTTATGTATTTTCATGCATGCCCTTACTTTTATGTTAATTAGATATGTTAGATGTACATGAATGATCGCAGCTAAACATTTTAAAAGATTAAAGTTAATTACTTCTAATTCAACCCCCCACGCCTAGAAGTAAACCTTCTTGTAAATTTCAAAAATTGGTATCAGAGCCAAGTTCTCACAAGGAGGAGCATTAGAACTTGGAGAAAAGATTTGGAAATGGAAGTTTAAAAACTTGGGAAGGTCATAGAAAACTAGGTGATTGATAAACAACTTTCTTTACATACTTCGAAAGAAGCCAAGAAAGAATTGGGAAAATCTTTAAAGAGAAGAAGAGAGATTACCATAGCTGAGAATGATACACAATACAAGGAGACTGAAACTTCAAAATTGTTTGCAAATGGAGATTCCAAAGAGTCTGATGCAGCAATAATAGACCTAATGGATAAGAATAGACCTTAAGCAGAATAGATTAGAAGTCTCAAGATTGAACAAGAATCACAAGCCATGATGCTTTGTGAAGTAACTAAATAGAAGAAAAGAGCCACTGAAGATAAGGTTATGCTAGAAGATGAAAAGAGAAACCTTGCCAATAGATTGGAAGAAAAGTCAATTGAACTTGCAAGAATTTTAAACATGTAGCTAGACACCCTAAGTTAGATGATGAATGCACATATGAATTGAATGCATAGGATATTGAGATCTCCACACTGAAGATGCAAAATGAACAACTACAAAATGACATGGAAAGAGAGAAGGAGATTATAGATAGCTTCAATAAACCCAATGAGGCCATCAAGTACTTTGAACAACTACTAAAATCACCAAGAACCAGTAATGATAATTCAAGACTAGGATACACCAATACTAAAAAGGCAGAGTCATCCAAGCCTATAGAAGAAGTGACAAAGGTAAGAACATTAAACCTACTTGTCATTTTTTTGGTAGAAAGGGACATAAATCTAATGTGTGTAGAAGCAAGAATTCCCATTAACATGACAAACCTAAGAATGTGGGTCACTATCACAAGTGCAACAAATAAGGACATCAAGCACATGGTTGCAGGACTAGGACTATTAGAATACCAAAATTTGAAGGTCACTGCTACAATTGCAACAAGTTTGGACATAGAGCTTTTGAGTATAGATCAAAGCCTATGTGGACACTTAATTACACAGCAAGGGGAAATAATCATGGACATCACTACAATTGGGATTAACTATCATTACTATCAAGAATATGGACACATCCCTAAAAATTACATAAGAACACATTTTAGTGGAAATTGTAGCAGACGGCTCAGCCAGAGTACATGCTTTAGTTATTTGAAGACTTGGAACACATCAAAGGATAAATATGCTTCTTGTGGTTGTATGTCATTTTCAAATGCCATGTCACCTTTTCTTTAATTATTTAAACAATTAAAAAAATGCATTGGGATATTTAAAGTGATTATTAAAATACGATTACATAGTACTTGCCTTCCATGCCAGGTTGTTCATACTGGTTAATTGATTTATTTATGTGCTTAAGCATTAAAATAATTGTAAAACAAACCTTTTAACTTGGTCAAAGTGTATGGAGTCTTTACATGTTCTCACAACTCTATAAAATGCTCCTTTCAGATTTTAGAATCTTTTTATATATTTTTTATAGTGTTTTACATAGAACAACAATAATACAATAATATTGTTGACGTTTCAATTATTATTTTTTAAGAAATAATAAAAGAGGATTTTGAATTTTCATCTATGACAAAAATAGGCAACAAAGATTCTTATTTAATGATTTCATGTCTAATGGAACCTTGATGAACAAATTTTTGAGTGTAACGGAGAAACTCTAGTTGTGGTTATTTGCAGACTCAGTCTCTTTCTGTGCTCGTACCAATGTTGTAGGATTCCTCAATAGCTTGCTCATCGCCGACTCTACCACTATCACTAATGTTTCCATTCTCATGCTTAACATATCCTACACACCAAATTATAATGTTTCCTCAACTAGTTTAACATAGATTCTAATAAGATTTGTGAAGCCTAAGATGGCCTTGATTCACATACTTACCAAGATCAAGGCTTTAATGTCGACACGTGAGATTTTCTGGCCATCTGTCTCAACCATGCTCAGCATCATGTCTACCATGTCATTTACATGATTTTCTTCCTTTGGGTTTCACTTCTCCAATCTATGATGAATGTGCTCCTCTATTACTTTTTCAGTGAATCTATCAAATGTTTTGTTAATGGCCTTCATGCACTGATGGAATCCCTACAAGTCAAGCCAGTCGAGAGAAGGAATGAAATCACCAATTGGGAATGCACTAGCCACATAAAACACCTCTTCAACCATGTGTTTGAAACCAAGCCCTCTATTCAATTTGTTGTCAAAATAAGTCCTATTGGCAATCATCCTACACACAATATTTTGTGTGAGGGAGGATAGCCTCTTCTTTACATCCACATACAAAATGTTTAGAGAAGGTAGATGTTGAACACATCAAAGGAGAAATGAATAAGACATGGAAGAAGAAAGATGGAAGAAACACATCAAATGAAGGGATCACTTCACCTAAAAGGTCAAGTGGTCACACTTCATCCAACTAAGAAAAATAAGACATGTGGGATTGATATACAAAGCTTCATCATACATCAATTCCAAGACACAAAAGTAATGAAAAGAAGAGATCAGCATGAATAGAGATGCAAAGTTGAAATTTCAAGATTTCATAAGTGTTGCCAAGTTTCCTTTAGATGCCAAGAAAATTTCTAATACATACCAAGGTTGTGGTAGAAGGTGAGTGAAGAGAAATTTTAGTTGAATCCGAGTGAGGGATACTTCAGTGGATGCCAAATATTTGAAAGAGAATGGAAGTTGAGTAATGCAAAAATGCTTAAGAAGCTAAGTGGATAGTTGTAAACCCACTAAGCATTAAATGTAGGAAAGTAAGGGTATATGATCACATTTTGAACCATTTTTCTTCATCACAAACAAAGAGCTAAGAAAAAGAATAGTGAGGAATGACTTTAGAAAAATGAATCCAACATTTGAGTTGATTTCAATAGAGATTTAGCTTAGTTTCATCAATTCAAGATATTTATATAGTTCCAAGCTTCATAGTTTCACATTCTCTTCATTTTTAAAGCCTAGATCACACAAATGGCCTCCAGTTCTAGAAAACCATAGGAAAAAGAGCCATTTGAGGTCTAACTTGTGTCAAACAAAGTTAAACAACCTAATTTCCAGCCAATCGCTAAAGTAGCATACAAAAATGGCCTAGTCAAAGCCCTATCTATTATACCTCCTAAAGTAGTTATGGTTTAGGATGTTAGAAGATGTTACAATTGCAAAATAGAAGCTATTGGAGACATGGAGATGAGAGAAGAATATGAGAAATTGTGTGAAAATAGAGTATTAAAGGAAAAATACCAAATTGTTGAGAGGAAGGGTTTGACTCGTGCCCTAGAATTCCCCACTGTGTTCAAAATAGAATGGATTAGAATTATACTTAGTAGAATTCATGATGGAATTTTATGCCTAGAAGATGGCCCAATCAAGATATCAAAGAGGATCATTGACAAAGTAACAGGGTACCCAACCCTAGATCGACCCAAGACCCTCAGAAGTGACTCAAAGGAAGCTATTGAGAAGAACACAAGTGCCAAATGGAACAAGAGAGGAATGACTATAGATACTATCCAAGACCCTCTTATTCACTCTATTGTAAGGGTTATTTCTCACAAGTTTTATCAATCTAGCAGACTCAATAGTGTTCCATCCATTGCAATGGATGTTGGTTACAAACTAGTCAAAAAGGATCATACTTATGATCTTGTAGAATTGAAATTGCAACAAATCACTGAAAACCTAAGAGCAATAAGGAGAACCAAGGGAGTACAATGCAAATTTGATGCAATTTTGATTTGTATATTTTTCTATGTACAAAAATGAATTTCTATCCTTTGGTAAAGTTAGCTGGAAAACCAATAGGTCCATAGTAGCTCAAGTAAATGAATATATTGAACAAATGGGAGCTAATTTTGAAACTCTTATGACAAGTTAGTTTTAGGATTTCAAGAAATCCATAAAATAGAGATTGAGGATACCTATTTCACTAGTAGAACAACATGTAAATAATGTATGTTTTCTTATAGATATTTATTATACCTATATTCAAGCAGCCATACCAAGGGTTAGATGGCTTAGACCTCTTGGCTATGAGATAAATATAGATGACACATCTGCAACTATAACTGCATTGTTAGCAGAAGAAGTGAACAAGAGTGCACCAAATTTTGGGACTTTTGATGTGGTAACATCAAAGGTGGACATGGAGTTGAAGACTACCTCCACACTGAAGAGAAAAGACAAAATTGTGAAGAAGCTAAAGGAAAAATTTGGTGAGGGTACTACTGAAGAAGAAGACGATGAATAGACTAATGATGATGAAGAAGAACAAGGTCAAGAACCATTAGCGCTAACCCAAGGCATGGGTGAAGATGTAGAAGAAGAAGAAGGTACTGAGTAAGAAGCACCCAAGGCTGAACTTAAGAAGAGAAAAGCACAAAAATAGCCTACTGCACAGCCCAAAGAGAAAAAGAAAGCATCTAAGCTGAGCCTAGCCAAACCTACTACCAGGTTAGACACAAGGGAATTAACAAAAGTGGCTAAGGAATATGGGTAGTAGAAAGCTACATAGCAAGGAGAGCCAGTAGAAAAGAAAAGAAAAGAATATGTGGCAACCCCAAAGTCAGATAAAGAAAGGATAGAATTTGACAATGATCAATTCAGAGTGGTAAGTCAGACTACCAAATCTAACCTTGAAAATTCTTGTGATAACATTAGGGATAATGTAGATTTAATTGGATTGAAAACCATTGATTTTAATAAGTTGAGTAGAGAAGAACATAACATAGTGGAAGAGTCTATCTACACTATGATGGCCAAGTTCAAGACCAGTCCACTTGAACTTGACAATTCTATGCCTAAGGAGCTAAGCTCCATTGTTAAAAATAAATGGCATTACTACCTAAACATGGAGAAGGAAATAAGGGAGTCAACATTGTCTCATGTAATGCCAAGCCTTACAAAAGGTCAAATAAGTAAGGCTAGCAAGAAACATAGGAGCAAATTTGCACCCAAATATAGAGCCTTCAACATTTTATAGAATAAAATTTAGGATGTTGTAAAGAAGTCCACACAAATGTAGAAATTGATTTATGGGTTAATAATAGTTAAGTAAGGTCAAGAAGATCCCCTTGAGGGAAGAAATAATGGCGAAGAGGAAGAGGAAAATGAAAAGGAGGATGAAGGAGAGAAAGAGAAAGAAGAGGTTATAGTGGAGGGGAAAACACATAAAGGTGATGAGGCAATAGCTAAGGAGTAGCAACAAGAATAGAGTGTCCAAGACACACAAATGCCACCACCTAGTCCTCCACATGAACCACTACATTTGTAGAGAAAGTAATTGTGAAAGATGTTCCTGACACCTTAGTCAGAACATCAATCCATTCACTATAGAGAATCTTAGAAAGATCCTTCACCAAACAACATTGCAATCATAGTTGTGCACAAATCCTATTTTGGTGAGTGTAGAAGAGTTACATAAGGCTGTAGCTAAAATAACTAAGGAGAAGTTGAGCACACAAGAACCACCTTCACAACCTCCTATAGCTACAAGTGATCAACCAAAAGAGTAAGAAACACAAGACACAACTACTAAGGTTGATTCCATAATGATAGTAATAACAACGATCAAGGAGTTAGAAAGGGAGCAAATGGGAAAAAAGGATCCTATAGCATAAATTCAAGGTGCACCTCCTCAAATCATTGTAATTGATTAATGAAAAAGTGAAGAAGACAAGGAAGAGGAGAAAATGCCCAAGGAAAGAGAACAAGAGGCAATGTAGACATTAGTTAAGTTTCCTACTATAGGGATTCCTGCCAAGCAGTCGAGCACTGATGTAGTACCACTACAAATTTCAACACCAGGCTTGAGCTCCACCAACATAGTGAGGGTACTTCATTATGGAGACCCTGTACTTGATGAAGAAATAGTCATACCAAGTTATGACTACAAAACAATGAACATATCACAAATTAATGAAGTGCAAGAGGCACTAGAGAAGAAGAAGCAAAAGATACTCAGAAATGAGTATAGACAAAGGAAAGCATTGATAGAAATCAAAGATATCTTTCTTGATGCTTTCAGCCTGCTAGTACCTAATGAAAAAAAGCTGATTATGGAGCAACTATCCAACATACTGGACTGCGTACAAAATGAAGACCTTGATACCAATGTCAAATTATTGGAATGGTCTGAGAAGAAATTTCAAATGAAGGTCAATGAGAAAATATCTAGTGAAATAGCACTATCATAAGTGGAATTGGTTAAGAAGGTTGAGAAAGTGAAAGTACTACTTGAGAACATATACTCATTGTGCCAAGCCAAAGATTCGATAGGTGCCGAGTAAACTTCAAGTGCCAAGCAAGTATCAAGTGTTGAGTGATAAGTGATGCTAAGTCACTATAGGTACTGAGTAGAGTATTGATGTTGAGTGACATAGAGTTACTACAGATGTCAAGTGAGATAGAATTCATATATGTGTCGAGCATCAGCAATTAGTAAGTGTTGAGCAACACAAAATCAACATATGAGTTTGTGCCTTCACAAACTCAAATGTAAACCATTTTTGAGCTGACTCAGGATGAATCTTGAAGGATCTTAAAGAGAAGATCGAATATTTTACATTCCCTATGTAATCAGTGTGCAACCAATAAGAAAAATGGAGAAAGCATTCAACCAAAAGGAAAAGTGAAAGAATTGAGTGGGAAAAGAAGAATGAATATTGATCGTAGATTCATACCTAACCCTAAGACTTTGAAAACCTTTAAAAGGAGGAAAAAACCCCATAATTTTTGTGTGTGAGAGTATTGCATGGGAGAATACTAGTGAAGTTTAGAAGGGTGTAAGCACTTAGAGAAGGAAGAATAGCATTGCAGAATCTAGTTGGTTAGAATAGAGCATCAACACTTCGAGTAGAGACATATCAAATCAAGAAAGGATCAAATCAAATTGAGTAGAACAAGGATCTAGAATTAGCAATTAAAGATTGTAAGTCATTAGGTCATTAGATTCTAATATTTTCTAGCTATTGTGTTAGGAATGAAAATCCTATGATGATAGGTTGGTCTAATAGCCATGTTGTAAGCCTTTCAACAAGGTGCTAAATCCTTTAATAGGGTAACAATCCAAGTGAGTGTTTGTCAATCCTTTAACCAGGTCACTTTTAATAGAGTGAAAAGCCTTTAATAGGGAATGCCTTTTAGAGGGTAGACCATTGGAAGTGGTCAAACTTTGTAACCTTAAATAGTTACATACTACTGTAGTGATAATTTGTGGGTATCATCCCCACCCCAGTTTTTCCTTCTCATTTTGGAGGGTTTCTCGGTGACCAAAATTTTATGTTATGTATTTTTATGCATGTCCTTACTTTTATGTTAATTAGATATGGTAGATGCATTTGAATGATCTCAACTAAAAGTTTTAAAGGATTAAAGTTAGTTATTTCTAATTCACCCCCACTCACAGAAGTAAACCTTCCCACTTGTAAATTCTAATAAGAATATCGGAGATTGTTGTAGGAATCACATCTCTCAATGGAAAGAAATTTGATGATGAAGTGATTTGGAAGATTTTGGAAAGTTTGACACCAACTTTCAAGATAGCAACACTAATGATTTAGCTAATGATACCCAATACTTCTAATTTCACAAAGAAACATTGCTTGGTAGATTGGAAGCTCTAGAATTTGATCTAAAATAGTCTATAGAATTGGAAAAAGTTGAGACAAAATTTAATGCACTAAACATCAAATCTAGTTTAAGAAGGAGCACCAAAGAACAGGGAGACATTTCTAGTAGCAACAAGACCATTAAAGAAAAGATCCAAGAAGAAGTAGCTTCTCTTGTGGAAAGAGAAAAAGATGGTAAGAATATCTTCAAATGTTGGACATGTAATGAATATGGTCATTATGCATCTAAGTTTCTTAAAAGAGAAAGAAAGTATAAGGGAAGGTTCAAGCCTAGAAGACCTAGAAATTATTTATATGTTAATGAAGAAGAAGAAGAAGAAGAGGAATCTGATCAAAACATGAGCAAAGAAAAATTAAGATTCATAGCTATAAAGGAGGATGATCTCAACAAAAAAATTAGAGAAGAAAGTGCACTGATCTCACAAGTTGAAAAGAAAGATTAGATCATTGATAGTGGTTGTTCACATCACATGATTGGTGATATGAGCAAGTTTATCTAATTCAGAAGCCATGATGGAGGAATTGTCAGAGTAGGGAGCAATGTAGCCTATCATATTATAGGAATTAGATCTATCATACTAGATGGTAAAATATACACTGATAATGTTTACTTTGTTAATGGACTAAAGCATAACCAATTGAGCATTGGAAAACTTATGGACAAAGGTTACCAACTATAGTATGGTAATAATAGATGCATTATCAAAAATAAGGAAGAAAAACTTCTTGATACTGGAACAAGAACTAGAGGTAATGTATTTTAGTTAAACTCCATTGAAATAAAATGTTTGGTAACTAAGATTGACAATAGTTAGCTATGGCATAGAAGATTTTGTCACATTAACTTTGATAGCATTGTGAAGGCCAATAATACACTTGTTGTAAGAGATTTACCTAAGATCACTAAGCCCACTGATACTACTTCTAAGGAATGTATTTTGGCTAAGTAGATGAGAGTCTCATTTCCTAGTAATCAATTTTGTGCTACACAAAACCTATAACTGATTCATACAGATTTGAATGGTCCTACACAAACAAGAGGATACTATGGAGAAAGGTACTTTATATTTTTTTTTATGATTTCACTAGAACGATGTGGGTAACTATTCTTAAATAAAAATTAGAAGAATTTGAGAAATTAAAGATATTTAAGAAAAAAGTTGAGAATGAATTTGGAGTCAAAATCAAGAGCTTAAGGTCAGGTAGAGGAGGAGAATTCACCTCTAGAGAATTCAATATCTATTGTGAAGAGCATGGTATCAGGAGACAACTATCTTCACCCCATACACTTGAGTAGAATGGGATTATTGAAAAAAGAAACAAATTAATTATTGAAGCAGTAAGGAATATGCTATTTGAGAATGATGCACTAAAGACCTTCTGGAGAGAAACAATCAATACAATAGTATACACACTAAACAAAGTGTAGATTAGGAAAGATATGGAAAAAACACCTTATGAGTTATGGTTTGTTCACTCACCATCAGTCAAGTATTTTAGAATATTTGGAAGAAAATGTTACATCAAAAGAGATGATGATATCAGTAAGTTTGATCCAAGGAGTGATGAAGGTATGTTTCTTGGCTATTCATTAAAAAGTAAAGCTTACAAATATTTCAACTATAGTAGAGAGTGAAAACATTAAAATTGATGAAAAATTTGGCACCAAGGAAAGGATAATATATTATAACTTTGATGGAGATGATTATTTTGGAATGACTAACAAAAGTAATGAATCATTTCTCAAGACTAACAATGAGTTGTAGAATAATGTACAAATTGAAGATGTAAGAGAAGAACAGAGCTCAGTACCTGAAATAATAGTTGAAGCAGTAACTCCTACTCCAAATAAGACAATGATAAGACATCATCTTTTTGACTAGATAATAGGAAGTAAATAAAAGGGAGTAATGACAAGGAGCAAGATTAATGAAGAACTATTCCTAATATCTCAAGTAGAACCAAGAAGTGTGAATGAAAAAATCAAAGATTATCATTGGATAAGAGCGATGGAGGAAGAACTTCAGTAGATAATTAAAAATGACACATGGAAATTAGTTCTTGGACCTAAGGACAAAAATGTGATTGGTACAAAATGGATATTCAAAAATAAAATGAATGAACAAGGAGAAGTAATAAGGAACAAAGCAAACCTTGTATTGAAAGGCTACTCTTAGCAAGAAGGAATTGATTCTGAGGAAACATATGCACTTGTAGCAAGGATGGAAGTAGTCAGAATATTCTGAACATATACAAAAAACAATAATTCAAGGTATATCAGATGGATGCTAAATCAACATTCTTGAATGGAGAACTTGAAGAAGAAGTTTACATTGAAAAACTAGAGGGTTTTGCTTTAACAAAAGAGAAGGATATGGTTTGTAGACTAAAGAAAGCTTTGTATGGATTAAAGAAACCACCAAGAACCTAGTATGCAAGGTTGAACAAATACTTAGAAAATCTTGGATTTGATAAAGAAAAAATAGATAGTAACTTGTATCTGAAGAAAATAGGAGATGATTTGCTAATAATCATTGTATTTGTTGATGACATCATTTTTGGTAGAAATGATGAAGCTATTAAAAAATCTTAGAAGACATGAAGAATGAGTTTGAGACAAGCATGATAGGAGAAATGAAATTCTTCTAAGGATTTTAGATTGTTCAAAACAAAGAAGGTATTTTTATCTCTCAGACCAAGAACTTACAAGATTTGCTAAAAAGATTTGGTCTAGAAAATTGTAAACCTATTGGAACTCCTATGATAACTACTCACAAGTTATCAAGCAAGGATTAGATGCCTACTATTGAACAAAAGAAGTACGTATCTATGATTGGAGGATTGTAGTATTTGACTCATAGTAGACCAGATATAGCTAATGCAATTAGAATTGTGGCCAGATTTAAAGCTAATCCTAATGAATATCACTATGTAGCAGCAAAAAGGATATTCAAATATTTGAAAGGAACATTAGATTATGACATTTGGTATGATAGAAGCAATGACTTTACTTTTTGTACTTCTATAGATGTTGATTGGGCTAGACATAGGGATAACATAAAAAGAACTAGTGGAGGAGCATTTTGCTTGGAGGAAGACTAGTCTCATGGATCAACAAGAAGCAAAATTGTACCTCAAAAAGTACTACAAAGGCAAAGTATGTTGTAGTAGAAAACAACTAAAATCAAGTCATATGGATGAAGCGAATGGTGAAGGATATTGGAATTACATTCATGGAACCTATTATAATTTATTGTGATTACACAAGTACTGCTAACATGTCTAAGAATCCTGTCTTGCATTCTAAGACTAAACACATTGCCATAAAATATCATTTGTTGAGAGAGAAAGTTGTTGAGAAAGAAATTAGACTGGATTACATTAATACTAAGGAATAGATTGTAGACATTTTCAAAAAGGCCTTGCCAAAGGATACATTTGAGTACCTGAGAGGTATGCTTGGGGTTATGCCCCCACCTAACTTAGAATAGAAGATGTAAAAAGTGCATCAGTCTAGGGTATATAGCACCATTGTTAGATTGGACTGTATGTTGATGCTTCCTCAATGGGGGAGTATCTATGATGAACAAAGTCAAACAAGGACTCTTGGAAATAGGAAATTGGTGTACAATAATGTCTTTAGACACTTGTGTTGTTTATAGAACTATATGAAAAAGTTGTAAAGCAATAGACTGGCTTGTGGTCATGCTAATAAATTGTTGTATGTTCAATTTTTGTATAGTCCTTGACATTGATGTCAATGGGGGAGAGAGTGACATGAAAAATATTAGAGAAAATTTGTACTATGGGGGAGAAGTGTTGCAATAAAAGATTTCCATGAAGATTTGAGTGATGAAGAAACTTGTTGCTATTCTTGGAACTAGATGTTTTTCATATATGTTGCCATTAATGCCAAAGGGGGAGATTGTTAGCATGTATGTTGATGCTATGCGAGAGTATTGCAGAACATTGATATGATGTATAACTATGTTTCTTATTGATGAAAACATAGTAATAAGTTAGAAAAATTAGAAGAGTAGTAGACTATGATTTTTGTATTAAGGACAATGCATTGCATAGTTGCTCATGTGCAGTTAAAAGGATATGCTACAACATATATGTGACATGTGGGCAAGTGCATAGAACCTAAATCGATAGCATACAAAATTTATTAAATTTTTTATAGAGAACTACAAGGAAATAGAGCATTGGGAAAATAGTTTCTATTATATGATCAATATAGCACATTGTATTTGGAATGAAAGGTTGTATAGTTAACTAGAGGTAGTACACTAACTATTGATGACATCAGTGAGTGCACAAGTACAAAAATTGCAAGTGTAAAATTTTTTGTATAATAGTGAGCCAACAAGATTAATTAAATGTGTATTTCATTTAATTAAATTATAACAAAGTATGAAGCTAACTCAAGGTATTAATATTGAGTTTTGAATAAACTAGATATGAAGACTAGGGAAACCCTTGATCAGAGGGAAAACCCCAGTGGGAATGATGCCCACAAAATAATGTACTAATATAAATATTCCTTGTTAGAGGATGGACCCTGTTAGGAGTCTGTTACAAGAATTAGTATAAAGAGTCCCTATTAGGAGACTTTGACTCCCTACTAGTGTTATATTGTGGTGACTAATTAAAAAAGTACTATACATACTTCATAATTATAACCCTAAAGCAGTAAAAATACTTGTATGAAAGGGCTTAGGTTTAGGGATTGTTTCATAAGGTAATGCAAAAATTGGTTCTTGCTACAGTATTGAGATGTAAGGGATTACAAATTGTAATCAGGTTGTAATCACTGGATCATATAAATATTAGACTTGCTATTTGGTAGGTGTAGCCTAGGGATTGGGTGAACCATGTTAAATCTTGGTGTCTTGTGTTCTTTTCTGTGTGATCTATTATTTGTTGATATTGGTTATATTTTCATGTAATTTTTATTTCTATCTATGGTTTAACCCTAACAAATGGTATCTGAGTGAGCTTGTTTTTTCAGTTATCATCTACAAGAAAGTTTCACGGTTAAGTGGGAGTCTCATGGTTGAGTGGGAGCAATGGAAGATGATAGGAGGATGAGAGTTGATAGTTTTAATGGGAAAAACCTCCAGTTATGGAAGATGCAAATGGAAAAATATCATTATCAAAAGAATTTATGGAATCCATTGGAAGGAAAAGCCAACAATCAAGAATCTAAGTCAAATGATGAATGAGATATTTTGAATAGAAAGGCACTTGGAAGCATTCAATTATGCCTAGAACCATCAGTGGTATTTAATATTAAAAAAGTGAATACTACATAAGAGTTGATGAAAACCCTAGTGACACTATATGAAAAACCCTCTGCTTCAAACAAGGTATTTCTCATGAAGCATTTATTTAATATGAAAATGGCAAAAGCTAGATCTATTTTAGATCATTTAAATGAGTTCAATACTATTACTAGTCAATTATCTTCTCTGGGTATCAATTTTAATGAAGAAATTAGGGCTCTCTTGATTTTGTGTTCTTTGCCTAAAATTTTGAATGGCCTAGTAATGGTTGTGAGTAATTCTGTTCCCAGATCTAGTACCCCAAAACATGATGATGTGCTCGATGTTATTTTGAGTGAGGAAACTCGTAGGAAATCCTTAGGTGGATCTACATCTGGAAGTCCTTTGAACACATAAAGTCAAGGTAGAACAACTAAGAGAGGAAGTAATTCAAAAAATTGTGGGAAATCAAGAGGAAATTCAAAGGGGAGGAGGTCTTAATCGAAAGGACCAAATGAATGTTGGTACAATGGGAAATCATGGCACAGAAAGAAAAATTGTTGGAATCGAAAGAAAAATGAAGGAGATAAACCAAATGGAGAAAAGGAGGCATATGTGGTAAGTAACAAATTTGAAGAGGATGCTTTTCTTCTATCTTTAGAAAGTGTTGATGATTCATGGGTTTTAGATTCTAGTGCTTCATTTAATGCTACACCTCATAGAGGTTATTTCATTGATTATGTCAAAGGGAATTTTGGACTTATTTATTTGGGGGATAATGAACCCTATTAGATTTTTGGAAAGGGAAAAATTAAGATTAAGTTGTAGAATGGAAATCATTGACTACTACACGAGGTAAGATATGTTCAAAGGTTGAGTGGGAATTTAATTTCAGCAGGGCAACTCGGTGATGAGGGCTGTGTAGTTACTTTTAATGATAAAAATTAGAAGGTTACGAAAAGGTTCCCTTGTAGTAGCAAAAGGTGTGAAAGTAGGCACCTTATATCTTTCTATAGGTCATATTGGTCCTTCTACTTTAATTGTTTTAGAGAAAAATGAAAGTTCAGGAATAGTTGTTGTAGTTGAGTAGAGAGAACAAATAACTATTGTAAATTTTGATAAAGTGTTGTGACATAATAGTCTTAGGAACATGAGTGAAAAAGGTAGGAAAGTACTTCATTCAAAGAAAATTTTACTAGGTCTAAAATGTGTTAATATGGATTACTTCGAAAGTTGTGTGTATGGAAAAAAAAGAGAGTGAGTTTTGTGAAGACTGGGAAGGAAAACAAAAAGGAGAAATTAAACCTTTTACATATAGATGTATGGAGACTGACTTAGGTATCTTCCCTTGCTGGCTCTCATTATTATGTTACATTTATTGATGGCATAACTAGAAAAGTATGGGTTTATTTCCTTAGATAGAAATATGATGTATTTCAAACTTTTAAGAAATAGAAATGCTTGGTTGAAAATGAGACTGGTAAGAAATTAAAATGTATCAAATCTGATAATAGTGGTGAGTATTGTACTCATGAATTTGAAGATTATTGCTCCACTAATGGTATTCATAGATAGAAAACTGTTCCAAGGACTCCACAAAAAAATGGACTAGCTAAATGCATGAATAGGACTATAATGGAACATGCAAGGAGCATAAGATTGCATGTTGGGTTGCCTTTATACATGTGGGTGGAGGCTATCAGTATTATTGTATATATGATTAATAGAGGTCCCTCTACTCCTTTGGGTTGTGGTATCCTAGAGGAAGTATGGACTGGTAAGAAGGTGAGTTATTCTTTGCTCAAGACTTTTGGATGTGAAGCTTTTAATCATATAGATTCTAAAAATAGAACCACGCTGGAAGCTAAGTCAAAGAAATGTGTGTTTGTGTGATATGGCATTAATAAATTTGGTTATAGGCTTTCGTATTTTGAAAATAATAAATTGTAAGAAGTAGGGATGTTATATTCAATGAGAAAGTGTTGTACAAAGATCTATTGCAACAACATGAGAAGAAAGAAGATGATTATGTAACTTGCTAGATGATACTCCAAAAGATGATGTTCCAGCCATTCCTTGTGATGTGCAACAATAGTAACAACAAATACCACACACACTAGTGAATGTTAGATAGTCAACAAGGCACATTAGACCTCTAGAAAGATGTTATCCCTCTTTGTATTATATTTTACTTACTAATGCCGGTGAACCTAAATGTTATGATGAAGTTGTGTAGGTGCATACTAAGATTCAGTGGGAGTCTGCAATGAATGATGAAATGGACTCTTAGATAAAGAGTAAGACATGTGATTTATGTAAGTTTCCTATAGGTAAAATAACTTTACAAAGAAGTGGTTTTATAGGTTAAAAGAAGAGGAGAAGTCATGTTAGGTTAGTTGTGAAAGGATTTGCACAGAAAAAGGGCATTGATTTTGATGAGATATTTTCTCCTATTGTTAAGATGACTTCTATCCATACTATTTTAAGTCTTGTGGCTACTGAAGATATGCATTTAGAGTAGCTTAACAACCTTCCTTCATGGTGATTTGGATGAACACACACACACACACATATATGGCTCAGCCACAAAGTTTTGAGGTCAAAGGTAAAGATATGGAGAAAAGTTTATATGGCTTGAAGCAAGCACCTCGACAATGGTATCTAAAATTTGATAGTTTTATGCACGAGAATGGATACAATAGGTGTCATTCAGATCACTATGTTTACTTTAAGAGGTTGGATGATAATAGCTACAATATTTTACGTTTATATGTTGATGATATGCTTTAGTTGGGTCTAACATGGATCATATTAAGGGGTTGAAATGCCTATTAGCACATGCATTTGCTATGAAGAATTTGTGGGCAGAAAAACAAATCCTTGGTATGAATATTTGCAGAGATAGGAAGAATAGAAATAACAATTACATAAAAATATAACCAATATCAGAAAATAATAGATCACACAGAAAAGAACACGAGAAACCAAGATTTGATGTGGTTCACCCAATCCCTGGACTACATCCACTAAATAGCAAGTCCAATATTTTTATGATCTAGTCATTACAACCTAATTACAATCCTTAATCCCTTATAGCTCAATACCACTGCAAGTACCAATTTTTGCATCACCTTATGAAATAATCCCTAGCCCTAAGCCCTTTTATTAAAGTATTTTTTCTGCTTTAGGGTTATAATTACTGATTACATGTTGGCCCAAAATCTTGATAAAATAAGGCCCCAAAGAATTTATGCAGAATGTATAGTACTTTTCTTATCAGTGACCAAAATCTAACAATCTCCCTCTTGGGGACTAATTAGGTTCCACTCTAAACAACAGCTAGGAGATTCCAACCCTATTAGGAGTTGTAGAAGGTAGCTAAACCAACTATCCAATTGATATTCCTTTCAAAATAATAGATGTGAAATAATATTTAACTTCTTCCTCTATCTAGAACATTGGACTTCTTCACCTTCAGATCATGCAATCTATTTTGAGACTCTGAACTCATCAATAGTAGCCCTCGAGGTCACAGATTAGCATATTACTCTGCTACTCTACTTCACAATTCACAATTCTTCTCTACTTCTTGATATCCAATAATGCCATCTAAAACTTGAAAAACTTCTTTCCTTTATACCAAACTCAATATTAATTCCTTGAGTCAACTTCATACTTTTTTATAAGTTAGTTAAATGAAATACACATTTAATTAATGTTTTTGGCTCACAATTATATAGAAACTTTCACATGTGTGACTTTCATAGTTGCACACTCATTGATGTCATCAGTGGTCAGCGTACTACCTCTAGTTAATTATGTAACCCTTCATTCCAAATATATTGTGCAATATCGTTCATATAATAGAAACTATTTTCCTAATGCTCTATTTCCCTATGGTTCTTTGTAAATCATTAATAACTTCCATATGGTGTTGATTTAGGTTCTGTGCACTTTCCCACATGTCACATACATGCTATAGTATATGCTACTAATTGTGCATGAGTAGATACATAATGTATTGTCCTTAATACAAAAATCATAGTCTACTACTGTACCAATTTTCCTAACTTATTACTATGTTGTCATCAATGACAAACATAGTTATATATCATATCAATGTTCTGTAATACTCCCCCATAGCATCATCATACATGCTAAGACTCTCTTCTTCTATAGTCTACCACTATTAATTCAAGGCTTGGAATTATAGGTTCCTAAGGTTTTCCCTCTTCTAACTCTACTTGAGTAATGAAAACTCCCACTTGGGATTCGTACTGCTCCACCTACTCCCTAGTGAGTTGCTCATCTCCTATTTGTAATGGGGATTGAATGTGTGAATATTCCTTAATTTGAGGTGTTTTTTTATGTACTATTTTCTCCCTCTTGGGTGAGGGCTCATGAGGTCTTTCGTTAAGAATGATACTAGTTGATCCCATTATCTATTTTCCTCTATCTATAGTGGCTTTCTTATTCTGAATCACACTATAGCCATGTCTCTTTTGAGCAATTAACTACCCTGATCCCACTATAGGAGTGAATGACAACCTCCTCATAACTTCTCTAGCCTTCTTAGGAAAGGAATTAATAAAGAATGGCTTCTTTTCATTCATGACCTCCATATTTTCAAGAAAAGGGGTCATTAGTTTATTCAACCTATCTACCTCTACTTTGGCATCTTTTAGAGGCTCATAGTTATTATCAAAACAATGAATGAATTCTAAAACCCTAGAATAAACCCTCCATTTTCCTTTTTTGATCTCCTACTCTTGAAAAGAGAATCCATTCCTTATTATGTCTTCAAGGAAATAAAATTACTGGTCTTCTACACCAACTTTATCCCTTTCTCTAAAAAAATCAAAAAATCCTTTAGTGTTATAAAAACAAGGATGAGACACAGCCAACTTGTTCTAATCTAGGAATTTATACAAGAATAACCAACCACCCTTTGTGATTATGAAATGATGGGCCATAGTACAAGTGGGGAAAATTGAACCTCTATCTCTTCTAACCAATTATGCTTCCTCCAATCCTCCTAGCTAGCACAACACCTCAGTTATCCTTACCTTCAAAGCCACTTGGTAGGGTGGTACATGGGGAGTCCCTTTGAAACCATAAACCCTAACAATTGTTGAAATAGGGTATGATATGACATCTTCCCAATTATGGGACATGTTTAAATTAGAAGGATTATCCATAGGTATGATAAAATCCATCAACGTCTTAGGAGCTCTAGGATTGTCCCTTAATAAGAGGCACCTTAATATAGAGGGAAAAAAGCTATCAAACCTAACAAAACTAGCCTTCTCTTCATCCCAAGTCATGTCTACACTCCACAACTAGAGTGGTAGAGCCTCCTCTTCATGTGGTCAATTTAGGACCATCTCCTTTTTGAAAAATATAACCCCTTTAAATAGGAACATGTGCATTAATAGTGAATAATGGCCAAAAATAATTCCCACCTTAATCTTTACAATTCCAACTAATTCTATGTGGATCTCTTCTTCTATATAACATGTAAAATCAAAAATAATATTGACACCAAAAAAAGAGATCTAAGTCAACATATACATCAATTTCATTGGCACAAAAATTTTCTCATCCTCACCAAAAGCCCTACACAAAGTCATGTATATTTCTATGGCCCTAGAACAAAAAATTCCTTTTTAAATCACTCTTTGTTAGATGCTATGACCATTGGAAAATTTCCAAATAAACCCAAGTGGGCCCTCAGTGTACCCTACCTCATCTTATTCCTCTTAGACTAGCATTCTTTCTCTAGTCCTAGCAGGTCAATGGTTACATGATAATCTAAAAGTGGTTCTAAACCAAAAAACTCTCAAATTTCTTCAACATTTATTCTTACCAGGTGTTCCCCATCTATTCTTTTCACTATCCTGGTTCTTGGGTCATAATTTTGAGCAACTACTATGAGTAGGTCAGAATGCATAAAAACACTAGGGACCACTAGTTTTTCCAAATCAAAATTCCAAATGGTTCCATGGGGAGCAAACAATTTTCTTTATGAGAACCACTTCTTAAAAAGATGGAGCCCTACTTTAGTAGTAGTAGCATCCCTAACCCAATTCCCTTTATCATATAAATCATCCACAATCTTCAACCTAGGGTTAATAGAAATTAGCTTTTTCATCTAGGTAGACTCATTTTTAGATTTAGGCATTAATTCAAGAAGGTCATCATGTATATTTCTACTTGCATAATCTACCTGTCTTGAGAAACTTTCTTTGGAGGCATATTTATGATTGACACAAAATACTATAATTCTTTACTATCAATGGACCACTAGGGACCACTAGTTTTTCCAAATCAAAATTCCAAATATTTCCATGGGGAGCAAACAATTTTCTTTCTGAGAACCACTTCTTAAAAAGATGGAGCCCTACTTTAGTAGTAGTAGCATCCCTAACCCAATTCCCTTTATCATATAAATCATCCACAATCTTCAGCCTAGGGTTAATAGAAATTAGCTTTTTTATCTAGGTAGACTCATTTGTAGATTTAGGCATTAATTCAAGAAGGTCATCATGTATATTTCTACTTGGATAATCTACCTATCTTGAGAAAACTTTCTTTGGAGGCATATTTATGATTGACACAAAATACTATAATTCTTTACTATCGATGGATTTAGATACTTCATTTTTATTTTTTTATTCTTTCACTATGATTCTACACACACTGTGAATACTATAAGTTCATTTGCAATTTGATCATACAAGGAACAATTCTTTAGTGGCTCTTAGTTCTCTAAAATTCCGAGATTCATTTGCATAGAGAAGAAATGGAAAAATATTTACAATATACCTCTAGTTCTAGTTTGCATGAGGAGCTTTCAATTTTCATAAATGAATTGTAAGAAGAAAAAGGGTTGCATCAACTAATTTTGAAAACACACCATCGATTCTAAAAAATCTAATGATCTAGGAATAAAATTGTGAATGACTCACTTTCAATTTTCCAGGTTGGTAGTCAATCCAATCAAGTTTCTCCACATAAGCTTTCCCTTCCACTATTGGCATCTTATTCTAGACCCAATAACACTCATTGACATGTGTCATACTCTCACTATGTCGCTCTCCATAAATATCAAATAGCTTCTACATGTGACATAGCAACCATCATTGATCAATCTTAATCTAATGATGTATATTTTATAACTATTTTAATGCAACTATGGTGGATCCTTCTTATTTTCCTTTGGTTTCCATGTTTCATGTACTAAAGATTAAAAAAGTTTCTATAGTGACATGGCACCCACCATTGATGCATCTTTGATTTGATAGCTCCAATCAACATGTATCCTTTTCTGAGTGCAAGTCCAAGTTGCATGTGACATTAGACCATCTCGACACACTAGCATAGTCATTTATTATAGTTAACTCTTTTGGCACTACTTTTTGAAAATAGGTCCCACCATATTTTCAATTCACAAGAAGTTGCTATGTCACTACAAACAGAGTTCTCCTAATTTTAGGTGGTGACATAGAAACCACCATATATTTGGAAGAAATATTGCATCATGAAATAAGCATGTTTTTGGTTATGATACTTTACTTACTACACCTCTGGCATTCCATAATGATGACATAGTTTTTTAATGAAAAATAAGCTATATAGAACCCATCTTTAGTGTTGGCCCTATCATGTTTCACTTTTGTAGGAGGTCACCATGTTGTGATAAAAAAAAACTTTGTAATTTCTAGTAGCAACATAGTGACCACCATTGATCTAGGAAGATCCAATGGTGCGGGTGAAGCTCATTGTAATCGTATCAAATATCAGCTAGGTCCTAGGTATAATACATACTTGTTCTCTATGTCACATGAGATAAAGTGAATACAAATTTCTATAGTAACAAGACAACCACCATAGATCTTAGAAAGATTTGATAGTAAGAAACATTTTGAGGAATTATGAAGCGAAAATGAAAATTCTTTAAAAGGTTCCCAAAAATATATATATTTTTAAAAATGACTTTTCTTGCTCACTTTTAAAAGGTAAAATGCATGAGCTAAAGGGATTTATTAGGGCATTCAATTGGTTTATTTAGCGTTTTTGTTAGGGCTAATCAAATTTGAAAAGGAATCAAACCCTAATTTTCTCATTAAAACCAAGAAAATTCACAAAATGACATATTCATAAAAACATGAGGCAAAAACATGACCAACCATTTGAACTCCAAGAGGAATGGTCATTCCACCCACTCTATCCCCATTCATATTCCTAATGATGATACCATAACTATCAATTCTTGGGTTTCCCTTCAAGGCCCCATCAAAATTTATTTTCTATCAATCAACTGGAGGATAATCCCATCTTGGTAGATCCCTAAGGTTTTTGACCATTTTGTACCAAACTAATACCATTCAAATTCCAATTCTAAAACACTAATTCATCCCAAACATTTTAGGATTTTTTCCCTTTTCCATAGGATCTAATATTCTCAATCACCATATTCTTAATTTTATAGAATAACTAACCTAGATTAGTTTCTATACCCCTAAACACCCTATCATTACATTCCTTCCATATGCCCCAACAAAGGAATGGTAGAATAAAATCCTACAATCTAATAACCAAGGTATTACTATAGGGTGACTTCCAACCTTTGAAAAAATCTTGAATAGTAGAAGGAAAAACTCATGTAATACTTAGCAAGCCACAAACCTTTTCCCATAATCTTATAGTATAAGAACAATGAATAGTTAAATGATTAATTGATTCATTACCATTCTTACAGAGATAAAACCTATTAATGATGTTGAACCCTCTCTTCAATAAGTTATCCATTGTAAAAAAATTATCTAGCAGAAGAATCCAAAAATATATATTAACTTTGGGAGTTGTACCTTTAAACCAAGCTTTAGCCCAACAAGGCTCACAATGCTCTTCAACAGCATTAGTGTACATGAAGGACATCAAAAATAATTCATTAGGAATATATTTTCATAGAAGAGCACATTCAGAAGACAACATTCAAAATCTTGTTGAGATCATTAAGGTTTTTATCCACTCTATTGAGGTCCAACTAATTATTCTCCTCCCAATAGTCTTCTAGAAAAATCTCGAAGAGATTCTTATACTGATCCATAAAACCATTCCACCTTTGACCAGTATTGAGGGGGTGATCAAGAATCCAAATATCATCCTAGAAAAGAATAATCCTCCCATTTCCCACCTTCTATCTAACCCCTTTCTCAATAATCTGTTTATCTTTTTGTGCATGTTTCAAATCATCAAACCCTCTTGAAATGTCTCATTGTTAAGGAAGTGCTTAAGATCTTGATTCTCCCTATTGAACTTATCATTCCAAATATCTCACCATTCTCCTTACTCTTTGTGTCATCTCAATAAGAACTTGGCAACTCTTCTAAGCTGAAGGCCACCTTTATTGAAAGGCATGCAAACTTTCTCCCATGCAATCAAGGCCAATCTTTTCTTTTTTTTGTACCCATCCATAAGAAAAGCTTCTAATTTTTTTTAATTGCTAAGGAAAAATTTCTAGGGATCTTAAAAATACTTAAGGCATACAAAAAAAAATTCTATAATATGGATTTTAGAAAAATAACCTTACCAACCTAGCTAGGGAGGGATTCTTTCCACCCTGCTAACTTCAAATTTAACAATCAAGGAACTACAAAAAATCTTAGGTGGGTACATACAAAGGGGTAGTCCCAGATAAGAACTTGTTAAGGTGCCAATCTTACAACCTATAATTATTTTAATTTTATTCTTCCTATTATCATTAAAATTGATGAAATATATCAAACTTTTGTTCTAGTTAATAATTTGACCAAAAGCTTGCTCATAATCCTCCAAAGCATTCTTTATATTTCTAGCATTTCTAATTGAAGCTTCTCCCATCAGTATAGAATCATCCACAAATTGCTGATGAGAACAAAAAAACTCTTTAGACAAGGGTTTGAGACCAATAAAATCCCCAATAGACACCTTGTTAGAGGATTTACATATATTATTAAGTCCTTCAGATGACTATTAGGTTAAACTTTATTAAAAGAATTTCAATACAAACTATTTACAATCATTAGAAAGAAAATAGTAGTATTTTGATCTATATGATTACAACTAACCTTGCATGTTCATGTCACTATTTGATTCATGTGCTAAGTCACTGATAAGCTTTCCATTGTCATCTTTGTTCTTGACTCACTCAGCAAGCCTTCAAGCAATTAGTCCTCCCCCTTCAACAACACTTAAGGCTTCTTGCTTAGATTTCACTTATCAATATCAACAACATTTTTGTAAGAAATCACATTTAGCTCTGCATTCACAAACACACTCTTGTGCTCACCCTTTTTGCAACCCTGATCCATATTTCTCTATATGTCTCTATTATATATGGACCACACTATTTTGGTAGGCAATTTTTGTTTTACCCTTTTTGATGATCACCATGGATCTTAGGGTTTACAACTAGGTTCAACACGATTCACTATATCTATCCATCCACTTGATCTTCCTTTAGAAAATTCTATAGAATCTGTCTATTAGGTCTTAACCTAATCCTCACCATGAATTTAATGATCCAAATCATCACTTTTATCTTCAACATGGTTTATGTCTCCCAAGACATCAACTAAGTTAGTTGGGAATCATGTTTTCCTCAAATTAATTCTTAATAGTGTTACTCAACAATTACTAAGTTCTAACACTTGATCATCACTTAATACTTGCTATAAATCTTTTTGGCCTGACATCAACTCTCTTGCTCAGTCAACACTAGATTTTCTTGGGACTTACCATGGCTTAGTTGACACTGACATCACTCAATATTTCCTAACCATTTACTCTATAACTTCCCTTAGCTTAACTTTATTGATATAAAAAATCAGTTTGTCTCATCAAAGTCTAACTAATCAAATGGCCACTGTAGCTTTCTTTTCATAACTCAACTATTCCTCTTGATGCTATTGTTATTAGAAATTTCTCAAATCCTCTTCATCAATAAAATAGATATGACATTTAGATTAGGTAGCAATATTTCATATCAATATGTTTGACATCAATGGAAAAACAACAATTGTTCCAATTGTAAGTTTCCAACATGGCCTCCTTTTGCATTTCTCTAAACTAAGAGATTGACACAGTTACTTGTCATGCAATCATAGTTTAATGTTCAACTTCACTTAATTTTAAGAATAGTTTAATATTCTCAACTAATCAAGGCCAACCACATAAAGGTAGAAGCTCATTTGGTGCCCCTACCTCCCCTCCCCCCTAACATCAAAATTCCCCATTAACATAAAAAATTCATTCATTCTATGAATAAAATTTAACATTCATAAATTATCACATGATAACATTCATTAAAACATTAGTTTCATTAGAACATTCACATGAACACTAAAACATAAGATTAATTAGAAAATTCATAGGAAAATTAAAACATAGGATTCGTTAGAACATGAACATGAACATTCAGTATAGCATGTAATTAAAACATTAATCATTATCAAATAAGTTACATAAATGAAAATCATTTTTTTTTGTCTTTTTTATTTTGTTGTCCTTCCCTATATTGTTGCAAAGGCATATCCATGTCATCATCAACATTTATTGTCACCCATGGAGGTGATCTTGCTGTCCTTTACAAAGATGGGTCCTCTGCAATAACATATAAAAGGGTTAAATTTAAAAAATTAGAGACTTTAAAGAAAATAAGTATAGTTCTCTTGACCTTGTCCAACCACATCATCTTTCCTAATGGCTTGAACATTGAGACACTCATTAGGAACAAATTCTACATCTCTACAATTTAAATAGAATATTTTTTATTAATCCCAACACATATGATAGTTAAACTTATATTACTACACCAAATTCAATTTAAAATTTTTACTTCTATTAATAATTTAAAAATAAAAATTTGAATAAAAAATATATACCTCGAGTACTACAATGCAGATTTGAATCAATGCGTCCATGGTGCTTGGATGGTGCATCACAATTGGCATGCTTCAATCTAATGTAAATAATTAGTGCATCTATCAACAATATATACATATAAATAGATCTAAAAAATTCTAAGAAATTTTAATAAATTTCTTAAATATATATAAATATATTCACTTTAATATTTTAAAAAAATATATAATCATTATTTCCTTATTTAAAAAATATATATAAAACTTATATTTTTGGAACTTAATACCAAATATTGTCATGCCCAAAATTTGAGGCAAAAACACACTAGCAATTTTTTTAAAAAGATTAATCATCCACTATGTTATTAACATGCTACATTGATTAGGTTATGGAAAGTTGGCAAAGGATTTAGAGTGAGTATTCAAATATATATCATAAAGATGTAGAGTTAGTATTCCAACACATTGCACAGGTTTGAAACCCTCAGTCCTAGTGCTATAGGAACACATAATTTAGATAGGTTAAATCAATTAATTTAAACCATAGTTTCATGTTTACCAAGGTATACCATCATATTCGAGGATTATGTAGAGTTTCCAAGTTCCCAAGTTGAATTGAGTTGGATAGGTTTAGTTTAGGTGAGGTTTGATGCACACATTTCTTTTTCAATCATGAGGGTGGAAACATAACCATTAATTGACATATTTGGGTCTTAACCCTATTTAATAGTTAAGGTAACCTTGCTTAATTATATTTTATTTCATGAAATTATTGGATGAATAAAAAAAGTTTCATTAGCTTGCTATGATACCTTAAATTCATTTCATTATACTAATTCAAGTCCTTGGTGAGCTGGTTCTGCATCTTTGGGAAGTTGACCTATCATGTAGTGCCTCTCCCATTTGACTTTTGTAAGTCGTCCTAATGGATGCAACCTTGATGATCTTTTGTTGTGATGGATCATAATTGTGACCATGAGTGGTATACACCGTTGAGGTGATTTGATGAATGATTCTCTATTAGTTGCTTTGATTATGCTTATGGCTGAGTTATGAGATTATGATGTGATTTATGGCTCATTGAGGTTTGTGCCAGTGGTTACTAGGATCGATGTGGTATCATGAGGTTGTTATGTGATTACCTTGAGATGTGTCCAGAGATCGCATTGGGTACTTTTTACCATGCTACACTGGACTAGGTTCCTATAATAGTGGTTAGTCATGTTTATGACTGGGTTTACTTATGTGTTTTAAGCGCCTTTTTTTGTTATTTAATCAACCATTATTAAATGCTTAAATAATTAGAAATTGATTGCCCATTTGGATTATTTGGTTATGTTCTACAGACATTTACCTTGTTATATATTGTTCTGAGATATATCTTATACTTATGTGATGTTTTATATTTGAGAGTACCTGAGGGTCATATGTTATACTTTGATTTCAGTATCATAGATGTTAGACTACTATGCTATTCAGTTGATCATTTTGCATGATGATGCCTTTTTGAGGTGATAGCATGTTTTATGATGATATTTGGTTATCTAGTATTTGGACATACCTCTTATTACACTAATACATTTGGTACCAAATTGCAATGGCAGTGTCATTGCAATTTTTTTGTCACAACCTTGTCCTCATCACAATTGCGATGGTCTATCATTGCAATTACAATGACAACAAGGTTGTGACAGAAAAAATGCAACGGCACTGCCATTGCAATTTGGTGCCAAATATATTAGTGTTATGTTACGTAATGGATTTAATGCTATGGTTATTTGCTTCATTCCTATGTTGTTATGCTTTATGCAAATGTGAGTGATGTAAATAGATTATTTTAATATAATTAAATAAATGGTTAAATTAGGTGATTTAATGCATTTATTGCTTCAACTATGTTATTATATGCAATTGCACTTGATTGTGTTGTTTAGTGTGTAGTATTTATATCCCTAGCAGTGGTACATGGAGTTAGTGATTCAACCATTCATATTTTACCAATGTCATCCTTGTATGGTCGACATATCCTTATTTTAATTATTTAATTAAACCTTTAAGTGATTATTAAATCCAAACTCATTTGCATTATGTGATTAGACCAGTAAGCATGTCTATGCATTTAGAAGTTCGCATTATCACAAAAGTTGTTAAGAAAATTTATGTGTTTTTTTGGGTCTTCAAGGTTTTTAATTGATTTATTTTAATTTATGGCAGCTTTGCCATAGATGAATTCCTATTTCTAGGAATAGTCTATTTTCATTTGGGTTGATTCAAAGTTTAACTAGGTTGGCTAGTTAATTGCCCTAATCGATTATTCACTTGAAAAGTGAATAAATATCCAAAAAGGAATTTAATTCCTCACTTCTCACTTTTGAATTAGAAAAGTTTGAGAGTAAAACCCAAAATCCTCTTCATGAGGATTTACTGTTTTGTTCATTGTGGGAGCCACAGGCATGTGATCATCGCGAGGTTGGGCTCGTTGGATCTAGCTTGGGAAAACCTTGGATTGTCATGATTTTTACCTACTTCTGCAAGCTATTTATTTTTTGGTTTAGATTCCCATTTTTCCCTTTTGGCTATGACATAGGGCTTTCCTATTTTATTCTTTCTGCTTCATTTCTACTTCTATTTTTGGTAGCCATTTCTTTGGAGGCTGAGAACTAGTGTTCCCCTCCATTTCGATATGCTAGTTCTAACCGGTTGGGCGAGCATGAACATTTCTCTATTTTTTGGGATGAGGGTTTGGAGTTTTACACCATTATACTAGTCATTTTTGCATACAGTGTTCAAACTCATTTATTTTTGGATTTTTGGGATTTTTGTGTCCAAAGGACAAATGGATTTTAATTTTAAAAATTTTCCAAAATTTGGGATTCTTGCCTCGTTTTACGTGCTACCCTATTTTCTCAGGTTTCCTTGGCATGAGTTGGGTTGTAGACTTGGATTATCCATTTGGATATTAGTCAAAACTTTATTGCACTTTTATGTTTCTTTGGGATGTGTGTCACATTCATACTCCTGATGTTGTGTTCAGTTGAGTGATTTTATACTTGGTGTTATTATTTCTTTTAGACCTTTGCTTTTGTTTCGCGGATGCTAGGATTTGCATAGAATCCCTACTCTTGGATTGAGGCCGGTCAAGTAAGTTCATTATGTTTGGTCTTGTTGCATCATTGGGATTCATGTAGAATTCATACTCTTGGATTGAGGCTAGTAGACTGATTTCATGATGTATGGTTTTATTGGCTTTGGGATTTGTGTAGAATCTGTCCTCTTGAGTTGCTTTTGGTTGGGTTTTTTTTTACATTGTGTTCTCATCCTGTCCTTGTGTTATGATATTTGTGATGGTGGTGCACCACACATGAGTACATGCACGTACATTTGTCAGGTGACTTGTAAGTCTCGATCTTCTGTGGTACTTCTGAAATTTATGATCATTGGGGTTGGGATGGGAGTATGCATGCCCACAAGCACTTGTCATAGGATGAGCATGGGTAGGGTAGGGTAGCATATGAAGAGGGCTTCTATTGTGAATTTTTGTGTCCATTTCCCATTTGACTGAAGAAGTTTTTTTTTTAAATAAGTGATAACTAAATAAAATGTGTGAGTGGTAATAAAACTTAAGATAATAAAATGCTACGCCAAGCCATTCTATTGAGGGATGCTAAATTTGCACAATCTGAGCTTGGACTTTTCGATGCCAAGCGACTCTCCATGATGTTAACCCCTACTTAGTAGCCTATTGAGTGTCTAACTAGGACCTATACTCCTTGCATTGTCTTAGGCTTTGGGTTATATCCATCATACTATTTAGTGTGAGTGTTAGCCTTGGATGTTGTGCTTTGTGTGTGTTTGTGGTTGGATCATTATCTCCATCAGTACAACAGGTGTGGACCTATAGGTTCCATTTGGTTGGGAGACATAGTTGCCTTCACCACTGCTAGGGACTAGTGTATAGAGATTGTCTCTTATCCTAGTGCGACCATTGTTGGATGTTTTCACTTGATGTTTTGGGTTTCAGAGTATGCTTTCTTGTGATTTATGCTTTCATTGGAATGCTTGGATATAATGTTTAACTAATGTTAGTTTATTTGATGCATTCCCATATTATGATGTTTAGCATATGACTAGATGGTGTGAATTGTTGTATTGGATTATCTATTGCTTATTGGTTAGCATGTTAGATTTCCTTATTATGCTAATTAGCATGTGATAGGTGATGTTATCTACCTTGTAGGATTATCTTATGCTTTACTACTAGCATGTTAGATTTCCTTATGCTTATATTGTAGCATGTTTTAGTAATGACATCCCTATTACAATAGTACTGATGATCTGATTAGTGGCTTGGGATGTTACGCATAGGGGATGGCTAGGGGCCACGATGGTCTTATGATGTCATTGACAATTGGGAGGAATTGTGTACTTAATTCCTTATGAATACAAATTTAAATACATCAACTTATACTTAAAAATATAAGTTGGTATATTTAATTCCTTATACTTAAGATATATTTCAATATATGTGACAAATCTTTTGAGATAGGTTTCAAACCTCTCAGAGATAAGATAAAGATTCTAGGAAATTTTAGGGCTTCAGAAATCCAAACTTAGCCAATTTTCAAGGCTTCAAGATTTCAGACTTAGCCAAATTTAAGGACTCTTCATTCTATCCCAGCTTGGTGTTTTGTTGATGTGTGGTCATTTCTTCGAGCCCTCATCTTGTGCATGGTCATTGTTGGCTTTTTTTTGCGTGTGTTATTTTGGTAGTGGCATTCAAAGATCTGTTGGTTGTCAGGATTGTGGTGAAGTCTTCTGTTGTGATCTTTGTGATCCCTGTATGATTTTTTCTTGTCCATTCATACTTGTAAAAGAAAAATATCTTGTCTTTTATTGAATCCTTGTTCCAAGGATCTCTGGGCATGTCATTACATATCACCTCAATATTTGATCTTGATTATTAACATAACCTATTAGAACTAAATAAATTCATTAAAGAATCATCATTAAAACAATTATGACATATATTTTTATCTTGTAAAAACAATCCTATGCTACCATCAAGTTGACTATACAAGGACCCTTCGATAACCCCTTGAAACTATAACCTTGGTAATTTGAAGTAACTAGACCCATAATTTTTTTTAAAAAAATAATTATAAGGCATTATTAAAGTTTTGACATAAATAAATTAATTTAATATTACAAATTATTCTAACCATTATAATAAAAAATAATCCCCACACTTACTTCATCGACATAAACTCCTAGCTCCTATACTTCACCCCTTTAGCTAATGTCACAACATATTTGTGACATTATAATATGACTACGTAAATACCATTTCAATTTCATTGCATGGTGCACTTAATCTTTTATTATTCATAACCATATAGCTTATACTTGTTAAACAATATTTACTTATCACTAACACTTACTTAGATCTTATTCACCTATATTTTCTAAAGATTCACCACTAACCTAATACTTTTATCTCAAACAATTTAACATTCACATTAAAAAAAAAAATCATTTCCATTAAGATCTAACTAATCAAAATATCAAAATTTTTAAAAAACTACCTAACTATATTAAATTCCTAATGCTTTTTTAAAAAAATTAAACAACTTTCTAACCACTAACATAACCCTTACTAACTTTAACTAACTAACAATTACCACTAAAAGCATACTAATAAAAAATAACTTAATACAAACTAAAAAATTATTATTAACTTACAATTTCTAAATACTAACTTTACTAACACTTAACTTTAACTAACCCTGCTATCATCTTAACTAGCCCTAGCCACCAACTTCATAACCCCTAAGGCCACTTGGCCGCCACCCTGCACTTCCCTCTAGGCCTTGGGGTGGTTCCCAATAATCCCAATGCACTATCCTAAGCATTCTATGTGCTGCCCAAGGAAAATACCTTTATAGAGTATATGCCAATGCAAGGAGGAAGATTAGAGTTTTCTTTCAATAGTAAACAAGGTGACATTTATTACATATTTTTACTTAACTTTTACCTTCCAAAGCATGCAACAACCATAGAGGAGAGGGAATAGAGAGTGACATTAGCCATAATATCTGCGTGTTAGTGGGGAGGGTGATGTCACTTTTCTTAAATGTAAAATGACTAGGGTGTAGGGAATAAAGTGTAGTGGGTGGTTAGGATAGACATAGGTTATGACAGGTAACCTCCCTTTTCATTTAATTTTTTTATTTAATTTAATTTTATAATTATATAATTCTCTTATAAAAAAAAACATCAAAGATATTAAATGAGATCGAAAAGAATATTATATGTTCATAAGAGATTAAATCAATTTTCCCATACAAAGGGTATAGAGCTTTTTTCTCGAAAAGGATAAATTTTCTCACGTCCCTTTTTTTTATGTGTTTGATATTTAAATTTATCTAGTTTCAAGGAAAGGGGATATTTTTTTTTTCTTTCTTATGTCAAATTATAGCATGAAATTTGGTGTAATTCTTAAGTAATCAAATAGGATAATTTTACTTCCTGATAATTACGAAAATACAAAATGAAGTACCATTCATGTAAATTAAATTTCTTTAACATAATTTGAAAACAAATTGCATAACATTATATATAACATCATTTCATCTAATTACCATTTAAACATATGAATACAAGTTTGAATTATAGGAATGCCATAAGAAAGATAAAGCATCATTGCATCCATCTATTGATAAAGATATGCATATAAATTTAATCACACGGAACATCATATGAAAGGAAAATACTCCATGTTTTATTCAATAATCTCATTCAAGGAATCCCTTGAGAAAGAAATAAGGAAGAAAACCCAAGATCATAATCATTTCAAAAATAAGTTTAATAGTAAATTTTTACAATAGGATCATTATTTGGAAGATAAGTCTCCCATACATTTGAATTGAAACAACAACTTTGAATTCATGCTTAGTTCCATATCAAGGTAGCCACTATAAATTTTGTAAATAACATCAAGGTAACTATGGATAAATCAAAATTGATTAGGATACAAATAGATTTAACACAAAGACACATTCAACCCATTTACTCCCATCCCAAGTTTTCACAATAGGTTCATCATCAAACCAGATGAGGGAGAAGTTGATTTTCCATGGAAAGAGAAGTTGGTCACAACACCATAGTAGATGCCCTTTTGAGGCTAATATCAAAAGAACTTCCATTCTATCACAAATAACCTTTCAAGGATAATATCACAAGAACTTTTGTTCTTTTACTTCTCAATTTCCCAAAACAAAAACATGGTTTGTATTGATGAGTAGGGGCCCATAACACCCTACTCTCTTCCTCTCGTTATTATGAGGAGAGACTCTACATTGCTCAGAGTCCAACTATAGTCCTCCCTGTGTACATGACCACTTCTTCCCTATCTAAAGGTGAGTAATGCCAACACAACCCTTATAGTTTCCCTCAAAAGCCAACATATAAAATATGAAAATAAAATATTTAAGAAACCCATCACAATCCCATTCCTAACATTTTCATCATACATACAAATGCACACACATGTAGAAACCTACTTTAAGAAATGAAACATAGCATGAAGACAAACTTGAAGGATTCCTACCTTCACAAATGGTTATCAAAAACTAAAATTTGAGAAGAGTTAGCCTTCCTCCTCCTTCAATCCTAACTTCACTCTCTAAATCTAGAGGTTGGGTGAACAATATTCCACCCCCAAATCTACCACTAAATAGGCTCCTAATTCAACCACCTACAAAATTCAATAACTCTCCACTTGACGTAGGGCTTCTAGAGCCTTCTAACTCAATCCTGTCATTAAGGAAAACTTCTTGGTGGAGTATAACTTCTCAAATTCATGTTGAACTCTAATTTTTGCACTAAAGAGAAAATGAGATATTTGGGAGGTTACAAAAGTTAACGAAAGGGGCTAGAGGGGTGGAAAATGACCCCAACCCATATATATACCTCGTAGGTACTTAATTTTCATAATTTTTGGCCTCTAGGACTATTTAATGACCTTTTAAAATGCTTGAAATATATGAAACTTCTAAAAAACCCTTAGAATAAAAATTTATCACTAAACACTAATTAGGGTAATTAATCATGATTACTAACTAATTAGCAGTAAGTCACTAACTTAGTCCAACTCATATTTTTAGGTTACTCAACTAACCCTAATTATCATGCTAAAATGCATATATGAATCATGAGTATCAAGTGACACTATAAGATCACTGTTACAAAATATTAACACTTAATGATTATATAATTATAGAAACATTCAATTTACAATACAAATAAAATATGAAACAATGGGGTTTGCATCTTTCATTAAACTCAACCCTAGTTTTCACAAAGTATACATAGGGTCGAGTTCTAATTCTCTGTTAGATTTCCTGACTAATAATCCTAGACACTTTATTTCACACATTAGTAGTTTGAGAAAAATCACATGTATATATTTAAAACTTATTTGGATAAACACATTAATAGAAACATCAATCTTTAATATAAATAACTATTTATCTCATTTATTCTCACATTTAATCATTAGTAATTGCATAATCAATATAACCTAACCTATTCACTATTTTGAATTAAAATATTAGAATAATCATCATTAGGCATGAATATACCTAAACATCATAAACATCACCAATAAGGAATATTGAACTATCTAAATGCATATAACCTAATCAGTGAGTTATCATAATCAACATCATTCTCATCAAGTGAAACACCTTGTATCATCATTAGTGAAATTTATTGTTTAAATAGTCAAGATAAGATAGTAATTCTAAAATCGCTAAGTGTTTAAAACATGAATGTATTAGCTAATCTCAATTTCTATTAGGACATCTAAACCATAAAATATTACTTCATATCCATTCAGATCTTTTATAATGAATTTAATAAATAAATTCATATTTAATAAGTACATACGAGGAGGGACCTTACAAATACACTAATTGCATAAGTATTCAATTTAAAATAAAAATTAATTGACCTAATAACTTCGGGGACCCATTGTTTTTGTAGATATTTGTACCTAAAGGGTACATAAGAGTCACCTTCACTCTGATCATCATAAGAACCTAACCCCCCCTTGAGAAAGAAATTTTTTCATGCAATTATTGAATTTCCTTTGGATATTTTGACCTCAAATAAACCTCCTTGATTAAGACATACTAAATGTCTCACTTTCTACTTCCATTCCTATGTTTTCCTAAATGACAAATACCTATTTTCTTGTACTTACATTCCATGAAATAAGAGAGATAGGTTGCAATGAAAGAGATATTTTACAAATAGTAAAAGACATTAATCTCTATGGGGTGTACTGAATTCTACCTAACGAACCATTAGACTATGTGGGATGCTTGTGGAAGGGCTTTGGGTTTCTACATATGTAAATAAATTATCATATGTTAGATAAAAAAATTATGCTACATATGCTCAAAATTACATTAAAGATTAGCATCACATATGAATTATAGACATTAAAAGGTACATGACAAGTTAATCAAATTAATCACTAATCTATCAAGAACTCAATATTTAATAGTATAGGCATTGATCACATAACTGTACATTTCATTCATGTCATTGATAATCAAACCCCATTCAATATTAGCTAATTAACCCACCCTAGTCATTGATATTATATTTCATCCATCTCATCATTAGGATCATCATCATTGATGACATCATCACCATACTGTTGGAGTAGTCATGGTTGTCACCATCATCAAAATCATCATCATTATCTTCATCATCATCATTATCATGATTAGTAGAAGAAACATCATTTTGGTGAGTAGCAACATCATTTTCATCAGGAGCATCATTGACTAACTCTCAATCATGATCCAGTTATTCCTTTTCCTCAATATCTTCTTCTTCCATGACATAACACTCTATTGACCTTCATCTTGGATCATGTCCAACAAAAAATGGCCAACCTAGTTTATGTTGAACCTCTCAATAAAATACCTACTCACATTAGTTTGGAAGAACATAAGGATCATTCCCAACTAACTCAAACAACCTTGCATTAATCATTGGGAATCCATTCTCATGGTCAATAGTAGTTCTATCAAGATAATTTTGATTAAGTCATATTCTATACCATTTGATGACCAAGAGAACTAATTTGAAGTAATTAAAGTCACAATCAAGTATATCAACCAAAATGACATAGTATTGATCTTGAGACTCTCAAAAATGTAAATCATTTATAGATGAAATATTGATGACCTGGAAGATTGCACTTATCCCATAATCACAATCTCTCTGTGTCATCAAAAATTTTGATGCAAAATTTATAACAATTTCATAATATAGTATTTTAGTTTTTCACCTAAAATAATGTCAAACATTTATAAATTATTGCATCATGAATTTAAAAACATATGGTTGATAAACACACTTATAAGTACTTCGAGACCTCTTAAACCATATGCTAAATCTATTTCATTTTATGTAACATTGGGATGTCCATTATAATGAGCTTGTATAACCAATGAAGGAATGGATTCCCATTTTAAATATATGACTCAAATTTTGACATTGTTCAATCCGTACTATCATTCAATCTTGACTTTCTGTAATGAACAAATGTATTGCATCTCACTCTTTAGAAATTGTACAAAAGTAAATAAATGACTTACAATAGATTTATTTTTAAGATTAAGAATTAAAAAACTACAATAACGTCTCATAATTTATTACCTTTCACTTCCCTAAATATACACCATGATCTGGTATAACATATATCCCTCAACCATAGAACCCTCGAGACACACTCTTTTTCAAACAAAAACCTTTTAAAATCTCAAGGGTCCCTCAATCATCCACATTGACCTAGGTTGTACAAGTCCACACAATTCAATCTCCTCAACTTGGTGTATGAGGTAGTGTTCTTATGCATTGAAAAAAGTTAAAGGTAAACACTTTTTCATTTCACACATTAGTCAATGATTTATTTTCTTCCAATATTTTATATATTCCTTATGGATTTCTTTACATGACAACACTTACAAGGGATTCAAGACACAAAAATATATAAATATAAGGCTTTACAATATATTAATTTTTGATATTATGGTTTGATATATTTAACAAATATCACTGCTTACATCATGTATTTTCCAAGGTCATATATCACTTTTTTTATATTACTTTCTAAGTTTTCAAGGAGTGATAGGGGTGGCACATACTACAAAAAATTTCAACTATTTATTTCATTCTTTTCTAATAATAAAATGAAAATTGAATGTAGTTTCAAAAGTATATTGTAAATACAAAAGACCATGATTTATCTTGATGAAGGTATGCCAATCATACATTTTCAGCCCTAGCCCAAATTCACTTTTCTATTATATGAGATTGCTTATTTTTGCAACAAATTCTATGGAAAATTGAATTTTTTGTATGATTTATTTATGGTAATACTTTTTTGCTTCATTAATAACCAAAGATTGACACTTGCATTAATTTGATTTTCATTTCTATTTTATTGATGATATTTTCCATTGCATGATTGGAATCATGAATGTTAGTACAAATTTTGGCAAATTTTTCTTTGTCACACCTTCCAACCAATATTTTGCATAGTGTTTCTGTTACATTCTTTCCAATATGCATCATATAAAATAAATGTACAATTTGTAGCTGCTCCTAGTAGGGAAGCCTTTGGAATTCTCTAGGATAAAATTTTAGTCTCTTTGGAAGGTGGTCAGTGATGCCTTGATGACATTCTTGATCATCAATTACATAATTAGAAAACAAAATGCAATCAAAATATATAATTTCCAAACATTAACCTTTAGGTGGAGTAACACTACGTCAAATTCTATTATATTCCAAGTACCATAGGTGAGGTGTCATTCTTCATGGATTTTATGTAGTCTCTTCTTTTCCATTGAAAAGATGTTTATTAGCACTTTGATACTTGTTATTTCTATGGAGGAAGTCCATATACTTATCAAAAACCTACTTTCTTAAAATTTTGGAATGACGAGATTTAATCTTTGGACCACAAATTGGACATGAAAATTTTCCTTTTGTTTTAAGACCTACAAGATAACAATATAATTGGATTAAATATGTTATTTTTTAGAATTAATCTTATCATGTACAACTAGATTCCAGCATAATATACCACAAAACTTTGTCAACACTGGGGCATCATGAATTGTCCACGCAAGAATTTATGGAATTAAAATTGGCTTTGTCAAGTTGGTCTAGACATATCATACATAGTGAAACCATTTCATAACACCAATAACTCATTGATAAGAGGCACAATATATACATTTGAATATCTTTCACTGGGTACTTACCTAGTTGAATGAACAACATTACCTAGTTGAATGAACAACATTATGTAATTATTGTCATCATTTCACTCAAAGACTTATAATTACATATAGATGACAATAAAATAATTAAATACCTAGAGAAATAATTTCCAACATAATGTGCTCCCTCTTTATTGATATCCATGGAGGAAGGTTATAGTTGATAATAAAAATAGGCCACACTAAGTAAACAAATCTCACCTCTCCAAATGGATTGACACCATTAGTTTCTAGAAAAAGCCTGAGATTTTGAGATTCTTCTTTAAAGTGTGGCCATTTTCCCCCTATGTTAATAAAGGTTAAACAATCTATAGGCATTCAAATAATTTCATCTCAACTTCTATTGCATGCATGGTAATCCATAAATCATGCCAAGCTACTGCACTCAAATAATCATTTAAGATGTGGAATAATGGGGATGTAATGAAGAACCTTGTGAGGCACCTTTTTTGTCACTTTATCATCTTGATATCTAATCATATGGAATTTGGGGCATTCTATTTCATTTTCATGTTCTTTATAATAAATAACATGATCCTTAGGAGAAACATCTATTGCTTGATACTCCATTCCAATATGATTCATAGTGGCACATAATTCTCAATATGAGTGAGGGAGAACATTTGATAGTGGTAACAAAAAGTCATTTATCAATCTATAGGAAAAATTATAAGTCTTTGTTATAAACAATCTTAATGGTACATGTTTCACTTTTTATAAACTATAATGACGTATATGATAAACCTTAGCATACAAGACATTTTTATGTTGGATAAACCATTCATAACCTTCAAATTCACCAACAAAAATACAACAAAGTGAATATTTGATTGGGATCCTTTGTAAAGGTTCATGTTTTCCTTCACAAGTAGAGGTATATCAAGGACAAACTCAATGTCATCCTCATCATAATCATCATCATCAGCAGTAGCAATAGCAGCACCAGTACCAAATGTGTCATGGATCAATGCATTTGTACCATCATCTTCAAATCTATTTTCTAGCAGATGGTCATCATCATTTATGGGATCATGACATTATCCTTCAATACTCATACCTCCATGTTCCTCCATATTCAAACCTTCATGTTCCTTTGAGATGTGGTGGTCCATATCATGTGCTACCCTGGGAATATCTACCTATATAAAAATGATTATAATCAAACCCCACTTCAATGTGACCATTATCCTTACAATGTCTCTTAGTTGTTTTGATTTTGACTCTTGTTTTCTTTAAGCCATTATAACTTGTGCAAGGACAATAACATTTGTCATCACCTTCTCCTTGAAACTTAGACAATAATCTAACTATTGTCTCCCTATTTTGATCAAATTAACTTGTATTATCTTACATGATCCTTCTTCATGAGAATAACTTATTCTTATACCCTTCTTGAGTTGGTTTTATACTTGCTAGACTTATCATTGATAACCATTATAGCATAAACATTGACATTAGAGAGAAAACCTTGAAAAAAATTAGATATGGTGCTCTTAATGTGTATATTTTCACATGGATTTGAAAGAAAGAAAAAATGGTGTACTTAATGTGTATATTTGCAAAAAAAATTGACATGTACTTAATGTTTATATCTTCACATATGGTTTTGAAAGAAAAAATAAGTATAATTAATGTGTATATCTGAAAAAATATTGGACATGTTGTACTTAATGTTTATATCTACAAATATGATTTTGAAGATTGTAGAATTATTGAATAAGGTATTTCATTACTAAATTGCATTAAAATCACCATGTGTTTCTTCACTGAACTATATTAAAATGTGCTTACAGGATATAGGGCACCTGACATATAAATATGTTTTGACCATATGGTATATTTTGAGTACCTTTTATTGTAAATATACATTTTATTTTGTGAATCCTAATAAGTAAGTTGGAAAAACTGATATAAAGGTGAAATATGTTGTGCATAAATACTATATACATTATCTATAAACAATGAATGATAACTACAAAAACTATCAATTTTTTTCCTCTTAAGCACTCTTTCTTCCTTATCATAGAGTGTGATCAAACACAAAGAATTGTTTATTTTATCACTCTTTCTTCTTATTTCTCACCCAATGATCCCATCTCACACCTATAAATATGTTCCATCTACTGGATCAACACAACTCCTATTTTATATTGATTAATTATTTGAACAATCTTTCTCCCATTCATATCCCCTCACACATTTGATCATCTGAGAAAATAAACTATTTGATTTGTTCTTGTATTCCTGAGGAAGGTCCTATTCAATTTTGCATTGGAAATTTGATTGAAAAAGCTCATTATTGTAAAAGATTATTTTCAATCATTGCTTTGTCATTGATGTCAAACCTGATATTTGTAGGAACAATATTTTCTTAAATAAGATCCAAATAGTATCACTTAGTTTATTGATGAAGAGGATTTGATCAACAAGATGTAACAAGAGCACCTAAGGGAAAGGTTGAGTTATGATATTATAATGAAGTGTAAGGATCAGTTAAGAAAATGGTTAAGTAATGTATTGATGACATACTCATAGATACAGAGGTTGGTCACACTTAGAATTATTGGAGGAAGAAGTTGTAACAAGGTTGACTACAAAGCTTAAACTAAGATCATTAGTAGATGCTGAGAAAGTTAGTTGAAGCTAAGAAAATTATCAATAGAAGCCAAGTAATATAAATTTCTAGTGTGTGCTGAGTGATCTTCAAGTGCCAAGTAAAGATTAGGCGCCAAGCATCAGAAATTTTTTAGTTGGTGTCAAGTGATCTTCAGGTGCCGAGCATCAAGAAAAACACAGTTGATGCTGAGTAACATAGTATGTGCCGAGCACTAGTATTTCAATAGTGCCAAGCTCTTGTAGTATTTCAAAAGATAAAAAATCACCAAATCTAAGCTGACATATTAGCTACATTGAGTTTTGTCAATGAGTTGGAAGATAAGGATGATGAGTTGTTGGCACAAAATCCTATGTAAACTATTTTTGAGAAAATTCTAAAGGATTATTCAAGAAGTTTCTAGAGGAAATAGAATTTGGGTTAGATGCAATGAACCGTACCTAATCCATACAAATTAGAAATTAAAGAATGGAAGAATCGAGTGGGAAGAGGTACTCCAAGACTTCTATTTAAGAAGTCATAGACCAAGAAGAAAAAAGCTACTAATACTGTTGCTGCAAGAAGAGCAAAATCTGTAAAGTGGGTAGAAGGGTGTCAAGGAGGAGACATCTAGAAGAAGGAAGGGCATAGAGGCTCTGCTTCTACAAGTGGTCATGAAGAGATGATTGCACTAGTACATTGAGTATGAAGACTCAAGGTGACAAAGCTTGAAAGGAGGACAAGCTGTCAAGAGTTGCAGAGATTGAAAGCCAGGCAAGGGTATGAGCTAAGAAGTGATCTGAGATCTGCAAGATAAGTTGTATGTTGTAGTTAGGTCAAGAATTTCTAGTACTCTCTAGCAATTGTATTAGATCTAAAAATCTTATTTACTTAGGTTGGCCTAACAACCATTTGTAAATCCATTAATAGGCTGGCATTCCAAGTGAATGTTCTAAAGTTATTTAAATAGGTCCACTTCTTATAGGTTGGTTAAATCCTCTAACAAGGTCACATTTAATAGTGTGTTGTAAGCCTTTAACAGGGTAGGCATTTCACAGGGCATCACTTTAGAAGGGTGAAAATTGAGTAGCATGTTACTCAAGGTTTTTTCCAAATTGGGTTTCCACGTAAATCATTGTGTCATGTGTTGATTTGTTATGTGTTATACTTGCATATTGACTTATAGTATCTTGTTGACTAGATAAGTTAAAGCTTGGATGAATGAATGGGTTCACTATACTTAGTAAAAAAATTGAATAGGACATTTAGACCTTGAATAACTGATTCATCCCCCCGCCCCCCCACCCCCACACCCATCAATTATTCTAAAGCAATTCTAACAATTGGTATTAGAGCCTTCTGCTGATTTAGTTTCAAGGTACTAGAAGTAGGAAGATCAAGATATCCAAGAGAGATGTTCCCAAGCTCAACAAAGACATCTTTGTTGCATGACAGAGTTTGATGAAATTTCACCTTGAATCAATAGGTGACTATGCACAAACCTCAATTGGAACATAACATGTAACTCTAGTAGGACCTCTTACTATAGATTATTTGAATAAAAAGAAGGAGCATAACCAAGCAATGTTGGAGATTGCCTCTGCACTTAACTATGCAAAATATAATGACATCAAATATATTGAAATTGAATTCAAGATATGAAAAACCTTATAAAAAATCTATGGAGGGGATTAGAATGTCTAGAGATCAAAGAGAGAAAACCTAAGAGGAAAGTTTGATGACATGAAGATGGAGGAAGGTGAAAATGCTGCTCAGTATGTTGCAAGAATGATGGAAGTGGTAAGTGCAATAAGAAGTCTAGGTGGAAAATTGGAAGAAGAAATAGCTATCAGTAAATACTTAAGAAATTTACTCCCTATCTATGTTATAAGAGTTTCATCCATCCAAGAGCTGAGGTGTGTACAAGGGAACACACTAACCTTTGAAGGAATAGTTGGAAGACTTACTGCATTTTAGCTATTCAATTTTTATAACTATAGACCTGAGAACCTTGAATCTTCTTTCATGGACAAGATGAAAATAAAAGATACTAAGGAGGACACATCAAGCAAGTAAAGAAGAAAAGGAAAATATGCATCTAGTGATAGTAGCATAGATGAGGAAGATGTGGAACAGTTAGAAGCACTACTGGCTAGGAGATTCCATAGAGGTAAAGGCAAATTCAGAGGTAAGCTCCCTATCATATGTTTTAATTGCAATGAAGTAGGTCATATAGCTATAAGATGTCCATAGAATAAGAACTACAAAGAAGGAAACAAGTTTAGGAACAAAAGAGAAGATGACAACAAAGATTACAAGGAGAAAGGCAAGAGATGCCACATCATTGAAGAAGACTCTGATGAGAATGATGATGAAGTAGTCTATGTAGCCATGAAGCATGAATCAAAAAAATATGAAGATGAAGCAAAAACATTGGTTACCTATGTGAAAAATAATGACAAGTGGCTCATAGATAGTGGATGCTCACACTACATGATAGGAGACAAAAGTAAGTTCATTACCTTTACTCAATATGATGGAAATAGTGTTAGATTTGGTAATGATGCCCCATTTCAAATCAAAGGAAAAGGCTCTATCAAAATTACAGAGAAAATTTCAATGGATAATGCATACTATGTTGACAGATTAAACTACAACTTGTTGAGTGTATCATAGTTAGGCAATGTAGGTTGCAAAGTTGAATTTGGAAACAAAACTGCCAAGATCTATGACAATATTGGAAATCTAATAGGAAAGGGTGAGAAAACTAGGGGTAATATGTTTTACCTAGATATGGAAGATGCAACATGTCTTGTTGTTAGACTTGATGATGTGTGGTTGTGTTATAAAAGATTGTATCATGTCAATTTTGATAATCTGATCAGCATTAGCAAGAAGAACAAAGTTAGAGGATTGCCCAAGTTAAAGAAACCTAAAAAAAAAATGTGTAAACAATATCAACTAAGAAAGATGACTAAGCCTAGTTTCAAAAGAAAAACATACACTTCCAATGAAGTACTAGAGTTAGTCCATATAGACTTATCTATTCCAATAGAAGTACAAAGCTACCTAGGAGATAGATACATAATGCTATTTTTAGATGACTTCTCCAAGATGATGACTGCTATGTTTTTAAAGAAAAAATATGATGCATTTCAAATTTTCAAGTGGTATTTGGCTAGAGTTGAGAAGGAAATAGGAAAGAACCTGAAATGCCAAAGGTTAGACAGAGGAGGTGAGTTCACATCAAGAGAGTTTGAAGCATTCTGCAATAACAAAGGTATCAATAGGAAAACATTAGCACCAAGAACTCCACCATAGAATGATATTGCTAAAAGGATGAATAGGTCAGTGATTGACTATGCTAGAACCTTGACGATGGAGAAAAATGTTGCACTAAAGTACTAGAGAGAAGCTATAAGTACTATAGTCTACACACTAAATAGAGTTCAAATCAAGAAAGGTATAAATGCAACACCTTTTGAATTATGGTATGGTCATTCACCTAATGTTAAACATTTCAAAGTATTTTTTTGTAAATTCTATATTCTAAAAAATACTAGAGAGGACAAGTTTGAAGTAAAAGTGATAAAGGCATATTCCTCGAATACTCTGCTAGAAGTAAGGCATATAAGTGTTTGAATACTAACACTAACAAAGTTGTGGAGAGTGAAAATGTAAATTTTGATGAGCATAAAAAAGTTCTAGCTAATGAGTCAAAGAAAACAGAGGATTATAGATCCTTTGTGTACTTCTATGAAGGAATGATAGTTGAAGACAATGTTGTGAACCAAGTTGGGAATCAACAACAAACTTCAATATCTACCAAGTCTCATCCTGTTAATGTTGAGCTACATTCAAAAGTCAAGCTACAGAATGTAGGAAATACACATTCTAATTCTAAAAATAGTATGCAAGAAAGGAATGATGAAATTCTAGATGAAGAAGAATGAAATGACTCTGAAGTTGAAAGATCAAACATGGAAAGAAGGACTAAACCCCAAGTATGTAAGAAGACAACACCCTGCAGATCAAATCATTGGTGACAAGGATGCAAGATCAATGACAAGGAATAGGCTCAAGAATGAATTATGTCTACTAACCAAGGTTGATCCCAAAATAGTGAAAGATGCACTACAAGATGATGACTAGTATAAAGCCATGAAAGAAGAGATAGATCAAATTGAGAAAAACAAAACATGGTCCATAGTTCCTAGACCAATTGATAAGAATGTGATTGGTACCAAATGGGTGTTTAGAAAAAAACTTGATGAAAATGGTGAGATAGCAAAGAACAAAGCCAAACTAGTTTGCAAAGGCTATGCATAAGAAGAAAGACTGAATTATGGAGAGACATTTGTCCCTATTTCAAGAATGGAAGGAGTAAGAACATTACTTTCATATGTTGCATATAAATGTTTCAAAGTCTACTAGATGGATGTGAAGTCTACTTTTCTGAATAGTATAGTGGAAGAGGAAGTCTACATAGAACAACTAGAGGGATTTGTTGATGAGACAAACAAGGATAGGGTCTACAAGCTACACAAAGAACTTTATGGATTGAAGCAAGCACCTAGAGCATGTTATGAGAGGTTGCAAAAATATCTTGTGAAAATAGGATTTGAAAGAATAGATGACAACAGTAACTTGTACACCAAAGTTGAGGAAGGTCAAGACATTTTGATATTAGAAATCTTTGTTGATGATATAATATTTGGAGGAAAAGATGTTTCATGCAAAGATTTTTTTGATCAAATGAAGCATGAATTTGAAATGTCAATGTTTGGAGAAATCAAATTCTTTGTTGGTTTACAAGTACATCAGTTGAAGCATGGCATATTTGTAACCCAATCCAAATACATCAAGGAAGTACTCAAAACATTTGGGCTAGAAAACTCAAAACCAATCAACACACCAATGGCAATAGGCCATAAGCTAGTAAAAAATGATGAATATGTTGAAGTAAATTAGACATTGTATAGGTCAATGATTGGAAAGTTGCAATATGTTGTACATAGTATACCAGACATTGCATTAGCTATTGGAATAGTAGCAAGATTTTATACAAATCTAAGAGAAAATCACTTAATGGTAGTGAAGAGAATATTGAGTTACCTAAAAGGAACTGATGACTTTGGTTTATACTACAAGAGAAATGAGAAGTTTGAACTAAAAGCTTACAATGATGTAGATTAGGCAGGCAACATTGATGATAGAAAAAGAACTAGTGTAGGAGCACTTTTCTTAGGAAGGAAGTTGATTACATGGAAAAGCAAAAAGCAAAGCTGCACCTCACAGTCCACTATTGAAGTTGAATATGTGGTAGCTACTATAAACTACACCAATACTATACGGATCAAACATTTACTGTAATGTATGAATGAAGAAGTAATTGAACCTGTGACACTTTATTGTGATAATACAAGTTCCATCAATATATCAAAGAATCTAGTAATGCATGCTAAAACTAAGCATACTGTAATCAGTATCACTATGTAAGAGAGCTAGTGGAAGACAAACAAGTAAAGATGGAATATGTTAGCTCAAAGGAACAGATTGCTAATATCTTCACAAAAGAACTACCTAAAGATTCTTTTGAGTATCTTAGAGGTAAGTTAGGGGTGATACCCCTAGCTAAGGCTACTTAAAAAAAAAATCAAGTATGCCCTGCATCAAAGAAGCTAAATGTTGAACATTTTATACATTGATGTAGAGGATGTTTACTTTGGGATCCATGTGTAAAGTAGTACAAGTACTAAAATTCCAAATTAGTCACAAGAAAGGTGACAGAAGGAGAAATTAAATGAACCTATAAGAGCTACATCTACATATTAAAAATGCTAATATGTCTTTGGCATTGCTATCAAAGAGGGAGAAGTAAGAAAGTGATCAACAACTGTTAAAGATAAAGGATTAGAAAAGAGGGAGAAGTAGACAATTGATCAATAGTATGAGGAAGAAGATGATTGAGGTTGATTAGAACAATAGAAGATAAGTAATCTAGAGGGAGAAAGAATGAGGAACACGGATACAACAACAAAGAGGGAGAAGTTGAAATGAATCAATCAGAATAGTAGAAGGAGATGTGATGATTCAATTTACTTTTTGGCATTTGACTTATTGTTCTAACCTAGCTAGTATTTGTTTGAATACTTTAGTCTGATGGTTGATCAAGTTGGTTTGCCATCAATTCCAAAGAGGGAGATTGTTCAAAACCTAATTGAAAAAGCCTATTTTTGTTGAAAATCAAAGAGGGAGATTGTTGTAAAGGAATGTTTTCAATCATTGTTTTTTCATTGATGTCAAACTTTCTATTTGTGGGACTGATATTTTCTTATAAGATCCAAGTACTATCACTTAGTTGATTGATGAAGAGGATTTGATCAACAAGATGTAACAAGAGCACCTAAGGGAAAGGTTGAGTTATGATATTGTAATGAAGTGCAAAGATCAATCAAGACAATGGTTAAGTAATGTATTGATGGCATACTCACAGATACAGAGGTTACTCACACTTAGAATTATTGGAGGAAGAAGTTGTAACAAGGTTGACTACAAAGCTTAAACTAAGATCATTAGTAGATACCAAGAAAGTTAGTTAAAGTCAAGAAAATTCTTAGTAGAAGCTGAGTAACATAAATTTACTATGTTTTGTTCAGTGATCTTCAAGTGCCGAGTCAAGATCAAGTGCCGAGCATTCAAAAAATTTTAGTTGGTGCTAAGTGATCTTGAGGTGCCGATTATCAAGAAAAACATAGTTGATGCCAAGTAACACAGTATGTGCCAAGCACCGGTATTTCAATAGTATCGAGCTGTTGCATTATTTCAAAAGATGAAGAATCACCAAATTTAAGTTGACATAGTGCTTACATTGAATTTTGTGAATGAGTTGGAAGATAAGGATGATGAGTTGTTGTCACATAATCCTATGTAAACCATTTTTGAGAGAATTCTAAAGGATTATTCAAGAAGTTGCTAGAGGAAACATAATATGCTTTAGATGCAATGAACCCTACTTATTCCATGCGAATTGAAAATTAAAGAATGGAAGAATCAAGTGGGAAGAGGTACTCCAAGACTTATATTTAAGAAGTCATAGACTAAGAAGCAAAAAGCTACTGATACTTTTGCTGCAAGAAGAGAAAAATCTACAAAGTTGTTAGAAGGGTGTTAAGGAGGAGACATCTAGAAGAGGTAAGAGCATCGAGGCTCTACTTCTATGAGTGGTCATGAAGAGATGATTGCACTAGTACATTGAGTATGAAGACTCAAGGTGACAAAGCTTGAAAGGAGGAAAAGATGTCAAAAGTTGTAGAGATTGAAGGCTTGACAAGGGTATGAGCTAAGAAGAGATCTGAGATCTACAAGATAAGTTGTATGTTGTAGTCAAGTCAAGATAATAGTCTCTAGCAATTGTATTAGATCTAAAAATCCTATGGACTTAGGTTGGCTTAAGAACCATTTGTAATTCCTTTAGTAGGGTGGCATTCAAAGTGAATGTTCTAAAGTCGTTTAAACATGTCCACTTCTAACAAGGTGGTTAAATCCTCTAACAAAGTTACATTTAACAATGTGTTGTAAGCCTTTAATAGGGAAAGCCTTTCACAAGGCATCACTTTAGAAGGGTGAAAATTGAGTAGCATGTTACTAGTGGTTTCTCCCAAATTGGGTTTCCACGTAAATCATTGTGTCATGTGTTGATTTCTTATGTGTTATACTTGCATGTTGATTTACAGTAACTTGTTGACTACATAATTAAAGCTTGGATGAATGAATGGGTTTGAATGGGTTCACTACACTTAGTGAAAAATTTGAATAGGACATCTTGACCTTGAATAACTAATTCACACCCTCCCCCCCCCCCCTCCCTCCTAGTTATTCTAAAGAAATTGTTACATTTTGATGTTGTATGAACCATGTGTGGAGATTTTCAATGTAAAAATCATTCATAGAACCATCAAAGATTTTTGTGTTGGATATTCTTTGTGTAATTTCAAATGTCAAAAGCATATTCTTCTTAAGGGTTCAATATATTCTCTAGAGGAGCATGGTCTTTGAATATTTGATTAGCCTACGACTGATTGATTATTTGCAAGACATATATATTGTGAGAAGCATTGTGTGATACAAATAATTTTATATATTCACCATGTTCTGTAAAAATCTTATTGATTGATTTTTTAGATTATTCAATCATAAGAAAGAGAACATTTTCTTTTTTTTTGAGAGTTCAATAAAGGATCTTTCTTTTGTTGGCTTGGTTTGTGGTGCAAGAGCACCTAGAGATTGCATAAGAAATCTAATTTTTGATATTTTTATTTTTTGGGTGTGAGCCTTAGAGAAATTTTGGATGTGTTGGATATAAGATCATGTTGAAAATAGTAGTATGACAAGTGGGATATTTTGTTGGAAATATAAGAGGAGTAACTAAGAGGGGAGGGATGAATTAGTTACTACAAAATTAAATCCCAAATAGATATCAATACAAATCAAAATTGATCTCTTTTGTAACCTGGTAAACACAAAGGAAAAATGTTGTAACTCAACAAATGCTTACCATGAAAATCTTAAGATATTATGTATGGTTGATCTTACTTTAACTTAATTGCAAAAATTATAAAGGTAATAGCATGAACACAATTGACACCATGATTTTAACATGGAAACCCAATTTGGGAAAAACCACCAATTGTAACTAATTACTAAATTTCACTTCTTTTAAGTGAGCCCTATCAGTATCTAGCCTTGTTAAAGGTTAAAAAACACACTATCAAGTGTGACCCTAATAGACAATTTAATCACCCTGTTAGGAGTGGCCTTGTTAGAGGTCTTTAGACAATTCAATAGAAATGGCACATCATTGGAGGATTTGAAAATAACTATTAAGAAAAATTTGTTAAGAGGTTTTAGATCATTGCTACAATGGTTAGAGAGTAACAATGAGATGATATGATATCTAATGCAACTAAATTATTGATTACAAATCTTAGTCCTCGCTTGTATACTTGATCCTTCCTGATCAAATGCATCTTTTCATCTCAACAAGGATATTTTTCTTATCCTTCTAATTCACTTCCTCTAAGCATCATTAAATCTCCAATTATGTTCCACCACATTTAATCCTCAACTTGACATTATATTTATATCTTACACATTATCAAGTCATCTTGAATACAATGCAAAACAATTAATATTCATCTGCTCAGTAGGCTAGAACCAACAAACAATTAATTGAACTCAATATGCCAAAACAAGAAAATTCATCATTAGTGAACCCTACTTGGTAGATACTAGGTCAAAATGATTTTCCTATGTTAACAAGAGAACTTAGTTAGAACTACATATTCATAAAGCTCCTTTAGTAACCAAGTGGGCTTAGTTAACATTGGATCCATTCAACATTTCTTTTATTAACCAAGTGAGCTAAGTTAACACTTGACTTCTATACATTTTACATTGCCAATTGAGTGAACTCGATAGAGACTATCTTCTAAACTAGGAAAACTCTGGAATGCTTGGAAGACACTAGAAACTGACTTCAATGTCCAAGTGAGCTCAACATACACTAAGTAGAAATGATATCACATTTTTCATAACATCAAAGATAATACACAATTAATCAATTATTTCCAACAATCTCCCTCTTTGGTATTAATGGAAACACAACATGTCATAATGCAATGAGATATTTTAGGAAAGAATAAAGTAAAGAATATATCCTTAGTTTCATTCTCATTCTCATCCATGAGAACTCCTTCTATTAGTGTGAACTCCCTCTGCATTGACTTCCTTTCTCTATCAGTAAAACTTTGCCTTCAATATCTTCTTCTAATAGTAAACCTCTACCTTTGATATTAGACCAAGTTTATTTTCATGGATATCTCCCTCTTAGTCATCTCTTGAAGTGATAAAATGTTTGGGACATATGAAAAAAACTTCTCTCTCTTTGACATCTCATGCCAAAGACAATGTCCAATAAATATCAATGTACCTCATGTATTTATTTGTTTGCAATATTCCCTAGTCAATACTTCATCAACTAACTAATCTTCAACATGTTGTAGTTGATGCATCACTAAATTTTATTTAGTGACCTTTGGATAGGGAAATGACCCCTAACTTACCTCTTAGATATAGAAATGTATCCTTAGGTAATGGCTTAGTGAATATGTCTACAATTTGTTCTTTGGTATTCACATATTTCAGTATTTCCTCTTTATCTTGTACCAATTCTCTCAAAAAATGATATTTTATAGCAATCTGTTTTGTTTTGGTATGCATCACTAGATTCTTTGATATGTTAATTGTCTAGTTTTATCATAGTATATAACCACTAGATCCTTGATCTCTATCTTCATATCTACCAAAAATTTTTTAAACCAAATAATATCAAAACAATTAACTACTACTGGCACATATTCTACCTCAGTTATGGACTAAGAAATACAATTATGTTTCTTGCTTGTCCACTAGTGCTCCTCAAGAAAGAATGCTCCACCACTACTACACTTCCTCTCATCATAACTTCCCACCCAATCAACATTTATGAATGCTTTCAAATCCAAATTGCCTCCTTTTTTGTAGCATAAGCCATAGTCTTTGGTACCTTTTAGATATCTCATGATTTTTTTGATTGCCATCATGTGATTTTCTTTAGGATTTGTTGAGAATCTTGCCACCATACCAATTGCTAATGCAATAATCGGCCTCGTGTGCACTACATTCTACAATTTCCCAATCATTGGTCTTTATGTGGTGTAATATACCTCCTTCAAATCATCATTTTTGGAAAGCTTATGTCTATTAGACATAGGAGTTCAACTGGTCTTGTATCTTCCATTCCAAACTTCTTTAGTATCTTCTTAATATATTTAGATTGAGTAATGTAGATGTCATCTTTCTTCTGTTGGATCTATAATCCAACAAACAATTTTATCTCTTCAAATATAGACATCTCAAATTCTTTACTCATTCCTTTTGAAAATGCCTTGCATAAGTCATAATTTCCTATAAATAAAGTGTTATTCATGAATATTTTTGCCAACACAATCTTCTTGTCTAGTCCTTTGATATATAGATTTCTATTATCATTTGTTCTTTGAAATATAATCTTTATGAAGTCTTTCATACAAAGCTATAAGATCTTTCTTGAGACAATATAATACTTTGTGCAATTTTTAGAGCATATCTCCTTATATAGGATCTACAAAATCTTCAAGATGTTCTATGTAGACTTCCTCATCAAGAATTACATTCAAGAATGCACATGCTATATCCATTTCATAAAATTTAAATCCTCTATGAGCTGTATATGCTAGTAAAGTTCTAACACCGTCTAATCATGCAACAGGAGAAAAATTTTCACCATAATTAGTACCTTCTTCTTAAGAATAACCTTTACATACTAACCTTGCTTTGTTTCTTGAAACTTCTCCATCTTCATTTAGCTTATTTTTGAATATCCAATTTGTGCCAACTACATTTTTATCCTTGGGTCTAGGAACAAGAGTAAAATTTTTTTCTTCTCAATATATTATATTTCCTCATTCATTGCTTCAATCTAACTTTCATTATCCAAAGCATCTTTAACATTTCTAGGTTCAAATTCAGCAAACAAACAAGTACCTTTCAATTTGTTTTTTGTCATTGTTCCATCTAACTTGTCTCCAATGATTTGATCAATTCCATGATTCATTTTGATATATCTTTCTAACACAAGTACTTTAGATTTGGAGTTTGTTTCACTAAGTTCTTTGTGAACTTCTATATTAAGCTTTGGTCCCACTTTCTATGAATTGGGTCCATCAAACTTGATTTGCACTAACAACAACTTGGTAGCTTCTAACTATGATTTGGGTAGCTTTTGGAGATTTTGGGGACTTGGGAGGTGAGACATCCTAACTTCTAGATAGATTTGGCAATGTATTAGGTTCATAGTAAACAAATCTTCTATAATACTCAAGCTCATTGTTGCTCTCTTCCTCACTCTTTTATGCAAATTCATCAATTCTCACATGTGCACTTTCTATGATATTATGAGTAGTCAAATTCAAAAAATTGTATGCTTGAATTCTATAAGAGTATCCTAGGAATATGCCTTAATAACCTTTGACATCAGATTTACCATTCCTAGATTCCTTCAAGATATAACATTTTCTACCAAAAACTTTCAATTAACTTAAATTAGGTTTGTAGGCATACCATATTTCATAAGGAGTTTGATTTGAGTCTTTCTTTAATTGTATTGTGTTCAATGTATACATTTTAGTACTGATTACTTCCTTCTAGTATTTGATTGCATCATCATTTTCTATCATTAGTGTTCTTGCACAATCCATGATGGATTTGTTCCTTCTTTCAGTTATAACATTTTTGGATACAATTGATTAATTGTGTGTTGTCTTTGATATTACACAAATGTCATATCAGTTGTCAGTTAGTGCTTACCAAGATCACTTGGTCAACAAGACAGTTTTCCTTGTCTACCAAGTATTCATGAAGTTTACTCTATGAAGACAGTGTCTATTGAGGTCACTTGGGTGTCAAAGGGAATTATGGCAGAAAGTAGTGTTAACCGAGTTTACACGGTTAACAAAGGAAAGTTGGACAAAGTTAGTGCTAACTGAGTTCACTCAGTTACCAAAGAGTTTTTGCAAGTTTGCAGTGTTAACCAAGATTTTGTTGGTTAACATAGGAAATCATCTCAGAACTAGTGTTTATCAAGCAAGGTCAACCAATAAAGGATTTTTTTTGTTTTGGCATAAGAAGCTTAATTATTTCAAGTATAGTTTCTAGCTAACTATGGTGATGATTATTGGTTAATGTAATTTGAATTTGGGCCAAATTGACAATCTGGATGGTATAAATGAAAGTTGAAGTTGAGATTTCTAAAGTGTGTGCAAGTGTGTTGATTGAATTAAAAAGGAAAGAGTGAGAGTGAACTTAAAAGATAAGTAGGTATCCTTATGGAGTAGAAAAGTGTTATTTGATCTGGAAGGATCAAGTATGAAGTAGAATAGAAATCTTTAATCAGAAATTCAATTGCATCAAAATCATGGCATTTCATTGTTACTCACCAACATTCATAGCAGTGATCTAAAATCTCTTAACAGAGTTGGTTTAACAGCTAGTTGTAAATCATCTAACAAGGTGATAGTTTTGTTGAATTGCTTTAAGACCTCTTGCAAGTCCACTCCTAATAGGGCGATTGAATCCTCTAGCAAGGTCACACCTAAAAGTGTGTTTTGTAACCTTTAACAAGGTTGGCTCCTAATAGGGCTCACTTCAGAAGAGTGGAAAATAGTAACTAGTAACATTGATGGTTTTTTCCATATTGGGTTTCCATGTTAAATCTTGGTGTCTCACGTGTTCTTGTTATTTCTCTTATGCTTTCAATTTAATTACTATTAATATTTTAAGATCTGCTAAAAGTAATTCACACTCTACATTTACCGAGATATGGCAATTTTTTGTGTGTCTACTAAGTATCAATAGCAATAAATTTTCTCAGTTTAAATTTCATTGTTGACATCTAAGGGATCTAGGATTTATTTTAGTGGTAACTAATTCAGCCCCTTCCCCCCCCTCTCAATTACTCCTATATTTCCAACAATTGGTATTAGAGCTTTTGGTGCTTACAGGAAAGGCTTCAAAGACCTAAGCTAAAGATCAAGATGTCTTATGAGAGAGATTCCAAAGCTAAATAGAGACAAATTTTCAGCATGGTAGGGACTCATGAGACTTCATCTAGCTACCATTAGTGATTTAGGCTTGAAATACCTTTGATGAAGAATACACAAACCCTACTGGTACATTATCTATTGGAGATTTTGCTGAGAAAATGAACCAAAACATCATGATGATTGATATTGCATCTGCTCTCAACTATGATGAATTTGATGAGATCAAAGACTACAAAGCTATTTTTGATATGTGGAAAAAGCTAATGAACATCTATGGTGGTGATGAAAATGTAAGGAGAGCCAAAGTAGAAAGCCTTAGAGGACAATTTGATTAGATGAGAATGAGAGAAGATGAAAATGTTACCAAATATGTGGAAAGAATCAAAGCTAGTGTCATTACAATCAGAGCTTCTAGAGGAAAAATCAAGGAAGAAACTGTTGTAGGAAGATTGATAGCTTTTGAGTTAGACAACTTTGACAATTATGTTCTTGCTTCCAAAAATGTTGAGTCTACATTTGAAGCTAAAATTTTACTCAAAGAAAAAGGAAAAAGAAAGGACATTCAATCAAAAAGTGAAGAGGAAACAGAGGCAAACAAACAAGAGGTAACCTATTTTATCTTGATCTTGGCGATTGCTCATCTTTTATTGCTCAAATGGAAGAAAGTTGGTTATGGCATAGAAAACTATGTCATGTAAACTTTGATAATATGGTCAAGACAAGAAAATTCAAAAAAGTAAGAGGTATCCCTAGTTTCATGAAACTAGATGTTGGTTTATGCAAAAATTGTTAGATTGGCAAAATGGGAAAGCCTAGTTTTAGCAGCAAAAACTATCAATCTAAAGATGTCTTGGAAATTGTGCATACTGACCTATGTGGACCCATTGGAATAGAAAGTTATAGTGGATAAAAATTCTTTATTGTCAGATTGGAAAAATGGGAAAGACTAGTTTTAGCAGAAAAAACTATCAATCTAAAGATGTCTTGGAAATTGTGCATATTGACCTATGTGGACCCATTGGAATAGAAATTTATAGTGGAGAAAAATTCTTTATTCTTTTTATTGATGAATATTCTAGAATGATGAGTGTTATATATCTTAAAGAAAAGTCAGAAGCATTTGATAAATTCAAATGGTATTTGCCAAGAGTGGAAAAAGAAACATGGAAAAGATTGAAATGCTTAAGATTATAAAGAGGTGATGAATTCATCTCCAATGAATTCAATAAATTTTTCATTGAAAGAGGAATCAAAAGAAAGGTATGAACTCATCGTACTCCTAAGTAGAATGGAAAAGTTGAAAGAAGAAATAGATCCATCATGGATTGTGTAAGGACCCTAATGATTGAAAGGAATGTTTCTATTAGATACTGGAAGGAAACCATCAGCACTACAGTTCATACTTTGAACCAAGTTTAGTTGAAGGACTCACAGAAAACTCCCTATGAATCATGGTATGGCTACAAACTCAATGTAAGTTGCCTAAAAGTATTTGGTAGTAAATGTTATATCTTGAAAGAGTCTAGAAAAGGAAAGTTTGATGTGAAAGGTGATGAAGGTATATTCTTAGGATATTCTTGCAAAAGTAAGCCATATTGATGTTTGAATTTGTCTACTCATAAAATTATAGAAACTACACATATGAGAATTGATGAGTTTACAGAAAAGACTAAAGACGAAAGCAAAAGGGAACTGGAAGATTATAGAAGATTTATCTACTTTGAACTTGATACATTGCTAGGCACATCTAAAAATAAGGAGACTTCACTTATCGAGTCTTCCTTGGCTACCAAGTTGCAAGAAGTACATTAAACTGAGTCACAAGGAGAAGCTATCGAGCCAATGCCTACCAAGTCTAAACAATCTGAGCCAAAAGTTGAGATTCAAAATGAAGACAATGCAATTCATTCAAAAGGAAAAGAACCTATATTGGCCAAGTATGTTAGAAAGCATCATGCACCTGATCAGATTATTGGAGATAAATCAAAAGGTATTATGACAAGAAGTAAGATAAAAGGTACATGTTTACTTGCTAATTTTAAACCTAGAAGTGTTAAAGATGCATTGGAAAATGAATGTTGGATTGAGGCTATGAACAAAGAAATAGAGAAGAATAAAAATTGGACCCTTGTTCCTAGACCTAAAGATAAAAATGTGTTTGGAACAAAATGGGTATTCAAAAATAAGCTTAATGAAGATGGACAAGTATCAAGAAACAAAGAAAGACTGGTGTGTAAAGGCTATTCTCAAGAAGAAGCAATTGATTATGGTGATACTTTTGTTCCTATTGCAAGATTAGGTGTTAGGACCCTACTTGCATATGTTGCTCATAGACGATTCAAAATATATCAAATTGATGTTAAATTTGCATTTCTCAATCGTATTCTTGATGAAAAAGTCTACATTAAACAATCAGAAATTTTTTTTGATTGAGACAAAAGGGACATGGTCTACAAATTACATAAAAACATTGTATGGTCTAAAACAAGCTCCTAGAGCATGGTATGAGAGGTTACATAAATACCTTATATAGATTTTTTTTCAAAATACAAATGATAATAGTAGTTTGTATATCAAAGAAGGACCAGATAACAAGATTGTATTGGCAAAGATATTTGTAGATTTTACTCTATTTAAAGAGAATGATGATCTATGAAAATAATTTTCAAAACAAATGAACAAAAAATTTGGAATGTCCATGTTTGGTGAGATAAAATTCTTTATTGTATTATAGATACAATAGAACAAGAATGGTATCTACATTACTCAACCTAAGTATATCAAAGAGATACTCAAAAATTTTGGAATAGAAGATTCAAAACTAGTTGGGACCCCCATGTATATTAGACTAATTCTTACAAAATTTGATGACTCCAAAGAGGTAGATCATACCTTATATAGATCAATGATTGAGAAATACAGTATGTAGCTCACAGAAGGCTTGATATTGCTTTAGCAGTTGGGATAGTGGCAAGATTCTTAGCTAAACCCATAGAAAATCAGATGATGGCAATCAAAAGAATCTTGAGATATTTGGAAGGCACTGAAGACTATGGTTTATGGTGCAAACTTGGAGAAAACTTAGACCTAAAGGTATTCACTAATCCTAATTAGGTAAGAAATCTTGATGATAGAAAAAGTACAAGTGGTCAAGCATTCTTTCTTGGTAAAAGGTTGGTATCTTGGACAATCAAGAAGGAAAACTGCATATCCCAATCTACATCAGAAGTAGAGTATGTTGCAGTAGCAGTGAATTGTTCTAACATTGTTTGCTTTAAACAATTGCTGAAAGGAATGAAGGTTGAGATTAAAGAATGAGTTGTCATGTACTGTGATAACACTAGTGCAATTAACATATGAAAGAACCTAGTAATGCATTCCAAAACTAAGCACATTGCTATAAAATATCATTTTGTTAGAGAATTGGTGTAGGACAAATAAATCAGATTGGAATATGTTCGTACAAAAGAATAGATTGCAGATATATTCACCAAGTCATTACCTAAGGATGCATTTTTTTTTATCAAAGAGGTAAGTTAGGGGTCATTCCCCTATCTAAAGCTCACTAAATGAAGTTTTAGTGATGCATCATTAGAAACCAAGTTGAAGATCAATTAGTTGATGCAGTAAAATTAAGAGAATATTGCATATGAATTAGTACTCAAAGTACATTGATACTAATTTAGTATGTGTTGTCTTTGGCATGTTTTGTCAAAGAGGGAGAAAATTACTATAATAAAAGTTATGTAATTCCTTCATAGAGGGAGATTATTGCATGAAAAAAGAAGAAGCTTTTAGAAAATTTCTATCAGAAAAATTTTTGTTCTCAAATTTCATTGTGCTATGACATGTTGTAAATCCATCAATTACAAAGAGGTAGATTGTTGTATAAAATTGATTAATTGTGCCTTATCTTTAATGTTACACAAATGTCATATCAGTTTCCAGTTAGTTGTTACCAAGCTCACTTGGTCAACAAGATAGTTTTCCTTGTCAACCAAGCATTCCAGAAGTTTACTCCATGAAGATAGTGTCTATCAAGCTCACTCGGGTATCGAAGGGAATTATGGTAGAAAGCAATGTTAACCGAGTTCACATAGTTAACAAAGGAAAGTTGGACAAAGTTAGTGTTAACTGAGTTCACTCGGTTACCAAAGAATTTTTGCAAGTCCACAGTGTTACCCAAGCTTCTGTTGGTTAACACACAAAATCATCTCAGAATTAGAGTTTGCCAAGTAGGGTTAGCCAATAAAGGATTTTGTTGTTTTGGCATAAGAAGCTTAATTATTTCAAGTATTATTTCTAGTTAACTATGGTGATGATTATTGGTTATTATAATTTGAATTTGGGCTGACTTGACAATCTGGATAGTATAAATGAAAGGTCAAGTTGAGATTTCTAAAGTGTGTGCAAGTGTGTTTATTGAATTAAAAAGGAAAGAGTGAGAGTGAACTTAAAGGATAAGTAGGTATTCTTGTGATGCACAAAAGTGTTATCTGATCAAGAAGGATCAAGTATGAAGTATAATAGAGATCTATAATCAACAATTTAGTTGCATCACAATTAGGTTATTTCATTGTTACTCACTAACTTTTGTAGTAGTGATCTAAAATCTCTTAACAGAGTTGGTTTAGTAGCTAGTTGTAAATCCTCTAACAAGGTGATAGTTCTATTGAATTGTTTTAACACCTCTTGCAAGGCCCCTCCTAATAGGGTGATTAAATTATCTAACAAGGTCACACCTATTAGTGTTTTTTGTAACCTTTAATAGGGTTGGCTCCTAATAGGGCTCACTTCAAAAGACTAAAAAATAGTAACAAGTTACATTGGTGATTTTTTCCATATTGGATTTCCATGTTAAATCCTGGTGTCTCATGTATTCATGGTATTTCTCTTATGCTTGCATATTAATTATTGCTAATGTTTTAAGATCTATTAAAAGTAATTCACACTCTACATTTACCAAGTTATAGCATTTTCTGTGTGTTTATTGAGTATCAACAACAATCGATTTCTTAGTTTAAATTTCATTGTTGACAACTAAGAGATCTAAGATTTATTTTAGTGTTAACTAATTCACCCTCCGTCTTAGTTACTCCTATATTTCCAACAACCATTCTACTAAGGTGTACTAGGGATTGATACCTATCTTTTAATTCCTTTTTCAATGCAAAATTCATCAAACTCATTGGAAATGAATTCACCGCCTCTATCTGATCTCAAACATTTGAGCTTCTTTCTAGTTTCATTTTCTACTCTTGCCATATACCACTTAAATTTTTTAAAGCTTTAGATTTTTTTTTTAGATACATTATATTCATCATTCTTGAATAATCATCAACAAAAAGAATGAAAAAATTATGTCCACCATAACTCTCTATTCCAATAGATCCACTTAAGTTTGTATGCACAAGCTCTAAGACTTCTTCAGAATGATAGTTCATGCTTTTGAAACTTGTTTTTCCCACCTTAACAATTTGAAAATTTTCTCATAGACCCATATTAGGTTCTCTAAAGCTAAGAATACCTCTTACTCTTTTTTTTTTTCCCTTATCTTGACCAAATTATAAAAGTTGACATGACATAATCTTTTGTGCTATAACCAACTTTCTTCTACTTAAGCAATAAAATATGAACTTCCACTAAGATCTAGATAGAATAGATTACCTTTTGTTTGTCTTTCGAATCCAACTAGATTTCATTTTCCATCTAATAGTTTGGCCTTCACATTCATGAATTCTACTTTGAATCCAATGTTATTCAACTATGCCACACTTAATAGTTTATGCTTTAGTCCTTCAACCCAATAAGCATTGTCACATCTAAGTTCATTTGATAATGATATACAACCTTTTCTCTTTATAAAAAAGGGTTCACTATTTCCAAATCTCACACTACCACCTTCATAATGTTCCATGTGTTCAAACTTTGTTTGGCCTCCAGTCATATCATGTGAGTAGTCACTATCAATAATCCATGTATAATTTTTTATAATATGAGAGATAAGTGCCATTTTATGTCCTTTTTCATAAAATCCATCTTTTACAACAATATATACCATTTCAAATTTACTATTATCAGAATCTTTAGCCATAAAACAAGATTTTTACATTTTTCCTTTAGTCCTTGTAGTTTTTAAATTTCTTCTTGCCTTTGAAATTTTTTTTTTCATCCTTGTTTTCTCTGTTTGGGTACCTTGTAGGAAGGTGAGCAACTTCTTCACAAGAAAAATAGATTAGAGGAATCTTACCTTTATACTTTCATCTACCTTTGAAATATTTCCTTTCAAGTAGGGCTTCAACAACTTCAAGATCACTGTCTAAACTTTCTTCTTCTTCACTTTTTGATTGATTGGCTTTTGATTTCTTACCTTTTTTCTCGAGTGAGATCTTCGCTTCAAATGTAAACTCAATACCTTTGGAACTAGGGACATAGTTATCATAGTTATCTAACTCAAAAGCTATCAATCTTCCAACTAGAGCATCCAAAGTTATATTTCTATTTGGATCACATCTCATTTCTTAAACATGAGACACTCTAATTACATAGATAGGAAGAAGGGTTTTGAGTACCGTTCTTACAACTATTTTGTCACAAATGTCTCCTTTAGATGCTTTGATTGGGCTCACACATGCTCTAATTCACTCAACATACTTTGCAATGTTTTTATATTCTCTCATCATCACTTGATCAAACTATCCTTTTAGACTTTTGGATTTAGCCTTTCTTACATTACAATCTCCTCCATAGATGGCTTTTAATTTGATCCACATATCATAAGCTATAGTGCAAATTTTGACTTCATCAAATTTAGTATAATTAAGAGTAGAATAAATGTCAATCATGATGATGTTATGATTTTTCTTTTCATTAATATCTTTAACCGATAACGTTTTAGTAGGAGTCACTTATTCACTATCAAAATATTTACAACCTGAATCACTAATAGTTTCCAAATACAACCTCATAAGTCCTTGCCATGCTACAAAGTTGTCTCAGTTCAACTTGGGAATCTCTCTTTTGTATGACATCTTGATCTTTAGCTTTGGTTCTATAAACCTTCTCTGCAAGAACGAAAAGCTTTGATACCAATTGTTGAAAATATAAGAGAAGTAACTAAGAGGGGAGACGTAAATTAGTTACCAAAAAAATAAATCCTAGATCCCTCAGATATCAATACAAATCAAAACTAATCTCTTTTGTAACTCGGTAAATGATAAAATAACTTGACAAATTCTTATAATGAAAATATTAAAATATTATCTATGATTGATCTTACTTTAACTTATTTTCAAACATATAAAAGAAGTAGCATGAACATAATTGACACCAAGATTTTAACATGGAAACCCAATTTGGGAAAAACCACCAATCGCAACTAGTTACTAATTTTCACTCTTTTTAAGTGAGCCCTATTAGGATCCAACCCTGTCAAAGGTTACAAAACACACTGTTAGGTGTGACCTTAATAGAGGATTTCATCACCCTATCAGGACTGGCCTTGTTAGAGGTCTTTAGACAATGCAATAGAAATTCCAACATGTTAGAGGATTTGCAAATAGCTATTAAGCCAACTCTATTAAGAGATTTTAGATCACTACTACATTGGTTAGAGAGTAGCAATAAGATGACTTGATTTTTGATGCAACTAAATTACTAATTACAAATCTCAATTCTAGCTTGTATACTTGATCCTTACTAATCGAATGTATCTTTGCATCTCAAAAAGGATATTCAACTTATCCTTCTAAATCACTTCCTCTAAGCATCATCAAATTTCCTATTATGTTCCACTACATTCAATCCTCAAAATGACCTTATATTTATATCTTACACATTGTCAAGTTAGGTTGAATACAACTTAGAGTAATTAATATTCATCTTCATAGTTGGCTAGAACGAACAAACAATTCAATTAAACTCAATATGAAAAAATATTAAAATTCATCATTAGCCGACCCTCCTCTATAGATACTAACTCAAAGTAATTTTCCTATGTTAACCAAGTGAAATTAGTTAACACTACATATTTAAAAAGTTCCTTTCATAACTAAGTCATCTCAGTTAACACTAGGTGCATTCAACATTTACTTCATTAACTAAGTGAGCTCAGTTAACACTCAAATTTTTTACACTTCACATTGTTGCCCAAGTGAACTCAGTAGACACTATCTTATGAATTAGGAAAACTTTGAAATGTCCAACAGATAGTGGAAAATGACTTCAATGCTCAAGTGAGTTCAAAATATACTAACTGGCAATAATATGACATTTTGTGTAACATCAAAGACAATACACAATTAATCAGTTATTTCCAACATATTTTTCATAGGGTCTTAAACCTTTTGTCTAGGTACAATTATGGGCTAGCAAGTTGTAAAGCCCTATAAGCATGGTGATGGCATCATCATGTGGTCACTAGATTCTAGGATGGATTGGGATGTTTTTTCTACTTTAGTTGAGATGCATTATGGAACTTTGCAACTTTGAAAATTTGCTTGATCAACATTGACAAGAAAAATGTAATTTGACGGAAAGGAGCCCTAAGTGTAAAATAACCACCCAACTACCATATATAAGGCATGCCAAGACCTATGAACAAGGTAGGATTCTCATTGTATAGATTGGGTTTTTTTGCAATCAGAATTTGGAAGTAATTTGCATGTAGTTTCTCTATTATTAGATGATAGTAGGTAGTTAGAAGATCAAAATCTATACTATATATAGTGTATCCTTCGGATTATAGGTTTTACTGATTCAATGTGTTGTTATATAAAGATTTTGATTATTATTATTTTCTTTTGTGAAATTGTTTTGGTTTTACACTGTGATTGGTTTTGTCTAGGAAGTTGTTGAAGATGGAGTTCTAACTCACTTTCCCATCATCCATTATATACAGCATCATGGGAATAGTTAGTAGACTCTATGTACATAATTTATATAGAATAAAGGGCCCTCAAATGCAAAGGAAATATTTTTGAGGTCTTTCACTAGATGAGCTTGTGGTGAGACTAGCTAGGGAAGACCATAAAGTGATCAATAGATAGAGTCCAAATTCATTTTAGACATGGAAGAAGGAATTCATGCCAATATTACATTAAGTAAAGAGGATCATACCAATCCTAGAGAAATACTAAAACAATCTTGATTGTTGGAGTATCCCGTGAAGCCTAAAAACTCCAATTTTCACCTAATATGGGTTACGAAAATGGGTGGAAGGATATTACCAAGACCCAAAAACTATTTAAGGGGATGACTAATGAATTAAAAAATATAGAAATAATGTAGGGTTCCTATGGAAGGAATAGGATAAAAACCATATTTTCTAAGAGTAGGAGACCCAATAGGGCTAATAGACCTAATAGGGAAATTTGGTGAGATCCGATAAGAAACTAGACTAGGAGGGATAGCTAACACCCCTAGTTGATTTCATTGAGGTCCTTTATGATAAATTCACACATATGCAAGGTTGGCTAAAGGATAGGGAGGATTTAGGCCTTTAAAGATGCTTTAACGGTTATGTCAAGTGAGCAAGAATGCATCAAGAAGTTGAATGAGCATGCATAACTTATTGGTAGGTATCTTGGTTTAAGGAGACTAGGGGATAATAGTAAAAAAAGGGTGCTATAGGTGCTAGGGTAGGAGAGAAAAATACCCTAGAAGTCTTCAAGAAGACTAGAAGCATGAGCCAGTGATTGGTTCATCCAATCTCCCTATTAGTTTTTCACCCTCAAGTGTAGGGTTATCCCAGGAAAACATAATGTATCATTTTTTATTGAGTTTTTGTTTACCACATTCTTGCATTCTAGTTCAAAAAATTAACAAATATAACCCTAGCTACCAATTTTTTGTTGATTGACATTAAAAGAAAAAAATCAAGAAATGAATTTTATATGGGAAACCACCAATTTATAAAGCATATAGTTTCCATAGAAAAGAGTTGGACCCAAATTTTAAAACAAAAACTTATGAACTAGCAAAATTCCCAAAATGGGTAAAGATGGGACAACTTTTGAATTTTTACCTTCACTTTGAAACTATAGAGATCATGGGTAACTCTAAAGAGTCTTTTCTAATTTTAAAGCAAAATATGTAACAAAACATGCTAAGAGAGGTAGAGATATTAATCAAAATTGATCCAAAGGTAAAATTGCTTTAATCATTAAAAATCATAATAGAAGAAAAAAGTTGGTATGTAAAACTAGAATTTTAGTAAGGTAGAATTTGTGAAGTACATATTACACAACCTCATATATACAAAGCTTTTTTCAAATCTACAAATATGGACTTGTCTCTTGTTGAGTCTAGTGACTAGAAACTAGAATCTTATTGCAATATATAGAAACTGTATCCTCCATAGATGAGAGACAAACATGCATGACACGACTTATTTTATCAAAGGAAAAATCCTCTATTGTTATGAATAGAATTTTTTCATACACACCATTTTTTCAGTTTAGGTTGACTATAACCATGCTCAACTTGAATACAATGAACATTCAAAGGAATAATTGATAGCATAAAAGAGGAATTATTACGCATTAAAAAAAAAAGTGTTATCAATAATTATTTGTTGGTGGAGGAAATGAAAATAAAAAGCTTCTTAATAGTACTTGGGAAAAACAAACTTCAATCAAAATTATCTAAGGAATGAAAGGAATGAAGAACATGCAAAAAAATGTGGCTAATGGAAAAACTAAATAATCAACAAGACTATTAGCATCAATCATCAACTTTTTAACCACTCAGTATAATATAGTGGTAACAACTTTGTATCTACAATATTGTCTTTGGATTTGATTGTGTCATTATTTTTACATCAACATTTTGAATCACACTATATGATCCATCATTATGATGAGCATAACATAGAGCATAGGGAGTAAGTGAATAAATTAACAAAGCCTTGTGTGACTATTTATTCACTTACTCCTTATGCTCTCTATTATGATCATCTTGATGATGGATCATATAGTGTGATCCAAAATGTTGATTAAAAAATAGTCACACAATTGAATCCAAAAACAATATTGCAGATGATATCATGGATTGTGAAAATCTACTTCATCTTAACAACTTACTAACTAATTACGAACTCACAAAACTATGTTGGGTGACTACATACACCAAATAAGATTTCATCCTAGCAATTAAGACTTGGATTTCATTAATAAAAAATAAATAGTGTTCCACATTAGTTGAAAATAACTTTTCAAGTCATACTAAACCTATAAATCAATTTTGGGCCTTGAATTCACTACAATTAAACCCTATTATTATGCTTTCCTATATTGTGATAAAGGTGAACCTAGTGCTTGCCTTGTTTAATAAAGTACCTATCCGATTTACAAGATTAGTTAATACAGAGAAACTAATGGTTAGGCCCAAAAATCCTCATTTTTCTTATTTTCTTGTTAATTATAGTCTTGAAAAAATGTGTACTAAGTCAAAACTAGCACATTCAACGTTCTATATGTCCCGATTTTATCAATTCACCATTTCTACACTCTTAAATCTAGAAAAATAATTTTATAATATTTCTTCCATAAAAAGAATGCTAATGTGCAATGGTTGAATTTAAGATTTAAGATTGAAACACACAAAAATTAAAATTGGTATCTCTTCAATTTTACCTACTTGATCTATTTTTATATCTTTGGCATATTCTTCCAATTCAACCAAACATAGATTTCATATATATTTCACAAAACACTTGACCATAGTTCAGTTGGATAAAATTGTTCAATTGTGTGTTGTCTTTGATGTTACAAAAATGTCATACCAATTATCAGATAGAGCCTACCAAGCTTAGTTGGTCAGCAAAGAAAATTCCAAAGTCTACTGAGCATTCTTGAATGTTACTCTATGGAAAACAATTTCTACTGAGCTAACTTGGGTGACGAAGGATTCTATAGTAGAAGTCAGTTTCTACTGAGCTCACAAGGTTCATGAAGGAAAGTTAGTGTTTACCAAGTTCACTCGGCCTCTAAAGGATTTTGCAAAGTTTTTATTATTTACCAAGCTTCAGTTGGTTAAAACTAGAAATCATTTCTAGGGTAGTGTCTACCAAGCAGGGCCAGCCAATGAAGGATTTCATTGTTTTGGGAAATAAAGCTTAATTGTTTCATGTAATGATTGTAGTTGATCGATGTAATGATTATTGGTAATTGTAACTTGTAAATGAGCCAAATTGAAAATTTTTAAGGTATATATAAAAGGTCAAGTTATGCATTCTAATGTATGGATGAGTGTAATGAGTGGGCATGCAAGTGTGAAGAGGAATGTGTGAGAAAATTTTGGAAGAAGGATCAGATATCCTTAAGGAGCAGCAAAGTTGTATTCGATCAAAGAGGATCTAGTGAAGTAGAATAGAGATTTGTATAGGGAAATTTAGTTGCATCTCATTTAGGTCAACTCATTATTACTTTCACTCAATTGTAGCAGTGATTTCCAAATCTCTTAATAGAGTTGGTTTAACAGCCATTTTGTAAATCCTCTAATAAGGTGGATAGTTCTATTAATTGTTCTAAAGTCCACTAGCAAGGCCACTCCTAATAAGGTGATTAAATCCTTTAATAAGGTCACACTTAATAGTGTGTTTTGTAACCTTTAACAATGTTGGCTCCTAACAGGGCTCACTTTATAAGAGTGGAAATCAATAGCTAGTTACTTGGTGTGTTTTCTCATATTGGGTTTCCATGTTAAATTAGGTGTCTCTTGTGTTCATGTTATTTGTTTATGCATGCATGTTAATCACTATGAATGCTTAAAGATCAGTAATAAGTTAACTTATAGTTCATCTACCAAGTTACACCATTTTTCTATGTGGCTACCGAGTGACAGTAGTAACTAGTTTTTAAGACATTTAAGGGATCTGTGGATTTATTTTTGTAGCAACTAATTCACCCCCCCTCTTAGTTACTCGATCTATATTCCCAACAATTTGCATTAGAGGATTTGGTGCTTGCAAGAAGGATTTCAAGGATCTAACCTAAAGATCAAAATGTCTTACAAGAGGGAAATTCCAAGGCTTAATAGGGATAACTTTTTAGCATGGCAAGGTCTCATGAGACTCCATCTAGCTTCCACTCGAGATACAAAATTGAAATATCTTGATGAAGAATATGTAACTCCTTCTGGTACACTATCTATCAATGACATTGTTGAGAAGAAGACTCATAATACCATGATGATAGACATTGCATCTGCCATAAGCTATGAAGAATTCGATGATATCAAGGACTGCAAAACTACCTTTGCTATGTGGAACAAGCTGAAGGATATCTATGGAGGTGATGATAATGTGAGTAGAGCCAAAGCAGAAAGTTTAATAGGAAAATTTGATCAAATGAGGATGAGAGAGGATGAGAACATTGCCAAGTATGTTGAAAAAGTCAAAGCAAGCGTCAGTGAAATCAAAGCTTCTAGAAGAGATATCAAGGATAAAACAATTGTAAATAAATTTATTAGAACATTGCTTCACATTTATGCAATTAGAGTTTCTACAATTCAAGAAAGAAGATGTGAAGCAAATCATAAGATAAATTTAGAGGCCATAGTAGGAAGATTGACTCCATTTGAGCTAGATGACTATGACAACTATGTTCCAGCTTCCAAGAACATTGAATCAGCATTTGAATCCAAAATTTCACTCAAAGAAAAGGGCAAGAAGATAAAGGATTCTTAGTCAGAAACTAAAGAAGAATCAGAATAGAGTTTTGATAGTGATCTTGAGGTGTTTGAAGCTCTACTTGCAAGAAAATATTCTAGAGGCAAAGGGAAATACAAAGGTAAGGTTCCTTTAATCTATTTTTCATGTAAGGAAATTGGTCATATTGTTGCTAGGTTCCCAAACAAGAAAAACAAGGATGAGAAGAAAGGTCACAAGTGAAATGGCAAGAAAGACTTCAAATCATTCAAGGAAAAAGGCAAGAAAACATGTTTCATGGCTAAGGATTCTAATGATTCTGACAATTGCAGAGATGAAATTGTTTACATTGTTGTGAAAGATGAATTTTATAATGATGAGGAAGATAAGATGGCACTTATCTCTCATGTAAGAAAAAATGACACATGGATTATAGATAGTGGTTGCTTTCATCAAATGACTAATGATAAAATAAAGTGTGAACATTTTGAAGACAATGATGGTGGTAGTGTGAGATTTGGTAATAATGAACCTTGTTGTATGAAAGGAAGCAAAAGAATCTTACTAACCAAAGAACTTGTATGTGATAATGCCTATTGGGTTGAAGGACTAAAACACAATCTGTTGAGTTTGGCACAACTAATCAATGTTGGATTTGAAGTGGAATTCATGCATGGAAAAGCAAGACTATTGGATGACAAAGGAAAGCTAATTGGATCAGGCATACAAACAAAAGGTAACTTGTTGTATCTTGAACTTGGTGAATGTTCATGTTTTATTGCTCAAGTTGAAGAAAGTTGGTTATGGCATAGAAGGTTATGTCATGTGAATTTTGATAACTTGGTGAAAATAAGAAAATTCATTAAAGTAAGAGGCATTCCTAGTATAAAGAAACCTGATGTTGGTCTGTGAAAGAATTGTTAGATTGGTAAGATGGGAAAGACTAGCTTTAAAAGTAAAGACTACCAGTCTAAAGAAATTTTGGAAATTGTGCATACTGATTTATGTGGACCCATTGGAATTGAGAGCTATATTAGAGAAATGTTCTTCATTCTTTTTGCCGATGACTACTCTAGAATGATGACTATCATGTATTTGAGAGAGAAATCATAAGCATTTGAGAAGTTCAAATGGTATTCAGCTAGAGTAGAGAAGGAAACAAGGAAAAGACTGAAATTCTTGAGGTTAGATAGAGGTGGTGAATTTATCTCCCATGAGTTCAATAACTTTTGTATTGAAAAAGGAATCAAAAGACAAGTATTAGCTCCTAGAACTCTTGAGTAGAATGGAATAGATAAAAGGAGGAATAGATCTATCAAGGATTGTGTAGGAACTCTAATGATTGGAAAGAACATTGCTATCAAATACTAGAAGGAAGCTATCAACACTACAGTTCATACCTTGAACTGAGTACAGTTGAAGGACTCATTCAAGACTCCCTATGAGTTATGGTATGGCTATAAACCCAATGTAAGTTCTCTAAAAGTATTTGGAAGTAAATTTTACATTTTAAAAGAATCTAGAGAAGGTAAATTTGATGTAAAGGATGATGAAGGCATATAGATGTTTGAATTTATCTACTCACAAAGTTATAGAAAGTGCACATGTGAAAGTTGATGAGTTTGTAGAAAGGACAGAAGAAGAAAGACAAAAAGGGACCAAAAGATTATAAAAGATTTATTTTCACTGAACCTAATATAGTGCTAGATACATCTTTCAATCAAAAAAATTCTACTCTCAAGTCTTCAGTCACCGAGTTACAAGAAGATCAAACCGAGTTGCAGGAACCTGAGTCACATTTAGATGCCACTAAGCCAATGCCTACAGAGTCTGAAGGGCCTAAGCAATAGTAACAATAGCTAGAACCTAAAATTGAAATTCAAAATCAAGACAGTGGAACTTAGTCAAAAGGAAAGGAACTTGTAAGCCAAGTATGTTAGGAGACATCATACACCAAATCAGATTATTGGAGAGAAATTTGAAGGCAATATGGCAAGAAGTAAGCTAAAAGGTACTTGTTCACTTGCTAATTTTGAACCTAGAAATGTCAAAGATGAATTAGAAAATGAAAGTTAGATCGAGGCTAGGAATGAAGAGATAGAGAAAATAGAGAAAAAAAAACATGGACTCTTGTACCTAGGCCTAAAGACAAAAATTTGATTGGAACTAACTGGGTATTCAGAAATAAGTTGAATGAAGATGGTAAGGTATCAAGAAACAAAGCTGGACTGGTATGTAAAGGCTACTCTCAAGAAGAAGGAATAGACTATGGAGAGACTTTTGCTCCTGTTGCAAGACTAGAAGGTGTCTGGACCTTACTTACATATGCTGCACATAAAGAATTTAAGGTATATTAGATGGATGTCAAATCTGCATTTCTTAATGGTATTCTAGATGAAGAAGTCTACATTGAGCAACTTGAAGGTTTTTTTGATCCAGACAAGAAGGACATGGTCTGCAAATTACACAAAGCATTATATGGTTTGGAACAAGCCTCTAGAGCATGGTATGAAAGATTGCATAACTATCTTATTTAGATTTGTTTTCAGAGAACTAATGATAATAGTAGTTTGTATATCAAGGAAGGACTAGATAACAAGATTGTTTTGTCAAAATAATTTTTGGATGATACTTTGTTTATAGGAAATGATGATCTATGCAAAGAATTTTCAAATGATAAATTTTTGGTGAGATTAAATTCTTTGTTGGTCTTCAAATTCAACACAACAAGAATGGTGTCTACATTACTCAGTCAAAATACATCAAGGAGATACTCAAAAAGATTGGTATGGAAGATTGTAAACTAGTTGGGACTCCCATGTGTACTGGACTAGAGCTTACCAAGGATGATGGATCAAAAGAGGTAGATCAAACCTTATATAGATCAATGATTGGAAAGTTGCAGTATCTAATTCATACAAGGCCTGATATTGTTCTTGCAGTTGGTATTGTGGCAAGATTTTTAGCAAAACCAAGAGAAAATCACATGATGGGAATCAAGAGGATCTTGAGATACTTGAAAGGCACTGATGATTATGGATTGTGGTATAAATTTTGAGGTAATCTAGACTTGAAAGTGTTTACTAATGCTGATTATATAGGAAACATTGATGACAGAAAAGACACAAGTGGAGGAGCATTCTTTCTTGGAAAGAGGTTGGTTTCTTGGACAAGTAAAAAGAATTTTTTTACATCCCAATCTATAGTAGAAAGAGAGTATGATGCAGCAGTAGTGAACTATTCTAACATTGTTTGGTTTAAATAATTATTGGAAGGCATGAAGGTTGAGATCAAAGAACTACTTGTTATGTTTTGTGATAATACAAGTGCAATCAACATATCTAAAAATCTAGTGATGCATTCAAAAACCAAGCATATTGAAATAAAGTATCACTTTATCACAGAATTGGTGTAGGACAAGGAGATCAGATTGGAATACGTCCATACAAAGGAACAAATTGCTGACATATTCACCAAGCCATTACCTAAGGATGCATTCTTGTATCTAAGATGAATATTAGGGGTCATTCCCCTATCTAAAGTTCATTAAAATGATGTTTTATTGATGCATCAATAGGAACCAAGTTGGAGATCTATTAGTTGATGCAACATAGTCATGGAAACATTGCATATGAATCATTACTTAAGGTACATTGCTACTCATTTGTCTTATGTTGTTAAAGAGGGAGAGTATACTATCATATCTTTTTGAAATTTGAATTCGATTGTGGAGAATTTTCTATTTAGAAATGATGATATGTAATTCCTTCACAGAGGGAAATTACAACATTAGAGAAGTTTGTGGCATAAAATTTATTAGGGAGAAATGCTCTTTCAGAAAAAGACTTGTCTTCAAATTTGATCTACTATGACATGTTGTGTTGTCATCAATGCCAAAGAGGGAGATTGTTGGATACAATTGTACAATTGTGTGTTGTCTCTCATGTTACACAAATATTATATTAGTTATTAGATATAGTCTACCAATCTTAGTTGGTCAATAAAGAAAATTTCAGAGTCTACTGAGTGTTCCTGAAAGTTACTCTGTGAAAAGCAACTTCTACTGAGCTAACTCGAATGACAAAGGATTCTATGGTAGAAGTCAGTTTCTACCGAGCTCACAAGGTTCATGAAGGAAAGTTAGTGTTTACCAAGTTCGCTGGGTCTCCAAAGAATTTTGCAGAGTTCACAGTGTTTACCAAGCTTAAGTTGGTTAACACTGGAAATCATTTCTAGGGTAGTGTCTACTGAGCAAGGTCAAACAATGAAAGATTTTATTATTTTGAGAAATAAATTTTAATTGTTTCATGTAATGATTATAGTCGATTGATGTAATGATTATTGGTAATTGTAACTTGTAAATGAGCCAACTTGACAATTTGTTAGGTATATATAAAAGGTCAAGTTGTGAATTCTAATGTATGGATAAGTGTAATGAGCGAGCATGCAAGTGTGAAGAGGAAAGTGTGAGCAAATTTTGAAGAAGGATCAGATATCCTTGAGGTGTAGCAAAGTTGTATTTGATCAGAGATGATCTAGTGAAGTAGAACAGAGATTTGTATCAGAAAATTTAGTTGCATCTCATTCAGGTCAACTCATTGTTACTTTATCTCGATTGTAGCAGTGATTTCAAAATCTCTTTAAAAAGTTGGTTTAACAACCATTTTGTAAATCCTCTAACAAGGTGGATAGCTCTATTGAATTGTTCTAAAGTCCTCTAGCAAGGCCACTCCTAGCAAGGTGATTAAATCTTTTAACAAGGTCACACCTAACAGTGTGTTTTGTAACCTTTAATAGGGTTCGCTCCTAAGAGGGCTCACTTCAAAAGAGTGAAAATCAATAGGTAGTTACTTGGTAGTTTTTCCCATATTGGGTTTCCATGTCAAATTTGGTGTCTCTTGTATTCATGTTATTTGTTTATGTATGCATGTTAATCACTATGAATGCTTAAAGATCAGTAATAAGTTAACTTATAGTTCATCTATTGAGTGAAAAAAATAGCTAGTTTTTACAATATCTAAGGGATCTATGGATTTTTTTTTGTGGTAACTAATTCACCCCTCCCCGTCTCAATTACTCCATCTATATTTCCAACAAGTTCTTCATGTTTGGCATATTCTTCATTAGAAAATAGTCATAGCTCTGATGTAGAACTCATACAACACTCAATCATAGTTTTATAATTAATCTTAATTCATTCAATTATCAAGTTTAAATATTTTTAGTTATTATCAACCTATTTCCACATTAAAAAATAATTTACATACACAAATACCTCTAAATTTGAAACTTAACAATAATAAATAAGTTTGAAAAATTCTATTTACTGAATCTGATTAAGCTATGCAATGTTTAGCTCTTGAAGTGATGCAAGAAGGAAGAGGAATTTGAGGTTATCTCAAATTGTAACATTTTATTTTTTCTCATATACCCACCACTACCACCGTTTTCTTTGCTTGGAAGGTGATGAGAAGGAGTTTTGGAGCTTCACTAGGTTCATTTATGTGAATACCATGCATACCTTTTCCATTTTCTCCACCCAAAAATCTATTGGCCACCAAATCTAAACTATCTAAGTAATGAAAGGAATGAAGAGAATGTAAAAATAAGTGGCTAATGGAAAAACTGAATGATCAACAAGAGAATACACATCAATCATCAACTTTATTAAGACAAGGATATTCTCAAATATATATTATTATTATGCACAAAGGCATGGATACTAATTTATATTCTAGTCAGCTATCTATCTTGACATTAGGAAGGTAGTCAATGTGAATAATTTTTTTGAACAAATCGTGAGTCTCATTTCTGTTGTAGGTGATTCATAAACTTTGGATCATATTTTACATCACTGGTAGAATGACCAATTATTCCATTTAGAGAGTCATTTTTGGCATAATTTTATTAATGTTGGTTGTCGTATGTGCCAAAAATTGACCTATATCTGGCCTTGATTATTTTTTAAATAGTTTGGAGACCCTAAAGAGGTCCAATTTTGGCATTCTTTCCTCTAAAACTGCATGCTCAAGAAATATTGTGGACTTGATAATTCTTTCCTTGAGTTTATTAAATTTATTCATATTTTGTATTGTAAATAAATGACTATTATGAAGTCAAAGAGAGAGATTAAATTATTAGATTCTTTCTTATTGTGAACCACCCAAATGTTCAAATTGTAAGAAAATTTCAACTAAAAAACTCAACATTAGATTATATGGCCTTACGGCCTTGCCTCAAAAAAAAAAAATGGGGTACCTATGAATTGGGTAGCTAATGCCAATACTTTTCCCTAGCTGAACATATATCAGATGATCCATTCTATTTTTTTTTTTTAATATAATCATGTGGATTGTTGGTCTTGTTTTTTACATCCCAAAAAAAATGTTGCATTTAACATTGAAAATCTAGTTATCTTTTGAAATTAAGGGTTGTGTATCTCATCTTTTTGTTTGACCTAACCAAAACCTCTGATTTCATATTAACATAGCATTATTTGTTCCCTATATATACAAAAATAAGGTTGTATTGGTTCATTTAGAAATATGCAGGAAGCTTTGCCCTTAGAAAATCTTTATCTTAAATTTTTCATGTATATATTTTGAAAGTACTTTCCCAAACAATCTTTTAGCTTAGCCTTTGTTTTAACATTGGTTTTATCAATGGGTCAGTTTTCATAGCGTTCCTTTGAAATTCTTTAACGTTATATATTTTAAGCCTTATGTGTTGATCATGAGAAGATGAATAAGTGTTGCTTTCCCACAATTTGAAATAGCTCGACCTTTAAAAAATGTGACAAAGAGACATTTTGACGTGTGGATTTTATGATGTCATTTCCTTAAAGTGGGCCACAAAGAATAGACTTGTTAGAATAGCTCAGAGTTGTTAGACTTTTGTTAAGAAATGGTGGAAATTTGGCATTACTTCATTTGATGAAGTTGGTAGCCGGACTAAAGTAATAAGGATTTATTGCATCATCAATCATTTGATGATCAATAGTGAGAAATTTCCCACAATATGAACATGAAAAAACTCTAAACAATATGGGGAAGCACCTTGATGACACATTGAAATGCTGAGGTCACTTTTCTTGTGGGTTGCAATGTTGGAAATGTCTCACAATAGTTAAAAAAGTTTCAAAAAACTTGGGAGATTAGTTTCATTTCATTGGATATAGTTGATGATTGCTTTTAAATAAAGTGAATCTTGTAGAACCATCGATCTTGCAAAGATTAATGATGAGCACTTTCCCACTTTTTGAAGATGCTCAAGTTTTAGAGAAAATGAGGAACCAAATTTTTGACACATGGCCATGTTTCCAATTAATGTTGAGATGGAATGTATGCCAAATATTTTATGCTCATATACCAAGAAGTATTGTGTGTATAATGAGTTGGATACTAAATGTTTAGTGGGCCTAAAATATTAAAGGCAAGTGTAGTAACAACTAAGGTTTATCATGATTGTCAATCATTTAGAGATTGACTATTAACACTTTCCATCAATTCAACATTGCTTGAATTATAAAGAATGCATGGAAGCAATTTTTTGACATGTGGCCAATTTCACAAAAGGGTAATACAATCATTTGGTTTTAAAGCTAAGTCATCCAATTTATGAATTATAATAGTTGGATTTTAAACTACATAGTGTGGCATGAAATATGATTGTTCGGATATTGATTTTGATCAATGTTGTTTAATGTGAGACTAAATTTGCACCAAGGCTTCTAATTTTTCATTATTGAACACTAAGGTTGTAGAACTCTCATAGAGTGAAGAAATCCAGAGGTTAATGTGCACTTTATAAGGGTTATGAGTTACTGTTAATGAATTCTTTAGTGAAATAAAGAAAAAAAATAGGCGAGTACCAAGGCTTCTAGTTAATTGAGAAATCATAATTGTAGTAAGGTAATATTCTCAGTATGCCTCCATGAGGATACTTTTCAAGAAAGATAGATTACCTATAAAGGGTTGTACATGATGATTTTTTTAGAAAAAATGCCTCAATCTATAAATGAACTCTCTAGGGGAAAAGAATTCATACCAAAGAGCCCTAGGTTATTGGTCACCAAGGGTTTCTATGACAAGGAAAACTAGTTGATAGATGCTCAGACTTCAATTAGAGGTTTCAAGTTATCTAGGAAATCAATTTTAAAAAGAGAACTCGATACCCCACTAAGCAATGTGTGAGAATTTGACATTAGAAAATTGGTTCTACCAGGGGTCTTCTTTGATGATGACTTGGTTGTAATAATGTCAAAGAAGTGTGATCCAATAACTAGGATAATCAAAAATCATTTTGGTGACAGTCATTTTAGGGTTTCACTAGAATTGATTAGGGAAGATTTCAAATTAAACCCTAACCATGCAGTACATGAGAAGATGTATATGGAAGATCTGTAGGTGAGATATCATCCATAGAGGGTATATTTTAGGGGAGGACCACTACAAGAATATTTTTCAAAATAGGGTCATCACCATTAGTAACTGCTTCCACTCTAGAGCCATTGCTAAAGAAATTTTTCAACCCTCGGTCTTAGGCATTATATTTTTCTCTGTGCAAACTTTTTGGAATGGATGAATAGGATCATATTAAAGGATCCCTTGTTCTTATTATTTCTCGCACTTCAATATTGCATGAGCTCAATCTTTGATTTTTCCATGCACTTTGTAGAAGAGATTTGTAATGGGTTGATGGGTAGAGCTAAGACTAAAGTTAACAAACTCTTCTGTTGATATTCTTTGTTAATGTACATATGTTTTTACAAATGTGTCACTTTTTTCTCCAAAGGAATGAAATTGGAATTTGAAAGAGATGGAGAAAAGCTTATTGTCTAATTATAGAGTGCAAACATGACATGGGAGGTGACTAATACTAGTTTTTAATATTTGAAAGGTACTTTGCCTCTAGGCTCAAAATGTTAGTAGTCTGGAATAGTCCTAGGATACCTCAATCACTTTTATAATTGATTAGACCAAAGGATCATGAAAAAGGATTGAAGGTACATCACAATTGGCGAGATATCATCCCAGATGTTGTCTCCACTATATTTTTGACTTGACTAATAGCCTATTTGATTTTGATAACAAGGGAGTTGCATTGCAAAGGAGGATTATTAATTATTTTTCAAAGTATCTTGGTGAAAGTTTTGAGCTTTTCCCTCATGCACTCAAAGTTTTAGATAAATTGAAAGACAAGGAAGAGTGGGCCAGGGAGATGAATGAATTAGTGTGCATCAAATTGAATAATGTCATCAATGAAAAGGGTAACTTATTGTTTGATAAAAAAACTAAAGAAGTTGTTTGAGTTTAAATATTCTTTGATTCTTTCAAAAGGGAGTTTGATGAAATTGAAAAATTAGGAGACAAAATTATGAAGAAACAACAACAGATTCTAAATTTTAACTGGCCAAATGATACAATTTTTAATAAATGGATTGCAATTCTTGCCCAATCAAATCAATTAACATTTGAAGAAACTAATGAAAGTGGTGTGGACCCATATGGTTTGTAAATCATAGATGCACCATAAGAAAGAAAAGAAGATCAACTAGTTGTATTAATAGAGGCAATTAGTCAAGCTGATGTTTTGGTGGCAGAAAAACAAATTGTAATTTTTGGCTTTTTAGCTCATGGTGATTTGGTGGGAGATCAATGAGTTGTATTAGATCTCTAGATATTATAACCTCACACCTCATATGCAGATCAAGTTGTCCCATTGTTGGAAGAGAAATGTTAACAAGAATTTGTAATAGAAATGGCCCCACAATAGGAAGATACATGATGTAGACATTCCATTGTACAATTTTTGTCTTCTTATGGCAATGAAATTTTTGTATGTAATATCTTTTGTCTTAAGGATAGCTATCATTCTTTTGTAAGTCTAAAGCTTGTTGCATCTCATGCTATACAAATGAGATCCCAAGTCTAGAGAAAGGGTTCAAACTTTTATGTAATTTTTAGTATTTTGCTAGTCTTGCATTCAATCCAGAGTTTTGATGTTAACTTTTTGATCTATTTTTCTTTTCAAAATCTTAGAATACATTGACATTTAAAGATCATGTTTTTTTCGTCATGAGTTATAAATGAGTTTACATCAGTACTATATGGTTTTCAAAGAAAATTAAAACAAAAGGAATGTTTTGCTATATCTATTTAGTCTAAATTTTATCTCCATTATTATGTACTAGTTATCTTGAGATTGTATGAGTAAGGTTTGTGAAATTTAATGTAGCTAGGATATGTTGTGTATCAATTTTTTGTTTCTTTTAATCCAAGGAATTAAGTAAATGCTACATTAAATTGATAGGATTTCCAGCTACATAGGAAGGATATTCATAAGGATGAGGTTTAGGTGCTGATATAATTGATTATAAGCCAATTAATTAGGTCAAAATTGTTGTGTAGAATTTGAATGCCAATGGATAGGGCATTGATCATGTATTCAGTTACATGTTGAAGAAATCATGAAGTTGCATGAAGAATAAATATAAATCAAATCAATCTTTTCTTTATTGTGTGAAGAGTTCAACTACTAGTTAGCACTTATTTGCTATAATCCCTTGAATGTCATCATTAGCTATTAATGTCAAGGATTATTTGTGAAGTATAGAAGAATTGTGACCATTTTCTACTGAAGAGGGATAGGAATGAAATAGAAAATCATATTAATGAGAATATGTTGAAGTCAAGAACCATAAACCAATTATATGTCCATATATCCTTCAGGTGCACCCACCTTGGTTTTTTAGGACCTAAAGAGTAGAGAATCCCTGTGATTTTTTTGAAGTTGGACCTAGATCTAAAGTTGTCTAAATTGAATATAGGAGGTTGCTAACCCTTACACTAATGTTTTATCTTTAGAACCCTAGTTTCAATTATTTTATTACTTGGTAGTTTTGAAACTTTGATATGGGCATTAGAATAGTAATGGCATTATAAGTATTATGACAGCGTCAGGAACATTCACAAAAAAAAAAAGCATAAAAATCACACACAAATTGTACTTCCATCATGAATTGTCATCACAATTTGACCCCAAGTATTATAGTGAGAAAGCTCTTTTCCTTTTCCTTTCTTAGCCTCTAGATGTTGTCCAGGCCCTTCTCCTTCATTATTTCAACTCTCAACAATCTTTCTTTTACTTTTCTTTCCTAATTTTGGTGTCCTAGATTCAATCATCAGCTCACCAATTACAATTTTATATGTGCCAAATTGCTTGGCTTTTGCTTCTATGTCTTCAACTACTAGATTGATAAAATTTGTGTTCAATCACATAAATAAAAAAATTCAACTATTGGGACCTCAATTCCATAGATTGAAATACATCTACCATTCCACTTGACCTTGGTTACATTTTCAATTTCATTCTTTTTTACACTCCTTATACTTTTTGGTCAATCCAGGTAATTAAGGTATCTAGTTACCCTACAAATCATATCCTTGTTTATCTTGATCAGCCCACCTTCTAACCAAATGTTCATGTCATGGGTGCAGTTGAGAACAATCTTTATCCATTCAGGCTTTAAAAACTTTTGGGAAACCTAGGGAACATGAAAGCCCTATCTCAAAAACTATTTGTATTCATCCTTCAAGATACCATTAATACATAGCTTATCATAGGAAACTCTAATCTCAAAATCTTCAATTTCTCCTACTTTGCATTGATAATAGGATTTTACATCTTGAATAGCCAAGACTCTAGGTGGAATTGAGTATAAAGCTCAAATATCATCAACAATGTTTTTAAGCTTCACTAAATTTCTAAGGTTAGTTGGAGGAATTTGATCATTTCTTTTTATTTGTGCACTAGTGTCCTTCAACATTTTTCTTCCAAATACCTTCATGTACTAGGGTTTTAAGAAAAAATAATTTCAATATCTTTACTAAATATTTAACTCTAAACTTTGAGTAATATTTACTTTGTGTCACAAAACCACTGATAATATGCTATGATTCTTTTGTACTGGTCACTAAAATAACATCAATTCCCTTGAAATCTTTTTGTAAACTCTTTTGATCAGCTAGTAAATGAAAATGAATGTCCAAATTCATAATATACCTTCAAATTTTTATCTTAGTTATGCATTTAATGTCTTCATGTACTTTGTTGCTGTATGAGAGCTAGCTCAGTCTCTATTTTAGCTCAATCAAGGTTACTCACTTAGTCATAACTAATTCATTCAATCAATCTATTAGTTTCCTTGATCACTCAGTCTATATTGAATATCTTTATCAATACATATTATACCACTTATTCTTGGTACTCTAGGATCTCCCATTATTTTTGTTCTTAATGCATCTTTTATTTATGCAGATATGAAACTTTATTATTTATATGCTAGGAACTGATGCAAAATATAGCATTGAGTATACATTTCCTACATACCTTCTTTATCTATTAGATTCGATGAGTTCTACTTTGCCTACTTTTTTTCTTCCACCTCTTACTGTCCCTATCCATCTCTTCTTTCTTTAAAGTTTATCAGTTCCATTACTTGGTGCTGGTGCTAGTTTTCTAGTTTTTTAGTTTCTATTGATATGTCCAACTTTGAGACAACTAAAAAATCCTACCTCTCCATTTATCCATTTCCTATAGTTTCCTCTAAAATTTTTTTTGATGCAATTATCTTAAATGTGTCCATATTCTTCACAATAGTTGTAACTATACCATGTGTTGTAATCTAAATTGTAGGTGTTAGTCTCAGAATGGTTTTGGCATTTGAGTGCCAATACACTTAACCACTTTCTACATTGAAGCTGATTACACTATGTATGTTGAGTCAGAATTCCAATAGGTGTCGAATGATCTTCAAGTGCCAAGAAATCTTTAAGTGCCAAGTGAAGATCAAGTGCCAAGTGACTAAAAGGGCCAAGCATGATACAAGTGCCAAGTAATATTTAGGTGCCGAGTCATAGATGATGCCAAGCAGGATAGAATCACTACAACAGCCTAGTGAGCTAGTTTCTTATATGTGTCAAGCATCAGGAATTAGTAAGTGTTGAGTAACACAGAATGCGTATACAAGTTTGAAAAGGCACAAACTCAGATGTAAACCATTTTTATGACTGACATATGAAGAATCTCAAAGAATCTAAATGATAAGATTGAATCTTTTGTATTTCCTATAAAATCTACATTCAACCAATAAGAAAATTGGAGAAGGCATGCAACCAATAATAAAAGTGCAAGGAATGAGTGGGAAATAGAGATTCAATATGGATCGTAGATCCACACCTAACCCTAAGTCTTCAAATGCCTTTATAAGGAAGATGAAATCTCATTGTATTAGATATGGATGAAGAAGTGTTAAAGGGGAAACTATAGTGGAGTTTAGAGTGAAGAGTAAAAAGACTTAGAGGAAGAGAGCAGTAGTTAGATATTCAGTTGATCAGAACAAAGCAAGGGATATGAACAAATATCAGATCACAGAAGATGAAAATCAAAGGAAGTAGAACAAGTGCCTATATTCAGCAATCAAGGATTGTAATCTATCAAGTTTATTATACCTAATACTCTTTAGCCATTGTATTAGAAAGGAAACCCTATGTTGATAGGTTAGCTTAATAGCTATTTTGCAGATCCTTTAAAAAGGTGATTAAATCCTTTAACAAGGTAACACTTCATGTAAAGTGTTTGTAAATCCTTTAACTAGGTCACTATTGACACAGTGTAAAACATTTAATAGGGCAGGCCTTTAGTAGGGTAGACCATTAGAAGTGGTTAAACATTATTGCTGCAATAATTCTGTGGGTATCATCCCCACCCCAATTTTACCTTCTTATTCTTGGAGGGTTTCTGGGTCCCCAAAATCTCAAGTGTTATGTGGTGATGCATGTTTTTTTTTCTTGGTTGTTTGATATGTTTACGTGCAATTTACTTTTAGTTAAAATTTTTAATGGTTAAAGTGCAATACTTCTGATTCACCCCCCCTCTCAGAAGAACTCTTCCTATTAAGACATTCCAATAGTAGGAATTTCCTTTTCTTGATGTATGAGTTTTTTTTTGAGGTATTTAGTTTGACTTTTTCTTGGATCTACACTCATGAGCTCTATGTCCATACTTTTGATAGTTGTAACAATGACCTTGGAATTTATATATGTTTAGATAGTTGAGTTATTGTTCTTCGATATGCATTCATGTGTTGATGTCATGTTTTCTTGCAGTTAAAATAATTACCACTCAATTTAGTTTTTAGAGTTTTCTTACCATTTTTTCTTCTAAAAATGTTGTATTTATGAAAAACTATCCCACAATAATGACATATAGGTTTTCCTTTGAATATTGCATTCCTTTATTATGCACTTTTGGATCATTCTCCTTCTTTAGTAGACAAATAGTGTTTGTTGTATGCAAGTCTAGAGGTGTCTTTTCTTCTAGGTGACCTCAAAAGTTCTTCAAACTATTTGATTATTTCATTCTGTTTATTCATTCTCTTCATAAGTCTCTATTCATGCCTTAACTCACTTTTCAATTTCTCATTCTATACCCTTAGATTTGAGATTTCTAAATCCTTTCTATTTGCTTCCTGATTTGAAATTACTAGTTGATTTATCATATCTAGTTGATTATTAGTAAGCTTTTGTAATTCAAATTTTCTCTCTTCAAGTTAAAAACCATTTATATTTTTTCTTCTTCATCCATGAGATTGTCTTCCATTTATTTCTTATTTTTCTTCATTGCTTCACATAGTGTAACTGATTGAATTTATTGTTCTTTCTTGAGATATTTTTCTTCCTTTGATTGAGCATTATTCTTCTCTAGTAATTCTATAAATATGCCTTTCCATTATAAAGGAGTCCGTTAGTGTCAAATTCTTTGTATTGAGTGTCATTTTGTTGAATATCTATCTCTTTTCTTCTTTTTAAGGTTTTCCACAACTCTTCTTTTCTTTCTTTTAACTGTTGCAATACGATCTAGATTTCAATCATTTGTTTCTCAATGATTTTTTTACATCTCATACACTTCCATCTCCATGATCTTATCCTCTAAAGATATAAGGCTTCTTGATAAGAGAACTGATTTCTAATACCAATTGTTGGAATTCATTAATGGGAAAAAAGATAAAGAGAGGGGGGTGAATTAGGATCTCATACTTTTGACTTCAAAATAAATTTAATGAATTTATTCATAATCCATCACATATAATAGATCTACTATTAAAAATATAACTCTAAAACATTAATGAAATATATCACATCCATAAAATATTTCAATACATAACACAATGATTTGGTAACCTAGAAACACTTCAATGCAAAGGTAAAACAAGGGTGGGGATGAGACCCACAAATCTTCACTATTGTAATAATAAATTTAACATGTTAGGGTTACAATGTTTGATCACATGATATGATCTATCCTATGAGGGCTATTCCTTGTTAAAATATTTAGAGACCATTAGGTCTCACCTTGTTAAAGGATTTTACATTCACAATGAAGTAACAACTTTGTTAGGAGGCTTATATAGGTTTGTTAAAACTAATCTATTAAGATATTTACCCTATCTCAATAAAAAATAACTAATTTAGTACTCAACCCTTAGTTTTCTTTACAAATTAGTCTTGGGTCTTGTCTTTTCTATATCTCCATTCTGATCTCTTGATCTAATAACTTTGTTCATTCATTCACTATTTTGATTGATCGTTGTCTAATCTTCTTTCAAACTTAGTCTTCTCTTCTTCACATGTGGGTACACTCAGTCATTCCTCCCTTCATACTTGCTTAAAGTATACACCTCTCTCTCTCTCTCTCTCTCTCTCTCTCTCTCTCTCTCTCTCTCTCTCTCTCTCTCTCTCTCTCTCTCTCTCTCTCTCTCTCTCTCTCTCTCTCTCTCTCTCTCCATGATTCTATGATTAGAATCCTCCTTTAATAGATATTCTATGAAGGTTCTAGATCTTGATTAATGAGTTATGATTCACCATCTTTTCTCATTTCTTTCTCATTTTTTGATTGGTTGAATTACATGTATTCAAATCATTACATTTTGAAGTAATGTGTGATCACCTTCATAGCCATCTCTAAAAATATTGAATGTCATATAAAAGTTAACTAGAACTATTTACATATATGTTTGTGCCATTTAAAACTTATATATCAAAACTAAACTGCTCAGTAATTGAATTCGCTAACACTTAGTCATTTACACTTCTTCATCCTATCACTCAAAATTTATATAGCTTCTTGTCCATAAATAAATTACTTGCAAATGTTCGTAGTCACTACTATATTGGTCTTCTCATACATGTGCTCTATCTCAATAGAATACTCAACAATAACTATCCTACTTAGTATAAGCTTTGCTTGCTCAAACTTTGTCAGATAACTCGATCGTATTGATAACCATGTAATTTTCCCTTGTAAAATTCTAAGTTTTTGGACACTAATTAGAAACATAGGATTAGAGTTCAACAATCTCAACTAAAATATATAACTAATTTATGAGTACCTACTTTCTATAAAATCTCTTTGAAATTTACCATATCTTCATATTTCCTTATTAATAATTAACCATAGCATCTATAGACATATTCAAATATATTCTCAAGTGCACATAAAAAAAATCATTGATCATTGATTGGGAAAAATAATTCTTACTTTGCAAATATAATAACCTTCACATAAAAGTAATTATGTTGACATCAATGACATACTCTTCTATGAGATCAATACCTAACAACTCAAGCATATCCCTAGTAATGATAATAAAATACTGTATAGGAATACCATTATTATTCATGCTAATAGTAACTATCAATTTGGGTCATGGAAAGAATGTTTCATGGGGATAATCTCTTGTTTGGTCATCCCTTGAGTTCCTAGTATAACCCCATAGTGAAATCATCATTCACCTTTATAAATTCTACAATATTATTATGTAATAGGAGGTAGTGGTGTATGTCATTCACTTCAATATCCTCATCTTGAATTCTTCTACACGTGGGAGCCTAGGCCATAACTGAATTTTAGCTACTGTGTATATCAGATAGGATGACACCAAGAACTTATTTTTAAGATTTTCTTTGTGCAACCACCTAGCTAAATTCTCACTTAAAATTTGATTACAATCTACATAGTCACCTTCTAATACACATACTACTTGCACTAGATAGTACTAGTGCTCTACACAATTTAGGGCATCCCCCCCAACATCCCCCCCCCCCCCCCCCCCCACCACACCACCCTTTTACCCTATGTAGAAGAACTAGGATATTAATGATCTCCCTTTTTAGTTTATTCTTGTAGAATATCTTTAGAAACTTTCTCTAACTATTCTTGATTTTTTTTTATCCACGTTACTAATAATTTACCTCTTCTAAGCCATTTACTATCATTTTATCTTGATGTCGAGTTCAAGAAGTTTGTCTCTTTGAATACTTCCCTAACTCATAGGTGGAAGCAATTTTCCATGGTACCATGCTCAATTATAAGTAAAACCTCATTATTCAACTTCTTTGTCTTCTAAATAGTAGGGTTAAAATGAGAAATGCACTCAAAGATCAACTTAGGGTCTTAAATGACCACAAGAAACCTTTTATCCTCTACACTCTCCTTCGATTTCTATTTAGTAAGGTGGATGAAATTAGACCGCAAGCTCTAGTGCACATCCCACAAATTATTAAACTTATGTTGGGTGTCACTTAACTCATTCCATTCATAATAAATCCCTTTTAGATTATCATATCATGTGAATTTTAGTGCTATGCATAAATTCTTGTATTAGGAAACAAGGTTTTTTCTTGTTATAGAAATCAAAGGTATCTATTGAAGAGTTATGATGACAAACCCTTCCCAAATCTATTTTTATATTATATTTGTAAAATCTTGGGTTTGGGATTTTTCACCACATATATGAGGAAAGCTTAATTTAATTAGAAACGAACCTTCATTGACAATCATATTTGATGTAAATGCATAATTATTAATGGTAAGAAATCAGGTTAGCACATCCTATCCGCTTTATTTTATGCTTATAATATCTTATTTTACCATTCACTTTCCTTCCTAACTTGGAACAAAACCTTTTACACTTTTTTATTTTCAACTTTATTTCATGATCTCGTCATCCCTTTAGTTAATGGAAAACCTAGGTATGTGCTACCAATGCTCGTTAAGTGATTTGTTAGACCTTGAATAGTTGTTTTTCATTTTTTCATAAGCCTTTATTACCTTTCCTTCTTTGTGGGATTATAAAAGAAGAGATTCTTCATAGGAGAAGCATCCTTAGGGAATCTATGAAATGATACTCTACCTTCATTAATTATCTTTTTACACTACTTGCATTACCCCTTACCTATGGTAATGTACCCATCTCATTGCCATTCCTAATAGTCTAGTTTTCCTGAGATATTTTTGCAGGAATGTTCCCAACCTTATACTTAGGTTATCACAGATTAAGGAATTTGTCTTTCTTACAAGGGAATAACAACTTTACTACCTCTTTAACTAGAGTAGTATAAAGTATTAGGAGAATTTCATATCCCAAATAGTGAAATGATATGATTTACTTGGACTTATTTCTCATCAAGGAGGCCTCGTGTGAATTACCTTCCCATTACATATGCAAAGTACCCAACATGGCTTGAGCACATTTACTTCTAACCAATCCTACATAACATGATCAAAAGAAAAGAAGTGGAAGGGAATACTAAAAATCCATATACCTAAAGAGATGAGCCCAATGAGAAATTCCTTAACTCAAACTTTAATTCTTGAGCCCGTACATGTATTTCGTGATTTGAGCTCAAGATTTGACATATTTCAAAGTATAATGTATAGGGGAAAATGGTAGAACTAAATGATGCAAGAGCATCCTACATTGATTTGTTATCCAACTCATTTGTCTCCATTCTGCCAATTGTTACTGAGTTGTAGTCATTGTTGATTTGCAGCAATTGTTGAGTGCTAGTAATTTTGTAGTATCTACCAAGCTGAAGTTAACATCCTAGGTTGATTTGTTATCCAAATCATTTGTATCCATTCTACCAATTATTATTGAGTTGTAGTCATTGTTGAGTTGCACCAATTGTTGACTGCTAGTAATTTTTTTAGCATCTACCAAGCTGAATTTATCCCATGTCAAGTTAACATTCAAGTTAGCATGTTATCCCATCTCATTCTATAATGTGTGTCAAGTTCCATAGTGTGTGCCAAGTGATTCTTTATGTGTCAAGTGATCCTTCATGCACCAAGTAATTCTTTATATGAAAAGTGATCTTGTTAATGCTTAGCATCAACATTTTGGCCGAGTTTCCTATATTTTGGGAGCCAACTTCCATGATTAATTTTGATCATGGATTTAATAAGGAAATCTTGTCTTGGAATATGTCTAGACTATTTTAAGATTGGTCTTTCTATTTTGTAATTTTATAGAATCTTCTATAAACCATTTTGGCAATCATAAATGATTTGTTTAGGCTTAGATTTTAGAAGTTGAACTTAGAGTTTTTGGAGGTCTACGACAGTTTGTTGCATATGTCTCTAGAAGTGTGAATGTGAAGCTAGATCTTGGATCTTGAATGTATTTTATATTTGTCCATAACCTATAAGGCCTTATATTTGGGCACATATGATAATTATTTGATGAATCAATAGAAGAATCATGTTCTCTCTCAATGGTGTTGTTCTCTTTGTGTATTTGCTTCTATTGTGTTAACTCTACAAGGTGATTTGGAATGTTGGGTGTGCCTTTGGCCCTAGTTCTTCCATCCCTCCTTATGTTAGGTGTTATTGTAGCTTGAGCTTCATCCTTGTGGAGATTGGATCATGTAGAACCCTAATTCAAATTTGGTTGCAAGGTTGCAGATCTAAGGATTTTACCTATAACTTGTAGAGAGTTACAATCTTGTAGGAACCTGATTTGTAAAGATGGTTCACAATAGATGAAATTTTGATAATGCAATATTGGATACATTGAGACAAATTGTAGCCAGATTAGATGTTGTGGAGCTATCCTAGAGGAGAGGAATGCATCTTGACAATGTGAGTGATGACGAAATAGTAGCACCAAACCCTAATCCAAACCTGAAGAAGATCAAGATGAGAAAAGATTGTCGAGAGTAATTTCTATATCAAATATTGATGTAGAAGTTACTCATAATAATGGAAAAGTGGACACCATTTTTGTGTTGGACTGGATCTCTAATATGGAGAAATTCTTTGAGTATGAAAACACTACTAATAATAGGAAGGTGAAAGTTGTAGTTACTAGGTTGAAAGGTCATGCTTCACCATGGTGGGAGCATTTTCAAACTTATAAACAAAGGAGAGGAAAGGAGAAGATCAAGACTTGGCAAAAGATGGTGAACAAAGTAAAGAACAAATTTTTTCCTTCTAATTACCAAGTTAACTTTTTGAGAAAGATTTAAACTTTGAGACAAAGAGATATGATTATGAAGGAGTATGCTGAGGAATTCTATAGAATGGACATTAGATCTGAGCATATTGCTGATGATGTTGAGAAATTTGCAAGATATCTAAATGGATTGAAATCTAGAATTCAGGATGAGATAAGTTTTATGAAATGGGAAAGTGTGGAAGAAGCATATCAATATGCCTTGAAAGCCGAGGAGACCTTGACCAAGAAACTTGAAAAAAGAAAAAGAGGTAGAGGTGGAAGATTCCAAAGAGATATAGGTAGATATTATGGAGAAGGTGGGAGCTCAAATACTTTTGTGCAGGATAAAAGAAAATCTAAATGGATAAATTATGATAAAGGCAAGACCAAGTGGAAAGGTGGTGATTCCTGTAATACCCCAAAATTGGCTCATTGTCATGATACCAATTCTAGTCTATCTAAATTAATTCTAAAGTCCTATTTCACTAGGAAAATCCTTGTTCTAACATTTTCTACTTGACTTAATTGTCAATTGCAAAAAATCCTATTCTGCATTAATCACACTCTTTATTTAATTCCCAAGTATTGACTCAAACTAGCTACATTAAACCTATTGATTAAATTTAATTTAGTTATAAGTATTTATACTTTAATTAAATTAAATTACTTCTTTAGCTAATGTACAAAGGAATCAAATATATTTGATTTAATTAAATATCCTCATTCTAATTGTTGAATTTAATTATTCAATCTAGAAAACTAAATTATGAGGTCATATTTAATTTCCTTAAATCAAATATCTTCTCCAATATTCTCTCTTTAGTTCAGAAATGAAAACTCTTAGTTGACTGAAATCATAAAAGGAGTTAAATTAGTTAACTCCTTATTCCGCTCAAAAGACATTTGTTAACTTCCTTTTCATAAGGAAAATTTCCATTCTAACTGAATCTCATTTCTAATCTTGACCATCCATCCAAATTGATCTTGACCATTGATCAATTCTTAGATTCTATTTAAGAAGCTCTCAATTCCTCATTTCAAAGAGAGGGGAGGTTGAATCAAATTGCTATCGAATTGATATTGCATTATACACTCATCTAGCTTGTTCTTTTCCTATCTCTATATTCTTAACTTAATTTCATTTAGCTCTTAATATGCATACATTTAATATAGTTTCTTTTACAAAGTTCTTAATTAGTTGCAAAATCATTATGGATTACTTTGCATGCTCATATAGATTAGTTTTCTTTAAATCCTTCATTCCTAGAGGGTCTAGTTGCCTACACCTCAAATCTAAGGATATTAAATAGGTAAAATCCCTCTAGATAGAAAGCAATAGGTCTCCTTGCCGAACTATTATTG